>CM077666.1:194758747-195958747 GCA_039707655.1 Elymus sibiricus | reverse complement strand
ATGCATCTTACAATAATAACAAACCATAGCAATTTATATGAGCATATCATTAGCACTAGCATATGAAATGATTATGAGAATAATAATACTAGCAAATAATCATTTAACTTACTAGATGAAAATGAACATGGCATAAGAAATGAGCATAGATTTACAAGCATTTACATAGCATTTAAAAGAATTGCATGAGCACACAATTATTCAATCATTCAAGTGAAAACCATGGCTATTGCAATGCCATCATGCAAGTGGCTATTGTGGCTTTCCTGAAGATGAAGGATTCATCGGGAAGAAGTGCGAGAAGCTCGCGGAAAATTTCGCCATAAATGATTCTCTCTCAAAGAGGGTTGAATAAGGGCAGGGGCAAAATGGTCATTTTCAGAATGTGAAAACATCACGAAAATGAAACCAACAGAACGGGCTCTACGAATAGAGAACGTGCGCTTTCAAATCACATGATTCGGAGTTACGGTTGCGAAAATACGGCCGTTCATTTGTTAGGAAGAAAACAAATAAAAACTGTGTTTTTCTGCTGCTAACGGACGAACGTCTGCAATCTAACAGTTTCGGTCGGCGGCTGGAAAGAGAAGGCGCATTTTGGGGAATACGCCTTCAGTGTAGGAAAGTGTATTTTTGGTCGTAGCCGCAGCAAAGTACGCTTTCCAAAGGGGAAAGTGTATTCCTCAGAATACGTCTCCACTTAAGCTGACTGGACCGGGGCTACAGTCGATGACAGGTGGGGCCCGCCTAGTCCTCTCACTCCTTCTTCTTCCCCATGACAGAGGAGGCAGAGGCGAGGCCGAGCGCACGCCGGCGACGCTTTCCGGCAGCACAGGCCACCTCCGGCGAAGCTGAAGGCATCGGCGAGCTCGGGAAGGAGTGTCGCATCCATCCAGGGGCTCCACGCATGTCGGGGAAGGCCGAAGTGGTGGTAGCTGAGGCGCCCGCGGCGGAGTCTGTTGGCCAGTTTTTCCAGCTGCGCCCCTGGGCACTCCGGGGGGAAGTGAGGGTATGGGGGGGCTCGCCGCACTCTGGTGGTTCGAATGGTGAAGGGAGGAAAGGCAGAGGAGCTCGGCATTGCTCGAATTTGAGCAGGGGAGGGCGGCGGCCATGGCGGCCATGGGAGGCGAGGAGGGACTCCGGGGGCGAATTGAGAGGCTAGGGAGGCTGCTAGGAGAGTGGTGAGGAGGATGAGAAGCTTGGGAAGGCGCGGGGATGGCTTATATAGCCGGGGCAAAGCTTGGGGTGAGCGCAGCCACGGCGACGCGTGTGTCGGCGCTCTGGCGCAAGGAGACCACGCAGAGGGAGGGGGAGAGATGTCCAGAGGGTTCATGGGGATTGGAGAGAGCTCGGGCGTGCTCGAGAAGGCTTGGGAGATTCGTGGCCGACTGGCCAAGGTGGTGGGGACGGTGGACAGCACGCGAACGCGGCTGCCGTGGAGTGGGGAGGAAGAAAGAGGAGGGGGAGAGGGCTCCAGAGCGAGCGCGTGGCCTCTGCGGAGCTGCTAGACAAGGTGCGGTGGCCCGAGCTCGATGAAGGGACGGAGGCCGAGGGCCCCAATGTCCAGAGCACGCGTAATGGCATGCCGGACGCATGGTCACCGCGTGAACAGGCGCACGCAGTGCGCTCTGACCTGGAGAAAGATGTCTACCGCATGGACCCTACTTGTTGGAGCACCACTATGGGCTTGTTTTGATTAAAGCCACTTTGTGCTGATCGGTTCCATCAACTGTAGCTTCTGGCAACAAGGTGTTTGTAATGAACTAGGGAAGGCTCACTTGGGGAGGGGTGCTGAGCTGTGGCTGGGGTTGATCACTCACTAAGATGACCACCTTGGCAAATTTTTAGCCCAAATGGAGGTGTATAGATAGCACTTCCTTCACAAACTGTCCCACTGGCCAGAAACATGAAAATGGAAGCTACACTCACATGGAGTGATGTATTGAGCTGAAATTTGTTAGAGAGTGATCATTTGGGCATAGGAAGGCACTGTAAAAGTTTCATACCATTTGGATAAATAAAAATGGTACTTCCTTCACAATGCTTTCCTCTGGACAGAAACTTGGGGGAATTATTGAGAATTATTGGCTAAATTAAAAAAGTCCAAATTTGGTGGAGAGAATTTATATAGGTAGGAGAATGTTCTGGTAAAATTTTAGAATTTATGAAGCCATATAAAATATAGTTGCTTCACAAACTGAAATTATGACCAGAAGCAAAGATTGGATGGTGTGCTCACCATGAGCATGGAATCTTGAATATTTTTACATATCCAAGGTCCATATGGTCCAAAGGAATTTTGAGAATTTTGTGGGAATTTTAGGAAAGACAGAAATATAGGTTGCTTCACAACCCAGGGCAAACAGGATTATTCCTTTAATAGAAAAAGGAATCTTCCCAAGAAATAAAGATTGGGGTTGGGCTAGGATGGAAATGACATGGCCTTGGGAATGATTTGAGAGTGACAAGCCACTAGCGAGAGGAAGAAGAGATGATCTTCCCAGGTTTCAAGACCACAGAGCCGCAGAAAAAGGAATTCCAAATAAAAATCCAAAGAAATCCAAAAGAAAAAGAAAGGGCCAAAAATCGGGGTGTCACACGCTCACCGAAGGGATGCCTAGCCGCGCACCAAAAGCCCGACCTTTTTAATACGGAAATGATAAATCTCGAACGTTTCGATTTTAAGCATGGCAACCCGAACATGGCAGTTGCGAACGCTCGTGTGGCAGTTCCATGTGTAGGGGAGGGGCGTGGTGTGGTGTGGCAGTTTTGTAAAAAGCCATGGCATTACTTTTTTTATTGATTATTGCATCCAATAACTGCCACCATCGGATGTAGATCTTACGGTTATTGTCGCGATCGCCAGGAATAGGCTCGTGGCGAAGTATTGACTAGTCTCTTTTTCACACGCATTTACATTGATACGGCTTGAATGCCAACAAGGGAGAGGGTTGCGGTTCCCAAAACATTCAACGGTCAATGATGCGTCCACATTCAATTAGCAAGTAGAGGGAATTAATGGGAGAAGTAACATGGAGCCAGCACGATGTGAACGCAGCGCAGTTTGCTCTCTCATATGAAGGCGCCCCTCCACTCCAATCCATCTACCAAATCGTACACACCTATGCACCTAGACTTAGCGCAACACTGCTCACTCCAAATCCTAAGATCAAATGACCAGAAGCCAGAACCACCCATGGAGGTGATGCACGCGAGTGGCAGGCGGCTGTGCTGGCGACCGCCAGTGTCATAGCCCTCGTCGATGCCGGCTTCGCCTCTCACTTGGATGAGATGATCGTCCGCTCCATCCGCAAGTTCAACGCCATCAAGAAGCGTGTGGACGACCTTGTCGTACTCCTCCAGCCTGCATGCCCAGGCTCCTCGTTGCCTGCCACCCTCATCGGCCTCCATGTTGATAACCTCTTTCATGCACTGGTGGCCCTGCAACTGCCCGACGTCGCGACGAAGAATGTCCACCTCGAGGCCGCGCTTGTCGTGCAGTGCCTCGCCGAGCAAGAAACCGTCGACCTACACATCCACGTCTATGAGGAAATTGTCTACATAGGCCACTACAGGGCCAGGGACGACGCTAAGACGTTGGCCTTCTTCGATCGGCTGGAAGCCTTGGACGCCATTGTTCAGAAGCACGTTGACCTCGCCACAAAAGCCGCTGCTCCTCAGCCAGCGGTCGGTGAGCCGGCGCACTGAGTCAAGGAGGAGGAGGTCGTTAATGGATGCATCTTTCTTCTTGGCTCCTCCACCACTACATCACGTCGTCGTGGCCTTAATTGTTATTGTATCGCATTATCATTCTAGTCGTTAAAGACATGTGTGATCCCTTGCCCACATTTCGTGTTAATTATATGTATCACTGTAAGTTACTACCTCCATCCTGGTTTATTGGTCACCTTCGTGTTTTGTGCCAGATTTTGACTTCAGATTTAACTAACAATATGTTAATGCATGTCACAAAAAACAATATCATTGGAAACTATGTTCAAATACGAATCCAACGATATATTTTTTGGTGACATGCATTAATATTTTATTAGTTAAATCTATGGTTAAAATTTGGCACAAAGGGGACCAACAAACCAGGACGGAGGTAGTACTTACCTATTGCATCAACTTCATAATTTACGTAGTGCGATGCATGACCCAACCTACCAAACTAGTAGTATATATATGGCGCGCGACGACCAAACTTATAAATTCAAAACTAAGCGTTACACTTCACAAGTTCAAAACGAGGAACTTGAACAAGTACAGCACGCCTGTCCCGTTCACGTCGCACGCCACACAGTCATTTCGGCCCGTCGCTCAGCGCGCATTGGCATGGCATATTATCACTAACATTTGGGACCGATGTGAGCAAACTGACGATGCGCCAAACTGGCAAACTCCCCCGCTTATCGCGCGGGAAAAGCCCCGCCCTACATTTTTTATCGTTATTTCTATCTATCGATTGCACCAAGGAGCAGAACCAATTGTTACAATTTCTACAAGTTCAAAAGGAAAAGCCTGCCGCATTCACGTCGCACCCCCCACACAGTCAGGAGTACTCCATGGTCAGTCTGGCACGCCGCTCAAGCTAGGGAACGCGTGTTGTCTACTCCCTCCATTTTTTATAAGACGTTTCAGACAGCTGAGATTGAACTATTTTGGGCACTATCTGAAATGTCTATAATGTCTTATAAAAGTGGACAGAGGGAGTAGCATTTTCAATGTCATGTGGGGCCGCAGTTGAGCAAACCGACTATCAGCAAATCATCACCCCGCCCGCCGCACGTCGGCTGAGTTAGAATTAGAAGAGAGAAACGAGGAGGGAGAAGAGCTAGCTGTAGCATGGACGCCAAGAAATTTGTTGTCAGATGGGACTCATGTTGATAGAGTAGGAGGACTATGTACTCGTTTGTAGTACTACCACTAGTTGAGTGCGTGCGACCTATACCTGTCATCACTAGGTCTCCTGTTCGAACCACAACTACGCTTCATACTAGTATATTTTTTCACGCATTTTTCCACTTTGCTGAGATGTACTGCGTGGTTCCGGGCTCCTCGGCCCCGCAGCCCTCGGAAATATTTCTACGTGCTTCCTTTCGCCGACATTTGGGACATACAACATCTGGGTCCACGTGCATGCACGACTCGGGGCATCTCCAACCCTGAGCGCCAACCTGTAGGGACGAGTCCGCGGACAGTGATGTGGGAGCGGGCCATCCAACCATGCCAGCGTACATTTCAAACCAGATGAATTACATGCAACCCCCCCCCCCCCCCCGGCAAAAAATTACATGCAAACCGAATGATTTTCATATAAATTGGAGCAAATTCATTACATTTTGGACATATTTCATTGAAACAAGCGACCGGACCTAAACCAGCCTAAGGGCCTCTTTGATTCCTAGGATGGAGTGGTATATCCACCTAAATCAAATAGGATTAGCAAAGAGTGTTAAACGCCACAGGAAAAACATAGGAATTGTAAAAAAAATGGTTGGAGAGGAGTACAAAAGATTACACAGAAAAATTTCCTATGGAATCCGATCCTATGCCGGGACTAGCTAAGCGGCGACGACGCTCTTGCTCCGTTGATGGCAAGAAACCGATGGGTAGAGGAGGAAGCGGTGGCGTGTTTTTTACGGGACATGATAAGAATGCCATAAAGGCTAGAGTGTAGTACATCATTTTTTATTGCCATATCGCCTGCTGGTTCACTGGCCTGCCATGTTTCGCACTCCTCCATCGTACTAGTATTCCAGTGGAAAACTATAGTATACCGCATGGTTCTTTGCTCCTCCTTAGCTCGTCGGCAAAAATTATACTTCCTTTCGCCGACATGTGGGACAGCCAGCATCCGGGTCAATGTGTCATGCACCAGATTAGAGTGGGAAACGGAAGGGGAGACTCACCCCGGTCGTAGCGCCGCAGTAATAATGACTATAATGAGCAGTCAAATCACAAGGCCCCACCTTTCCAGCAGTAATGAGTCATCAAATCACACAGCCAAACCTTTCCAGCAGTAAGTTGAATCCGCTACTCCCTTATCCTCCTCACCTCTCTATCAAACCGACTAGGCGAAACTACATCGCCTACTGCGCAGGAAAAGCCCCGCCCTCACCTTTTAAATTTAAATATAATTTTGTATCAATGGATTGTGCCATGGAGCAAAACCAAAGGAAAAAGGTGGTACATATACAGCACGCCTGTCGCGTTCGCGTCGCACCCACACGGTCGGTCCGGCATGCCGCTCACCGAACCATGGCTAGACGAATCCACGGGTGCCTGCCAACTTTCAACTTTTCTAGGAGAGCGTCATTTATAAAAAAAACCTTTGGGACTGGGCATCCCTATTACTAGCCTTTCTCATAAATTTAACAAGCGAATAAACTCTCGTCGTGAGTAAAACACATTTAGCATGGAAGATATTGACTACCCCTACCGCTCCATGAGCTGTATGGGCACACAAAACAGAAGTTCATTTGAAGATTTAGAGGTGGCACATGCAAATTTACTTGGAATGGCAGTGAAATGTCATATATAGGTAGGTATGGTGGACACTCATGGAAGAAACTTGGTTTAAGGTTATTTGGATGCACACACTAGTGCAGCGACCTGCTATACAAACGGTTTTTACCCCCTTTCTGCGACAGAGTTTTAAACCGTCGCCTTGCCTGTGTGTGCGATAGGGGGGTCCTTCCTACATGACCCATAAACCGTCGGTGATAGGGCATCCAATCACACACGCGGGGCAAAAGGAGCTCGTGTGCGATCGGGCGAGCCATCGCAGACAATTATACTGGCCCAATTATTTCCATTCGTATGTACATCCCACACAGTGAATCCAAGACAAACGTTTCCGTTCGTATATAAATCCCACACAGGGAATCCCAGACAAATGTTTTCGTTCGTATATACATCCCACGCAGTGAATCCCAGAAAAATGTTTCCGTTCATGCATACATCACACACAATTTTCCACATCACATCGTCTGTGATAGCGTTGCCATTGCAGACGATAGTAATAATTTTATCGTTTGTGTTATTGAATGCATCATGCATGGTGCCTAGAAGAAACTGTGTGGCATAGGCTGTCCATCACACACACTTTTTATGTGGAAAACGTTTGTGCAAGGTGGCCTAACGCAAATAGTTGTCCAGAGGAAGCCGTGTGTGATTGTTCATTGATCCAACATGTTTACTTCCTAGAAACTGTGTGGGTTTTATGAGATCATCGCCCACGGTGTTGTCTCAATAACCGTTTGCACTAGAAAAACCCAATAAGCAGGCTAATTGGCCTATTATTATTAATCCATTTAGTAATCAAAATGACATTTCATATTAAACACACAATATATTTCATTTTCGTATTATGAAACCAAGATTTCATAATTGATATACATCAGAGTACAACATCAAATAGCTTCAGCACTCACTACAACAGAACCAAGTTTCACATGCAACATCTAAAACCTTTGGAAATTAGCATCCTAGACGGTAGATAGACAGATGAATCTCATCTGGAAAACTGCTGAAGCGGAAGGCGAATATTGAGCCTTCAATGATGTTGAAGGTCCTTGCAACTTTAGGCCAGTGCATGTGGATGATTGACCGCCCATCCTTCGTCCTCTTGAGGAAGACTTCAATACTTTGGAAAGGCCTGAAAACAAAGATATGCATAAATATCTTCTCTAAATTTTGAAATGGCGCAAAGGAATAAAAAATAAGGTATAAGAGTTAGTACCATCCTGTAGTTCACTGATGTCTTCTTCATTGTGCAGACAAAGATCTTGTTGTTTTTCGTCGCTAGTTTCTTTGTCCTAACAATCTTTCTAAGTTTCTTGACTTGACTGATATTCATGGACATCTCATTTCCCCATATGCAAAATGGGTCGAACAGTGGGTCAAAACCTCTGACAACAGGACCTACATGTGCAAGACCAAATTGTTAAAAACCTAAATACTAGAATGGTTACTGCAGTTGCACAATAATGTGCTATTAGACAAAGGACCATGCATGTGCAAACCTCGATGGTAAACCTCAGTGCCTCCCATTGTTTCCCTGCAACACATATAAGGTGGTTATTGATCAGGTTAAGTGAGGGTTGGCATACTATCAGTAAAATATTTTGATGAAAAATAAACACATTGCAGATTCACCAGATTAATTCAAGCCACATGGAAAAGCCATTTGTCCAAACCAAGCATGCTTAAGAACTAGGAAATATAACAATTGTATATGTTTCTCATGTATTTAGTACAGCCAAATTCGATTTATTTCTCACATGCATAACAATACAAAATTGTACCCACAACAATTGAACATCGCATTGCAGAATTGAACCAAACAGTTAACTAAGCACCACAACAAATGAACCAAACAGTTAACAGAGCACCATATTGGACAATAGAACATACTAGAAGATCAGACAGTTAACCAAACCTAGTATGCTTAACAACTTGGAAATATAGCAATTGTATTTGTTTCTCATGTATTTTGTACAACCAAATTTGATTTATTTCTCACATGCAAGAGAATACAAAATTGCACCCACAAGAATTGAGCATCACATTGCAGAATTGAACCAAACAGTTAACTAAACATGACAACAAATTAACCAAACAGTTAACTGAGCACCACATTGCACAATATATAGGACATATATACTAGAGGATCAGATTGCATAGTAACAGTACATAGGACAATTCACTAGAATTTGTAAAGGAAAGGCAGGAGTAGCACATGCAACAGGTAAACCAACATGCTTAACCGGCGTAGCTAGCTAGCTGAACATAGGTCCATATAGTGAGCTAAAAAGACAAGCTACTCCTCATCATCGGAGATATCGATAACGATCGGCTCCTTAGACTTGGAAGAGGGCGAGGCCTCCACATCGTGGGTGCCCTCGTCATACTGGTGAGTCGCCTGAGCCGCTCCGGGCACCAACCTGCTGGCTCTGGAGATGAGGTAAGCACGGGGACGCTGAGAAAACACCTCGTAGTCTTCGTCAAAGGCACCGACGGTGGCCTCGAGAAAACACCACGAACTATCGTTTAAAGCAGCCAACCACATGGCGGCGTCCGCGCGCGAGGCATCGATGGTGGCCTCGATGGCAAGGTGCTCCTCCAAGATCTGGGGGTCGGCATGCATGGCAGCCATCACGACCTCATCCGCGCGTGCGGCCGCGATTTGCTTCTCCGCTGTCAAATGCTCCTTGAGCTCCTGGCTATACTGCATGCACCATGGCTTAGGGTGGCGCTTATTTGGAGGATGGGTTGGTGATTTGGGTGGAAGGTGTCGCGCCGGCGGTCGGGGCATGTGGGATGTAGAAGGAGGAGGAGGATGGGGGTCGGGTGTGGATTACCTGACTAGATCGACGAGGCCGAGCAGCAGGAAGGAGCGTCGCCGGCGAGGCGGCGGCGCTGCAAGCAAGCAGTGAAGGATTTAACTTGGAATGGAAGGGGCAAACAGGGGAAATGTGGCTTTTGGTAAGGAGGAGGGGGCATGAGAGGTAGATATTTCTGCGGATGCCAAAAAAAATCGCTCCGTGCAGCGAAAAACTTGTGCGCAAAGTGTCATCAGACACGGTCCCTTATTCAGCATTGTGTACGATATCTAAACATCACAAATGATTCATATTGCTTACCCCGTGTGTGATGAGTTTGAACGTGCAAATTGTGGTTCGAATTTCCCCGGTTATAGTGGTCATCCACGTCATTGCATAATTTGGGTACAAAAAAGAGCCTACAGCACACCCACACTTCTTAATCAAGCAAGTTTGGCAATTAAACAGAGCTAGCTGACCTAAACATTACTCTAACAAAAGACCAGCGCTCTAAACAAAGACTACTACTCCGTCTGGCGCTCGTCGATCTCCGCCGCCTCCTCCATGTCCAGCTCACGCCCGATGATACGTCCCAAACGTATCTACTTTTCCAAACACTTTTGCTCTAGTTTTGGACTCTAATTTGCATGATTTGAATGGAACTAACTCGGACTGACGTTTTTTTCAGCATAATTGCCATGGTGTTGTTTTTGTGCAGAAATAAAAGTTCTCGGATGGACCTGAAAATTTACGGAGAATTATTTTAGAATATATAAAAAATACTGGCACAAAGATCTACCAGAGGGGGGGCACCAGGAGCCACAAGCATGGGGGGCGCACCCACCCCCCCAGGGCGCGCCTGGCAGGCTTGTGGGCCCCTGGCAGCTCCGTTTGCCCTAACTCCAATGCTATAAGTACCTATTCATGGAGAGAAAAATCAGAGAGAAAGAATCATCGTGTTTTACGATATGGAGCCGCCGCCACCTCCTGTTCTTCATCAGGAGGGCTGATCTGGAGTCCGTTCGGGGCTCTAGAGAGGGGGTTTGACACCGTCGTCATCATCAACCATCCTCCATCACCAATTTCATGATGCTCACCACCGGGTGTGAGTAATTTCTCCGTAGGCTTGCTGGACGGAGATGGGTTGGATGAGATTTACCATGTAATCGAGTCAATTTGTTAGGGCTTTGATCCCTAGTATCCACTATGTTCTGAGATTGATGTTGCTATGACTTAGCTATGATTAATGCTTGTTACTAGGGCCCGAGTGCCATGATTTGAGATCTGAACCCTCTATGTTTTCATGAATATATTTGAGTTCTTGATCCTATCTTGCAAGTTATATGCACCTGTTACATGTCATGATCCGCATACCCCAAGGTGACAATAATTGGAATTCTTTCTGGTGATTGCCGTAGTTTGAGGAGTTCATGTGTTCACTATGTGCTAATGCTTTGTTCCGGTTCTCTATTAAAAGGAGGCCTTAATATCCCTTAGTTTCCTTAAGGACCCCGCTGCCACGAGAGGGTAGGACAAAAGATGTCATGCAAGTTCTTACTATAAGCACGTATGACTATATACGGAATACATGCCTACATTACATTGATGAATTGGAGCTATTGTGTATCACCCTAGGTTGTGACTCTTACATGATGAATGTCATCCAACATAATTATCCATCACTGATCCAATGCCTACGCTTTTCACATATTGATCTTTGCTAAGCTATTTTCGTTACTGCTGCTGTTACAACTACTACAGAACTGCTTCTGTTACCGTCACTACTTTTACTATTGCTCTTGAAACTATCATACTACTATGCTACTAAATACTTTGCTGCAGATATTTAGTTCTCCAGGTGTGGTTGAATTGACAACTCAACTGCTAATACTCGCAAATATTCTTTGGCTCCCCTTGTGTCGAATCAATAAATCTGGGTGAAATACTACCCGCGAAAACTGTTGCGGTCCGCTATACTTGTGGGTTATCAAGACCTTTTTCTGGCGCCGTTGCCGGGGAGCATAGCTCTATCTGTTGAGTCACTTGGGATTTATATCTGTTGATCACTATGAAGAATCTGAAAGACACTAAGACTAAGATCGTCCCCTCTATGACTAGAGGAGGTAAGGAACTGCCATCACACTCTGCACTTGATTCACCTTCTGTTTTGAGTAGGCTTGCCACACCACCACCTGCTATTCATTCTGATATGTCGCAAGTTATTGATGATACTACTTCTGCTATGAATGATACTTATGATGATGCTAGTACTATGCTTGATAATACTGTGCCACTTGGTGAATTTCTTGATGAACAAATTGCTAAAGCTAAAGAAACTGAAAATGTTGAAACTCTTGAAAATTATGATTCACCTATTATGCCTAGCTCTCCTACTAGATTTGAAATGCCTGAAACATCTGATGGTTATGTTTTTGATAGGGAGACAGCTAGGGCAATTCTTGCTTGTAATGATAGAGATGAGGTTATAAAATTGCTTGCTGAGTTGAAAGAAAAATCTATGAGGGAGAGAATGAAATATGATCCTAAGTTGCTACTTCTCCCATATTTGTTACTGATAAGGATTATGAATTCTCTGTCGATCCTGAGTTAATTACTTTGGTTGAATCTGATACTTTTCATGGTTACAAAACTGAAACTGTTGTGGCACACCTTACTAAGTTGAATGATATTGCCACCCTATTTGCTCATGAGGAAAAAATTTGTTATTACTATATTCTTAAGTTGTTTCCTTTCTCATTAAAGGGTGATGCTAAGAAATGGTTTAATACTCTTGCTCCTGGTTGTGTGCGTAGTCCCCAGGATATGATATATTACTTCTCTGAGAAGTATTTTCCTGCCCATAAGAAATAAGCTGCTTTACAGGAAATATTTAACTTTGTGCAAATTGAAGAAGAGAATCTCCCTCAAGCTTGGGGGAGGCTTCTCTGATTACTTAATGCTTTGCCTAATAATCCTCTTAAGAAAAATGAAATACTTGATATCTTTTATAATGGACTAACCGATGCTTCTAGGGACTACCTAGATAGTTGTGCTGGTTGTGTTTTCAGGGAACGAACTATTGGACAGGCTGAAGTACTATTGAATAATATATTGAGAAATGCCAATGATTGGACACTTCCTGAATCACCACCTAAGCCAACTCCGAAGAAGAGAGGTATTCTATTCCTTAGTCCAGAAGATATGCAAGAAGCTAAGAAATCTATGAAGGAAAAAGGTATTAAAGTTGAAGATGTTAAGAATTCACCACCTGTTGAAGAAATACATGGGCTCGACATCCCGACACGGGTAGTGGAGGTAAATTCTCTCACTAGATTTGATGAAGGTGATATTCCGTATAATAAATCTGCTAGTCAATGCCTGTATGAATTTGATAATTACATCATTAAACAGGAGCACTTTAATATGTATGTTAGCAATCAACTAAAACGGAATGTCATCATGATTGAGCGCTTGAGTGATTTGATGTTTAAAACTGCTAATGATGTTAAATGCTTGAGTAAACATGCTTCTATGGTTCAGACTCAGTTAGAACAAATAGCTAAGTCACAAAATGATTTGCTTGATGAGATGAATAATAAAAGAATGATCATGCTGTTAGAGTTGTTACTAGAGGAGGTAGCATGACTCAGGATCCTCTATATCCTAAAGGTCATCCTAAAAGAATTGAACAAGATTCTCAAAGAAATAATATTGATGCACCTAGTCCATCTAAGAAGAAAAAGAAAAGGAAAAATGATAAAACTTTGCCTGCTCCTAGTGAACCTGAGATAGAAAAACCTCATGAGAATCATAATGATGCTTCTATTTCCGATGCTGAGACACAATCTGGTAATGAACATATATACACCTAGTGATAATGATAATGATGATGTTCATGTTGCTGCTCAACCAGATAATGATGTAGAAATAGAACCTGCTGTTGATCTTGATAACCCACATCCTAATAATAAAAGATATGATAAAAGAGACTTTGTTGCTAGAAAACATGGAAAGGAGAGAGAACCATGGGTTCAAAAACCTATGCCTTTCCCTACTAAACCATCTAAAAATAAGGATGATGAAGACTTTGAGCGCTTTCTTGAAATGCTTAGACCTGTGTTTTTGCGTACTCGCTTGATTGATATGTTGAAAATGTCTCCCTATGCTAAATATATGAAATATATTGTCATAAATAAAAGAAAAATAACTAAAGCAGAAATTTCCACCATGCTTGCTAATTATTCTTTTAAGGGTGGAATACCTAATATACCATGCTCCATTAAAAGAAGTTATGTCAAAACTGCTTTATGTGATTTGGGAGCCGGTGTTAGTGTTATGCCTTTCTCTTTATATAGAAGACTTGATTTGAATAAGCTCACACCTACTGAAATATCTTTGCAAATGGCTGACAAATCCACTGCTATACCTATTGGAATTTGTGAGGATGTTCCCGTTGTAGCTGCAAATGTTACTATCTTGACAGATTTTGTTATACTTGATATGCCCGAGGACGACAACATGTCGATTATCCTTGGAAGACCCTTTTTGAATACTGCAGGGGCTGTTATTGATTGCAACAAAAGCAAGGTTACTTTTCATGTCAATGGTAATGAGCATACGGTTTATTTTCCAAAGAAACAAAGTTCGGTGAATGGTATCAATTGTATTGAAAAAGTTTCGACAATCACTATTGGAGGCTTCAAATTTCCTCTTCCTACTGTCAAAAAGAAATATGAAATTCTTATTGTTGGGGAGATGTATATCCCCATTGAGCTAACTGATACGTTTCCAACGTATCTATAATTTATGAAGTATTCATGCCATGTTTATTATAGTTTTGTATGATTTTGGTGCACTTTTATATGGCTTTTATATGATTTTTATGGACTAACATATTGACATAGTGCCCAGTGCCAATTGCTGTTTTCTGTTTTTTTTTGGTTTTCCAGAAAATCCATATCAAATGAAGTCCAAATGCAGCTAAACTTTTTGACAATTTTTTCTGGAAGGAAACAGACCCAGGAAGCTTCGGGGGAGCAGCAGAAGAGCCACAGGGGCCCCACAAGCCACCAGGGCGTGCCACCCCCCCCCCCCAGGCACGCCCTGGTGCCTCGTGGGCCCCCTGTGGCACCTCTTTGCGTGATTCCAACGCTGAAAAATCCTATATATTCAGAAACCCCCGAAAGTTAACCTAGATGAGTTTTTACGCCGCCGCAAGCCTCTGTTCCGAAGCAATCTCATCTAGAGCTCCGTTCCGGCACCCTGCCGGAGGGGGAATCATCACCGGAGGCCATCTTCATCATCCTGGCGGTCTCCATGACGAGGAGGGAGTAGTTCACCCTCAGGGCTGAGGGTATGTACTAGTAGCTATGTGTTTAATCTCTCTCTCTCTCGTGTTCTTGATTTGTCACGATCTTGATGTACCGCGAGCTTTGTTAATATAGTTGGATCATATGGTGTTTCTCCCTCTCTATCCTGTTGTGATGAATTGAGTTTTTACCTTTGAGGTTTCACTATTATCAGATTGAATACTTTGTTGGATTTAAGAACACTTGATGTATGTCTTGCATATGAATACCCGTGGTGACAATGGGGTATTATATTGATTCACTTGATGTATGTTTTGGCACTCAACTCACGGATTCCCGAGGTGACATTGGGGTAATCTATGCATAGGGGTTGATGCATGTTTTCGTCCTACTTTCTCCGGTAGAAATCTTGGAGCACTCTTTGAAGTTCTTTGTGTGGATTGAATATTATGAATATGAAGTTGTTTGATGCATATCATATAATCAACTCACGTATACTTGTTGTGACATTGGAGTATCTAGGTGACATTAGAGTTGGTTGATGCATATCATATGGTGTTATTTTAGTACGAACTCTGGGGCTGTTTGTGACACTTATAGGGATGGCTCAATAGATTGATCGGAAAGAATAACTTTGAGGTGGTTTTGTACCCTACAAACAATTTCAATCTTATGTTCTCCGCTAATAGGAATTTGGAGTGATTCTTTATCGCACGTTGAGGGATTGTTACATGATCCAATTATGTTAGCATTGTCGAGAGATTGCACTAGCGAAAGTATGAACCCTAGGCCTTGTTTTCAAGCATTGCAATACCGTTTGTGCTCCGTTTTATCAATTGCTACCTTGCTGTTTTTTATTTTTCAGATTACAAAAACCTATATCTACTATCCATACTACACTTGTATCACCATCTCTTCACCGAACTAGTGCACCTATGCAATTTGTCATTGTATTGGGTGTGTTGGGGGTACAAGAGATTTCTTGTATTTGGTTGCAGGGTTGTTTGAGAGATACCATCTTCATCCTACGCCTCCCATGGATTGATAAACCTTAGGTCATCCACTTGAGGGAAAATTGCTACTGTCCTACAAAACTCTGCGCTTGGAGGCCCAACACGAGTCTACAAGAATAAGTTGTGTAGTAGACATTAAGCTCTTTTCTGGCGCCGTTGCAGGGGAGGTGAGTGCTTGAAGATGTATCTTTAGATCTTGCAATTGAATCTTTTAGTTTCTTGTTTTATCACTAGTTTGGTTTATAAAATAAAACTACAAAAAAAATGGAATTGTGGTTGCCTCACATACTTCATCTATATAATATATTTCTAGAAAATGATGGATCAGAAAATTGTGCTCAATTGATAGAAGAAGAATTCAATAAAATGGTTGGCATAAAATCCATGAATGATGAGCATGATTGCAATGTTGCTAGTATGAATTCTTTGAATATCCATGATGCTAATGATATGCAAAGCCATAAGCTTGGGGATGCTATGTTTGATGAAGATGATATTTTTAGTCCCCCAAGTTTTGAGGTGCAAATTTATTATGATGATTGCATGCCTCCTATTTATGATGATTATATTGATGAAAGTGGATTTGGAGAGGTCATGACTTTATTTAATGATGATTCCACTATTTTGGAAGAGGTTTCAATTGATTATGACAACAAAGTTCCTATCTATGATGATTATTGTGATGACATGTATGCTACAAAGAATAATTATAATCATGAAACTTATCATCATGATTTTAATGTTCAATTGGATTATGCCAATCAAGTATCTATAGTTATTTTGTTGAGTTTGCTCCCACAATTATGAATGAGAAGAAATTTGCTTATGTGGAGAGTAATAAAAAATTTATGCTTGTAGGTCATGAAAAGAATGATTTATGTAAAAGTTATATTGTTGAATTCATTCATGATGCTACTGAAAGTTATTATGAGAGAGGATCATATGCTTGTAGGTGTTGCAATAATATCAAGTTTCCTCTCTATGCGTTGAAAGTTTTGAAGTTATGCTTGTTTTGCCTCCCTATGCTAGTTGATTCTTGCTCCCATAAATTGTTTGCTCACAAAATCCCTATGCATAGTAAGTGGGTTAGGCTTAAATGTGCTTGTCATATGATTCATGATGCTCTTTTTGTGTTTCAATTCTTTACTTTTATGCGAGCATCATTGAAATCATCATGCCTAGCTAAAAAGGCATTAAAGAAAAGTGCTTGTTGGGAGACAACCCAATATTTAACCCTAGTGTTTTTTTGTTCTCACATGATTAAGATACTGTTTTAATCATGTTTTATATGTTTTCTTTCAATAATGTGCCAAGCAAAGCCTTTGGGATAGTGTGGATGCTTGTTGATTTGATTCTGTGCAAAAACAGAAACTTTTGCGTCCAGTGCTGGAATTTCTATTCTGTACTGGAGCGTGAGAAACTTCTGAAATTTTTACAGAGTATTGTTTTACAAAAATTTTACGTTGTCCTAATTTTTCAGAATTTTTGGAGATACATAAGTATGGTTTTTAAATCGCTCACTACATGCTGTTCTGTTTTTGACAGATTCTGTTTTCGGTGCATAGTTTGCTTGTTTTAGTGTTTCCATAGCTTATATTGAGTAATATAAATTGTGGAAATGATAGAATACAGTAGGAATTATTTGAGAACAATTATTAAACTTGTCTTGACAGTACCTAAGTGGATTATTTATTTCTATCATACTAACCTATCTCACAAGTTCCGTTAAGTTTTGTGTGATTGAAGTTTTCAAGTTTTGGGTGAGATATCGATATGTGGAGAATAAGGAGTGGCAAGTCCCTAAGCTTGGGGATGCCCAAGGCACCCCAAGGTAATATTCAAGGAAGACTCAAGCGTCTAAGCTTGGGGATGCCCCGGAAGGCATCCCCTCTTTCGTCTTCAACATTATCGGTAACCTCACTTGGAGCTATATTTTTATTCGTCACATAATATGAGTTTTGCTTGGAGCATCATTTTATTTTGTTGAGATTTGCTTGCTGCTATCAATAATCATCTTTTGTATCTTTTAGTTCAATAAAATGCCAATTATAGCCTTTACCATGCCCAGTTTGCAAGTTTATGTGTTGCTGTTTGAAAACAGAAAGTTTTCTGTTATGTTAAGAATATTCCTGAATAGACAGAACATGATAAAAATCTGAAATTTTTACACAGAAAGCATGCATGAGTTCTATGTAACTTGGTAATTTTTCAGAATTTTTGGAGTTAGGTAAGTATGAATTCTTATTCCCCCTTTACAGACTGTTCTGTTTTGGCAGATTTTGGTTATAGTTGCATTGTTTGCATATGTTGCTTGTTTAATGTTTCTATTTGTGGATAGGAGTATTAAATATGCAGAGGAATTTAGTATGCGATGCTTAATTATAATTTTAGTAATTTCTACAGTAGAGAATGTTAAGGTTTTGAGTTGATTTATACTAACTTATCTCACGAGTTCTTGTTGAGTTTTGTGTGGATGAAGTATTTAAGATTTAGGGAAACCGTGATATGAGAGGAATTAAGGAGACACAAGAGCTCAAGCTTGGGGATGCCCAAGGCATCCTAAATTAATATTTCAAGAAGTCTCAAGCATCTAAGCTTGGGGATGCCCCGGTAGGCATCCCACCTTTCTTCATCAACAATTATCGGTTAGTCTCGGTTGATCCTAAGTGTTTGCTTCTTCACACGATGTGTGCTATTCTTGGAATGTCATTTTATTTTGTTTTCTTTGCTGTTTGAATAAAATACTTAAGATCTGAAATTTTTAAATGAGAGAGAGTCCTCACATAGCTACCTAGTTACTTAACTACTCATTTGGTCTTCACTTATATCTTTTTGGAGTAGTTTGTCAATTACTCTTGTTCTTCACTTATATCCTATGAGTAAATTGTTGAAATGAATTGAATATCATAAAGTTGAAATTTATATGCTTCATATGCTTGTCCCATGGGGAGTAGTGACTTCACATACAAGAAGTATAAGTGGTAAAATTTATTGAAAGTTAACAAACATAGCATTGGTCACTTGAACAATTCATGAAAGAATTTTGAAGGAAGAGAAATTTCACATATAAATATACTATCTTGGACATCTTCTATGATTGTGAGCCCCCATTAATTATTTTCAAGCTTGATCAAGTAGTTGACATTGGACAAGGAAGACAACGTAATGAGTTATGTTTGTTTATATTCACATAGAAGTTATATTGTCATGGATCCTCTAACATGTGGTGCTTGCTTAGGATCTTTTGCTAGCCAAAAATTCATACTAAGTAGAGATACTACTTGTGCATCCAAAAACCCTTAAACCAAGTTTCTTGCCATGAGTGTCCACCATATCTACCTATGGATTGAATAAGATCCTTCAAGTAAGTTGTCATTGGTGCAAAAAGCAATAAAAATTACTCCTAAAATATGTATGATCTTTTATTGCAACGGAAAATAAACGTTGTACGAACTTGTGATGGTAAAGAAATAAAAGCAACGGACTGCATAATAAAGGTTGCTATCACAAGGGGCAATATAATGTGACGTTCCTTTGCATTAAGGGCTTGCACATCCAAAAATAAAAAGCGCATGACAACCTCTGCTTCCCTCTACGAAGGGCCTATCTTTTACTTTTCTATATTTACTTTTATGTAAGAGTCAGTAATGTTCATCCCTATTCCGCTCTATTTATTCTCTAGTGGGCAAGCATCATGTGGTAGGGAATGATCCAGGCACATATATCCATTTGAATATAGGTGATCATGAGTTATTATTGTTGACATTATCCATGAGATAAATAAGTTGGGAGGCAAAACATTAAGCCCCTATCTTCCCATGTGTTTGACTGAAACAGTTTGTTCTAAAAATATGCTTTGAGTGTCAGCAATCATGGAAGACTAAATGATAGTTGAGTATGTGGAATTTGCAAAATCAAAGCTCTTACATAGACCCTTCCTGAAAATAAGATGAATTGCAATTGTTTGATGACTAAAAACATAGTTTGTTAGTTTTCAAGAAAGTGTATGGTCTATACTTTAACATGTGAATAGCTTGCTACTTGATCATGAGAAGTTTTATGAGATGAGCTACTGTTTATGATATATAATGATGCTAGAAAAAAGTGATTGGAATTATCATTGATCAAACTTATGCACTATGCTACCATTCACACTTCATAAATTATTTCTTTTATCATTTACCTACTCGAGAACGAGCAGGAATTAAGCTTGGGGATGCTGATACGTCTCCAACGTATCTATAATTTATGAAGTATTCATGCCATGTTTATTATAGTTTTGTATGATTTTGGTGCACTTTTATACGGCTTTTATATGATTTTTATGGACTAACATATTGACCTAGTGCCCAGTGCCAGTTGCCGTTTTCTGCTTGTTTTTGGTTTTCCAGAAAATCCATATCAAATGAAGTCCAAATGCAGTGAAACTTTTTGACTATTTTTTCTGGAAGGAAACAGACCCAGGAAGCTTCGGGGGAGCAGCAGCAGAGCCATAGGGGCCCCACAAGCCACCAGGGCGTGCCACCCCCCCCCCCCCCCAGGTGCACCCTGGTGCCTCGTGGGCCCCCTGTGGCACCTCTTTGCGTGATTCCAACGCTGAAAAATCCTATATATTCAGAAACCCTTGAAAGTTAACCTAGATGAGTTTTTACACCGCCGCAAGCCTCTCTTCTGAAGCGATCTCATCTGGAGCTCCGTTCCGGCACCCTGCTGGAGGGGGGAATCATCACCGGAGGCCATCTTCATCATCCCGGCGGTCTCCATGACGAGGAGGGAGTAGTTCACCCTCGGGGCTGAGGGTATGTACAAGTAGCTATGTGTTTAATCTCTCTCTCTCTCGTGTTCTTGATTTGGCACGATCTTGATGTACCGCGAGCTTTGTTAATATAGTTGGATCATATGGTGTTTCTCCCTCTCTATCTTGTTGTGATGAATTGAGTTTTTACCTTTGAGGTTTCACTATTATCAGATTGAATACTTTGTTGGATTTGAGAACACTTGATGTATGTCTTGCATATGAATACCCGTGGTGACAATGGGGTATTATATTGATTCACTTGATGTATGTTTTGGCACTCAACTCACGGATTTCTGAGGTGACATTGGGGTAATCTATGCATAGGGGTTGATGCACGTTTTCGTCCTACTTTCTCCGGTAGAAATCTTGGGGCACTCTTTGAAGTTCTTTGTGTGGATTGAATATTATGATTATGAAGTTGTTTGATGCATATCGTATAATCAACTTACGGATACTTGTGGTGACATTGGAGTATCTAGGTGACATTAGAGTTGGTTGATGCGTATCATATGGTGTTATTTTAGTATGAACTCTAGGGCTGTTTGTGACACTTATAGGGATGGCTCAATAGATTGATCGGAAAGAATAACTTTGAGGTGGTTTCATACCCTACAAACAATTTCTATCTTATGTTCTCCACTAAGAGGAACTTTGGAGTGATTCTTTATCGCACGTTGAGGGATTGTTACATGATCCAATTATGTTAGCATTGTTGAGAGATTGCACTAGCGAAAGTATGAACCCTAGGCCTTGTTTTCAAGCATTGCAATACCGTTTGTGATCCGTTTTATCAATTGCTACCTTGCTGTTTTTTAATTTTCAGATTACAAAAACCTATATCTACTATCCATACTACACTTGTATCACCATCTCTTCGCCGAACTAGTGCACCTATGCAATTTGTCATTGTATTGGGTGTGTTGAGGGCACAAGAGATTTCTTGTATTTGGTTGCAGGGTTGTTTGAGAGATACCATCTTCATCCTACGCCTCCCACGGATTGATAAACCTTAGGTCATCCACTTGAGGGAAAATTGCTACTGTCCTACAAAACTCTGCGCTTGGAGGCCCAACACGAGTCTACAAGAATAAGTTGTGTAGTAGACATCAGTAACTTAGTGTTATATGAAAATTCTTCAGTTTCATGTCACTCGGAAATAGTTTGTTAATAAGACTTGATCAACCTTATTAATGGATTCTTTTTGAAGGGCATGTGGTCGATGAATTTAGTAAGCACACCTTTTGCTACCACCTTTTGCTCTCTATTTTTTTTTAGTAGAATAAAATAAAATGCCATGATTATCCTGTTTTCTGAATTATTCATGCAATAAAAAATGACCCAAAAATAAAAGTTCTCAGAATGCCATGAAAATTTAGTATGTTTTTTCCAGAATATTTAAGAATTTTTGGCACTGAACACACCCCAATGGGGTGCACCTGTGAGCCACAAGCCCACAGGGCGCGCCCACCCCCCTGGGCGCGCCCAGCAGGCTTGTGGGTCCCACAGGGACCAACTCACTTATGCCAGCCACCCATCTCCTTCTTCTTCCTCCAAAAAAAATCAAACTTGCTCCCAAGCCCATGTTCTTGCTCATTTTGCTGTGATTTTCGATCTCCTTGCTCGGAACTCTATTTCCAAAACTGTTTTGAGGAATTACTCCTTGGTATGTGACTCCTCCAATGCTCCAATTAGTTTTTGTTCTAGTGCTTTATACTTTGCAAATTTTTGCTGCTGTGGTGACCATGTTTATGAGCTTGCATGTTGAATTTTTATGGTCCAAAGTAGTTTTGATGCATGATATAGCCTCTAGATACTTGTGGGAGTAGTTGGTATCAATTTTGTTGAGTTTCGTTCACTTTTATTTTGAGTCACTAAAAATTTCAGAAATTTTTCAGAGAAAAGAAAATGTTTAGGAAGATGTTCCATGGTAGTTCCTCGAGCAAAAGTGCTCCTAGGCCTGCAATACGCAAGCAGGATACCGAACTGCCACGAGAGGTCGCGGTGCTACCGTGCGAGTGGCCGTCAGATGCCTTCATGATTCGAGCCGGCATCAAAGAAGAGTTTGATATGTACGTGCGCAACGCCGAGCTCACAGAGTTCCTGGCAGACAGGTGCCCGCAATACTATGACCTCACTGACTCCTTTGTGCGAAGATTCAAGTATGCAAAATTCCATTCTGGGGGACTTGCACTGAACCTCGTAAATCTGATTGCAATAAATTTCTCATGAACATTACTAGGGGTGAAACTAGAGGCATCACACAAGCTACTATGGGGAGCATTCATTTTCCTGCCATACATTATTTTGCTCTGTTCATTGGTAGATGCATTAATGGTAAACATGATCATAGTCATCTTTGCGCCCCTGACCTGAGCGTTCTTAAGAGTGCGGTGCTGGGAGACAGATAATTTAACATGGGGGCTATTGTTGCACGTTGTTTACATAATAATGCCTTAGTTGGTGATTTCTTTGGTGGAATTTATGCCACTCGCTTAGCTACCTATCTTGGTGTGCCCATTAAACAAAATGACACCCATTTGCCACCTAGTTTTCCTGATTATGATGCTATGGAACGCCACCAGTTCCTTGAGAGGGGTCTCCCCCCGTTTAGATACAGGCTAATCTTTAACAGGCGCCGTGTTTTCCATATTGTTTTGACTGCTCCTGCCTTCTTTGATTTCCAAGGAAAACATAGACATTTCATACTTGAGGAGGAGGCTGAGGAGTACGAGAGGGCGGCAGAGACCGAGCGCCTTAATGAGGCGGCTCGCCAAGTTGTGGCAGCTGCATTTCAGTATAACCCGAATTACCATCACGGGCATTATCCAGGCCAGGACTGGCCGTAGACCAACTTAGGCCAAAAGCCTAAGCTTGGGGGAGTACGTATTTCACACCGACATTACATTCATGTTCACGCTTTCATTCCAGTGGTCGGTGTTCGTCCTTTTTCATTGTATATCCATGTTAGTTTTATTTTCATTTTCTTCTTCTTGTTTGAAAAACTTTCAAAAATCCAAAAAAATTAGTTGTAGTTTCTTTCTTGTTTAGTTAATTCGTAGTAGTAAAAGAAAACCCAAAAAGATTTCTTGTTTCTTCTTTTGCTTGTTGGGAGCTTTCCCGTGTAAATAGTTTTTCTCGTTTGTCGTTTTTCCTTCATTAATTTGCTTTCTTCAGAAAAACTAAAAACTCCAAAAATATTTTAGTGTGTTTCTCTGAATTTCTTTTCTTTTCGTTAAGTCGTAAGGAGAAAGACCACGATGAAAATGTTGAGTGGCTCTCATATGCTTTATTGTTGATCTAACAACGAGCCACTATTACTTTGTCTTCTCCTTTGAATAAATGTTTGCAGATTCCAGCTTAGTCCATGTCACACTTGCACTATTATTATTATCACATCATTCGGTCGTGCAAGTGAAAGGCAATAATGACGATATTTGATGAAGTGATTGCGGTGAAGAAAAGCTGGTATGAACTCTTCTTGTTTTTGTCTTTGTAAATGTGTTTAGCTCAGTATTCATGATTCAGCATTATTATGAGTAAACATATTTGTGATGACAATTATAGATTATAGTTGCTCATGCCATGATTAAATAGCTAGGAGTGGATAATGATTTATCTTGAGTGTCAACACGCATTAAAATGGTTGTGATGTAGTATGTTAGCATGGTATCCTCCTCTGAGTAATTCGAGTGGCTTGACTTGGCACATGTTCATACATGTAGTTGAATCAAAACCAACATAGCCTCCATGATATTTATGTTCAGGGTGTTGATATCCTACTCATGCTCGTGTTCAATGTTAATTATTCGCAATGCATGTCTATGACCGTTTTCGCTCTCTAGCTGGTCGCTTCTCAATCTATTTGCTAGCCTTCGCCTGTACTAATCGGGAATACTGCTTGTGCATCCAAATCCTTAAACCAAAGTTGTTCCAGATGAGTCCACTGTATCTACCTATATGCGGTATTACTCTGCCGTTCCAAGTAAATTTGCAAGTGCCACCTCTAAATATTCAAACGAACATCTGTTTTGTGTGCCCGTACCGCTCATGGAGCGACAGGGGGCGGTCAGTATCTTCCATGCTAAGCGGGTTACTCTCAGATGAGTGTTTATTCACTTGTCATTGCACGAGAGAGGATGGTAATCGGGATGCCCAGTCCTATGCTCAAATCGAAATCATATAATGCAAAAAACTCCCCCGAAAAGTTGTTGGTATGGAGGGCACCCGTGAATTCGGTTAGCCATGGCTTGTGTTGGTACGGTGGAGGTGGAGTAAACTTTACCTTTCCACTTGGGAACCGCCTATAATGCATTTAGCATGGAAGATATTGAAAACTCTCGGTCATGACGTTGACAGGAAAAGCATACCTCCCAAAATTATTTTCATCTCTAATTTAAGCTTCGAGCTCTGGCACCACTGCAAATCCATGCTTCCCTCTGCGAAGGGCCTATCCATTTACTTTTATATTATTTTATTTTATTTTTGAGTCATCACCTTCTCATTTAAGCACCAGTTGGAGAGCACTATTGTCATCTTTATGCATTGAGTATAGTTAATGTTGGGTGTGACCATGACTGGATATCCTCTACCCTGAATTACAATGTTTAGTCGTTGCTTGAATCTCAGAGGTGCTCTGCATTTATGTTTTGCAGTCTCAGAAAGGGCTAGCGAGATACCATGTTATCATATTATATCATGATTGTTTTGACAAAGTGTTGGCATCCGAGATATCTTATTATTGCTCGCTAGTTGGTTATGTTATTGCCATGAGTAAATGTGAGACCTAAGTATTATCATCAATATGGTTAGTTCATAATCTTTGCTGAAAACTTGGATGCTAGTTAAGTATATATACAGACAACAAGAACAAAAGAGTTTGTAAAAGTTTTTCTTTATCACTTTCAGTTTGTCAACTGAATTGCTTGAGGACAAGCAATGAGTCAAGCTTGGGGGAGTTGATACGTCCCAAACGTATCAACTTTTCCAAACACTTTTGCTCTAGTTTTGGACTCTAATTTGCATGATTTGAATGGAACTAACCCGGACTGGCGTTGTTTTTAGCAGAATTGCCATGGTGTTGTTTTTGTGCAGAAATAAAAGTTCTCGGATGGACCTGAAAATTTACGGAGAATTATTTTAGAATATATAAAAAATACTGGCACAAAGATCTACCAGAGGGGGGGCCACGAGGCGCCACAAGCCTGGGGGGCACGCCCACCCCCCAGGGCGCGCCTGGCAGGCTTGTGGGCCCCTGGCAGCTCCGTTTGCCCTAACTCCAATGCTATAAGTACCTATTCGTGGAGAAAAAAATCAGAGAGAAAGAATCATCGTGTTTTATGATACGGAGCCGCCGCCACCTCATGTTCTTCATCGGGAGGGCTGATCTGGAGTCCAATCGGGGCTCCGGAGAGGGGGATTCAACGCCGTCGTCATCATCAACCATCCTCCATCACCAATTTCATGATGCTCACCATCGGGCGTGAGTAATTTCTCTGTAGGCTTGCTGGACGGTGATGGGTTGGATGAGATTTACCATGTAATCGAGTCAATTTGTTAGGGCTTTGATCCCTAGTATCCACTATGTTCTGAGATTGATGTTGCTATGACTTTGCTATGCTTAATGCTTGTCACTAGGGCCCGAGTGCCATGATTTTAGATCTAAATCCTCTATGTTTTCATGAATATATTTGAGTTCTTGATCCTATCTTGCAAGTTATATGCACCTGTTACGTGTCATGATCTGCATACCCCAAGGTAACAATAATTGGTATTCTTTCCGGTGATTGCCGTAGTTTGAGGAGTTCATGTGTTCACTATGTGCTAATGCTTTGTTCCGGTTCTCTATTAAAAGAAGGCCTTAATATCCCTTAGTTTACTTAAGGACCCCGCTGCCACGGGAGGGTAGGACAAAAGATGTCATGCAAGTTCTTACTATAAGCACGTATGACTATATATAGAATACATGCCTACATTACATTAATGAATTGGAGCTATTGTGTATCACCCTAGGTTGTGACTGTTACATGATGAATGTCATCCAACATAATTATCCATCACTGATCCAATGCCTACGCTTTTTGCATATTGATCTTTGCTAAGCTACTTTCGTTACTGCTGTTGTTACAACTACTACAAAACTGCTTCTGTTACCGTCACTACTATTACTATTGCTCTTGAAACTATCATACTACTGTGCTACTAAATACTTTGCTGCAGATATTTAGTTCTCCATGTGTGGTTGAATTGACAACTCAACTGCTAATACTCGCAAATATTCTTTGGCTCCCCTTGTGTCAAATTAATAAATCTAGGTGAAATACTACCCGCTAAAACTATTGCGATCCCCTATACCATTGGGTTATCACCCGACGATCTCTTGGGGAAGGGGCTCCATGGCATCCATCGCACCATACTCGGCAAGCATCTCGCCATCCACATCTGCCATCTCTTTGGAAAAGGCCGCCACGAGTTGGGCGTGGGCGGCCGCGGTCTGGGCTTGGACGGGCTCCATCGCGGCAAGATATGCAGCAAACGAACGGACGGCTGCTCGAGCGCTCTCGGCGATTGCCAACTCTTCGGCCGTGGGTTGCCGATCGTTGTCGGAGCAGCTTCATCTGATTTGTGCGGTGACCGCCAGGAGCTGGGCATGGGCGGCCTCCATCAGCGCTAAGGCGGCCGTCCCGGAACGGACAGCTGCTGTCCCGCTCTCGCCATTTGCTATCCCCGTCGCAGATGTTGCTGCCGCCATCTGAGCTGCAGTAGCGGCCGTTACGACTGCCGCTGCCGCCCGGTCGCAGATTGCGGCCACGCTCATGCAGGTTGTGAGCATGCTCATGGAGGTTGCGGCCACGCTCTCGCCGGAGTGGGCCACCGAAGTTGCCCTCACGACGCGGGTCCACGTGCCCATCTTTGACCGGCGACGATTGAACAGTGAAATGATATTTGGGGAGTTAGTTTGCTTGAAGCGCCGGCTGTGGACTGTAGCCAACGAACATTCTCGCATAAGCCATATATGACTGTGCTCCAAGATATTTTGTACTGCATCTCACACGGTTGGTGATAATAAACTGTGTGTGATGTACTTAATTTTTTGTCCTAATTTGAAATACGGAATGGGGTCATAGCGGCAAAGGATGGTGTTTGAATTGCTAGAACATTTATCTGCAGTGAACATACAACTATAGGAGTGTCGTCAAAAAAATTGGAATTATTCGGGGTTCATTTGGACATTTTTATACATTAACTGAGTTTTCAAGGCATTTTATGTGCATAATTCAAATTTGAACTACAGGCACATGCTCTGGTGCACCAAAATGGGTTGAAAAATCACATATGTGTCCTTGGGTGCATGTTTAGGTCCCATGCAAGAAATGGGAATGAATTTCAAACACCTCGGCATCGTGGCTCCACCGCAAACGTTGAGATACTTGGTTTTGAAATTCTAGTAAATCCAAAACTCATCTGAAATTCATGAAACTTGGCATGCTATCATGGAATGGCCCAACATGCTGTGGTAAAAAAATTGTCCCATTTGGGGCAGGTTTTGGTATAAGTTTCTCACAAACCAGAGCTTCTCACAAGAAGCCTCATGGTTCCGGTAGGGAACGTGTCACCTTTGTGGACGAAACGACATTCGTTGCCTCTTCTTGCCTTGAATTTTTTTTCTACAGGCAACATAGACCAATAGGAGTGTCGTGTTAAATTTTGGAATTATTCGGGGTTCGTTTGGACATTCTTATACATTAACTGAGTTTTCTAGGCATTGTATGTGCATAATTCAAATTTTAACTACAGGCACAT
The DNA here is from genome assembly GCA_039707655.1 of Elymus sibiricus. NCBI lineage: Eukaryota > Viridiplantae > Streptophyta > Magnoliopsida > Poales > Poaceae > Elymus > Elymus sibiricus. The sequence goes on along the minus strand of CM077666.1, from coordinate 195,930,501 downwards.
GCTCCGGTGCACCAAAATGGGTTGAAAAATCATATATGTGTCCTTGGGTGCATGCTTAGGTCCCATGCAAGAAATGGGAATGAATTTCAAACACCTAGGCTTCGTGGCTCGGCTGCAAACATTGAGATACTTGGTTTTGAAATTCTAGTAAATCCAAAACTCGTTTGAAATTCATGAAACTTGGCATGCTATCATGGAATGGCACCAACATGCTGTGGTAAAAAAATTGTCCCATTCGGGGCAGGCTTTGGTATAAACTTCTCACAAACCAGAGCTTCTCACAAGAAGCCTCATGGTTCCAGTAGGGAACGTGTCACCTTTCTGGACGAAACGACATTCGTTGCCTCTTCTTGCCTTCAAATTTTTTCTACAGGCAACATAGACCAATAGGAGTGTCGTGTTAAATTTTGGAATTATTCGGGGTTTGTTTGGACATTTTTATACATTAACTGAGTTTTCTAGGCATTTTATGTGCATAATTCAAATTTGAACAACAGGCACATGCTCCGGTGCACCAAAATGGGTTGAAAAATCATATATGTGTCCTTGGGTGCATGCTTAAGTCCCATGCAAGAAATGGGAATGAATTTCAAAAACCTAGGCTTCGTGGCTCGGCCACAAACATTGAGAACTTGGTTTTGAAATTCTAGTAAATCCAAAACTCGTCCGAAATTCATGAAACTTGGCATGGTATCATGAAATGGCACCAACATGTTGTGGTAAATTTTTTGTCTCATTTGGGGCAGGTTTTGGTATAAGCTTCTCACAAACCAGAGCTTCTCACAAGAAGCCTCATGGTTCCGGTAGGGAACGTGTGTCACCTTTCTGGACGAAACGACTTTCGTTGCCTCTTCTCGCCTTGAATTTTTTTTCTAGAGGCAACATAGACCAATAGGAGTGTCGTGTTAAAATATGGAATTATTCGAGGTTTGTTTGGACATTTTAATAAATTAACTGGGTTTTCTAGGCATTTTAGGTGCATAATTCAAATTTGAACTACATGCACATGCTCCGGTGCACCAAAATGGGTTGAAAAATCATATATGTGTGCTTGGGTGCATGTTTAGGTCCCATGCAAGAAATGGGAATGAATTTCAAACACCCAGGCTTCATGGCTCGGCCGCAAACGTTGAGAAACTTGGTTTTTAAATACCTGTAAATCCAAAACTCCTCTGAAATTCATGAGACTTGGCATGGCATCATGAAATGGCACCAACATGTTGTGGTAAAAAAATTGTCCAATATGAGAGAAGGCGCACACATTAACAGCCACAGCCAACATAGTCATTTTGGAACAAATAGCTATCACGTTATCATCATAAACGGTTGTACAGTATTATTTAAATCGTGGGCGTTCTACTGACCATTTACGTGCCGCCACGCGTCCCACTTTTTTTATTGGCAAGGAGGTTTGCGTGCAGCTGTTTGAGTAGACGGGAGGTGTGCGAGCGAAGTCCGCGGCGCAGGCTGACCGGGAGGCGTGCGACCAGTCATGCGCTGCGCAGGCTGACCGGGAGGCGTGCGACCAGTCCTCCGCTACGCAGGCTCACCGGAAGGCGTGCGAGCAGTACGCTGTGTAGGCTCACCGGGAAGTGAGCCCTTTGACCTCCATCGCTGCCCGCCTCGCTCTCAACTTTTCCAATAATGGCGCCCGAGCCGCTGTTTAATAGGTGGCCTTACTGATCTCTCTTCGCCTCCCATTCCCCTCTCGCCCGAATCCTATCTTCCAGAGCTACACCTACGCCATGGCGCACAAGGATCATCTGCCACTAGTCTTCCGGTTTGGTGAAGTCGACTCCGAGCCAGAGGAGATAGAAAATAAGGAGGAATGGGACATCAGGGACATGGCCCTGAATGAGCTGGCCGCGGCGGAAGCTGCCCCTGCGCCCATCCCAGCTCCCATCCCCGCGCCCGCACCAGCGACCATCCATGTGGCATTGACGGGCTGGTCACCGAGCACCATCGTAGCGCTGGAAGCTGCGGGCGTCAGCAAGGTCCCCGCAGACCCGCGCGAGCTCGTGTACGTGCCAGCTCCAGCGCCCCCGCCTGTGCTCGTGCGCGCCCCAGCACCCACCGCGGCGCTGGTCCCCGTGGACTTGCCTGCACACGCCGCGCCCGTGCCCGTGCATGCACCTGCACCCGCCGTGCCCCCCTCAGCATCATGGGACGCCGCCGTCGACCGCTACCTCGCAGCACCGCGAGTCACCGTCCCCCCGCCCCCCGCCCGTCGATCGCGCGATGAACGGCTCTTGGATTTGCAAGTCCGGAACATTCTGGGATGGCTTGAAAACTTCAACAACGGCGTCCCGGAGGACGACAATGCCGGCGTAGCACGCCACCGCCGATGCCGCAATTAGTTTTTTTGTTTAATATTGTATCTCGATCGTATGAATGTAAAATCACAGTGTGACTGAATGAAATCTATGGTTTTGATCAACTTAGCGTTTTTTCTCTGAATGTACAGACTTATCAAAGTAAAAAAAACATCAATGTTTTCCTCTGAATAAAACACTCATCGCAAATGTTTCAGACTGAACACCCATATGCAAAGCAAGAGCTGGGTTCCTTCGCATCTAAGCCAAGGGAAAATGTGGCGCGCAGGTTTTGTGCATCTCTTCATCGCAAACGATTTTGCATGATGACCCGTGTGCAACGATGTACAAACAATGTGGTAAGATTTGCATCTGTCATATTGGGTATATTTGCCATTTGTCAAATTAGAAAAATTGGCATTTGTCAATCTAGTAACATTGCCATTTGTCAACCTTGTAACACTGCCATTTGTGATCCTAAAAAAAACACTGCCATTTGTCAAATTTTGCAGCTAAAAATTACTACTACTGTCTAATTTTTGTAAATGAAATTCAGTAAGCATAGATTTCATTCATAGATTAAGCAGTCATTCTTTATACAAACAGTTCAACTCGACAGCTGAACCGAACAAACTTTTACCCAATTGTTGCCAACCACGTACTGAAATAGCCAGTTCAACTATATATACTAGCTAATTATAAGTACGTAGTATAGTTCAACCATATCTATAGTCAGATGAACTGAACAAAATAGCCCTTAAATACTACTACTACTACAGAGGGGCTTTGTACTACTTCCAGCAGCCTCACCTCTATCGAGCGCGCTTAGTAACAGGCAGAGGAGGAGGAGCCTACCGACGAGCTGCAAAAGTGGAATCCGGCACCTGCCGCTGCTGCACCTTTAGCGACACCCAGCTCGAACGCCCTCTGCCACTCCAGACAATCCCTCTCCAAGTGGGAGGACTCCTCGTAGATCTCCGCATTCCGCGCCACTACGGCGGCTTCTGCTGCGGCCACGGCGGCGGTAAGACTCTTTGTGTGCTCAACCAGGCGCTCCTCCTCCTCCCGCAGGAACTCGATGTAGCGCGCGGCAAGGTCGCTGAGGCACATGCGGGCCTCCACCTCCCGCCTTCGGGCCGCGGTGGCAAAGCGGGTGATGGCCCCGGCGGTCGACGGTGGGGTGGCGGCCACCTCCCGCCTTCGGGCCGCGGTGGTGGAGCAGGTCATGGCCACGGTGGCTGACGGTGTGGTGGCGGCCACGACGGCCACCACCCGCCTTCGGGCCAGGGTGGCGGAGCGGGCGATGGCCCTGGCGGCCGACGAAGGTGAGGCGGCCGACGGCGGGGTGGCGGCAACGGCGGCCGGCAACAGCTGCCGTCAGGCAGCGGCAGCGGAGCATGTGGCGGGTGTTGTGTGCACACCCGCCAGGGACGCCATGCGCAGTACACACCGTTGGGGACTGTGCCGCCGCCGCAGTGTAACCTCCCAACTGGAGCTGTCCTCAGATGACGGCGGAGTGGCTGAGCGACGACGACGGACCGGTGTCATTGGCGATTGTGGGAGAAACAGACGAGATAAGCTACGGGGAGGGAGGGGAAAATGCGATGCCGACTCGCCGGCCGTGAAGGTTTATATAGCAGGCCGGTAAGCACTGGGGTTTTGGGGGATTTCGCCGAGTCGGGCGGGAAGCTTGCACGGTTGTGTGCGGGAACCTGCACGGTTGCGCGGGAACGGGCTCACCGACGATTCATTGGCGCCTCTTCGAGCTAACGTTTGGCCAAAAGAACGCCTGTGCGGTGCTCAAGCTTGCGCTCGAAGCCTTCTGCGGCAGCGTGGTGAGAAGACGTGCGAGAGGAGGACGAAATGACACGTACACATACGGTTAATAAAAAAACATTTCCGGTTTAATTACCTAGCACACGGCCGCTCTCTACGTAGCGTCGCGAACGATTGTTCGCCCACTGTGTGATGTGGAACGCGACGTAGTTTCACATCATGACGCCGGCTCGCAACTGCCGGCCGGCTTGTAGACGGCCATTCCATGCGTGTTCAACTGCTCTATGCGTGTGGTTGCTCGCGGTTGAGGCGGCCGCGGCGCGCTCTGCTCGCGTCCCACCGCGCGCGCTCTGCTCGCGTCCCTCCACGCGCGCTACCAGCTGATACGTCTCCAACGTATCTATAATTTTTTATTGTTCCATGCTATTATAGTATCAATCTTGGATGTTTTATATGCAATTATATGCCATTATATATCATTTTTTGGGACTAACCTATTAACCCAGTGCCCCGTGCCAGTTGCTGTTTTCTGCTTGTTTTTACCTTTTCAGAAAATCATTATCAAAAAGTGTCCAAACGAGAAAAAAAAACTTTGGATTAATTTTGTCTGGACCAGACCCATGAAGCTTCGGGAGAAGAGCCACGAGGAGGCGACAAGCTTGGAGGGCGCGCCCAGGGGGGTAGGGCGCGCCCCCAGGCTTGTGGGCCCCTCGTGGCACCTCTTGACCTAATTCCAGCGCTATAAATTCCCAAATATTCCAAAACCAACAAAGAGACAGAAGAGAAAACCTTTCCACCGCCACAAGCCTCTGTTCTTCCGTGATCCCATCTGGAGGCCTTTTCCGGTACTCTGCCGGAGGGGGAATCGATCACAAAGGGCTTCTTCATCAACCTTGCTGCCCTTCCGATAATGTGTGAGTAGTTTACCACAGACCTATGGGTCCATAGCTAGTAGCTAGATGGCTTCTTCTCTCTCTTTTATCTTCAATACCATGTTCTCCTCGATGATCTTGGAGTTCTATCCGATGTAATCTTCTTTTGCGGTGTGTTTGTTGGGATCCGATGAATTGTGAGTTTATGATCAGATTATTCATGAGAAATATTTGAGTCTTCTCTGAACTCTTTTATGCATGATTATTATAGCTTTGTATTTCTCTCCGATCTATTGATTTGGTTTGGCCTACTAGATTGATTTATCTTGCAATGGGAGAGGTGCTTTGTGATGGGTTCAATCTTGCGGTGCTCAATCCCAGTGACAGAAGGGGACATGACACGTATTTGTATTGTTGCCATTAAGGATAAAAAGATGGGGTTTAATCATATTGCTTGAGTTTACTTTGTCTACATCATGCCATCTTGCTTAAGGCGTTACTCTGTTTCATACTTAATACCCTAGATGCATGCTGGATAGCGGTCGATGGGTGGAGTAATAGTAGTAGATGCAGGCAGGAGTCGGTCTACTTGTCTCGGACATGATGCCTATATACATGATCATTGCCATGAATCCATCATAATTATTTGTTTTTCTATCAATTGCCCAACAGCAATTTGTTTACCCACCGTATGCTATGTGTTCGAGAGAGAAGCCTCTAGTGAAAACTATGGCCCCCGGGTCTACTTTATCATATATAAAGAAACCTAAAAATACCTTGCTGCAATTTATTTACCTTTATTTTATTTAGTATTTTAGTTTATCTATTTATCTATATAAGATTTAATCCTTGCAAATAACCGCTAAGAGGATTGACAACCCTCTTATTTGCGTTGGGTGCAAGTGTTTGCTCTTGTGTGTGTAGGTGCGCTTAACGGAATTTTGCTTGGTTCTCCTACTGGATTGATAACCTTGGTTCTTAACTAAGGGAAATACTTATCTCTACTGTACTGCATCTGAAAGCACATTTGCTCCCTTGGTGGTTTTGGTAATTCATAACAACATATATCTCATTGAACTAATGTCCATTCAAGATTAAGATTTCAGGATGTTCAATGATTGGCATGGCATGGACTAGAGACGTGGTGTTGGAAATATGCCCTAGAGGCAATAATAAATTGGTTATTATTATATTTCCTTGTTCATGATAATCGTTTATTATCCATGCTATAATTGTATTGATTGGAAACTCAAATACATGTGTGGGTACATAGACAACACTGTGTCCCTAGTAAGCCTCTAGTTGACTAGCTCGTTGATCAAAAGATGGTGAAGGTTTCCTAGCCATGGACATGAGATGTCATTTGATAACGGGATCACATCATTAGGAGAATGATGTGATGGACAAGACCCAAACTGTAAACGTAGCATATGATCGTGTCAGTTTATTGCTATTGTTTTCTGCATGTCAAGTATCTGTTCCTTTGACCATGAGATCATGCAACTCACTGACACCGGAGGAATACCTTGTGTGTATCAAACGTCGCAACGTAACTGGGTGACTATAAAGATGCTCTACAGGTATCTCCGAGGGTGTCTGTTGAATTGGCATGGATCAAGACTGGGATTTGTTACTCCGTGTGACGGAGAGGTATCTCAGGGCCCACTCGGTAATACAACATCACTATAAGCCTTGCAAGCAATGTGACTAAAGTGTTAGCCACGGGATCTTGTATTACGGAACGAGTAAAGAGACTTGCCGGTAACGAGATTGAACTAGGTATAGAGATACCGACGATCGAATCTCGGGCAAGTAACATACCGATAAACAAAGGGAACATCATACGGGATTAACTGAATCCTTGACATAGAGGTTCAACCGATAAAGATCTTCGTAGAATATGTAGGAGCCAATATGGGCATCCAGGTCCCGCTATTGGTTATTGACCGTAGAGGTGTCTCGGTCATGTCTACATAGTTCTCGAACCCGCAGGGTCTACACACTTAACGTTTGGTGACGATATAAGTATAGTTGAGTTGTTATGTTGGTGACCGAAAGTTGTTCGGAGTCCCGGATGAGATCCCGGACATGACGAGGAGCTCTGGAATAGTCCGGAGGTAAAGATTGATATATGGGATAATAGTGTTTGGTCTCCGGAAGGGTTCCGGAATTCACCGGAAGGAGTTTCGGATGTTTCCCGAAATGTTCGGGTACGAGAACACTTTATTTGGGCCAAGGGGTAAAGCCCACGAGGCTTTAGGAAGGTGCAAAAGGAAGTTTTGCGGAGGCCAGGGGCCAGACGCCAGGGACCCTAGCGTCTGGGGCCAGACGCCGAGGACCCTGGCGTCTGGTCCTGGAGTCCGAGCAGGACTCTTGCCTTGCGGGCCAAACCGACTTTGAGGAGGCTCTTTTTCCAAGTTTCGACCCCAGGGCTCAACATATAAATAGAGGGGCGGGGCTAGCACCCGGAATACATCAAGAATTCCCCAAGCCGTGTGCCGGCAACCCTAACCCTCTAGTTCCTCCGTCATAATCTCCGTAGCGCTTGGCGAAGCCCTGCAGAGATTGTTCCTCACCACCATCACCACGCCGTCGTGCTGCCGGAACTCATCTACTACTTCACCATCGCTCGCTGGATCGAGGAGGTGAAGGTGTCATCAAGCTGTACGTGTGTTGAACGCGGAGGTGCCGTCCGTTCGGCACTAGTTCATGATCGGTTTGAGGGACGACTTGCGATTTGGATCGCGGAGACGTTCGACTACATCAACCGCATTTCTTAACGCTTCCGCTTAGTGATCTACAAGGGTATGTAGATTCACTCTCCCTCTCGTAGATGCTCATCACCATGGATAGATCTTGTGTGTGCGTAGGAAAATTTTTGTTTCACATGCAACGTTCCCCAACAGTGGTATCAGAGCCAGGTTTATGCGTAGATGAGATCTCGAGTAGAACACAAACGAGTTGTGGGCGTGGGTGTATACATATTGCTTGCCGTTACTACTTGATACTTGATTCGGCGGTATTGTGAGATGAAGCGGCCCGGACCAACATTACTCGTACGCTTACGAGAGACCGGTTCCTTCAACTGACATGTAACTTTGTTGCATAAAGATGGCTAGCGGGTGTCTGTCTCTCTCACTTTAGTTGAATCGATTTCAATGAAGAGGGTTCTTTTAGAAGATCAAAAAGCAATCACTACACCACGTTGTGGTTTTGCGTAGGTAAGAACGGTTCTTGCAAACCCGTAGCAGCCACGTAAAATTTGCAACAACAATTAGAGGACGTCTAACTTGTTTTTGCAGGGTATGTTGTGATGTGATATGGCCAATTACATGATGAGATATATGTGATGTATGAGATGATCATGTGTTGTATAGAATATCACGACTTGCATGTCGATGAGTACGGCAACTGGCAGGAGCCATAGAGTTGTCTTTAATTATTTTCGCCGTTTTGCTTTACTTTATCGCTATGAGTTAGCAATAGTCGTGGAAGCAATAGTCGGCGCGACAACCTCATGGCGACACGTTGATGGAGATCAAGATGATGGAGATCATGGTGTCATGCCGGTGACGATGGAGATCATGCCGGTGCTTTGGAGATGGAGATCAAAAGCACGAGTTCATGGCCATATCATGTCACTTATGATTTGCATGTGATGTTAATCCTTTTATGCATCTTATTTTGCTTAGGACGACGGTAGCATTATAAGGTGATCCCTCACTTAAATTTCAAGATAAATTGTGTTCTCCCCGAGTGTGCACCGTTGCGAAAGTTCGTCGTTTCGAGACACGCCGTGATGATCGGGTGTGATAGACTCTACGTTCACATACAACGGGTGTAAGCCATGTTGCACGTGCGGAACACTCGGGTTAAACTTGACGAGCCTAGCATGTACAGACATGGCCTCGGAACACAAGAGACCGAAAGGTCGAACATGAGTCATATAGTAGATATGATCAACATGAAGATGTTCACCATTGAAACCACCTCAACTCACGTGATGATCGGACTTGAGTTGGTGGATTTGGATCATGTTACACTCGAATGACCGGAGGGATGTCAATTTGAGTGGGAGTTTTTAAGTAATATGATTAACTAAACTCATTATCTTGAACAATAGTCTAAGTTGTCTTTGCTATATTTATGTTGTAGATCATGGCTCGCGCAGTAGCACCCCTGAATTTTAATGCGTTCCTAGAGAAAGCTAAGTTGAAAGATGATGGAAGTAACTTTGTGGACTGGGCCCGTAATCTAAGGATTATCCTTACGGCTTCCCAGAAGGCTTATGTCCTTGATGCACCGCTTGGTGATCCACCCGCTCCAGTTGAGTCTCTAGACGTTGTGAACGCCTGGCAGGCTCGTTCTGAAGATTACTCAATAGTTCAATGTGCAATATTGTATGGCTTAGAACCGGGACTTCAAAGACGTTTTGAACGTCATGGAGCATATGAGATGTTCCAGGAGTTGAAGTTTATCTTTCAGAAGAATGCCCGGATCGAGAGATATGAGATCTCCGATAAGTTCTATGCTTGCAAGATGGAGGAGAACGAGTCTATCAGTGATCACATACTCAGAATGTCTGGGTACTCCACCCGTCTGGCTGAATTGGGGATGCCCCTTCCGCCAGAGGCTATCACTGACAGAGTTCTTCAATCATTGCCACCTAGCTACAAGAGCTTCGTGTTGAACTATAACATGCACGGGATGAACAAGTCAGTCGCCGAGCTGTTTGCGATGCTGAAAGTCGCTGAGTCTGAAATTCAGAAGGAGCATCAAGTGTTGATGGTCAATAAAACCACTAGTTTCAAGAAAAATGGCAAGGGTAAGAAGGGTAACTCCAAGAAGAGTGGCAAAGCAGTTGCTCCTCCCGTGAAGAAACCCAAGGCTGGACCCAAACCAGAAACTGAGTGTTTTCATTGCAAGGGAACTGGACACTGGAAGCGGAACTGCCCCAAGTATTTGGCTGACAAGAAGGCGGCCAACAACAAACAAGGTATATATGATATACATGTTATTGATGTGTACCTTACCAACTCTCGTTGTAGTGCCTGGGTATTTGATACCAGTGCGGTTGCTCATATTTGCAACTCAAAACAGGAACTGCGGAATAGGCGGAGGCTGGCAAAGGACGAAGTGACGATGCGCGTGGGAAATGGTTCCAAGGTTGATGTGATCGCCGTCGGCACGCTCGCTCTTCGATTACCATCGGGATTAGTGATGAACCTGAATAATTGTTATTTAGTGCCTGCGTTAAGCATGAACATTATATCTGGATCTTGTTTATTGCGAGACGGTTACTCATTTAAATCAGAGAACAATGGTTGTTCTATTTATATGAGTAATATCTTTTATGGTCATGCACCCAATATAAGGGGTTTATTCTTATTGAATCTCGATAGTAATGATACACATGTTCATAACATTGATGCCAAAAGATGTAGGATTGATAATGATAATACCACTTTCTTGTGGCACTGTCGTTTAGGTCATATTGGCGTAAAACGCATGAGGAAGCTCCATGCTGATGGACTTTTGGAGTCACTTGATTTTGAATCACTTGACACATGTGAGCCATGCCTCATGGGCAAGATTACTAAAACGCCGTTCTCTGGAACAATGGAACGGGCAAGTGACTTATTGGAAATCATACATACTGATGTGTGCGGTCCGATGAGCATTGAGGCGCGCGGTGGTTATCGTTACTTTCTCACCTTCACTGATGACTTAAGTAGATATGGGTATATTTACTTAATGAAACACAAGTCTGAAACGTTTGAAAAGTTCAAACAATTTCAGAGTGAAGTTGAGAATCATCGTAGCAAGAAGATTAAATTCCTACGATCTGATCGAGGAGGAGAATATCTGAGTTATGAGTTTGGCAGTCACTTAAGACAATGTGGAATTGTTTCACAACTAACACCGCCTGGAACACCACAGCGTAATGGTGTATCCGAACGTCGTAATCGAACCTTATTGGATATGGTGCGATCTATGATGTCTCTTGCCGATTTGCCACTATCGTTTTGGGGTTATGCATTAGAGACAGCTGCATTCACTTTAAATAGGGCACCATCGAAATCCGTTGAGACGACGCCTTATGAACTTTGGTTTGGCAAGAAGCCAAAGCTGTCGTTTCTTAAAGTTTGGGGATGTGATGCTTATGTCAAAAAGCTTCAGCCTGAAAAGCTGGAACCCAAAGCGGAGAAATGCGTCTTCATAGGATACCCAAAAGAGACAGTTGGGTATACCTTCTACCTCAGATCCGAAGGCAAAGTGTTTGTCGCTAAAAACGGAACGTTTCTTGAGAAAGAGTTTCTCTCGAAAGAATTGAGTGGGAGGAAGATAGAACTTGATGAGGTTGTTGAACCTTTACTTCAACCTGAGAGTAGCGCAGCACAGAAAGATGTTTCTGTAGAGCCTACATCAGCTGAAGAGGAAGTTAATGATGATGATCATGAAGCTTTGGATCAAGATGCTATCGAACCTCGTAGGTCGACAAGGACGCGTACTGCTCCTGAGTGGTACGGCAACCCTGTCTTAGAAGTCATGTTGTTGGACAACGATGAACCTACGAGCTATGGAGAAGCGATGATGGGCCCGGATTCCGAGAAGTGGTTAGAGGCCATGAAATCCGAGATGGGATCCATGTATGAAAACAAAGTGTGGACTTTGGAAGTATTACCTGAAGGGCGTAAGGCCATTCAGAACAAATGAATCTTTAAGAGGAAGACGGACGCGGACGGTAATGTCACCGTCTATAAAGCTCGACTTGTGGCAAAGGGTTTTTCACAAGTTCAAGGAGTTGACTACGATGAGACCTTCTCACCCGTAGCGATGCTTAAGTCCGTCAGAATCATGTTAGCAATAGCTGCCTTTTTCGATTATGAAATTTGGCAGATGGATGTCAAAATAGCGTTCCTTAACGGTTTCCTTAAGGAAGAGTTGTATATGATGCAACCAGAAGGTTTTGTCGATCCAGAGAATGCTGACAAAGTTTGCAAACTCCAGCGATCCATTTATGGACTGGTGCAAGCATCTCGGAGTTGGAATCTTCGCTTTGATGAGGTGATCAAAGCGTTCGAGTTTATACAAGTTTACGGAGAAGCTTGTATTTACAAGAAAGTGAGTGGGAGTTCTATAGTGTTTCTAATATTATATGTGGATGACATATTACTGATTGGAAACAATATAGAAATGTTGGAAAGCATGAAGGAATATTTGAACAAGAGTTTTTCAATGAAGGACCTAGGAGAAGCTGCTTTCATATTAGGCATCAAGATCTATAGAGATAGATCACGACGCTTGATAGGACTTTCACAAAGCACATACCTTGACAAAGTTTTAAAGAAGTTCAAAATGGATCAGTCCAAGAAGGGGTTCTTGCCTGTATTGCAAGGTGTGAAGTTGAGTAAGACTCAATGCCCAGTGACTGCAGAAGATAGAGAAAAGATGAGTGTCATCCCCTATGCTTCAGCCATAGGCTCTATCATGTATGCAATGCTGTGCACAAGACCCGATGTCAGCCTTGCCATAAGTATGGTCGGAAGGTTTCAAAGTGATCCAGGAATGGAACACTGGACGGCGGTCAAGAATATCCTGAAGTACCTGAAAAGGACTAAGGACATGTTTCTCGTTTATGGAGGTGAACAAGAGCTCGTCGTAAAGGGTTACGTCGATGCAAGCTTTGACACTGATCCGGATGACTCTAAGTCACAAACCGGATACGTATTTATTCTTAATGGGGGTGCGGTTAGCTGGTGCAGTTCCAAGCAGAGCGTGGTAGCTGATTCTACATGCGAAGCGGAGTACATCGCTGCCTCGGAAGCGGCGAAGGAAGGTGTCTGGATGAAGGAGTTCATGACAGATCTTGGAGTAGTGCCTAGTGCGCTTAACCCAATGACTCTGTTTTGTGATAACACTGGTGCCATTGCTCTAGCCAAGGAACCAAGATTTCACAAGAGGACCAGACACATAAAGCGACGCTTCAATTCCATCCGCGATTACATCAAGGAGGACGACATAAATATTTGCAAAGTACACACGGATCTGAATGTTGCAGATCCGATGACTAAACCTCTTCCAAGGGCTAAACATGAACAACACCAGAACTGTATGGGTGTTCGATTCATTACAATGTAAATCACATAGTGATGTGAACTAGATTATTGACTCTAGTGCAAGTGGGAGACTGTTGGAAATATGCCCTAGAGGCAATAATAAATTGATTATTATTATATTTCCTTGTTCATGATAATCGTTTATTATCCATGCTACAATTGTATTGATTGGAAACTCAAATACATGTGTGGGTACATAGACAACACTGTGTCCCTAGTAAGCCTCTAGTTGACTAGCTCGTTGATCAAAAGATGGTGAAGGTTTCCTAGCCATGGACATGAGATGTCATTTGATAACGGGATCACATCATTAGGAGAATGATGTGATGGACAAGACCCAAACTGTAAACGTAGCATATGATCGTGTCAGTTTATTGCTATTGTTTTCTGCATGTCAAGTATCTGTTCCTTTGACCATGAGATCATGCAACTCACTGACACCGGAGGAATACCTTGTGTGTATCAAACGTCGCAACGTAACTGTGTGACTATAAAGATGCTCTACAGGTATCTCCGAGGGTGTCTGTTGAATTGGCATGGATCAAGACTGGGATTTGTTACTCCGTGTGACGGAGAGGTATCTCAGGGCCCACTCGGTAATACAACATCACTATAAGCCTTGCAAGCAATGTGACTAAAGTGTTAGCCACGGGATCTTGTATTACGGAACGAGTAAAGAGACTTGCCGGTAACGAGATTGAACTAGGTATAGAGATACCGACGATCGAATCTCGGGCAAGTAACATACCGATAAACAAAGGGAACATCATACGGGATTAACTGAATCCTTGACATAGAGGTTCAACCGATAAAGATCTTCATAGAATATGTAGGAGCCAATATGGGCATCCAGGTCCCGCTATTGGTTATTGACCGTAGAGGTGTCTCGGTCATGTCTACATAGTTCTCGAACCCGCAGGGTCTACACACTTAACGTTTGGTGACGATATAAGTATAGTTGAGTTGTTATGTTGGTGACCGAAAGTTGTTCGGAGTCCCGGATGAGATCCCGGACAAGACGAGGAGCTCTGGAATAGTCCGGAGGTAAAGATTGATATATGGGATAATAGCGTTTGGTCTCCGGAAGGGTTCCGGAATTCACCGGAAGGAGTTTCGGATGTTTCCCGAAATGTTCGGGTACGAGAACACTTTATTTGGGCCAAGGGGTAAAGCCCACGAGGCTTTAGGAAGGTGCAAAAGGAAGTTTTGCGGAGGCCAGGGGCCAGACGCCAGGGACCCTGGCGTCTGGGGCCAGACGCTGAGGACCCTGGCATCTGGTCCTGGAGTCCGAGCAGGACTCTTGCCTTGCGGGCCAAACCGACTTTGAGGAGGCTCTTTTTCCAAGTTTCGACCCCAGGGCTCAACATATAAATAGAGGGGCAGGGCTAGCACCCGGAATACATCAAGAATTCCCCAAGCTGTGTGCCGGCAACCCTAACCCTCTAGTTCCTCTGTCATAATCTCCGTAGCGCTTGGCGAAGCCCTGCAGAGATTGTTCCTCACCACCATCACCACGTCGTCGTGCTGCCGGAACTCATCTACTACTTCACCATCGCTCGCTGGATCGAGGAGGTGAAGGCGTCATCAAGCTGTACGTGTGTTGAACGCGGAGGTGCCGTCCGTTCGGCACTAGTTCGTGATCGGTTCGACGGACGACTTGCGATTTGGATCGCGGAGACGTTCGACTACATCAACCGCGTTTCTTAACGCTTCCGCTTAGCGATCTACAAGGGTATGTAGATTCACTCTCCCTCTCATAGATGCTCATCACCATGGATAGATCTTGTGTGTGCGTAGGAAAAATTTTGTTTTCCATGCAACGTTCCCCAACACGTGGACCCCTCAAAATGCTAAGGACAAGAATTGGCAAAGATCAAGACTCTACATTTTTGGTTTAGTGATCCAAGATCACATTGAGTCCATAGGAAAGCCAATACTATTAAAAGGGGATGAGGTGTTGCTTAATGGTCTTTTTGCTCAAGTGCTTAGTGACAGTATTCCTAAACCCTCAACCACTATCTCTACCCAAATATGTCCTAAACTTAAATACCAACTCGGCCCCACCGATATTTCCAATCTGGCCCCACCGAGTTCATCCAAGACTTAGCCACTGCCAAACCCTAACAAATCGGATCCACCGAAATGGATCTCGGTCCCACCGAGATGGCCTTGCCAACTCTCTGTAATCGTTTGCATTTACTTCGGTCTCACCGAGTTTGCAAATCGGTCTCACCGAGATGGCTTGCCAACTCTCTGTTGCCTTATTGCTTCACTTCGGTCCTACCGAGTTGATGCAATCGGTGCCACCGAGATGAGGATTGCCCTAAGGCATTGCACTTCGGTCCATCCGAGTTGTTCGTATCGGTCCCACAGAGATTCCTAAAGTTCATATCTTTTACACAGTTTGGTGCTACCGAGATTATCGTTTCGGTGCCACCGAGTTGGGTCAAAAGTGTGTAACGGTTGGATTTTGTGTGGAGGCTATATATACCCCTCCACCCCATCCTTCTCAGTAAGGAGAGCCATCAGAACGTGCCTACACTTCCACCATTCATTTTCTGAGAGAGAACCACCTACTCATGTGTTGACATCAAGATATTCCATTCCTACCATTTGAACCTTGATCTCTAGCCTTTCCCAAGTTGCTTTCCACTCAAATCTCTTTTCCACCATAGCCAAATCTGTGAGGAGTTGATTGAGTGCTGGGAAGACTATCATTTGAAGCACAAGAGCAAGGAGTTCATCAACAACACACCGTCTATTACCTTTTGGAGAGTGGTGTCTCCTAGATTGGTTAGGTGTCGCTTGGGAGCCTCCAACCAGATGTGGAGTTGAATCAAGAAGTTTGTAAGGGCAAGGAGATCGCCTACTTCGTGAAGATCTACCCCGAGTGAGGCTAGTCCTTCGTGTACGTAAGCCATGGTGGAATAGGCAAGGTTGCTTCTTCGTGGAACCTTCGTGGGTGGAGCCCTCCATGGACACGCGCAGCCGTTACCCTTCGTGGGTTGAAACCTCCATCAACGTGGACGTACGATAGCACCACCTATCGGAACCACGCCAAAAACCACCGTGTCTTCATTGCGTTTGAAATCTCCTACCCCCTCTCTACATACATATGCAATTGCTTACATTCTGCTGCTATACTCTTAGAATTGCATGTGTAGGGTGATGCTTGACATGTACTATTGCTAAAATCTGCCTACAACTAAAATCTGGTAAAAGGTTAAGTTTTATTTGGTCAAGTAGTCTAATCACCCCCCTCTAGACATACTTTCAATCCTACAAGTGGTATCAGAGCTTTGGTCTCCGTAAGCCTTGATTTCCATAGCTTTGCTGATCATAGCCTTGGTTTCACAACCTAGAAGAGTATGGCGTCTAGTGAGGGTAACTATCACCGTAGAGGTCCATATTTTGATGGTACAAACTTTGCTAGTTGGAAACATAAGATGAAAATGCATATTCTTGGTCATAACCCTGCCGTTTGGGCTGTTGTTCGTGTTGTCTTGCAAGGTGACTTCTTTGAGGATGGCAAGGAACCGGATCGTGAGGCAACCTCGGAAGAATTGAAGATGCTGCAATACAATGCTCAAGCTTGTGACATTCTATTCAACGGTTTATGTCCCGAAGAATTCAACAAAATCAGCCGCCTCGAGAATGCAAAGGAAATTTGGGATACTTTGGTTGATATGCATGAGGGTACCGAGTCCGTCAAGGAATCTAAGTTGGATGTGCTCCAAAGTCAACTTGACAAGTTCAAGATGAAGGATGGTGAAGGAGTCGCTGAGATGTACTCTAGGCTTGCTCTCATCACATATGAGATTGCTGGCTTAGGTAGTGAAGAGATGACCGACAAATTCATCATCAAGAAGATACTTAGAGCTTTGGATGGAAAGTATGATACCGTCTGCACATTGATCCAAATGATGCCAAATTACAAAGATCTCAAGCCCACGGAAGTCATTGGAAGGATCGTCGCTCATGAAATGTCACTCAAGGACAAAGAGGAGCTGCACAACAAGTCAAGTGGTGCTTACAAAGCCTCAACCGATGCTCCAACTACTTCAAGTGACAAGTTAGTATCCAATGAAGAGATAAGCCTAATGGTGAAAAGGTCCAACAAGTTCTACAAGAACAAAGGAAAAGAAAGAAGCTCTAGCTCAAGACATTATGAGAGAAGATCATCAAGTCGTGACCGTAATTGGTACAATTGTGGAAAGCCCGGACACTACTCAAATGAGTGTACGGCTCCCTACAAGAAAAGAGAAGAATCACCAAGAGGAAGACACAGAAGAGATGAATCACCTCGTAAAGAGAGAAGGAGTAGAGATGATTATTATGAACGAAGACACTCTCGAAGAAGCAAGGATTCGGAGAGGAAGGACAAGTCATCAAGGAGCTACACAAGAAGAAGACATCAAGCTCATGTTGGTGAATGGGTTTCCGGCTCCGACTCCGACAACCACTCCGAGAGAAGTTATCACTCCAACTCCGACTATAGTCAAGATGAAGGTGTTGCAGGACTTGCACTTGTGTCATCCAACTCCTACGATCTATTTGACTCACCAAATGAAGGAATTGGAAGATGCTTCATGGCAAAAGGCCCTAAGGTATCACACCTCGAGTATCTTGATTTTAATAGTGATGAAGATGATTTGCTTGGTGATGATGATTTACTTGTTGATAGGGCTAGTGATGTGAGCT
Source organism: Elymus sibiricus (assembly GCA_039707655.1). Taxonomy (NCBI): domain Eukaryota; kingdom Viridiplantae; phylum Streptophyta; class Magnoliopsida; order Poales; family Poaceae; genus Elymus; species Elymus sibiricus. The sequence goes on along the minus strand of CM077666.1, from coordinate 195,912,720 downwards.
ATAATGAAAATGCTAGTAATCATGATAGTCAAGAGGAAACGAGTGACAATGCTATGAAGGAGATTGAGCGCCTAACTAAAGAACTAAATGCTCTTAAGTTAGCTCATGAAACAACTCAAGAGGATCATAGAGAACTTCTAAGCACTCATGAGAAGCTACGCTTCGAGAAGCTAAATTTAGAGCAAGAGCATGAGTTTCTTAAAGCTATCAATGACGATCTTCGAAAGAAGAGTTCTTCATATCTTGCCAAACGTTTACTCGTGTCTACCTTTATGCCACAAGTTAAATCTAAGCAAACTAGCAACAAGGGTAAAAATGGTTCTACCTCTAGTAGTAACAATAACAATGCTAAATCCAATATTGTTGCTTCTAGTAGTTCTATTGATTCCACTAACGATTCTCTTAGCCAAGTTACACTTGAGCAAGAAAATATGCTATTGAAAGGAATTATAGAAAAAGGTGTCTACAAGAGCCTTGCCGGGAGTAAACAATTTGAGGAAATTGTACGCAAGCAAGGAAGGCATCGGAAGAACCAAGGTGTTGGTTTTGAACGAAAGTTCAATGCCGATGGAGTTGAGTGGGAAGAAGGTCAATATCCCAAGACGAAGTTTGTTCCTCAACAAGAGAAGTATGATCCTACTTCCTTCAAGGGAACACAAGCTCAAGAAGACCTTCCACCACAAGACCACAAGCTAAAAGGCAAGGATAAGCTTCAAGAAGAGATTGATTCATTTGAAGAAGCTCCTCAAGCCATGGTCAAGTGGGTTCCCAAGACTTCATCAAGTTCTACTTCATCAAGTGCTACTACAACTCCAAGGATTCCCATCGAGTTGATGTGGGTCCAAAAGAAGAAGAACTAGACAGTTCTTGAGGGTGACTCCGCCAACAATCTTCACTCATATCCTTTATGGCAAGGACTTGTGCAACCAACTTTCACATCTTGCACTAGTTCATGGAGTCACAAACCCTCTTGTTGGTAAGGCAAGGGACAAGGTAATCAATGCATTCATGGACATCATCATATGTGTATTTCACTCTATGTCTATGGATATCCTTGTATGTTCCTTGTGTGGGACTAACCCATGTAGGTATTGAAAGCACAAAACTCCAAAGGATTGCTCCCAACTTTTGATGGTCTACATCAACATTGAGCATCCACATCTTCAACATCTACATGAAGTCATCATCGACAAAACCCAAGGTTAGTTCAACCCTCTTAGGGGGGATATCACATCTAGGGGGAGCTTTGCTCTAAACAATTGAGCTAAAGCAACTCTAATGGTGTGAACACATTAATGCTTTATGTAAAAGTGGTAACCCCACTTGTGCTTAAACGATGAGTATGACCTATGATCAAATGTTCTCATTTGGCTCCTAAGTCAATATACTCATATATAGATGACCTAGTCATCACCATTGCTTGATAGATGCTAGAATTGGTTGTGCATGTTTGACACATATTTCATTTGCTATCTTATTGTGTGAGGATGTTGATTTGCATGTTTTCATCATTCGAGGACATCCATTTGTTGTTTTGATTGTCTTGGTTTTTCTGGCCAAGTGGATGTACAAGAATGCCTAAGAACCTTCTCTAGCTATCTATGCTTTCTTGTCTCAAATTCTATTCTTGCTGCATCACAAAAATTGAACAAGTCTTTTTCGGACCCTCCGGGTGAGGAGCACTCGGAGCCACCGATCTGAAAGGGCTGAACCTCCAAAACCTTCTAATTGATTTCGGTCAGACCAACCCACTCAAACTCGGTCGAACCGAAAGCATTTAGATTGATCTAGGTTTTCATCTCAGTGCTACCGATTAGACCAACTCGGTCGGACCGAGTTGCTGTAACTGCAAGCAGTTGCACGTCTCGGTGCTACCGATTTGTTCCACTCGGTGCCACCGACAGCGAATGGGTATATATTCCCAGCGAACCGTGCGGTTGAAAATTTCTTCAAACGTCACGCGCCCGCGCCCCATTGCTGCCGCCCCTTTGGTCTCCGGATCGTCGCCGTCGTCGCCTGTGTGCCCTCGCCGCAGGACTCCGTCGCTGTCAACGGTAATCTCCACCGCCGTTGCCGCCGTAGAGAAACTCCACCGAGTTAGGGTGAGTTTCGATCCCTTTCGTGCTTCTCTTTCCGATTCAATGCACGATTGGATTGCCTGTAATCTTGCCACGAATGCAATACTCTTTCCACCAGATTAGTTCGTTTGAACGAGATTCAAGCAAAAAATTTAGGGTTAGGTTTCCGCCGAATGCATCTCGGACAGACCGAATAGGAATTTTCGGTCCCACCGATTTGGCCCTGGCCATAGCACAAGTACATCTCGATGCCACCGAGTTGTGCGAATCGGTAAGACCGAAAGTAACGTCTCAGTGAAACCCTAGCATCTCGGAGCCACCGAAACCCATCTCGGTCTGACCAAAATGGCGTGCCATGTGTCTGTAGTGTGCTTCGGTGTCACCGAGATTACCAACTCGGTCCATCCGAACTGCATTCTGTGAAAACCTAGAACTAAAGTTTAAACTCATGTTTTTGAAAAACTATCTGCTTTTTGTGATGACTCATCTACTCTACCCATACCTATCTATTCACAGGGTCAGCTCAGCAGGATGTCTGATGTCAGTGACAGTCAAAACAGGTCAGAGCAGCATGAAGAACAAAGTGAGGGATCAAGCCATAATGAAAGTTACTATGAGGGAGAGAGAAGCTCTCCAGATCTTCCTAAAGCTGCAACCAGAACACGGAAGAAGAAAACCTCAGACAGTGAGGATGAGGACTTTGTTGCAAGTGAAACTGTACAAAAGAAGAAGAGAGTAGTGCTAGCTAAGGAATACAGCACAAAGCCTACTTCTGTCAAGGAAAGAACTGATGTGACGAAAGTGTCTCAGCAGACTATGCAAGAGCCTAGTGAGGCAGCTGCAGGTGCCAAGAAGAAGAGGATAAGGAAAACTACTGCCCGAGTGATTGGCAGACCCTCCATGATGATTGAAGAGGAGGAAGAGGAGGAGGAAGAGCCAGTTGCTGCACCCCCTGCAAAAGCACAGAAGCTCATGTCTGATGCTATCAAGACTGCTGCACCTCCCAAGTCAAAGCCAAAGGCACCAGCACCCAAGAGATCAACCAGGAACATATCTGCTGCAGAGAAGAACAAGGCCACAGTGCCTGAATCAACTGTTGATGAAGAGCCTCTAGTGCTCATAAAATTGAAGCCCAAGATACTAGAACATGACAACGCACACCCAGTAGCTGAGAACATGATGTTGAGAAAGGACAAAGGACTATGTCAATGGAGATTGTTAGATCCTTATGCTATCAGAAGGAGGACTGCTTGTGATTATCGTTTTCACACCCGTGAACAACAAGATTTTTATGAGATAGTGTTGCTTGATAAGAAGCCCATAGTCAGTGACATGAGATGGGTGGACTGGGAATACATTGATGAGAATGAGGATTATTTTCCCCATGTGCATGAAAGCTTCAGAATTGCAGGTGTTGACGAATTTGTTGGAAAGAAGTTGACCAAGTGGAATGACGAAATGTTCATGCAATTCTACTCCACAGCACACTTCTATCCAGATGGTCGCATAGTGTGGATGACTGAAGGAATCAGATATCAATCAAGCATTTCTGAGTGGGCAAATCTTCTTGGTGCACCCAAGGAAGAAGATGATGATTATGATGTTTATGCCAAGCTCAAGTTTGATCACAATTCCATGAAGAACATGTACACTGCTATTCCCCAGGAGGATCTTGAGACTCATAAGCTTGGATCAGTGAAGCATTTGCTACCAGGTCTGGCCACAACGAACACTATACTGCGGTACACTCTGCTACCCAAGTCAGGAGATGACAAGATGATTCATGGCCACTCCATAAATTTGCTGCATTTATTCGATACACCTCAGAAATTCAAGGTGATGAGCCTGATAGTAGAGACTATCAAAAGGACAGCAGCAGATCAGAAGAGATCGTGTGGTTATGCTCCACATATTCAGCTGTTGATAAATTCCAAGGTTGGAACCAGCACGTATCTTCTTGATCGAGAGCATTTGCCACTCCGTCCAGATTTTGAGGACAATGTTATAGTGATGGATCCTTCGCATCCCACTTCTGCCCAAGCTCAAGAAGAAATCCGCAAAGCACAAGAAGCTAAAGCAGCTCAGGAAGCAGCAGCTCCCAATGCTCCAATTGCGAATCTCAAGACACCAAAGGATCAAATGCAATATCTGCTTGAAGCCACTCTGAGGATTGAGCGAAGTCTGGCCAACCTCACCCAGACCCAGGCTAGTTTTGAGCGGATCATTGAAACAAAATTTCATGATTTGGATGTCAAGGTGACAGAGATTCAGACCACAGTGGAACAGCTGCAAGGAGATGTAGATGCTGTCAAGTTTGCCAGATCAGACGACAGTGGAGATGATAGACCGACTACAGAGCAGTTTCAGTCAGTGCCTAGGGCTGCCAGGTCAGCTGCGATACCAGTTGTGGATCCATGGACCACAGTATCTGCACCAGCCGCCACAGCCACAGTGCCACAGCAGGTCTCCACTCCTCCAGTCCAGTAGTCATCAGCAGAAGCATTCGCGGACGCTCTTATCTCGACGCCGTCTACGCACACCGTAGTCGCCAGCAGGAGATCGCCTTCGGAGGACCGTGCCTAGAGAGCCGACTAGTGCTATACTAATCTGAACTTTTTGGTACTTGTTGCCAAAGGGGGAGAATCTGTATAGATCATAGGCTTCGAGAGAGAGAGTTTCTTGTTTTTGATTTGCTTCAAGAGTCTCTTTTGCTACTTGTTTGCTTGTCCGTTGATACTTTGTTATGTGTGTGCTTGCTACAGTATTCTGTCGTTTATACTTGTGAGATACGATGTTGATTGATCATATTATGCCTATTGTGATATTCCATGTTTATCTCTACCATTATCTTGTATGATCAATTACTTATGTTGGTGATGCGTGCTTACCTTTCCAATCTTATCATTTTGCGCGCTCCACCAAGATGTATGTGACATGGAAGAGTGACCCATGAGCCTAATCGATTGTGCATTTGCATTCAAAGGCAAATTTTTAATAATGCACAAATTTAGGGGGAGCTCTTGCTTATCACATACTTCTCAAAGCGACGATGTATTTCATTCATTTAATCATTTGTCGAAGCTTTGATCTATATGTTGTCATCAATTACCAAAAAGGGGGAGATTGAAAGCACATTTGCTCCCTTGGTGGTTTTGGTAATTCATAACAACATATATCTCATTGAACTAACGTCCATTCAAGATTAAGATTTCAGGATGTTCAATGATTGGCATGGCATGGACTAGAGACGTGGACCCCTCAAAATGCTAAGGACAAGAATTGGCAAAGATCAAGACTCTACATTTTTGGTTTAGTGATCCAAGATCACATTGAGTCCATAGGAAAGCCAATACTATTAAAAGGGGATGAGGTGTTGCTTAATGGTCTTTTTGCTCAAGTGCTTAGTGACAGTATTCCTAAACCCTCAACCACTATCTCTACCCAAATATGTCCTAAACCTAAATACCAACTCGGCCCCACCGATATTTCCAATCCGGCCCCACCGAGTTCATCCAAGACTTAGCCACTGCCAAACCCTAACAAATCGGATCCACCGAAATGGATCTCGGTCCCACCGAGATGGCCTTGCCAACTCTCTGTAATCGTTTGCATTTACTTCGGTCTCACCGAGTTTGCAAATCGGTCTCACCGAGATGGCTTGCCAACTCTCTGTTGCCTTATTGCTTCACTTCGGTCCTACCGAGTTGATGCAATCGGTGCCACCGAGATGAGGATTGCCCTAAGCCATTGCACTTCGGTCCATCCGAGTTGTTCGTATCGGTCCCACCGAGATTCCTAAAGTTCATATCTTTTACACAGTTTGGTGCTACCGAGATTATCGTTTCGGTGCCACCGAGTTGGGTCAAAAGTGTGTAACGGTTGGATTTTGTGTGGAGGCTATATATACCCCTCCACCCCATCCTTCTCAGTAAGGAGAGCCATCAGAACGTGCCTACACTTCCACCATTCATTTTCTGAGAGAGAACCACCTACTCATGTGTTGAGATCAAGATATTCCATTCCTACCATTTGAACCTTGATCTCTAGCCTTTCCCAAGTTGCTTTCCACTCAAATCTCTTTTCCACCATAGCCAAATCTGTGAGGAGTTGATTGAGTGCTGGGAAGACTATCATTTGAAGCACAAGAGCAAGGAGTTCATCAACAACACACCGTCTATTACCTTTTGGAGAGTGGTGTCTCCTAGATTGGTTAGGTGTCGCTTGGGAGCCTCCAACCAGATGTGGAGTTGAACCAAGAAGTTTGTAAGGGCAAGGAGATCGCCTACTTCGTGAAGATCTACCCCGAGTGAGGCTAGTCCTTCGTGGACGTAAGCCATGGTGGAATAGGCAAGGTTGCTTCTTCGTGGACCCTTCGTGGGTGGAGCCCTCCGTGGACTCGCGCAGCCGTTACCCTTCGTGGGTTGAAGCCTCCATCAACGTGGACCATTATGGATCCTCATCCACTTGCTAATCTTTTCAAAAGATCCAATTATAATGAACCAATTGCTAGTGATTTGAGTGCTCTTGATTTTCTCTATGAAGTTTTGCTTGAAAATCATGAATCTGAAAATTGATATGAAGCGTTAGAAGAAGAAACTTATAAAGTGATTCATGATAGCTCCTTGATTGAAAAGCATGATTGCAATGATGTTACTATAAATTCTATTAATTTCAATTGTGCTAATAATATGCAAAACTACAAGCTTGGGGATGATAATTTTGTCATGTCCACTACTTATTGCAATGATCATGATTGGGGTGATAATGCTTTTTATGATCTTGAAAATTTATTTAAGCCTCATGATGAATATGTTATTGATAATAATGTTTGCAATAATATTGAAAGTGGGTTTGGATGAGTGTCAACTTTAAGTAAATAGAATCCCACATATTCAGAGAGTGTTCAATCTTATGAAAATTTTGATAAATGTGGGTTTGGAGAGGTCATGACTTTAGTTGACGTTAATCCCACTATCTTGGAAGATTATAAAACTTTTATGCATGTGGATCATGAAGATGTATTTGATATGATAGCTATATTGTTGAATTTGATTATGATCCTACATGCAATTATTATGAGAGAGGAAAAGATGGTTATAAGAACCTTCATATTACTCAATTACCTCTCTTGAAGTTCAAATTGTTAATGCTTCGTTCTTCTTCCTTGAACATGCTAGATACTTCTTGTCTTGATAATTTGTATGCTTATAAAATGCCTATGCATAGGAAGTATGTTAGACTTAAATATGTTTCTTACATGCTATATGATGCTCTCTTTGTGCTTCAATTCTTATCTTTTATGTGAGCATCATTAAAATCTCGAAGCCTATCTTAATGGCTATAAAGAAAGAGCTTGTTGGGAGACAACCCAATATCTTCTGTTCTAGAGTGTTTACACAATTATAGCCTCTGTTATGATTGTATTTTTATGTTTTAATTAGTGTTTGTGCCAAGTAATGCCTTTGGGATGATTAGGAAGATAGTATGATAGATGTTGTTTGAAAACAGAAACTTTTGCGTCCAGTGCTGGAATTTTGGTTTTTTTCTGGAGCAAAACCTTCTGGATTTTTTACACAGTATTGATATATGAATTTCCCACATTGTCCTAATTTTTCAGAATTTCTGGAGTTACAGAAGTATGACGTTAATTCAGATCTTTACAGACTGTTCTGTTTTAGACAGATTATGTTTTTGTTGCATGGTTTGCTTATTTTGATGAATCTATGGATCGTATCGGGGGGTATGAGTCATGGAGAAGTTGGAGTACAGTATCATTATGCCAATATTAAATATGAATCAATTTACAACAGTACCTAAAGTTTAAGATTTGTTTGTTATACTAACGGATCTCACGAGGTTTCTGTTGAGTTTTGTGTGCTGAAGTTTTCAAGTTTTGGGTGAGACTACGATGGATAAAGGAATAAGGAGCAGCAAGAGCCTAAGATTGGGGATGCCCAAGGCACCCCAAGGTAATATTCAAGGAAGACTCAAGCGTCTAAGCTTGGGGATGCCCCGGAAGGCATCCCCTCTTTCCTCTACAATCTATCGGTAACTCACTTGGAGCTATATTTTTATTCATCACATGATATGTGTTTTACTTGGAGCGTCTTGTGATATAGTTTGTTTTCTTTTTAGTTTGTCACAATCATCTTTGCTGAACACACCTTTTTGAGAGGGACACACATTATTCATGATTTGTTAGAATACTCTATGTGCTTCACTTATATCTTTTGAGCTAGGCAGTTGCTCTAGTGCTTCACTTATATCTTTTAGAGCACGGCGGTGGTTATATTTTAAAGAAATAGTTGCACTCTCATGATTCACTTATATCTTTTTGAGAGTCTAATGAATAGCAATGGTAATATGCACGGGTTATGAATTTGGTCCTGATATGATAGGTATTCAAGAGGGATATAATAAAAACTTTCATGTAGATCACTGAATATGATAAATTTGATTCCTTGCAATAGTTTTGCGATATTAAGATGGTAATATGTGGGAGGTATTAGTAGATAATTGTGGTTTAGTAAGAATATTGGTGTTAAGGTTTGTGATTCCCGAAGCATGCACGTATGATCTGTCGTTATGCTATGAAGTTGGAGCATGATTTATTATTGATTGTCTTCCTTTGTGTGGCGGTCGGGGGCGCGCGATGGTTAAATCCTACCAACCTCCCCCCTAGGGGCATGCGTAGTAGTACTTTGCTTCGAGGGCTAATAAACTTTCGCAATAAGTATGTGAGTTCTTTATGACTAATGTGAGTCCATGGATTATACGCACTCTCACCTTTCCGCGATTTGCTAGCCTCTTCAGTACCGTGCATTGCCCTTTCTCACATCGAGAGTTGGTGCAAACTTCGCCGGTGCATCCAAACCCCGTGATATGATACGCTCTATCACACATAAGCCTCTTTATATCTTCCACAAAACAGCCACCATACCTACCTATCATGGCATTTCCATAGCCATTCCGAGATATACTGCCATGCAACTTCCACCATTCCGTTTTTATTACACACATCGTCATTGTCATATTGCTTTGCACGATCATATAGCTGACATAGTATTTGTGGCTCAGCCACCGTTCATCATTTTTATACATGTTACGCTAGCATCATTGCACATCATGGTACACTGCCAGAGGCATTCATATAGAGTCATAGTTTTGTTCTAGTATCGAGTTGTAATATTGAGTTGTAAGTAAATAAAAGTGTGATGATCATCATTATTAGAGCATTGTCCCAGTGAGGAAAGGATGATGGAGACCATGATTCCCCCACAAGTCGGGGTGAGACTCCGGACGAAAAAAAAATAGAAAACAAAAGAGGCCAAAAAGAGCCATGAAAAAAAATAAGAGAAAAAGAGAGAAGGGGCAATGTTACTATCCTTTTTCCACACTTGTGCTTCAGAGTAGCACCATGTTTTTCATATAGAGTCTCCTATTTCGTCACTTTCATATACTAGTGGGAATTTTTCATTATAGAACTTGGCTTGTATATTCCGATGATGGACTTCCTCAAATGCCCGAGGTCTTCATGAGCAAGCAAATTCATGTTGAGCTTTCATACACTTATAGCTCTTAGTGCATCCGTTACATGGCAATCCCTACTCCTCGCATTGACATCAATTGATGGGCATATCCATAGCCCGTTGATTAGCCTCGTTGATGTGAGACTATCTTCTTATTTTCTACTTCCCCTTATTCATCTCTACCACCACACTCTATTCCACCCATAGTGCTATATCCATGGCTTGCGCTCATGTATTGCGTGGGGGTTGAAAAAGCTGAAACGCGTTAAAAAGTATGAACCAATTCCTTGGCTAAAACCGGGGTTCTTCATGATAAATATTTTGTGTTAAGAAGATGGACCATGACAGGATTATATGATTTTGTAGGGATAACGTTCTTTAGCATTTTTATTTTGAAAGACATGATTGTTTATTAGTATGCCTGAGTATTGATGTCTTTATATCAAATTATAGACTATTGCTTTGAATCATTCGGATCTTACTATTCATACCGTAAGAGAGAGATTACATGATGAAACATGATAGGTAGCATTCCACATCAAAAGTTCTGTTTTTATCATTTACCTACTCGACGACGAGCAGGAATTAAGCTTGGGGATGCTTGATACGTCTCCAACGTATCTATAATTTTTTATTGTTACATGATATTATAGTATCAATCTTGGATGTTTTATATGCAATTATATGCCATTATATATCATTTTTTGAGGACTAACCTATTAACCCAGTGCCCAGTGCCAGTTGTTGTTTTCTGCTTGTTTTTGCCTTTTCAGAAAATCATTATCAAAAAGTGTCCAAATGAGAAAAAAAACTTTGGATTAATTTTTTCTGGACCAGAAGAGACCCACGAAACTTCGGGAGAAGACCAGAAGAGCCACGAGGAGGCGACAAGCCTGGAGGGCGCGCCCCCCAGGCTTGTGGGCCCCTCGTGGCACCTCTTGACCTAATTCCAGCGCTATAAATTCCCAAATATTCCAAAACCAACAGAGAGACAGAAGAGAAAACCTTTCCGCCGCCGCAAGCCTCTGTTCTTCCACGATCCCATCTGGAGGCCTTTTCCGGTACTCTGCCGGAGGGGGAATCGATCACGGAGGGCTTCTTCATCAACCTTGTTGCCCTTCCGATGATGTGTGAGTAGTTTACCACAGACCTATGGGTCCATAGCTAGTAGCTAGATGGCTTCTTCTCTCTCTTTGATCTTCAATACCATGTTCTCCTCGATGATCTTGGAGTTCTATCCGATGTAATCTTCTTTTGCGGTGTGTTTGTTGGGATCCGATGAATTGTGAGTTTATGATCAGATTATTCATGAGAAATATTTGAGTCTTCTCTGAACTCTTTTATGCATGATTATTATAGCTTTGTGTTTCTCTCCAATCTATCGATTTAGTTTGGCCTACTAGATTGATTTATTTTGCAATGGGAGAGGTGCTTTGTGATGGGTTCAATCTTGCGGTGCTCAATCCCAGTGACAGAAGGGGACATGACACGTATTTGTATTGTTGCCATTAAGGATAAAAAGATGGGGTTTAATCATATTGCTTGAGTTTACTTTGTCTACATCATGTCATCTTGCTTAAGGCGTTACTCTGTTTCATACTTAATACCCTAGATGCATGCTGGATAGCGGTCGATGGGTGGTGTAATAGTAGTAGATGCAGGCAGGAGTCGGTCTACTTGTCTCGGACGTGATGCCTATATACATGATCATTGCCATGAATCCGTCATAATTATTTGCTTTTCTATCAATTGCCCAATAGTAATTTGTTTACCCACCGTATGCTATGTGTTCGAGAGAGAAGCCTCTAGTGAAAACTATGGCCCCCGGGTCTACTTTATCATATATAAAAAACCTAAAAATACCTTGCTGCAATTTATTTAATTTAATTTTATTTAGTATTTTACTTTATCTATTTATCTCTATAAGATTTAATCCTTGCAAATAACCGCTAAGAGGATTGACAACCCTCTTATTTGCGTTGGGTGCAAGTGTTTGCTCTTGTGTGTGCAGGTGTGCTTAACGGAATTTTGCTTGGTTCTCCTACTGGATTGATAACCTTGGTTCTTAACTGAGGTAAATACTTATCTCTACTGTACTGCATCATCCTCTCCTCTTCGGGGAAATACCAACGCAGACTACAAGTAGCACCAGTGTTTTGTGCCGGCGCACGATCACGTACGTTCAGGGTGCCATATGCATGCGGTTGCGCCAGACGCGGCGCCACGATGCAGTTACGTGCGGTAAAAACTGCCATGCGGACTTGCCGAGAATCCCGGCCGCCCGGCCCTCAATTATTCACGCGGCCATTTACCTTCATCTCTCGCGCCCCATGACACAATAAGCACACCCACGACGACACATACAGAGAGGGTATCTAGCGGCTCCAATGGCGCTCCCAGCAGCTCCAATGGCGCTCCTAGCGGCTGACGATGACGACAGGCGACATTTCACCATGCCTCACGTAGTGGACACCCACGTGAGGGGGAAGGACCTCTCGGTGGTGTACACCAACGAGCCGGTCTCGATGGAGAGCTCCATCCACACTATGGACCAGTTGCTTGCTGAGGAAAAGTACCAAGTGGTCGGCTTCGACCTCGAGTTCACCAGCGGTCGTGCCGGGTATGATAAGAAGGTTGTCGTCGCCCAGTTGTGCGTGCGTCATCACGTCCTCGTCTACCACTACTCCCTGGCCACAAGGCCTTGCGAGCGTTTCGCCAGGTTTATCAACAGCACAGACTACAGGTTCGCTACGGTGGACACCTTCAACTATCTAAAGGTGCTCGAGACTACGGGCTTGGCCTGCCAGAAGCTTTTTGACATCCAAGGCCGGTACAAGGTCTGGGGCAGAAAGAAGGAGAGGACTCCCTGGTTGACCTCGACGTGGCCATCATCGACCCCTACTACAGAGACATGAAGGATGAGTGCAACAAGAACAAGGATGCCTGGCACAAGGCCTGGGTGCGGAGAATGGATGAAGAACATGTCAAGTATGCGGCCAAGGACGCGTACACAAGCTACGAGATGTACAGGCGGATCGTTGACATGAGGAAGTGCCTTCGTCCTGCCCCAGGCGAGGGATCGAGCCAGGTAGTGGCGGCAGCGTCACAAGAAGTAGATGATTAGATGATCATTTCTCCTAGTTTAGAATGCATGTAATTGTTTATTGAGGTGTGTGCGAATGTTTTGTATAGTCACTTATGTAATTGGATGTTTAATTTGGCTATATATGTTGTTCTTCTATAGACAGAGCAAATCACATCGCAGACGGACTAAACTAGGGAACCCGTCGGTGATGATTTCATCAATCGCTGACAATTGTATACCAGCAAGCATTTGCCCACAACACACACGGCTGAGTAGAAGGAATCGTCTGTGTTGTTATCGGTCTTCCCACACATTTCTGATTACTGACCAGTTTGCCACGTATCACACACATCTTGTTAAGTTGAACTGTTTCTGTTGTTTTGGCTCATCACAAACAGTTCATCCGAGTGAACTGTATGCCATGTATCGCACACACCTTGATCTGGTTGGCCGTTTCTCTTGTGTTAGATAATCGCAAACAGTTCATCCGAGTAAATTGTATGCCGTATATCGCACACACCTTGATCTGGCTGACCGTTTACGTTGTTCTGGCTCATCGCAAATAGTTCATATGGATCAACTGTATGCCACGTATCGCACACGCGTCTCTAATCTGAATCGTGCTTGATGTCTCCGCCATCGCACACAGTTCGTCTTATTGGTGACGGTTTTATTACGATATCGTTTGCGATTCATGCATTGCACACAGTTTGGTCGAAGGGTCTCTGAAACATGTGTCGCGTTAGCAGTCGCCTGCAGTAGTGACTAGTATTTCTACTTAGTACCGAAATTTTGGGCTAGCAAAAGATTATAAACAAGCACCATATGTTGGAGGATCCATGACAATATAACTTCTATGCAAATATACATAAACATAACTCATTACGTTGTCTTCCTTGTCCAATAACAACTATTTGATCAAGTTTGAAAATAATTGATGAGGGTTCATAATCATAAAAGATGTCCCAGATAGTATATTTGCATGTGAAATCTCTCTTCCTTCATTATTCTTTCATGAATTGTCTGAATGACCAATGTTATGTTTATTAAATTTCAATAGATTTTATTTCCCATACTCTCATGCGAAGTCACTACCTCTCATGAGATAAGCATATGAAACATATATAATTTCAGATTTATGATATTCAATTCATTCAAAAATTTACTCTTAGGATATAAGTGAAGCACAAGAGTAAATAATAAACTACTCCAAAAGATATAAGTGAAGAACAAAGAGTAGTTAAGTAAATAGGTAGCAATGTAAAGACTCTCTCCAATTAAAAAAATCATATCTAAGGATTGTATCAAACATCAAACAAAACAAAAATACACTCCAAGCAAAACTCATATCATGTGACGAATAAAAATATAGTTCCAGGTGAGGTTACTGATGGTGTTGAAGACGAAAGAGGGGATGCCTTCCGGGGCATCCCAAGCTTAGATGCTTGAGTCTTCCTTGAATATTACCTTGGGGTGCCTTGGGCATCCCCAAGCTTAGGCTCTTGCCGCTCCTTATTCTTCTTCCATCATCATCTCACCCAAAGCTTGAAAACTTCAATCACATAAAACTTAACGAAACTCGTGAGATGGGTTAATATAATAAAAATAAATCAACCACTTGGGTACTATCAAGACAAGATTCATAATTGTTCTCACATAATGCCTACTATATTCTATCATTTCCACAATTTATATCACTTATTAATATAAGCTATGGAAACTCCAAAACAAGCAAACTAAGAAAACTAGACAGAATCTGTCAAAAACAGAACAGCACGTAAAGATCTAATTAATCATCATACTTCTGTAACTTCAAAGATTCTACAAAATTATTGAGATATCCATAAGCATATGTTCCTCTCTCGTAATAATTTTTCAGTAGCATCATGAACAAATTCAAAATATAACTATCACATAAAGCATTATTTTCATGATCGACAAGCATAGAATTTTTATTACTCCCCACATAAGCAAATTTCTTCTCATTCATAATAGTGTGAGTATCATATAAAACATGAACACTATAAATTGATTCCACATTAAAAGAGTAATGTTCAGTAAAAGGATATTCATAATTATGACAAGTTTCACAAGAATAATTATCACTGCCATTTTTAGCATAAGTGTCATCACAATAATCATCATAAATAGCAACTTTGTTCTCATCATAATCAATTGAAACCTCTTCCAAAATAATGGAATCATCACTAAATAAAGTTATGACCTCTCCAAGTCCACTTTTATCATTATTCCAACAAGATTCAACACCCTCCAAAATAGTGGGATAATTATTACCTAAAGTTGACACTCTTCCAAACCCACTTTCATCATTATTGCAATCATCATAAATAGGAGGCATGTAATCATTATAATAAATTTGTTCATCAAAAGTAGGGGAGCTAAAAAGATCATCTTCATTAAACATAGCATCCCCAAGCTTAGGATAGGCATAATTTGTAGCAAATAAATTCTCAAAAATGTCATTCTCATCAAATATAGCATTCCCAAGCTTATGGTTTTGCATATCATTAGCATTATGGATATTCATAGAAAGCATACTAACAACATTGCAATCATTCTTATCATTCAAGGAACTCACACCAAATATTGTGTTAAATTCTTCTTTTAACACTTCATAGCAATTATTGGAATCCATATTTTTCAAGATAAACATCATAAATATAAAGAATTTGATGCAACTTCACTTCCATTTTTTGTGGTTTTCTTTTATAAACCAAACTAGTGAATAAACAAGAAACTAAAAAATTCAATTGCAAGATCTAAAGAGAATACCTTCAAGCACTCACCTCCCCGGCAACGGCGCCAGAAATAGCTTGATGTCCACAACGCATCTTTATTCTTGTAGACTTGGTTGGGCCTCAAGTGGATGACCTAAAATTTATCAATCAGTGGGAGGTGTAGGATGAAGATGGTCTCTCTCAAACAACCATGCAATCAAATACAAAGAGTCTCTTGTGTCCCCACCACACCCAATATAATTGTCAGTTGTATAGGTGCACTAATTCGGCGAAGAGATGATGATAGATGTGTAATATGGATGGCAGAAATAGCTTTTTATACTCTGAACAAATAAAAATACAAGATAGCAAGTAACAAAAGTATGTGTAAACGGTGTCTCAATGCTTAGAAACAAGGCCTAGGGCGAATGTGCTCTTGTGAGCTCGAGCTCGCATGCACCCTTTGCTACAGTAAAATCTAAAAACATACTAAAAAAATTCAAAAAATCTGAAATTTTTTGCCGACAAACTTTGATGTATTTTTCACGAGCGTGCAAAATTTTGCGACGAAATGACATTCATGTAGGTCTCGGCAAAAAAAATCGACGCTCCAAAATGCTTCAAAAACAATCTTTTTTAAGCATCGATTTTTTTTTTGCCGAGACCTCCACAAATGTCATTTTGTCGCGAAAATATGCACCCATGTAAAACACGCATCAATGTTTGTTGCCAAAAAATATATATATTTTTGGACTATTTTAGTATTTTTTTTGGGATTTTACTTTAGCAAAGGGTGCATGTGAGCTCGAGCTCACATACTCCATGTCCGGCCTAGGGTTTATACTTTCACTAGTGCAATCTCTCAACATTACTAACATAACTGAATCACATAATAATCCCTCAAGTGCGGCAAAGAATAACTCCAAAGTCTCTATTCCTGTCGGAGAAAGTATGGTGAAATCGTGTAGGTAGTAAACCACCTCAAAATTGTGTTTCCAATCAATCTTATGAACCACCCCAAAGTGTTACGAATAGTTCTAGATTGTACTATGACAACACCATATGATACGCATCAATCAACTCTAATGTCACCTAGATACCCCAATGTCACCACGAGTATCTGCGAGTGAGACATGCATCAAGTGATCTCAAATCCAAAATATTCAATCCAACATAAAGAAACCTCAAAGAGCAAGACTCAATTCACCACGAAAATAAGAGAGGAGGTGAACATCATGTGATCCAATTATATTGATAAAGCTCATGATACATCAAGATCACGTCAAATCAAGAACACGCGCGCGCGCGAGAGAGAGAGAGAGAGAGAGAGAGATCAAACACATAGCTACTGGTACAAACCCTCAGCCCAGAGGATGAACTACTCACGCATCACCATGGAGGCAGCAAGGATGATGAAGATGGCCTCCGTGATGGCTTCCCCCTCCGACAGGGTGCTAGAAAAGGCCCCCAGATGAGATCACTTCGGAATAGAGGCTTGCAGCGGTGGAGTAAAAGTTCTAGGTTTCTTTCTGGGGGTTTCTCAATTTATAGGAATTTTCACCGTTGGAATCATGCCAAAAGGAGTTACGAGGGGCCCATAAGCTCAGCCCACATGCCCTAGGGGGGAGGGCACGCCATGTGAGCTTGTGGCCACCTCGTGGGTCTTGTGGTCCTCCCCCGAAGCTTCGGGGGTCTCTTATGTTCCAAAAAAAATCACCGTAAATTTTTATCGCGCTTGGACTTCGTTTGGTATGGTTTTTCTGCGAAACAAAAAATATGCAAGAAACAGGAATTGACACTAGGCACTAGATTAATATGTTAGTCCATCAAAATATTATAAAAGTGCACCAAAACAATGTATAACTCATGTAAATATAGCATGAATACTTCATAAATTATAGATATGTTGGAGACGTATCAATCATCACCGTAGCAATCCTTCTCCAAGTTAACCATACTTGTAACCGTGTATCGCATTCGGCACTTATGGTAAGACATATTATCAATAAAGCATCCCTCTTTATGTCTTCTTCAATGAGTTCATCTTGCGATCCGATCGCCATGTGTGAGTAATTCGGTAAGGCAATGGGTTGAGGCACTGCCTTGCAACCTGATGTATTTGTACAAGGGATCGATGGAATGACTTTGATAATTTAACGTCATGTATGTGTTTGATTGCAACGAAGTTGTCTCTTGTCTCTTTCTCGTTCTAAGGACCTACAAGTATCCAGGATCCCGGGGATCGATCAAGGAGGGGGTAAGAATCGAGGAGGACAGGGAACGCTAACCCGAATAGCAGTGAGAGAAGGGGTTAGTACGGTAGCAGAAAACCAATGGACGAATGAGGTGTAGTCATTAAACGCCCAAAGATTTTGTCTGGATATTTATTCTCAATAACCGAGATAACCCCGCGAGACGGTAAGGGCCTGCGATTGGACAACGGACTATTGATGTAGGTCTCGCACCAGTTAAGATGCACTTTGGACACATCCCCCGCATCATCGTGTCGCAAGCACATCTTAACAGTTGTCCACTAGAGCACAAATTAATATCATTATGATCTCGAGTATAAATATAAGCTTTTAAGAACAAGACCTCATACCCATGCCTGTTTTTAATATTAGTGACACACCCCTATGGTTGTTAAAGGTCCGGTTGAAAAACTTGAATTATATTCTTTAGCAAAAATTTGCGAGAGACGCACATCCTCTCGTGTGTTCGATAACTCAGGGTCACTCCTTGGGGAAAAGGCGGGAAACCATTATTCTATACAAACCGGATCTTAAAGGGCATCAGGATGGTGCAACAACTTGTTAGGATATCGTCGTCAGCAGAGGGAGACTCGCGCACTGGTCATGCTAGTCACGTGGGAGCTTTGGAAACATAGAAATGTGATAGTTTTTTATGGAGTTGCATGATCTCTGAGACACATTCTTAGTCCGGTGGAATCTGAAGGAAGTGCATGGTTAAGCCTCTTGCGAGGGGAATATGACCCCCTGTTTGGGGCGAAAAATAAATTCTATGAGACCAGGTCTATTTTCACATCAAGTTAGACCCAC
Source organism: Elymus sibiricus (assembly GCA_039707655.1). Classification (NCBI taxonomy): domain Eukaryota; kingdom Viridiplantae; phylum Streptophyta; class Magnoliopsida; order Poales; family Poaceae; genus Elymus; species Elymus sibiricus. The sequence goes on along the minus strand of CM077666.1, from coordinate 195,894,231 downwards.
CTAAACATGTGACACATGTCTTGCACTAATCTTGATGCAAGTGAGAGTCTTCTTCTGTCTGGCGGCTTGAGTGGGACCCGTCCTCTTCGCCGCTTTTTAAGGTATGGTTTTTCTTTGGTTTTTGCGGCAAGGTGGGAACGGTGCTTTGGTTTTTGTGGCAAGGTGGCAACGGTGATGACACGTTGAAATAAGGTCTCTTCATCCTCTCCCTACCTCAACTGTGTTCGGTTTAGCGTCAACGAAGGGCTTGTCAGGGTAGGTGTCATCAGATCTATTGGTTCTCTTCCGATCTTGGCAATTGGTGTGTCTATCAAGGGAAGCAGTTGGCTGGCTACTGGTACGGCGACTTTGACATTTGTTCTACGATAAGGTTTTGTTTGTACAACCCTCTATAGATTGGTGGTGATGGATTGCAAGCCTGCGCTACGTGGGGTGCTGCCCCAACCAATGTTTTTTCAACGACTACTAGATCTCGTTGTTCGTGGCTATTGCGGTCTTCACAGCCTTGTATGGCGATGACGTTTGCAGGTGCCCCTATACCTTTACTGCCTATTCAATGTATTTAAGTCCCGCTGACAACAAGCAAGCGAATGAACAAGACTGTCAATATGATTTTTGATATAATTTTAGTTTTTACATGTCGTTTTGTGCCTTTGTTGTTCTTTGATTATACCGTTTTCCTTGATAGCAGTTATGAGATGCCCTTTGGGTGTCTTTAAAAGTGTTGATTTGTTGAATGACTACTAAGTGAGGACCATCTCCCTAGGGTTTCTACCAAGAAACTGCATATGGGCGGAGGCGGGATTGCATAAACAAATTGCATATGGGTGGAGGCGGGACTGCATAGATAAATTACTCTGGATTATACATTTGGCATCTCCGAACTGAATCTTAGAACAGACATCCTTTTTTGTGCTATGAGAAATTATTACAGACAGACACAGACCAAGCAAGATAAGTAGAAGAGAGGAGAAAAAGAGGCAAAGAGTTATATATAACAGCGGCGGCTCAGCTTGGCGAGGAGGAATCAGCCGGACAGGGCGTCGGCGCCAGCAACGATCTCAAGGATCTCTCCGGTGATCTTGGCCTGGCGTCGGCGGTTGTAGACCATGGAGAGATTTTTCTGGAGGTCGATGGCATTGTCTGTGGCGCTGCTCATGGCGCTCATCCTGGCGGCGAGCTCGCTGGCGAGCGACTCCTGGAGGGCACGCAGGATCTGGCTGTTGAGGTAGAGCGGGAGGAGGGCGTCGAGGATCTGGACGGGGTCCTGCTCGAACTGGACGACGGGGGAGAAGGGCTGCATCTCGATCTTGATCTTCTCGCGCTCCACGGTGAGCTTGCCTTCCTTGGTGGTGAGCTTGAAGAGCTCGTCCTCGGTGGCGTCGACACAGATGCCGTTGACATCGCAGATCTCGCCCTTAGGGGACATGGGCAGCAGCGTCTGGATGATGGGGTCGGAGCGGACGAGGTTGACGAACTTGGAGTAGACGAGCTCCACCTTGTCGACCTCCTCGGCGACAAAGAGGGAGTAGATGAGGTCGCAAATGGCCTGCGAGTCCTTGACGGTGGGGATGCCGGCGAGCTCGAGGAAGCGCTCGGTGGGGATGTAGTCGCGGCGCTGGAAGTAGGCGTTGCCCTTCTTGCCGACGCTGATGACGGTGTAGTCGACGCCCAGCTGCCTGAGGTCCTCCATGCGGGCCTCGGCCTTCTTGAGCACGTTGTTGTTGAAGGCGCCGCAGAGGCCACGCTCGCCGGTGAGGACGACGATCGCGACGCGCTTAACGGCGCGCTGGCGGGTGAGGGGCAGGTCGATGTCCTCCGACTGGATCTCCTGGTTCATGTTGTAGAGCACCTCCACCAGAGCCTCCGAGAAGGGGCGGGAGGAGACCACGGCCTCCTGCGCGCGACGGACCTTGGCGGCGGCCACCAGCTTCATCGCCTCCGTGATCTTCTGCGTGTTGCGGACAGAGTCGATGCGGTTGCGGAGGTCCCGGAGGGAGCACCGCACCACCAGGCTGCTGCTGCTGCCGGTGGAGGCGCGGCGGCGGGTGGAGGTGCTGGCAAGCGCGGAGGAGGACCACGCGGTGGAGAGGTGGGAGCACGACATGGCTGGCTAGCGCCTGGCGCGTCACCGGCGGCCGAGGAGGCGGAGGCGGAGGGGAAGAAAGGATGGGAGGGAGGGAAAGATTTTGGATTGGGTTTGGGTGGAGAATTGAGAAGGTGGGGTTTTCAAGCCGGGCTGAGTGGTGGAGGGCTAGTCACTGCGAGATTGCCACGGATCATGTGGCGCGCCCTGGCCGCCTACCCTGGGAAGCCCCTTGCCTGCTTCCATTTCTCAATTCATATTTTTTTGCCTTGCCAAATAAATAAAGCTCTTAAAACTACAGCAACAAAAAAGGGAACTTCTCTTTGGGAGAGGACAGGAATGGATACACTGAGGATATACTACAGTAGATATTTGATACTTAGCCCAAGTGAATCAAAATTCCAATTTTCTTTTTCATACAAAAAATCTTGTAAAATTCCGGAGTTGGAAAAAGGCCAGGTGCCACATACCGAAAGAATCCGGTGATACAAGCATATATAGGCTTGTTGAATGCAAACAACTTTATCAAAAGAAAGTACTACTGATCTTCCTAATCAGTCAGCAGGCTGAGGCTCTTGGTTGGATGGTTTGTATACACTGAAGTCGCCGAAATCCCTTCTTCCACTGCAACAAGACGTTCGGTCAATAAATATCTTAATTTCAAATCAGAAATAGATTTGGAGGAAAGAGCACCACGATTGGCAGAGAGAGAGAGAGAGAGAGAGAGAGAGAGAGAGAGAAACTTCTAAGGCCGCTGGTACAGATAGGGTGGCCATTCCAAGCACAAGAAATTTTATGTGTTAAGCAATTAACCAATCAAGCAGCAAAAGGTGATCTTTTTTTACCTGTGCTTTATATTCCAACCAGAAGGTAGATAACGGGGGTGGACAGCTTCAACGAAAACATGCCTCCATCTTTGGCAAAACTGGTGAACGGCCTCCTCCCCACCGTTGGCCAGCAAAAGCTCGACGACTTGTTTACCGTGGTGCCCGTGTCCTAGCAGTGATATCTTCTTGTCAGCATTTTTGGAAATAGCTTTGCTGGAATTGTCACTGCTGGCTGGATCATCGTCGAGATGGCCATTTGCCTGAGTACCACTGCTTGATCGCTGCATGCCATCTGACCCAAGCTTCTCCGTGTTAGGGTCACAAGTGGAATCATCCATACTGACTGACAAAGTTGCGCTTCTTTGGCTCACAGTTAAATCTTCTGCCTGGCTATTACACCCAGTCCCGTCAGCATCTTGTTGACCGCTACTCCTGTTCCCATCTTCTGAAACTTGCTCTGATAAAGTATGCCTATTTTTTGAATCATCTCCCATGTCTTCTAAGATGGCCTTGTTGCTGCTCTTTCTTATAATGTTTTCAGTCTGAGCTCTAAAAGAATGAGGATACCCTTTTTTCTTTTCTAGCCTCCTTCGCTCATTGGGGCTCATACCTACCAGTAATGCCATCTCCAGGTCTTCGGAAGTCACGTCCCTACCACCGTAGTATGACTTCACAATCTGTAACGAAATGAATGTATCGGTAACACAGATCTACCGCTAAGAACAAATACATGTCTAATCAGGAAAAAATACTGGCAACTAGCTTAAAAAGGTATGTAATACAATGTCAGGAAACTCTTAAGTGATGCATATAGACGAAGCCAGAAATACTAGAAGGATGTTGGCACCTGCATTAGCTCTTCACATCTTTTCGAAGGCATAGTGGATCCATGCCGCAGAAGGGCCATTGCAGCAGTCCTCAGCAGCAAAGGGGACACACCCTTTTCATTCAATTTATCTTCAGATACTGATGCGGCGGTTATTAAACTTCTATCACCCGAGTTCACTATTTTTTGTACAAAAAGGGGTATTCCCAATTCTTCTGCTAGTCGCCTCTTGTATTTCTCAGCAGCTGAATGAGCAATTTCATGGCAATCCACACACAGAAGTACAATATCATGTGAACGATGGCTCTTCAGATGCTCCGGAAAGTGCATCCTGTAGCAAGATGGTATTATTCTATATCTGATATAGTGGCTCTTTTCTCCACATCCAACGCAGATATTTTTCTTGCTCTGAATATAAAATTCATTATCTTCATCCTCGGGACGACCCTTAGGTTCAAACAGAAGCATGATTCCTGGAGGATTATCTTCTACTAACTTCGCCAAATCCCGTTGAATATACCTGGGAAATAAAATCAATCAGTTTGACAAAATAACTATGATGTTAGTGTCACATACTTATAACAACTTATAGCATTTAAGAAACAAACCATTCCAACTTTTTGCGGTCACAGTAGCAAAGTAATCTTCCATCACTAGCGTAGATCCTGCAATTGTGATAAACTGGGGACTTACATGAAAACTTTTTAATGAATGATTCCCGGGAAGCCTTTTTGTTAGGTGGTGCTGTCAACAACTTTTCTCCACTTGATGCAAAAGCAAATATATTTGTTTGCTTCAAACTTAGCTGCGATACAAGGTTATAATTATAAACTGATAGTCGACATAATCCACTTGGTTCTTTATACTTCCCAAGCAAAGTTGTAAATAAGTTATCCATGCTGACAGTGGTATCCTCAATCAGATAGCAGAGTTCTTCAATGTGAGCGACAACTACAGGGGATGGTGACGACAAGGAAGGATGCATAGTTGAAGCACTTGGCTCAGTTTCTGCTATGACAGCACACGTCTCCGTTCGACCTTTTGGAACTCTTACAGCAAGGGCAGCTATAGCCTGGTCTGACAGGATATACCGCAAGCTTTCATCATGCATGCGAGCCTGAGATCCCAAGACATTTGAAGAAATTAGAAAGGAGAACAGACCAGAAGGCCCAGAACCACAATAATGCAAATATGCAATTATTTAACATAATATACCATGAATAGGAGAAAAGGAACTCGAGAAAATACAAGCGGCTGTGTAGAAATCTGTTAATTATAATCTATGGATGAGTAATCTGATCCAGCTAATGTCATGTGGACCACACCTATTCACGCCGCCACAAGGTCCCCTCAGGTTTGTTGGCTTAGCCTCCAACGCAGGTGTGGTTATCTTCTCTCAAAATTTATCAATTTTGATTTGATTTGTTCTAAGCTAGTCACTTTCCGTACCCCTAAAATGTTTTCAAACTTTTTATATATCTAACCCCTCTGTGTGAAAAGATATAAGAATTGTTCAAGAGACCAATCTACACGAGAAGGGAGATCAGGCTCGCTCCAAACACTGAGCTGCTTATGTTGCCAAGTATATGTTGCTGCCAAGACAGCACCGAGCCGAAGGCAGTGTTACTACCTCATCCCTTAACCTACCACAGCTACACTGCTACAACCTAGACTTGCAACTAACAAGGTTCAACAAATGAAAGAGCATAGTCCAACAGAAATGCAAAAAACAATCAGAAAGGGAAATAAAATTATGTTGGCTGACCATTAAATCCCTCCATGCGCAAATTTTCCGAACAAGATCCTACATAAGATTAAATTGTTTAGAACTTAACAAAATGCGAGCTGGCTGACCAGATGCATAAAAAAAAGGAAAACAAGCACCTTCACTTCACTAGATTTCTTGGAGTCAAGTCCATGAGTTTGTACATTTCGTGAGAGAATAGATGCTGCAGAGGAAGCTCCTGGACGACATTCAATTTCCTTTGTATATAGTTGCATGCACACCATGTTTGACCGACGGCTAGCCTCCAAGAAAAAATTGATTTTACCATCGGGAGAATCTGAAGCATAATTGATATTACAACCGATCAAAAACTAAAATGCGTAGCAGGGGGGTATTAATATACTATTCTCTGACTTGATTTTAAAATGCCAGCATAATGTGGAGTAAAACCATAAAACATCATTTTGGCAGTTGAGCAATGGAATATCATCAGTTCATTAACACTAAATTTTCTTTTATTGGTCCCTTAATGTTAGTTCCATTGCTTAACAATAAAATGGGAATGGACTCTCATTTTCTTGGCCCCTTGATGTGAGTTCCATTTCTTAATCATAGATAAGGATTGCATAGAATAGAATACATATTTAAGATCACCGAATCTCCTTTTCTTGGCCCCCTTAACGTTGCTTTTGTTTCTTAACTATAGATCAAGAATGCATACACATATTTAAGGCTGTTTATTTTGCTTACAAGGCAAAAGCTCCTGTTGAGGTGATCAAAGAAGCTTTAGTACTTGTCAAAAGAATAAAAATAAATAAGCCTCCAGTTTTTGCACATCAAGGTAAAGTTGTACCTATTAACATGTGCGGTGATTTGTAAGTGCTCTCAGACAAAAAAATAAGGATACGCATTTAAAAAGATAATGAGAAATTCAAAGATACACATATTTGAATGATATATGCAAATGCAATTGCTGTGGACAAAATATGTCCATTTGCATTCTGTGCCCAAAATAATATACAGTTTCCCTGTTCTAGTTGTACAGCACTGACAAGAAAATACATTTAACTATAGTCTAACATGTACATCTCAGAACTCTTTCAAAATATGCAAGTGATACGTTCAAAAATTTCAATCCACATGCTCCCGGTCAAAATCCACAATTCTTAATGGGGCGCGCTAGGCGTCAGCAGGCTGACGCGCACCCCAAATCAACCGCCCCAACGATCATCCGTTTCAGCCCTGTCGCCCGTCCGATTCGTGACACATAGCATCACCATCCACCCCGACGCTAAGCAACATCTCAACACCACGCATGCTGCGACCCACATCACAGCTTCCCCCCTCACCCATGCATGGGACGCACAGGTTGGTGGCGCAGCTGCAGCACCCTCGAAGCAGACAGTGTGCCCCACTCGCAGCATCGCTGGTCGGCTCGCCGCGGTCACCATCTGGCTTGCAGCACGCGTCTGTCGCCTTGCAGCATCGGTGGCGGCCCCCTTCAAGCAGCTCTTGGCCCGGCCTGCAGCATATGCCATCGCCACCCTTAGAGCATCGGCGGGCTCGCGGCGACGCCGCCTCGCCGGCTTGCAGCATCGAGTGGGCTTGCAGTGGCTCGGCCTCACCGGCTTCCAGCATCTGCCATTGCCGCCCTTGCAGCATCGGCAGGCTCACGGCTGTGCCGGCTCGCTGGCTTGTAGCATACTCCATCACCGCTCGCATCATCACGGGCGGCTCGCAGCAGCCCATGGCCCCTACTTCCCCGTCCTGCAGCCGCCCGACGCTTTCCTTGCAGCAACAGTGGAAGCCTTTGCAGCGCCTGGCAACGTCCCTGCAGCAGTGAGCGGCTGGGCTGGTGCAGCGCGTCTCTGCTGCAGTCGGCGGCAGCCAGCTTGATGCGCGCATGGGGGGGGTGAGGAAGCAGCGCTCGCATCTGTGGTCTAGAGGTTGGGGAAGAAGCCAAGAAGCTTCGGGAGGGATAAAGATAAGGAAAAAACGAAAAGAAAAAGAGTTGGGAGACCGCGTGTGTGGGGACCACGTGCACATGGCAAGCGAACGACCCGGCTGAGTTCTGCATGAAATCAGTCGGTCGTATTAGACTGTTTCCCATTCTTAATATATGAATATACTTTTTGTTTGTAGATTAAGAGCATACCACTTCCAGAATCTTTTATAGGTAGAAAGCACAATAGATAGTTCTCCTGCCACAGCTCAGGTGGTGGGAGACTTAGAGCACAAAATGAAAACTACACATGATTTCCGGTAATGAAGGATTCAAATTCCACAGCTACATCAAGTAAGCTCCATTTGCTGGCAATAAGAAAAGGCTGAAGGGTGAACAACCCAAAAACTACTGATGGAAATCAGCTCTAGTTACTTCTATAGTTCAGGGATATCAAAATCAGCTGTATTAAGCATTCATTGTTGACTTTGAGTGTGCTAAACAGCAAAATAATACAATGTCTGTTAATGTACTACTCCCTCCGTAAAGAAATATAAGAGAGTTTAGATCACACTACTTTAGTGATCTAAACGCTCTTATATTTCTTTACAGAGGGAGTAGATGACAGTAAAGACTGTTGAAATGGAAACAAGGACATAGCACTTAGAAGTTAGAACATACCACAGGATTTTGCATGGAGCTCTGATGCCAAACAATTTGAAATGTTCAACAGATAGTGAGCATCACAACGGGCATACTCAATCATTTCCGCCGTCAGCGGGCGTAATCTCCAATCTTCACGCTGAAATCTCAAAATAAGGTCGAATGAAAAGAAATAGCGGCAATTATGGAAGCAATTTCGAAATTTGAAACTGATGTGCGTGTGCCTAGCAAACTGAGATTTTGCAAGCACAGGTAAAGAGTCAATGAGAACAAGTAGGCAGAAGGCACTTGTGTATCATTTTCTTTTGCATCTAAGGTATTCAACACCAAATTGAATGCATAAGCAAATAAATTACTAGACTTCGGAAAATATTAGCTGTAACGAAAAGACAGCTAAACTGAGCATAAATTCATCGATGCAAGTAAAGAATAAAAAGAACTAAGGATGTCACATCCATTTCAGGGCCAGGTTGTGAAGGGTGTCAAGGCCAGTGATCAGGAGATCATGTCAGAGCTGACTAGGTATCATGAATAGTTATACACGAAGACAATTGATAGAACATTATTGGGGGAAACCTACTGCTGTACTGGGTTCTAGTATCATGAATAATAACATATCAAGCAGGATTCAATACGCAATTAATATTTTCTAGGGCTTATGAAATTAAACTGAAGTGAAACATATACCTTCCTGTTGGGCACTTATAATAAACCAAAGTAATAAAAAGGGCAGCCTGGTGCACGTAGCTCCCCGGGGAAGGGTATGACCACTTTGGGTCTTTTGTACGCAGCCTTTCCCTGCATTTCTGCAAGAGGCTATTTCCAGGATTCGAACCCGGCAATAGCTTTACCGCTGCGCCAAGGCTCCCCTTCCCCGGTAAATAAACCAAAGCAATAGTTTAAAAGAATTGGTAAATATTTTTTTTAAACCTTAGTTGCAACTTCTATAGACGTTGTCTTCTACATCATTTAGAAATCTTAGAAGGAAATACCAAAGGTTTGTGGTTTGGTTCAATATGTATATAGCACCATCAATAGTTCATTTATTTTCTCAAATACCGAAAAGTATTCATGTACAAGTTGAGGAGGCACATGGGATCTAACCAGCTACTAAAGAATCAGTACATACACTAACTGTCACTGAACACTTGACAGGCTTTAGCAAGCTCGCTGTTTAAGCCAAACTTGGAAGATTACTTGCCTGCAATGTCTTGTCGGTGGTCACTCCACAATATAATTCTAGCAAATATGCTAATGATTTCTGTGGCTTTGATAGGACCTCACATGCCTGAAAATATTGATTTCAACAAGCAATTGAGCAAAGCTCATACGTGTAGCATAATAACAAAAAAGTGAGGGCGCAAAGGCATATAGGACAGCCTTATGAACAGCAGGGGCAAAGGTACCAAGCAACAAAGACATCCAAGAACCAAAATATTTATGGACACGGACTAATTCAAAGGAAATTGGTATTATAAACTACTTCTGATTCTGAGCTGCAATAGCACTCCAGCACAAATATATAGTTTTTTGTATTCCAGTTGATCAGTTCATATGAATTCGATTTCCTGATGCTTCAAGAACTGAATGAATTTTGTGATTGAAACTGTAAACATAAACCAACACAATTGAAAAAGAAGCAATTGACTGTAGCAATACTCATATACAGCATATATCTGAAACTAACTACCGAACACAATATAAGATGATGATGCTCAGTGGCCCATCTTTTTCCCCACAAAGAAATTGAAACCTTCTATTCAAAATTAAGAGAAAGGGCACAAGAGCAGGCGACATGAAATGGGTACCCAAGAAGTTTGAAATGATCAAAATAATAAACCATTTGTGTAAGAAATTTCAGTGTATAAAACTGCAGTCACTTAAATGAAAATTGTGTTTCATGCCACCTCTAAGTAGTGAATGACACACCACATAACTGGCTGCTTAAGAAAAAAAAACGGGATAACTACCAGATATACTTGTTCACAGACTGCATAAGTCTCTGCGGAATTATAATAAATCTTCCCAGATATAGAGGAACTTACTTTGGCAGTATCAAACATATTCACAACATAAATATGGAAATCTCTCTGAAGCCAAAGAACATCATTGTCAGCTCCGTGGAAGATCTAAAGCAAAAGAAAGCAGAACATAAATGATTGTGACTTTTTAGAAACAGAAGCATTGTGGATATTCTGTTGAGGCAAGATACATCAATATTTCAAGGAAGTCCAAAATATATTGAAGAGGGGAAATACATAGAACCAAGGAAGCCATGGGAGAGTTATTATGAGAAGGTGGGCATGCAAGAATCAGGATCACATGTGTGCACATCCATGTTTTATTAGTGTTGACAGAAGCTGTCAAGTCTCTGAAACAGTACAACTTATTGTCCTTAAGATATGTCATCTAATGGGCATCTTGTATTACATTGTTGTGCCTTTGTGCTTACACTTCTTCACACAAATAAGATGCTAGCATATCTAAGAAGCTCTGTTTCAGTGTTTCTGGGTGGTAGAGCTAAATAGAGCTTGGAATCATGTGCTCCCAGCTCAAAAAGCATTTTTTTCAAAAAGTCCTCACATGCGGATGAGTGAGTATTGTTTCTTGCTTATCTCCCTACGTGTACCTCTATATATACTGGCCTGGGATGCAGGATGAAATAACCTGTTTTTGTTAGGATGTACAGGCTATCCCTGTAATACCTGTCCTAAATGCACTGTGCTAAAAGCACACGCCATAGGCACTGTGGTGCCTAATCACCGACGTGTACTATTCTAGACGTTCCAAGGCCCAGTTTATTATTGAAATGCATAAAATTTAAGTACTTCTTTTAAGTAGCTAATCATAGTGCTGGAAACGGAAGAAATGGATGCCTGATGACATCAGATTTAAAAGATAGACTACCTTACAGATGGACGGACTGGCAAAAACTGGCTGTAGAATACCCATCACATCATGTAGCGCAATTGTGTCTATCAAATAGTCTTCCTTCTGGGTAGATATCTACCAAAAAATACAACCTTAATAAACTTAATAAGCAGAAAAGCATCAATAATGCATCTGTTGGCAGTTACCTGCACAAGTGCAGTATATCCTAGGAATGACCGAAAGCTATGTTGCTCTGTATCAACACTGAAAGCTTTTTCCTCACCCAACAATCTAGCCAGATGCTCCAATTGAGCTTTTGTATTGACCCAATTGTATGAGGTGCTCATTTCTGGGCATTGGCTGCTTGGTGTGAAGTTACAGAAAGTCGAATATCTGGTTGGGTTGTCCAGTAAGGAAGTAATTTCATCCTCAAATGGGTGCATCTTTTGTGATGATTCTGTAATGATGGCAAAAGGCGCATTCCTTTCGGGTTATGATCAAAGGTACAATTAATTTGCTTATGGTGAACATTTATAGATAATTAAAAAGATTGTACAATCAGCTTGGCAGTTGCACTATCTCGACGTAAATAACAGCTTAGGCTCCTGGGATAAATAAGCACAAAAGGATTTAGTAAATTGCCTAGTGAGGATTTTTTTGAAAATGAGAGCAATCAGTTGTTTCAGATATTTATATGACTTATAAGAATGTACAGGTGTACGATCTTAAATATACAGGGCGAGTACACGATCTTATATATACAGGGCAAAATACAATTTCTAGTGCTGGTACAGCAGAAGGTCACTACCTTCATTAGCTAAGTACTAGTCATGGGCAAATAGAAGCATGCAGCGGACCAGCATTGTGCTGCATTTTACACATGGTGGCAACGCAGCAGCTGCACCTGGTTCCAATACGAAGGGTATTGACCACCTAACCCGATAACTGTAGTTTGCACTTGTGCAAACCGTGACTAGCAGCGCGGTAATTCCCTAATGTAGGTGCGGCAGAAGGACATGTCCAAATCCAGCAGCAATGATCAAATTCGGTACGACCTTGGTACGAGGTGTTCGATTAAATGCCCCACAGAACATATACTACAGCCGAGTCTTAGCCTCGTCAGTCAGCCATCGCAATGTATGGTGGAGCTTCACAACCACGCAACCCTACACGACAGCTCCTCAAATCAAAAATAAAAATCCCGTGCAAATGAGCGCAATGACAAGACCAAAAGGAGCGGCGCACCTTGCGGTTGCGGCTTGGCCTCACCGGGGTGGCCGTCAACAGCCTGGTCGGCACCCTGACGGCGGAGGTGCTTGAAGGGGGAGTAGGAGTTATCCGCGAGCACGCGCTTGAACCGGCCCTGCGGCTTCTCCTCCTCTTCACAGGCACGGCGCGCGCGGCGGGAGCGCCGTTCCTCGACGCGGCGAGGCGAGGTGGGCGATATACCTCGGCGACGCCTGCGATGGAGCAGCGCCGCCGCCGCGAGGAACGCGAAGCACGCGGCGGCGGCCGCCAAGGCGGCGCGCGACTTGAGGTTGACGGTGTGCATCTCGCTCGCGGTAGTGACGGACGGACCTTTGCTCGGTTTGGGATCTACAGGACCGTTTGCGGTAGTGACACACTACACACTAAAATCCGCGGACCGGATACAAGAGCGACCATCCAACACAAAATGGAAAATTGCGCGGTCACGGCATGTACGGGCAGATCGCTGACCGTTCACTGAATGCTCAAGATTCGTGCGCTGGTTTCCTGTATAAATAGTCAATGCTTTGTGTTTTCATATACATGTGAAATACCTCTGCGCTTTCTGACTCATACGCGGATACGCCGCCAGGGACCCACGTAAATATCTACATGACCTGGATTCCCCTTCTTCTTCCCCTAGGTCGCTGCATCAAAACGCATCTTCTTCTTCTTCTCCGACATCGCCGCCAAGGAACCAACGTAAGTACCTATATTTCTTATTCTTCCCCGACAGAGCATCCTATCGTTCTTCTTCTTCCTGAACCTCTCCTTCTTCTTCTTCAAGAGCTTGGAGACTCTCTTTCTTCCTCCTCTAGATCCATCAGGTAATCATTTTCTGCAAGCTTCAGATCCAGGCGCTTCGGGTTTTGGTACAGCTCCATCCATTTGCAGCTCCTAACAGAGCTCAGAGCAATATTGCTAGGTATAGATACACTTTGTAACGAATATCTATAATTAGTTGTTCTCCTTTAATTTTAGTCTAAATTCTTGTTGTAATTTATGTGCACAGTGCATCTTGCGCTTTAAAAAAATTATTATAGTACATAAGAATACTTGCAATTTGAAATTTCCAACAAAAATTCCACCTACAATAGTAATAACATATTTCTAGATATTTGTAATCATTTATCCTATAGATCTTTAAGTTATTAGTTTTCTAGATTCAACCTAGAACTATATTTTGAGCTCATTATTTTACAAAAATTTATACGTATATCACTGTTTCACATATCATTCACTACTCTGAGTGTTATTTCACATATGTTTCCATTTTTTAGTTTGTTATATTACTTGTATATTACATATATTTTTAAATACAATTTCGTTTATAAATATTTAAAGTTTGTACTTTCAATATACATATTCAGGATGGATTCAGTTCCGAATTGTATGAACGGCAGCTTTATGGATCTATTAAATATGGTTCAAGACGCAAACACTTTTGTGACATCAAGGTTAGATTCTTTTGTTATAATTATCAAATTGCTTTTAATTCTTATATTTACATTATTTAACCCTATATTTTTTCTCTACTGTTTGTATTTTAGCATGGTTGCTACGCCAGTTGTTGAACAAAGCTTGACAAATGAACAATCTGAAGATCTTTTAGATACAAGGGACGTTCTTTCTCATCCAAATCTTAGGTTTGTATTATAAAATATTTAAAAATGATTTTTTATAAGAAATATAGCTACTAAAATCTGTGAATCTCACATAAGTTTATTTATAAACAAAGGATCGATTTCGATGAATATAATGATGAACAGGAAGAGGTCCAATCAAGATTTGATAAATCTAGAACAGATCATATTCATGAAGAACATTTAAGCGCTGAAATACCGTGTCTGGATGAAGAATATTTATTTTCAGCATACAAACTTGTCGATGAAGAAGCCGTTGCAAATGACGAAGATAATAGGTATAATTTCTATATTAGAATGTATTTAAATAGATTTGTCAATAATTAAAAGTTGTGCAGTTAATTTGTCAACGAAGCTATTCCAGAAGGAATGAGGGTATATTGTCAAGATAAATCTTTGCATATGTTCAAACCACATATTGGCATGAAGTTTGCATCGTTAGTTGAAGCATATGACTTTTACAACACATATTCATGGGTGGTTGGATTTAGCATCAGAAATGGAGACAATTGGGTAAACATCAAAGACATAAAAACAATGCAAGAGTACAAGTGTCAACGCAGTGTGAGTAATAGTTCTGTTTTACATTTCTCATTATGTTTTCACATTGTTTGGATTATATCATTAAATTTTATATATGCATTTTTGTAGGGACTAAACAAAAAGGCTATTAAATCAACAACTAGATGAGGTTGCAAAGCTGAATTAAGGGTACATTTAAATGATTTTGGAGAGTGGTATGTCAAAAGTTTCAAAGAAGAACACAACCATGATCTTGTTGAAAGTTGTGGTGAAAAGAAACACATGTATTCACATCAACATATTGATCCAGCAGTCAGGGAACTTATTAAACATCTTAGACAAAATAATGTCTCTCTTACAAGGGTAAACTCTATTATATCAGATGTTTATGGTTCAAGCAGTAAAGTTCCTTTTAGTAAAAGGAAGCTTGGAACTGTATGTTCTCAGATTGCAACCGAGACCCTTCAAAACGATATTGCAAAGACGTTAGAAATATTTCGAGAGATGATTGCGCAAGATGATAGGTTTGCATTTACCGCTCAAGTTGATGATGATAATAGGCTAAAGGCTATAATGTGGACAAGTGGCAGAAGTTGGGCACTTTATCAGTACTTTGGTGATGCAATCACATTTGACACAACCTATGGGACAAACATATATAACATGCCATTTGGCATGTTTGTTGGTGTGAGTAATCATTTTGAGAGTGTCATTTTTGCTGGAGTGTTGCTTACAAATGAAAAGACAGAAAATTTCAGATGGGCTTTTAGAGAATTTGTAGCAATGATGGGCGGAAAAGCTCCTGTTACGATACTAACTGGTAAGTTCATCGTACAGTGTGGTAATTATTGTACATGGAATTTTTAATTATGATAAAATAAATTCAGGTTTATTTGCAGATCAGGCACTTGCAATTGCAAATGCAATAAAAGCAGAACTACCGAAGACAACACATAGATGGTGTAAATGGCATGTCCTTAAAAGAGCTCATGAACTTCTTGGTCAAACATACAAGAAACACAAGACGTTTGCTGATGATTTCCACAAATTAGTAAACCATATGTTGACAGTTGAAGAATTTAAAAAAGCTTGGCATATTATAATTGAAAAGTATGGATTACAGGAAGACGCTTGATACGTCTCCAACGTATCTATAATTTTTGATTGTTCCATGCTGTTATATTATCAATCTTGAATGTTTTATATACATTTACAAGCAATTATATATCATTTTTTGGGACTAACCTATTAACTTAGTGCCCAGTGCCAGTTGCTGTTTTCTACCTGTTTTTGGTTTTACAGAATATCAATACCAAACGAAGTCCAAATGCCACGAAACTTTTTGGAGATTTTTTTCTGGACATAACCAACACTAGAAGCTTCGGGAGAAGGCCAGAAGCCCCAGGAGGTGGCCACAAGCCACCAGGGCGCGCCTGGGGGGGGGGGGCAGGTGCGCCCTGGTGCCTCGTGGGCCCACCTCTGCCCCTTTTGACCTAATTCCACCACTATAAATTCCCAAAAATCGGGAAACCAACAGAGGAGTCCACGAAATACTTTTTCCGCCGCCGCAAGCTTCTGTTCTCGAGAGATCCCATTTGGGGGCCTTTTCCGGCACTCTGCCGGAGGGGGAATCGATCACGGAGGGGCTCTACATCAACCTTGCTGCCCTTCCGATGATGCGTGAGTAGTTTACCACAGACCTTCGGGTCCATAGTTAGTAGCTAGATGGCTTCTTCTCTCTTTTTGATCTTCAATACAATGTTCTCCTCGATGTTCTTGGAGTTCTATCCGATGTAATCACTTTTTGCAGTGTGTTTGTTGGGATCCGATGAATTGTGACTTTATGATCAGATTATCCATGAATATTATTTGAGTCTTCTCTGAACTCTTTTATGCATGATTATTATAGCTTCGTATTTGTTCTCCGGTCTATTGATTTGGTTTGGCCAGCTAGATTGATTTATCTTGCCATGGGAAGAGGTGCTTTGTAATGGGTTCGATCTTGCTGTGCTCAATCCCAGTGACAGAAAGGGACATGACACGTATGTATCGTTGCTATTAAGGGTAAAAAGATGGGGTTTATTCATGCGTGAGTTTACTTTGTCTACATCATGTCATCTTGCTTAAGGCGTTACTCCGTTCTTTATGGACCTAATACACTAGATGCATGCTGGATAGCGGTCGATGTGTGGAGTAATAATAGTAGATGTAGGCAGGAGTCGGTCTACTTGTCTCGGACGTGATGCCTATATACATGATCATTGCCTTGGATATCGTCATGATTATTTGCTTTTCTATCAATTGCCCAACAGTAATTTGTTTACCCACCGTATGCTATTTTTATGAGAGAAGCCTCTAGTGAAAACTATGGCCCCCGGGTCTATCTAAATCATATATTAAAAACCCT
This sequence comes from Elymus sibiricus, assembly GCA_039707655.1. Classification (NCBI taxonomy): domain Eukaryota; kingdom Viridiplantae; phylum Streptophyta; class Magnoliopsida; order Poales; family Poaceae; genus Elymus; species Elymus sibiricus. Next base: position 195,877,470 of record CM077666.1, on the reverse strand, counting down.
AAAAATACCTTGCTGCACTTTTATCCTATTTATTTTATTTTATATTTTAGTTCGATCTATCTATCTATCACATACAATTTAATCTTGCAATTAACCGCCGAGGGATTGACAACCCCTTGTTTGCGTTGGGTGCAAGGATTTGTTGTTTTGTGTGCAGGTGCTGCTAACGAGGTGTTGCATGATTCTCCTACTGGATTGATAACCTTGGTTTCATAACTGAGGGAAATACTTATCTCTACTGTACTGCATCTCCCTTCCTCTTCAGGGAATTACCAACGCAGCTCACAAGTAGCAGGAAGAATTTCTAGCGCCGTTGCCGGGGAGACATCATCAACATCTATCAAGTACCTACGCATAAAACTCTCATCTCCTTGCATTTACTTTATTTGCCTCTGCCTCTCATTTTCATCTTCCCCACTTCTAAAAAGTTTTTACAAAAATACAAAAATATTTTCCGTTTGCCTTTTTCTTGTTTTCTTGTTTGCTTGCTTGTTATCTTGTTTGCGTAGCCACGATGTCTCAAGAAAATACAAAATTGTGTGATTTTTCAAATACTAATAATAATGATTTTATTAGTACTCCAATTGCTCCTCCCGCTGCTAGTGCGGAGACTTGTGATATTAATGCTGCTTTGCTAAATCTTGTTATGAAAGAACAACTTTCTAGTAGTCCTAATGAAGATGATGCATCCCATCTTAACACTTTCATAGAATTGTGTGATATGCAAAAGAAAAAAGATGTGGATAATGATATTGTGAAATTAAAATTATTCCCATTCTCATTACGGGATCGTGCAAAAATTTGGTTTTCATCTTTACCACGAAATAGTATCGATTCTTGGGATAGGTGTAAAGATGCTTTTATTACCAAGTATTTTCCTCCCGCGAAAATTATTTCTCTTAGAAATCAAATTATGAATTTTAAGCAACTTGATCATGAACATGTTGCCCAATCTTGGGAGAGGATGAAATTAATGATAAGAAATTGCCCTACTCATGGTTTAAATTTATGGATGATCATACAAATTTTTTATGCGGGATTAAATTTTGTTTCTAGAAATCTTTTAGATTCCGCCGCGGGTGGTACTTTTATGGAAATTACTTTGGGAGAAGCTACTAAATTGCTTGATAATATTATGGCAAACTATTCACAAATGGCATACTGAAAGAGGTCCTACTAGTAAAAAAGTGAATTCTATTGAAGAAATGAGTACTTTGAGTGATAAAGTTGATGCGCTTATGAAATTGGTTGCTAGTAAAAATGCTCATATTGATCCTAATGATGTGCCTTTATCTACTTTGATTGAGCAAAATAATGATCCCGTAGATGTGAATTTTGTCTCGCGAAACAATTTTAATAATAATGCTTATAGAGGTAATTTCAATGCTAGACCGTTTCCTGGAAATTCCTCTAATAATTATGGCAATCCTTATAATAATAATAATAGGATGCCCTCTGATCTTCAAAGTAATATTAAAGAATTTATTAATGCTCAAAAAAATTTCAACACTACGATAGAAGAAAAATTGAGTAAACTTGATGATATGTCTAGGAGCATTGATAGAATTATTCATGATGTGGAAAATCTTAAGAATAAAATTTTGCCACCCAAATTTGATATTAATGAATCAATTAAAGCTTTATATGTCTCCATGGATGAGAGTAAGAAAAGAACCGCCATGCTAAAAGCTAAACAAGAATTTTTAGAAAAAGCGATTCCTCCTGGGTTTTATCGTAGTAATGATGAGGATATTAAAATGATTGGTGTTTCATCTATTGATTCTTTGTTTAGCAATATAAAACTTGATGAAAAGGGGACTGAAGAAGAGTCAACTTTAGCTAGGAGGCGTCCCGATAATTCGGAGGGTGAAAATCTTGATAAATTTTTTGATAAAAGTGGGTTTGGAGAGGTAAAAACTTTAACTAGTGATGTGCCCACTCTTTTGGATTACACAGATTTTAATTATGATAGTTGTTCTTTGATTGAGTGCATTTCTTTGTTACAACCCATGCTAAATTCACCCAACGCTTATGAACAAAATAAGGCTTTTACTAAACACATCGTAGAAGTAATGATGAAAGCGTTAGAAGAAAAGCTAGAACTAGAAATTTCAATTCCTAGAAAATTATATGATGAATGGGAATCCACCATTAAAGTTAAAATTAAAAATTATGAGTGCAATGCTTTATGTGATTTGGGTGCTAGCGTTTCCACAATTCCAAAATCTCTATGTGATGTGCTAGGTTTTTACCAATATAGATGAATGTTCTCTTAATTTGCACTTGGCGGATTCTACTATTAAAAAGCCTTTGGGTAGAATTAATGATGTTCTTATTCTTGCAAATAGAAACTATGTGCCCGTTGATTTTATTGTACTTGACATTGAATGCAATCCTTCTTGCCCCATAATACTTGGTAGACCGTTCTTACGAACCATAGGTGCCGTTATTGACATGAAAGAAGGGAATATAAAATTTCAATTTCCATTAAAAAGGGGTATGGAACATTTCCCTAGGAAGAAAATTAAAGCACCATATGAATCCATTATGAGGGCCACTTATGGAATCAACTTGAAGGATGACAATACTTGAAACTATGCATTATGCCTAGCTAGGGGCATAAAACAATAACGCTTGTTGGGAGGCAACCCAATGAATAAAATAAATTTTTACTTTTTGTTTCTGTTCTTGTGTGTTTTCACATTTATGCTACTGTTATTATTGAGTTTTTATGTTTTAATTAGTGTTTGTGCCAAGCAAAACCTTTGGGATGATTTGGAAGATAGTATAATTGATGTTGTTTGGAAAACAGAAAGTTTTGCGTCCAGTGCTGGAATTTTGGTTCTGTACTGGAGCGTCAGAAAAATCTGAAATTTTTACACAGTATTGGTATATGAATTTCCCACGTTGTACTAATTTTTCAGAATTTTTGGAGTTACATAAGTATAGCTTTTAAATAGATCTCTACAGACTATTATGTTTTTGACAAATTCTGTTTTTGATGCATTGCTTGCTTGTTTTGATGAAACTATGGATTGTATCGGGGGGTATAAGCCATGGAGAAATTAGAATACAGTAGGTATAATGCAAAAATAAAATATTAATGGGTTTTCAATAGTACTTAAAGTAGTGATTTGTTTTGTTATACTAACGAATCTCACGAAGGTTTTGTTGAGTTTTGTGTGATTGAAGTTTTCAAGTTTTGGGTGAGATCACGATGGATGAAGGAATAAGGAGTGGCAAGAGCTTAAGCTTGGGGATGCCCAAGGAACCCCAAGGTAATATTCAAGGAAGACTCAAGCGTCTAAGCTTGGGGATGCCCCAGAAGGCATCCCCTCTTTTTTCTACCAACCATCGGTAATTTTAGTTGGAGCTATATTTTTATTCGTCACATGATATGTGTTTTGCTTGGAGCGTCGTGTATTATATGAGTCTTTGCTTTTTTTGCTTTTTAGTTTGTCACAATCATCCTTGCTGGACACACCAATTTGAGAGAGCCACACGTTCATCATAATTTGCTAGAATACTCTATGTGCTTCACTTAAATTTTCGAGCTAGGCAGTTGCTCTAGTGCTTCACTTAAATCTTTTTTAGCACGGCGGTGGCTATATTTTGAAGAAATATTTAAACTCTCATGCTTCACTTATATTATTTTGAGAGCTGATAAGATTAAAATTTTGAAGAAATATTTGCACTCTCATGCTTCACTTATATCTTTTTGAGAGTTGACAATAGTAATGGTAATTTGCACAAGATATGAATTTGGTCCCAAAGTGATGAATATTCAAGAGGGATATAATAAAAACCTTAATATAGATCATTGGATATGATAAGTGTGATTCCTTGCAATAGTTTTGCGATATGGAGATGATGATATGTGAGTCATGCTAGTGAGTAATTGTGATTTAGTAAGAATATTAGTGTTAAGGTTTGTGATTCCCTATGCATGCACATTAAGTCAATAGTTATGCAACGAAATTATATCCTACTTATGGTGCATTATTCGGTGTTAGTTATGTTCAATGCATGTTTATGACCATTTTCGCTTTTTGGTTGGTTGCTTCTCAATCTATTTGCTAGCCTTCATTTGTACTAAGCGGAAATACTGCTTGTGCATCCAAACTCCTTAAACCCAAGTTGTGCCAAATGAGTCCACTATATCTACCTATATGTGGTATTTCCATGCCGTTCCAAGTAAATTTGTGTGTGCCAACTCTAATTTTCAAAATAATTTTTCCGTTTTGTGTGCCCGTACCGCTCATGAAGCGGCAGGGGGTGGCCAATATTTTCCATGCTAGGTGTGTTATTCTCACGATGAGTGTTTATTCACTTGTCATTGCACGAGAGAGTGGCTGGTAATAGGGATGCCCAGTCCCACAATGAAATCAAAAACTAATAACAACAAAATTCCTTGGAAAGTGTTGGTATGGAGGGCACCCGTGGATACGGCTAGCCATGGATTGTGAAAGAATGGTGGAAAGGAAATAAACTTTACTTTCTGTTTGGGAACCGCCTATGATGTGTCTAGCATGGAAGATATTGGGAATTCTCAGTCGTTTTCGTTGACAGGAAAAGCATGCCACTCAAAATATTTTTATCTCTCTAATTTAAACTTTGAGCTCTGGCACATTTGCAAATCTCTGCTTCCCTCTGCGAAGGGCTTATCTATTTACTTTTATGCAATTTTTATTTTCATTTTGAGTCTCCATCTTCTCTTATAAAGCACCAACTAGAGAGCACTATTGTCATACTTGTGCATTGTGTGTAGCTAATATTGAGTGTGCTTCATGAATGGATCAATGATTGAGCATAATGGGCTAGGGATAACTTTCTTTAGCGTTGATATTTTGAAAGACACGGTTGCTTGTTAGCATGCTTGAGTATTTATATCTTCATGTCAAACTATAGACTATTGCTTTGAATCATTCAAGTCCAAATGTCCATGCTATAAAAGAAAAGAATATGATGAATATGATAGGCAGCATTCCACATCAAAAATTTTGTTTTTATCATTTACCTACTCGAGGACGAGCAGGAATTAAGCTTGGTGATGCTGATACGTCTCCAACGTATCTATAATTTTTTATTGTTCCATGCTGTTATATTATCAATCTTGGATGTTTTATATACATTTACAAGCAATTATATATCATTTTTTGGGACTAACCTATTAACTTAGTGCCTAGTGCCAGTTGTTGTTTTCTGCCTATTTTTGGTTTTACAGAATATCAATACCAAACGAAGTCCAAATGCCACAAAACTTTTTGGAGATTTTTTTCTGGACATAACCAACACTATAAGCTTCGGGAGAAGGCCACAAGCCCCAGGAGGTGGCCACGAGCCACCAGGGCGCACCTGGGGGGGGGGCAGGCGCGCCCTGGTGCCTCGTGGGCCCACCTCTGCCCCTTTTGACCTAATTCCACCACTATAAATTTCCCAAAATCGGGAAACCAAGAGAGGAGTCCACAAAATACTTTTTCTGCCGCCGCAAGCTTCTGTTCTCGAGAGATCCCATCTGGGGGCCTTTTCCGGCACTCCGTCGGAGGGGGAATCGATCACGGAGGGGCTCTACATCAACCTTGCTGCCCTTCCGATGATGCGTGAGTAGTTTACCACAGACCTTCGGGTCCATAGTTAGTAGCTAGATGGCTTCTTCTCTCTTTTTGATCTTCAATACAATGTTCTCCTCGATGTTCTTGGAGTTCTATCCGATGTAATCACTTTTTGCGGTGTGTTTGTTGGGATCCGATGAATTTTGACTTTATGATCAGATTATCCATGAATATTATTTGAGTCTTCTCTGAACTCTTTTATGCATGATTATTATAGCTTCGTATTTCTTCTCTGATCTATTGATTTGGTTTGGCCAACTAGATTGATTTATCTTGCCATGGGAAGAGGTGCTTTGTAATGGGTTCGATCTTGCTGTGCTCAATCCCAGTGACAAAAAGGGACATGACACGTATGTATCGTTGCTATTAAGGGTAAAAAGATGGGGTTTATTCATGCGTGAGTTTACTTTGTCTACATCATGGCATCTTGCTTAAAGCGTTACTCCGTTCTTTATGAACCTAATACACTAGATGCATGCTGGATAGCGGTCAATGTATGGAGTAATAGTAGTAGATGCAGGCAGGAGTCGGTCTACTTGTCTCGGACGTGATGCCTATATACATGATCATTGCCTTGGATATCGTCATGATTATTTGCTTTTCTATCAATTGCCCAACAGTAATTTGTTTACCCACCGTATGCTATTTTTATGAGAGAAGCCTCTAGTGAAGACTATGGCCCCTAGGTCTATCTAAATCATATATTAAAAACCCTAAAAATACCTTGCTACACTTTTATCCTATTTATTTTATTTTATATTTTAGTTCGATCTATCTATCTATCACATACAATTTAATCTTGCAATTAACCGCCTAGGGATTGACAACCCCTTGTTTGCATTGGGTGCAAGGATTTGTTGTTTTGTGTGCAGGTGCTGCTAACGAGGTGTTGTGTGATTCTCCTATTGGATTGATAACCTTGGTTTCATAACTGAGGGAAATACTTATCTCTACTGTACTGCATCTCCCTTCCTCTTCAGGGAATTACCAACGCAGCTCACAAGTAGCAACGCTTTCATGACAAGAGCATATGAGGTCAGGGATATGTGGGCTAAACCTTACTTTCAAAAAAAATTATGTGCAAGGATGTGTAGTACTCAAAGGAGTGAATGTGCTAATCACATGCTCAAGATATACACTGTGTGTAAATCTTCAATAAATGCTTTTGTCACTCAATACACAAAGCCAATAGATGATAGAAAAAAGCTGTGATGCTTTCACTGAGAAGAATTCAAAACAGGTAATTTTATTGCAGTACATAATATAAAAATATAATTGAAACCAAATTGTAAATTTAATTCTTGAAAATTTAATCATCAATTTTTTTCCTTGCTTGCAATGAAGTATTAAATTGCAGTTTGGCTATCTTCTGGAGAAACATGCTTCAATTATATACACACCTAGAGTGTACTCACTCTTCAAAAAGGAGTTAGTTAAATCAACAAAATATATTATGCTACCAAGGTCAGAGAAAAATAATTTCGAGGTCATGCACGTTGAAGCAGAGTTAAGGGATGCTTGGTGCAAAGTAAAATATGGTATCAAAGTTGATGAAAGTATTGGATACTACAATTGTGAATGTGGTCTATATGAGCATTTTGGTATAATATGCAGTCATATTATTAGAGTAAGTATATTTTTTTAACTATACAGATTTTATAGTAAAATACTTGTTACAAAAATTATTATTACAATTTCTAAATTAACATATAATTGTATATTTTAACTTGCAGATTCTTTTGATCAGAGGCGTGTCCAAGATTCTAGATTGTCACATCATGAAAAGGTGGACTAAGAAGGCAAGAATTGGAACTGTTAAGATAACAAATACAACAAAATTAGGCGAGAATGAAGAAGAAGCTAGATCTATTAGGCACAAAATGTTGTATTTTGAAGCTATTGCTGTAGTTAATGAAGCTGAGACGAATGACTTAGCATGCAATTGCAAAATCTAATTTCTTGCGCTGTAAAAAGGAATTGGCAAAACACAGACTTTCTCGTACAACAACTTGCCAGATTGGTTATGAAAATGCAACTAAAGATTATGATGAACATCATATCGAAGATGAAGTTGAAGCAGAATGTAGCCATGTCGGTGAATCAGGAATAATTTTGGTTGACAATCACAGGAATGTTTCTATTCCAGGTGATTCTATTCTTCCACCATTAATTGTATCAAAAAATAGTCGTCCTTCCAACAAGAGAAACAAATCAAGCATGGAAGCAAATATCACAAAGAAGAAGCGTGCAACGAAACCAAGCAAGAAAACAACGAGCCCGGAGGTTATTTTGGTATATCACGAACAAGATATTGTAGCAAATGTCGTTCTCCTACACACACAATAAAGGACTGCCCTAAGATGTGTCTACCTTGAATTTGTAATATATAATAAATATATTATGCTTTGCGGATTAAATTGTAGTATGTATTCTTATATTTAAGAACATAATATGTATTTAGTTAAGCTATTTTACATGTAGTAAATGTGGATATTCCTCAAATCTAATTAATGGTGAATAATACATATTACAATAAATAAAATAATCATAGTCATTATTACATAGAAGTACTTAATCATGGAAAACAGAGCAATGCAATATATCCTAATCAGGAAATGTATTATTTCAAGATCAATAATCCTAATCTTCATCAAAGTCATCCTCTTCCTCGTCATCAGAATCTTCATCGTCCTCGTCTGAAGTTAATTGTTACACTCCATCCATTGCAATTGGTTTGAATCTCATTGTTAATTCATGATGATTGTTTCTAGGAATCAAAAGTGTTACAACCCACAAATATACATCTATCTCATGAAGTTCTAAAAAATTATTCCACGAAGTTCCTTTTATTTCGAGTCGTCCATCCTTCTTAATTTGATAATCAACTTCTATTGATTGGTGTGTATGTCGGCTCATTTCCAACAAAATAGAACCATATTGCTGTAGTCCAAGCTTACCCACTATTGGTCTATGTATATACTGCATTGAAATAGATAAAATTTGTAATATAGGACTTAATAACATTATATATTATAAATTATAATGCACTTACCAAAATATTATCGTGCATGTTTGCTGTTGCAAAGCAATGAACTTGCGCAGGATATTCATCGTATGTCTCTAATATTGTGTGCATGTTATGAACTTGTGCTTGTGTAAGATTAAAGTCATTGTTGTATGCCACTGGTCTTTCGTCTTCATCAAATATCTCAGCTTTAACATATTAATGTTTGAGAAAAGTGTTAATTCAATTAATAAAAAAATTATTTTATATTATACAAATGTAAGAACTTACTAATGATATCCTTTGGTTCTCCATTTGGATGAATTGGGGACATATACATGACGAATTTGACACAGTTATAACGAAAATGTAATGTATCTCCTACCTTTATATCATAATCATAGCATAAGCAATCCCATCCACCGCCGCCTATGTGAATCGTATCTCCATTATCTTTGGCGTACATCCTATAGCTTGATTGATGGGAAGTTTCAGCAGTGAAATAACGTTTGATGTAGTGTCAGAATTGCCTAAGACCTCTGCAAGGTACATTCTATGTATAGTAATGTAGTTAGATTTGGAAAATAATTAGATCACTACTTTAGAAATGTAGAACATAGAAATATCACAATGCTCATCACTTTCACATTATAAGAAATTGTAATATGCATACTTCTATAACATTTTTGATGTTAATATAACAACATTTGAAAACCTAAGTATTACACATTTAACATGTATAAATCGAGAAAGCAAAGTCTGAAACGCATACCTATAATTATAAGTTCTTTGTACAAAATAACATTTATCATGTGATATTTCACATATTTTATTTCAAATTACAAATTCTGACAAGCATACCTATAATTATAAGTTCTTTGTACAAAATCACATTTCTCATGTGATATTTCACATATTTTATTCCAAATTACAGTTAGCACAAACAAAAATAGACATCTCATATTGATGCACACGTGTATAACGTGAATGATGTAAATATGGCACAACCAGCTAAACTTAGTATTACACATTTCACATTTTTAGATGGACAATGAATTGTGTGAGACACGTCCTTGTAATTATAAGTTGGTTGTTAAAAATAAGATTTCACAAATTGATATATGAAATTTCATATTGACATTATGTGTCGCACAAACTAAAATACAAATAAATTGGATTATATATTTCATATTTCACATTACATGTGTCTTTCGTAAAATAATTACATGCATTTCATAAATAAATTACACATGTAGCATTGATGCATACATGTGGAAGTTGTATGATGTTAATATAACTACAAAGACAAAATTAACAATTACACATTTCACATTTTAAATTTGACAATGCAATATGTGACACTTATCCTCGTAATTATCGCTTGTGGTGTACAAAAATGATATTTCACTTGCATATTTCACAGAGAAAATCCACATCATAATGTGCCATATACTAGATAACACATGTCATAACACATCAAAATTCGTACGGGATCTGTTGAACAGGGTGATATAATGAAAATCAGGATAAAAAATGATAATTAAATAAAAGACATCCTTAAAACATCTATTGTTACATTACAGGAAAATGATATTCTACTGTTAAATGCTTTACTCATTATGCCATAACGATGATCTTCTGGAACTAATGCCCAAAATTGTGGAATTTGTTCATGATCTAATACGCATGGTGTTCTCCCAGTACCACATATGTTGCACACATTAGCCATTTGAACCTGTAATAAATAGATACAACATTGGTACATCCAATGAAAATAATTAGCTAACATATATAAAATATACAGAAAACTAACCTTGAACTACTCCATGGTTGTTCTTGATAGTTGGATAGTAAGAAATGATTTGCCAAAATTTTCTATGAGTGAAGCTTTGGTCATTAAAGGGCATCTATTTATAGCGATTGTCATGTAATTACTATATTTAGACAAAAAGCGTTGTTCTTCAATGCTTCTATATTTTAATGGACGAGCATGGTTTTAGTTATTCGTATATAAAAATAAGTACATTTATGTGGCTTAACATATTTTCTGGATTTTTTGAATCTATGTTTTACCAGATAGAAACATAACACGTATTTATAAACATTTCTGACTTACATAAAACAAATTTCACATTTGTCACTGAATAACCATAACAGAAATGTCACATAGCAGAAATACATAGTTTTTAGCAGAAAGTCTTCTTTTCAGATACATTTAAAAATTCATACATAATTATTCCCTTCCATAACATAAATGTCTAAACTTCAATCTCAGTTATATAAGATGATGGCACAGATCCATTGTTCCCTCCGATTGACATCAATTCGTACATCATTATTCCTTTGAATCGTAGAATTGAGTCCTGTGAAATATTAGATAAAGAAAATAAGTACAGAGTGTTTGAAAACTAATATAAATCTTTACTTAAAATTGTTTACCTCTGTATGATCTTCAATGAAGTGATTACCATCAAAATCAAGTATGCCAATTAAAGATAGGATTCCAGAATCATCACTATATGTGGAAAAAATGTTACATCATTATTAGTGCATTCTAAAAATCAGAAAGAAAAGTATAAGAATTATTATCAAAATACCACTTGGCGTCTGCAATTATAGGCTTAAGATAGTTATTTTCCCAAAGCTGAAAATCTATATTCCAACCAGAGTACAGTTCATTTATCAGAGCACGGAATGATGTTTTTATTTTACATACATTTGCCTCGTGCATAGTCTTAAGTTCAATCTCTTTTGATCTAGTAAATGTTGGATCTGCCACATGGACACATGTCAACTTGGTGTCAAACAAATATGAACACCATGTTGCATTCACTAAAGCTGGGAATGTAATCTACAAAAAAGGTTAATTGTATAAGTATATAACATGTGTACTTAAATATAAAATAATTAACTAAATTTTTTACCATTCTGCATTCAGATATGTCGTATAATTCAGCAACATTTTTGAATTGATCAACTATAGCTCGGCTAGAGAGTACATTCTCGTTAGCAAGGGCCATCATCTGAAACATGTAAAATTATGATGAACACGATTATTTGGCAATTACTTTTAAAACATTCATTAATAAATTATACCGCAAAATCTGACTCCATGATGTGCCTCTATCTTTGCTTTTTGTCTGAACCATACATAAATTTATCAAGCTGGACAAGTCTACGAATACATATATCAAAAACTTCATAGCTAAATGTTTTGAATAGGACAAAAATTTGTTTCATCTCGGTTCCTGAAACTTCGATATATCTTGGGGTGTGGTGAATAATCCATAAACTGTAAAAAAGCAATTTCAAACGATCACATAACATTTCATAACTAATATATTAAGATTTATATTCAACAGAACTACAAGATAGATACCCTATTATATTTTCATCTTTGTTGTCTAACAACTAGTTAGAGAATTTACTGATAACAAATGAAGATCTTGGAGCTCTTTGTACACCATATAACCAAGGTTTTTTTGCCTTTCTACCATTACTGACAGATATCTTCATCAGAGGAGAGTCGATGAAGTCTGCTTCCAACGATCTGGCATTTAGATTCAAATTGTCTTCGCTATGCAATAATCTATATGCAACAGCTGTTTCTGACATTCTAGCAGCTATCGTAGCAGGTGAGAGTGGAGCAATCTTTAGAACACATTTGGTGTTTCAAAGTTTTTCACGGTTGGAAAATCATCATTAATTGGTTCGATAGTATTTGTAGGAAATGTTTTCATTTCACTTGATGAAGCTTTTATATGTACAACCTCTTCAAATATTGAAACTTGTTCTGCTGGAATTACATTTTTCAATGTATTGTCAAGACCGTCTTCACTATCTTTTAAACCTGATATTAATGAAAAAAGCATATATAAAAAGGTTTTTCAATAACTTGTAGAGTAATACTCTGCTCTAAAAGGAAATATTCGATTAGATTCGAAATTACCGTGTACAATGTTATCAGATGTCATTTTGAGTCGTTTCGAAGTGCCTGTATTCAACAAAAGTAATGTCGTATTAACATAAATATTTAAATTGGGCAAGTATTTAAATAATTTATAATAAAATAATATAAGGAAACTTACAGTCGCTCGTTGAATCTCCTCCACTGATGTCTCTCGTTGAACGTTTAGAGGTATCTGTGAAATCATTATTTTGTGATCTGTGACTAGTATGTTCAGAAGCATGTTGTTGAAGTCTTTTTGCTAGTTCCATGTTATCATCCAAGATATTCTTAAGCAAATCATCAACATTCCTCATAATATTTCCTTCTCTATTTTTATATGGAGATTCTTTATATGGATAGGTCACAACAGGGCAATCAGATAGGGTAACCTGTTTGAACTCGTTGAGATGCCGAACAATTCTAGCACTGTGCCATTTCAAATCTATTAATTGTAAGATAGATAGCTGATAATAAAAGAGAAATTTATTAGTAAATGCCATAATTTAACATTATTTATATATTTATAAACAACATATGTCCACGTTCATATTAGTGTGTACCTTGTTTGATACTAATCCTTGTATACATGCTTGTAAGTATTTATTGGCTTCAGAATTTCCAACAGAGGCATGATTCTTATGTGACCTATTACTCATCTCAAGTATGTTATTACCACAAATCTTTCTGGGTATTGCATTAAGTTTGGAATCAGGTATTGACTGAGATCTATAATGTGTAGCCATATTGTGCCTCAATGGAGTTCGAATCCTTATCTACAAAAGTAATTTTCTACAAAATTAGAATGTATAATTCAACATAGTATTTTTTTCTATATTAGAATTTATATTGTAATGTATATATCTATATTAACACAAACGTACTACAATATTAGTTTAAGATTACCTCATTCTTTCCAAATGACTTTTCATCCATGTTTTGTCTAATAGCATCTATCATCTTCGTCAATCTCTCACAATCAAAAGCTGATATAGTTGGTACAATATGGTCTGGTATGTTCAGCAACCCAAGATTTATGTTGTGTACAAAGAAAGCCTACAATAAAATGTATTATGTTAATAACAATTGTATAATCATGATTATTTCTTAACAGTTAAGTATGTTTTTTTAAAAAAAATTACCTGCAGAAGGAGTGGGCAGCTAGAAATTGTATGTGAAAGGAGAATGGCTCGTAAGGAAAGTGGCTCGTGAAATACATATGAAGCCAAGCACGAGGAATAACTTTGGAAACAGGGGGGTGTATAGGAGAGTCAGGTTTCGGTCCTGTGGAAACTGTAGTTAGGGTGGATCAAGAATAGGAAGGCTGGTGACATCTTGTACAATCACGATACAAGGCTTGTCAGAGAACAGCTTGTCCACTATGTTGGCAACAGCGTCGGTACCTAGGGCGAGGAACAAAGAGAACCATTTTCCTGCTCGTTAAAACGAGGTGGACCAATAGGCAAAGTTCTCGTCCATCGATGGTTACCGAAATGTTAACAACAATAGTAACAGGGTTTTTCTGACTGAGTTGTACACTGAGGTGTTTACATAAGCAGGGAATTATTACTGCTTAGATTATATTGATCGCAATAAAGGTTAAACAAACCAATGGAAAGGAAAATGTGAACATCAGTTTAAACAAACCAATGGAAAGGAAATTTTTTACTCATAGGTATAATGAGCATTTACTTCCCAAGGACAAGAAGAGCATGACCTCCATGACAGGATAGCAAGTACATAAACCTTTAGACAAATGGGGCAAGGAATTTCATGATGTTACCCATATAACGGTGTCTGGATAATTGATCAAGAAACATTTAGCATTGTGCTTCCAACGTTCTTGTAGATATTCGGAGTACCACGGTCGTGCTTCGAGGTAGCAATGATATGGTGTTTAAGCGAGGTTAGGTTTGAAGGTCACAAGAAAACACATGGAACTTTTTTTAAGATAGCAAGGAACTTAAGGTATAGTCCAAAACATGACCAAGTCTGTGCTGGAAGGAAAAGCAAGGATGTTGTCGATGATAATACAAATTATTGAGGGGCAAGGATGGTATTTCTCATCATGAATTCAATTGACACTTGGAAGAAGCCAAAATGTTGGCGATGATCACGACACACTTTGCCGAGAGGTTTCATGAAGATGTAATCGATCAGCGACGACATCAAGCAAAGGAGTGGTGAAGCTAAAGGTTTACGGAATCACGGTTATGACACAAACTCGGAATCAATCTTGCTGTTCAAGATGAAACGGTAAGACAAAGAAGCTCGACGTAAGCCTAGCTCATAATCGAAAATGGTGCTCCGGGAAGAAGGACCAGGTAGCACAGATAAAATTAGAATGATAATGATGTAGCCGATTAGGCTAGGAATGTCATGATTGAGTTTAAATTTGCCAGCAACAAATTACAAGGGGTAACGAGCCATAGGGTGGCTTCGATTCACTTATCGGTGTTCTCGGTTGACAAAAACAACCCAGAACCCGTGGAATGGCTAAAACGGTGAGAAGTATTACTCTAACAAGAATTCATAAGAGGTAGGGCAATGGCACGATATCCTCGAGATACCAGAGGTAATACTCGAAGGTAGAATGGAATAGAAGCTGAGCTGGATCGTTGATTTGTAGAAGACAAGTGCTCTATCTCGTTTGAGTAATGGAATCAAAGGAGAACATCATGGTCAGAACCATGATCGCAAGGGACCAAATCATAGATGCAAGATGAATTTATACCAAGGGGATAATTATTTTACGGGAAGCTTTCATGATAAGTTCTACATCGTATCCATGGGCATGAACACAAAGGTTCAGGGTCGACTCCCACTTCTTCAACGTATAACCTTTCATTCACTTCTCGCTCTCGGAGAGGTTGTAGTATTGAAAATTTATCTGACGGAAGGCCAGTAGAGTATAACCCGCATAAATTTCGGGTTCACACAGATTAGGGAAAGCATAGTGTCAACCCATCAGGGCATCTTGGGAACAGATACCACAAACTAGAGGGGGAAGTAACTCAAGCTCGGATGCAGAGCATGGTTAACAGAAGCAGGTGATACAATTTACCGAAGGCATTATGTATCAGGGGAGGAACTCACAAGGTTATTGAAGATAAAGGAATGGTCGGATAATAACCCAACAAAGGATCTGGCGATCCACAAGGAGCTGAGGTGAGTATCGGTACTCGACCAGAAAAAGAAAAAATGCAAAGGCATCGGATCATAGTAACATCTGAATAAATTGAGGTATAAACTACAAAGGAACTACGATTTCCAATTCGGGAGATCAGAAGCAGATGCTCTGACCAAGGATGGATAAGTCAAATAGACTTATATGGACAATCAATGAAGGTTTGATTTGTCGAGATCCAGCTCATGTCCAGAATGACGTCTGAGCCAGAAGGACGAATTCTTGGAATCAACTGATAATAGCGAGTATTCGCGACCATATTGAATCGAGGGACTCAGAATGATAATGGCAAAGGATGTCAACGAAGACTACTAGACATATGGAATTAGCCATAGTGCAGGCAGTCAAGAGTTTCAAGAGTAATAGGTTGCAGAGGATTATTGGAAGATCGATTAGCAATACGAAGTATTTCGTGAAACACTTGAGCAACTGGGGATGAATGTATGAACGGCAATTATGTGCAGTTATCCACAGGGATTTATCGATGGTAGGGAATTGCAAAGGCGGTGGGCACAAAGGCCTCGGAAAACATCGAAGAGTATCTTCAGAATCTTCTGGTGAAGCAAGCGATCATCTGGAATGAAGGGGCTCTCCGGAATGAAGTGGTTACGAGAACCTAATGTTAAAGTTAGTAAAATCATTAACTCGAATAGAAGAGAGATCAGAGTCCCAGAGTAAAGGTGCGGAATAAAAGATCCTAATCCCATCCATTTGCGACGTGGGCCCGTAAGGCACACAACACTGTTAGTAAAATATAGTTTTTCAAAGACTAGGCTCAACTTCGACCAAGGAATCGGAAGGGGGCTTCCTACAGGCAGTCGGCTCTGATACCAACTTGTGACGCCCCTGCTCGACCGTGCACTAATCATACACGCAAATGCACACGATCGAGATTAGAGACTCACGGGAAGATATCACAACACAACTCTAAACACAAATAAAAGTCATACAAGCTTTATATTACAAGCCAGGGGCCTCGACGGCTCGAATACATAAGCTCGAGTCATACAAGCATCAGCGGAAGCAACAACATCTGAGTACAGACACAAAGTTAAACAAGTTTGCCTTAAGAAGGCAGAGCAAAACAACGACATTGATCGAAAAGGCGCAAGCCTCCTGCCTGGGAGCCTCCGAATCTACTCCTGGTCGTCGGTCTCCATGTAGTAGTAGGCTCCACCGGAAGGGTAGTAGTAGTCGTCGGCGATAGCGGCTGACTTCTGGGATCCGTCATCTGGTCGCAGCAATCGGGTATGGGGAAAAAAGGTAGCAAAGCAACCGTGAGTACTCATCCAAAGTACTCTCAAGACTTACATCAGAACTATACTAAGTATGCATCAGTATCAAAGGAATGGGGCTATATCTTTGGGCTAAACTGCAGAAATGCCAGAATAAGGGGGGGGGGAAGCCTAGCCTATCGAAGACTAGCATCTTCAGCGTCTTGCAGCATTAGGAGAGTGCAGATTAGCAGTCATAACATAAAGTAACAAGCATGTAGAAGCAAAGCCTAGGGATCCTTCCTCGACTCCCTGCGAGAAAGCGATCCCGGAGCTCACAGTTAAAGTAGCATGTATTCAGTTCAAGTTGTAATAGATCGGGATACAACACTGAGCGTCCTGTTACCGTGGACACGGCTATTCGAATAGATAACTTCCCTGCAGGGGTGCACTACTGTTACCCAGCACGCTCGATTACATCTGGCCGGACACACTTGCTGGGTAATACACGGCCTCGGGTAATCGACACGACGCAGTCCTACCTAGGCTCAGCAGAGAGGTCAGCACGCCGGTCTAAATCCTAAGTGCGAAGGGGTCTTGGGCCATCGCCCTTTGCACTCCTGCATGTTGCGTGGGTGGTCGGGGCCCAAGCGCGACACTGTATACACAAGTGACGTAACCACCCCACCCCAACAATCAGCCCGCATCTCTGAGCTGTGACATCTGAAGAGCTTTCGGCTAATACATACGATGTAGAGGGTCCCATAACCATTATCCCACGTGATGGTAGTGCGTATATGGCCAGCGGCCAACTCAGATCAAATACCCAAATCCGTTAGGCGTGTTTAGTAACTCGCAGAGACGAACATGATTCCTGTTGCTCCGACTTGGTAACACGTGGTCCAATGACCAGGGACCAGGCCCACCTCTCTCCTAGGTGGTTTCCACCTGTCCTGCCGTTCCGCCACAATAATCTCTCGCGGGTGCCCTCCTGGCAAACCCGACTTCCCAAGTACTGAGGTAAAGGTCAAAGTATCCGTGTGTCCATAACATCGGGGGAATCCGAGGAATCACCCTCTATGGAATCCTACTCGATGTAATCCGTCAAGGAGAACCAGGAGGAATCACCCTCTATGGTCCACACTTGAGGGGTTGCACGACAGCGTCATCATCGGGATGGGAAGAGCGAGGAATCACCCTCTGCAATCACCACTGATGTGCTATACTACAGAGATATCATCAGGAGTGCAGTACGAGGTATCACCCTCGGCACTCGATAGTAGCCCTGCAGAGTCATACAACTAAGGGGGGATGTGCGGTGATGTGACGGTCTCTGCACATCGATCACAATGATCGAGGCACTGGTAATAAAGCGGGGCAACATGGAAAAGGGTGAGGGGTCACTGATGGATCACTAACCAACCTATTCTAAGCAGTTTAGGATGACAGATAAAGTAACAACAGCAGGTTACAAAAACAGGCTATGCATCAGAATAGGAACAAGCAATTACAGTAGCAAAATCTAATGCAAGCATGAGGGAGGAGGATTAGGCGATATAGGAATGATCAAGGGGGTTTTGCTTGCCTGGAAGCTCTGCTGAAAGGGGCTGGTCGTCGATGACGTAGTTGTACTTAGTAGTGTCGACAACAGTCTCGGGGTTTATCGGGAGAGAAGGAGGGGGAAGAAATAATAAATACACGGCAAACAATGCAACACAAATGCTTGACATGTCAACATGCTGTGCTAGGGGTGTTCCATTGCAGTACTACGCAAGTTAGTCGGAGCGGGAAATTATCCGGGTGTGTTCTCCCAGCTCTGGGTGATTATCGGTATATTAAACCGGATGGGAGGGTTCCATGTTCAGTATGTTAGAGGGGTGTGGTAGGTATGTGGGTAGGACATTCGGATTCGTCATATTTTTCTGATCGTTTTTCATATATAAATTATTTTCATCCGAGTTACGGTTTATTTTATATGATTTTTCAAAGTTTTATTGAATTTCTGGAATTGTTTTAATTATTTAATTTTGAATTATCCAAAACAGTAACTATATTGCATCAGCAGAACGTCATGATGACGTCAGCAGTCAACCCAGCCGGTTGACTGGTCAATCTGACTAGTGGGTCCCACTTGTCATAGGCTCATTAGATTAAACCGAGTTTAATTATTCTAAATCAGCTAATTAGTCATGGTGGGGTCCACCTGTCAGGGACTAACTTAACTGAACCGTTATTTTTAAAGTGGGGCCCGTTGTCAGTGGCTGATTAGGTCAGTGGGTTGGTACTAATTAGGGGTTAGCCACCTAACTAAATATCTGACGCGTGGGGCCGGGGAACAGTGCCGGCCGGCGTTTAGACGCCGGTGGCCACGGAACGCGGCGGAGGCTCACCGGAGTGCACTACGGGCGTCGCCCAGACGCGGGGCTAGGCGCGTTCGATTGCACGTGACGTCGCGCGTTCGATGAAGGCCTTGGCGGGCGCTGGAAACGGCCGGAGCTAGCGGCAGTAGCGACAGCGCGCGGCGGCCGGAGCTAGCGCGAGGCGGAAACGGCGATAAGGGCGGCTAGAGGAAGAGGGGAGAGGCGCATCCGGCACGGTGGCTCACCGCGAAGCGAGTAGAGGGCTCAGGAGAGCAGGGGGAGGTCGAGGTCGCCGACGATGCGCGGTGGAGCACGACGGCCGTAGCGGAGGGGAACGGGTCGATGGCGACGTTTGGCGGCTCCCCGGCACGAATGGCTTGTCGCAGAAGACGTAGTCGAGGGCGGCGGCTCTCCTAGACATCCCGGCGAGGCTCGGGGTGGCCGGTGGCCACGGCAATGGCGACGACGGCGACGGCGGTGTTCGGGTGTCGATGGAGGGCGAGGGAGAGGGTGTGAGGAAGGGGGAGCGGTGGAGCCAGAGGGTCCAGGGGGTCGAGGGGGCGGCCTTATCTCCGCGGGACAACGCCGGGTCGAGCACGCGTCGGCTAACGCGCGAGGGGGGCCATGGCGCGCGCGCTGGGCAGGCGACACGGAGGGGGAAAGGAGGGAGACGACCACTGGCCTGGGCTGGGCCAGCTGCTGTAGCATCATAGGCCATAAGTGCACAGTGGCTTTTCCATTTTCTCTTTTTCTTTTTCCAATTTTCTCTAATAGCTTCTGTTTGCATTTTCTTTAGCTAGTAATTGACTTTTAAAAAATATGCCATTGGTCAATTTAAATACTCTGCAATATATAGTACTGCCACAAAAAGTTTGGAGGCATTATCATTTCATTTGAATTTTGTATTAAAAGAGAAGGGATTTAATGAGCTATTTTAGGTACTGTTTTAATTAATTAAGGTCATCTAAATATTCCAATTAATGTTGGTTTCTATTTTACAATTACTTAATGATTATTTGCAAAATTATGAACACTTTAGTTTTCCAGTTTGGAGAAATATTAATTTGACTTGCATTTTAAATTTGAATTTGAGTTGGATTATTTCCTAAATGCAATTTGTTTAGGATGATCATGATGACAAGGCAAATTAATTAGCTTGATGACAGGGTTAAGATCTGGGGATGTTACATTGTAACACCCTCGTATATTAACCACAGTGATCACCCTCTGATAATGCCAAGTCACCATGTTTAACAAAGCTTGATCAACATTTGGTTTCATATCTCATTTGAAATTCCACTTCGAATCCAAATTCAAATAGCAAGTGAAATTTGAAAATCTACAAACTTGCAAGCAAAATAGTTCATCATTTTGTAAATAATCCATATGTAATTATGGTTAAGGAAAACAACCTCACTTGTTTGCTCATTTGGAAGCCAGCATCCAAAACAGTACCCAAAACAGCCCCAATTAAATCAATTCTATTTAAACAAAAATCAAATGGATTCAAATAATCCTCAAACTTCTTGAGGCGGTGCTAAATATTGCATAATATTTATTGAGACAACTTACACATTTTACAAAAGTCTTTTGGAGCAAAAAGAAAATGCAAAATAGAAAATACAAAAGAAAACAGAAAAAGGAAAATATAAGAGATCTACTGTGCACTTAGAGCCTGCTGCTACAGTAAACAGCCCAAGCCCACCAACGGCCTTTCCCCTACCTCACGTACAGAGGAGGCAGAGGCCATGGCGCACGCGCCGTCCACGCCTCGGTTGGCCACGCGCCGGCCATCCGTCGAGTCCCTGGGATGGATAAGACCATCCTCGTCCCGATGGACAACCCTAGCCCTCTCCTTTCTCCTCCCTCGCGCCGTTTTCTTCTCCGCTACGCGCCCGAGCTCGCGCTCGCCATAGACGTCGTCATCGTCGCGGCCACGGTGCTCCCCGCGCCGTGAGAAGATGTCCAGGACGACCGCCACGGTCGACCTCGTCCGTCCTGAGCACCGAATCGAGCCGGGGCGGCCCGTACGCTCGCCATCGAGCTCGTTTCCGTTGCGTACATCGTCGTTGTTCGTCGCCGTTTGCCGCTGTTCCGGTCCACCCCGACCCTCCCCGAGCACGCCACCGGACTCGCGGTGAGCTCCTCCTCCGAATCCCCCTTACCGCAGTCTCGATCCGTCGCCGTAGCCGTCGTCCCTCGCTCGCTATGGCCACCATGGCCGTAGCTCCATGTCCACGCGCGCACAACCGCTCCTGGCCACGCCCCTGCAGCTCGCGCCTGCATGCGTGCGCCTGACCACGCCCATGGCCGTCTCGCCCCGGGCCACGCCCTGCCCCTGTACCTCGCGCGCCGCCCGTGCCCAGCCGTGCGTGCTGCTGCTCATGCTGCTGCTGCGTTTGCTCCTGCTCCCTGCTCCTTGCCGCTGCTGTTCCCCGCGGCTGCTCCTTGCTCCTGCTGCTGCGCTGCTTCCTGTTGCCCCTAGTCACCGCTGCTGCCTTGCTGTTGCTACTATGGCTGCCGCCAGCTCCTGCTTCCTTGGCCATGGCCGAGCGACAGCGCACGCGCGCGCGCGTGTGTGTGTGTGTGTGCAGCGTGTGTGTGTGTGTGTGTGGCCGGTGTGCCACTGCAGTGAACCAGCCCTTATTTAATTAGCTTAGGTCTAATTAGGACTAGTTTAGATAGTACTAATTTAGTGCTAAGTTAGTCTAGTAGTAGATGACATGTAGGACCCCATTAAATTAGTTAGATGTTTTATTAACACATGTGACAATGACATGTGGGCCACACCTGCCCCTTTTGACTAGTCAAATTGACTTGGTCAATTCGGATTAAATCAAAATAAAATAAAACCAGAAATTTCAGAAAAACAATAAAACTTTGAAAATTAATATACAATAAACCGTAATTCGGATGAAAATAATTTATATATGAAAGATGATCAAAAAAATATAACAAATCCGAATATTCCACCCACATACCTGTCAGCCCCCTCTAGCATAGCAAACCTTGAACATTTGCCCCTGGATCGATACAGACAAAAACACCTGGAGCTGGGAAAATATTCCCGAATATTTAATATTCCCGAATATTTTCCCGCTTCATCTAAAATGCCTAGTAATGCATTAGGGCATATTACCAACACCTTTTGTCATGACATACATCTGTGATGCATTTGATTGCTCTGTTATTTATTGTGTTTCTCCTCCGCTGCTTCTTTTCCGGTAGACCCCAATACCGCAGTAGGACCCGATTACCACTACGGGCACTTCCGAGGATCCCTTTTCGTCTGCAGAGCTTCCAGGCAAGCAAACCCCCCTTGATCATTCCTATATCACCCATTCTTCCCTCTCATGCTTGCATTAGATTTTGCTACTGTATTCGATAGCTCCTATTCTAATGCATAGCCTGCTTTTGTAACCTGCTATTGTTACTGTACCTGTATATCCTATATGCTTAGTATAGGTTGGTTAGTGATCCATCAGTGGCCCCGCACCCTTGTCCGTGTTGCTAGCTAGATTATCGGGCCGTGATCCCCTTTGGGCGAGGATCGCGGGAATGCTTACACTATTATGTTACTATGTTGTTACAGGGGCTGAAGGGCAGGTGGTACCATACAGTAAGAGATGGACCTGAGTCCCGACAGCTCCTTACCAAAGTCAGGTCAGCTCCAAGAGCACCTGCGAGTGAATACAAAAGTTGGGTTGGCCCGGAGAGCGCCCACGAGTGAAATTGTGGCGGAACGACAGGGCAGGTGAAGACCACCTAGGAGAGTGGTGGGCCTGGACCCTGGTCGTTGGACCGCGGGTTACCAAGTCGGTGCAACAGGGAGTCGGAGGTGAGCCTTGAGCCCTGTTCGTGTCCGCGAGTTACTAATAACATGCTTAACGGATTTGGGTATTTGATCTGAGATGGCCACTGGCCTATACGCACTACCACCACGTGGGATAATGGTTTAATGGGGCCCTCTGCGCCGTATGTATCAACCGAAAGCTCTGTCAGACGTCCAGTTCAGCATTGTGGCAAGGTCGGATCGTGCCATCCAGGAGAGAGGTGGTGCTGGTATCCACCCTGCTCACAACGACCCGGAGTGCAAAGGGCGATGGGCCCAAGACCCCTGAGCGCTTAGGATGTAGACCGGCGGGGACCTCTCTGCGGAGCCTAGGTAGGACTACGTCGTGTCGATCAGCCGAGGCCGGGCATGACCGAGAAAAGTGTGTCCGGCCAGAGTTAATCGAGCGTGTTGGGTAACAGTAGTGTACCCCTGCAGGGAAGTTATCTATTCGAATAGCCGTGTCCACGGTAACAGGACGCTCAGTGTTGTATCCCGATCTACTACAACTTGAACTGGATACATGTTACTTTAATTAATATGTAAGCTCCAGGATCGCCTTCTCGCAGGGAGTCGAGGAAGGATCTCTGGGCTTTGCTACTACATACTTATTACTTTGTTATATGCTAATCTACACTCTTCTAATGCTGCAAGACGCTGCAAGATGCTAGTCTTCGATAGGCTAGGCCTTCCCTTCTATTCTGGCATTTCTGTAGTATAGTCCACAGATACATCCCCTTTCCTTTGATACCGATGCATACTTAGCATAGATCTGATGTAAGTCATGCGAGTACTTTGGATGAGTACTCACGGTTGCTTTGCTACCTTTTTCCCCCATACCCGATTGCTGCGATCAGATGGCGGAGCCCCGGAGCCAGCTGATCCTGCCGATGACTACTACTACCCCGACGGAGCCTACTACTATGTGGAGACCGACGACCAGGAGTAGTTCGGAGGCTCCCAGGCAGGAGGCCTGCGCCTTTTCGATCTAGATGTCGCTGTTTTGCTCAGCCTTCTTAAGGCGACCTTGTCTATTTATGTCTGTACTCAGATATTGATGTTGCTTCCGCTAACGCTTGTACTCGAGCTTATGTATTCGAGCCCTCGAGGCCCCTGGCTTGTAATATAAAGCTTGTATTATTTTATTTTGTGTCTAGAGTTGTGTTGTGATATCTTCCCATGAGTCCCTGGGTTTGATCGTGCGCATTTGCGTGTATGATTAGTGCACGATTGAGTCGGGGGCATCACAGAAATATAATTAATTTTTTCTTCATCTTTATATCATACTGCACTTTCCTGGCTGCATTCATTATTTCATTTAAAGCTGCTTCGCAGAAATTGTATAATGGTATCTCCTCAGGTTTTAGAAGAAAACCCCAGTAATCCTTGGCACCATGGTTTGCATTGCTTCTTCCGATAAGAAAATTACCCATCACATAGCAAACAAATGAAGTTTTGAA
This sequence comes from Elymus sibiricus, assembly GCA_039707655.1. NCBI lineage: Eukaryota > Viridiplantae > Streptophyta > Magnoliopsida > Poales > Poaceae > Elymus > Elymus sibiricus. Next base: position 195,852,855 of record CM077666.1, on the reverse strand, counting down.
TTGATCTGACTACGTCTTGTCCATACCACTTGGATAATCCCGTGTTATTTTCATTTCTGTCACCTTCATGATGTTAAGCTCTTCAGCATCGTAAGTAACCGAACCCATAGCAATTCTTATAAATTCAATTTTTTCTTCAACAGATTGGCAATCTAGACCTTTCAAAGAATTAGGACCAATTGGAATTTGTAGGATAAGATGAACATCAAACGCAGTCATATGCAAAGATACTTTGTCGTTGATCTTAATAATTCTTTTGTCAGGATCAATATTGCACAATAACAATACAGTGAATTTCCTATCAATCTTGTTTATTTGAGGTAGAGCAAGAATACCTCCAAAATTAATCTCCTTAACAAGGTTCCTCTTTACAAGATCAAATTTGTTTACCACAGCAGCAACCTTCTTGCAAGAACTTCATGGAGTTGTGGCATCACAATCAGATACATCTGAATTCTTTGAATCATTTGACCTCATATCCGATAACGCATCTGACTCCGACATTATTTCTGATTAACCATAACAGAAAAGAAAATTTATAAACTTAAACTTCAGCTTTACATTGAAAACAATTTAAACCAATCAAAATATATATTTCAAACTACATTCAAAACACATTTCAGATTTTTTAATATAAATTACATAAAAAGAGTTATAATAATCCCATTTCACATTTTAGTTGTTATTTAACTTATTTGGCTATACTACAATGACCATAACATGGTGGACAATAAACGTATCATATAACAGTATTTCACATCAATTTCACCAATTAGAATTTTCCTGCCACAATAAAACATTAATATTTATAATTATTCAGATTACATTTGTCTAATTATTATAACTTTCACATTTCACATTTTACTAATTTTTATAAAACTGCAGAGAACATGCTGGACATAAAAGCATTCGTATATAACTAATTCACATACATTTTCACAATTATAATATTGTAAATCACAAAAATCGTCGTGGATAAAAAAATTCATATGGAATATATATGTTATTACTATGAAGAAGTATAAATAAAAATTACACAGCTAAGCAGCTTTAGTACCATATTAATTTAGTAGTGAAATGTGAATGTTTTAGCAGGGAAAACAAGATGGGTGCCAAGGGGTTGACACATCGTTTGCAGCACCAATAAAAATTTCATACGGAACACACAACCTAAACAGGAAGAAAAAAAATAAAACAACAGAATACTAACCTTTGGTGCTTAGTACCTTCTTAATTTAGCGAGGGAAAGCAAGTATATCATGGGTTACATTGGTGCTGCAAAAACTAGATCAAAGAAGATGAACTAGAAGAAGGAAACTAGAAGAAGAGGCGTAGGAGATAGAGACCAGAGAAATGAGGGAAGAAGACAGTCAATGAGCATACGGAGGAAATAAAATAGGGGTGGGTTGAGCAGCACCTTTTCAGTGATATGAAAGATGTGACAACTGGTGGACAAAACATGCGAATAAAATATACATTATAGTACATGCAGCACTGGCAACATGGGATTTGTACACAATGGCCACTATACTATAGCCATTCTGTTATTCAGGTAACATATAATCAATACGTGTTAACATATAGACAACTTTTGTCCACATACCGTAATAAGGAGTGTTATTGTGCTATTGTAGGGATAGATATGAAACTTATACAACGGGGTCTGATATACAAAAAACACATAGGGTCATTCTTACTATCTTACTGAAGGAACTTTTTAAACATTCAAAATAGGTTTTGGTGGGAAAACTTTCGCAGGCCAAAATCACATATATATAGCGACCACCACACTCCTATTTCACTTACTACATCCTTCACACATAACAGAAAACTACATGGAATAAAACACATCCACTCTAGTTTCACATAGTGTTAGCAAGGATGAAGATCATACTAACTTTGAGCCAAAGCAAGGTGAAGAGGACTCTAAGCTAGATCTAGTAAAGATGGAATCAACAGTAAGTTTTTTCTTTGATTTTTTTTCTTTGGAATACTCTTCTTCTCATCGCTGGACGAGGACTCTAAGCTAGATCTAGAATTGAATCTAGTTTCACATAGAATCTAGTTTCACATGGAATTTTATTTTTTGAATGAATCCAAAGGATTCCGTAGGTAGTTCTTGTGAGGATGATGCTGATTCATCGAAGACATTTGCTATGAATAACAAAAGAACCAAGACAGAAACACCTGGAACAGTCATAAGTTTTACATATAGATTCATGTTTTCTATATTTTTTATCTTAATTTGCTTTCTATATTACAGGTACATGTGGAATATGTTGTTGAAACCATAGAAGAAGAAGTTGGCGAAAGCATCTTTGGTGTGAATTTCTTCCCAGAGGCAGAACTGGATGAAGGTGATGCTGCTTCAGATGTAGAATCTGAAAGAATACAACAACTGCTTGACGAACCAATTCAGTACTTATCGCTACATTGCGTTGGACCAGCTGGTCGTTCAATGAAACGAAGAAGAATTCTTGATTAGTTGCATTTCATAGAAATATCTAATCCACATCAGTAGCTATGTTAAATAACTTCTGGCTTTTGGTGTTTCTTTGATGGGAAGTTGTATGCTTTTGTATGAAGTTTTTTTAATATTATATATATATATATATATATAGAAAGTCTATTCATCACCCAGGGTGCAGAATAATTTATTCTTCACCCGAGGTAATCTTACGATTATTTCATAAATAAATTACATTTGAAATACAAATAATTACATTCATATTGATTCACTGCGTAAAATTTGGCATAAGGAAAAAAATATAGGTCATAAGACCAAAAAAATTACATTTTATGTACATTTTACACTATGTTTTTACATTTGTAATTTTACGAAACATAAAATATTTTTTACGGCGATTATATATTTTCTTATGTTCTCTCTTTACGTCTGAAATAAGACAAAATTTACGGAACGTAAAATTACGGTGCATTGACGTTAAAATAGAAGGGTGTGAAGAATAACTATTCCTCACCCAGGGTGACGAATAGTCAATCACTATATATATATGACAAATGTTTCCTACTACCGGGTGTAGTTACTCCCACTTTTGTTTTGCACGTTCTAGGCAATATCTATCAAATCGGAGAGTATGTACGTGTAGTATGTAGTATATAAGAACGTTTAGGTATTATATATAATACTTTTTAGGTAGTATGTATCGTATTTTGAGTATACTTCTTTTTACGTACAAATATGTACGTATTTCATAAATATAACAAAAACCGTGGGCTCACTTCCAATTTTTTTATATGACTCACTTTGGAGTATCTTAGATATAATATATGAACATACTCCAAATGATAAAGTATTATATATAGTACCACATGGTAGTATATAAGACATGGGTGTAACTACACCCGGTAGTAGTATGCATTTTCCTATATATATATATAGGAAAATATTCTGTCAATATTGGCAGAATAGTTATTCTGCCCACACTTCCGAACTGCATGCTCAATGCGAGGGCACTGCACTTTCTGAAGCAAGCGCACTGCAGTACTGAGACGAGTGCACTTCTCGTCGAAAAAACTGCACGCGGTGTTTTTCGGTACTGTTTTTGAGTCAGTTTTTAAACCGTTTGTCGGAACGAGGCATGTAATATACCGTTGGAAAGCTATGGATTAGGCGCAACTTCGCCATGTTGAATTTTTTTCGAGATTTCTCGCGGTTTAAGAGCAGTTTCAAAAACGGCGGGCGCCCGACGAGTGGCAATGAGCGTATTTTCGCGTTTTTTCGCAAATCGCTAGTCGGAATGAAGCAAATGATACGCCGTTGGAAAGATATCGTCGAGGAGCAACTTTTTGATATATATTACTTTCTCTAATTCTTTACGGTTTAAGAGCAGTTTCAAATTTACTAAATCGCGGAATTCTGTTTTTTCAAATTTTTGCAATTTTTCGGCTCTGTTTTCACTCCAGTTTTTTAACCGTTTGTCTAAATGAGGCGTGTGATACGCCGTTGGAAAGCTACGGATGAGGCGCAACTTTCATATGTAGAAATGTTTTTGAGATTCCTTATGGTTTTAAATTAATTTTGAAAATGATGCGGCGGACAATGGGTGGCAGCGGCCGTTTTTCCGCGAATTTTTACAAACCGCTGGTCGGAATGATTCAAATGATACGCCGTTGGAAAGATATCGACGAGACACAACTTTTTCATGTAGAACACCCTCTCTAATTCCTTATGGTTTAAGAGCAGTTTTGAAATTAACGAAATGCGGACACTCTGTTTTTCGCGACACCAAAATCGACGAGTGTACTGCATCGGACAGAAAACCGCACTGCTTCAGACTAAAAACCGCACTGCATCATACGGGCAAACGAACTGCATGGTTTCTTTTTTGTGAGACGTTAATTTTCCCACACGAAGAAGTGCAATGCGTTTCACATCGGACGTAAGTTAACCGCAAACACTATCGAGAAGTGAACCGCATTACTTTTTTTTGTCGTTTTCGTAATTTTTTTGCACTTCACATTTGGGAGTAAGTGAACTGCGACACTACCGAAAGTGAACCGCGGACACTACCGAAAGTGAACCGCATGAGTTTTTGTTGTCATTTTTTCTAAATTTTTTATAAATGAGAGTGGACCGCAGAGTCAAAGGCAAGTGAACCGCAACATGTATCGAAGTGAACTACATAATTATTTTGTCATTTTTAACTTCTTTTGTAAATTCATCTGGACTACATGGTCAATGTTACGGAGCTGCATCAAATTTTCTATTTTTCTTTTTTCCTTTTCTTCAAAGTGAAGCACCAAAATATTTCCAAGGGAACTTCATCGACAAATAATACAATGGATTGCATCGCGAGAAGCCCACATGTTACATACAGATTACATACAAAAATATTTTTTCAAGCCCACGAACTGCATAACATCTTTTAGAAAAAAAAATGAACCGCACAACATGGACAGGTCGAACCGCACGCCCGGGCTAGCCGAACTACATGTCGTGGTTGTACTCTAAGATCTCGTCCTTGTTTCAGGTCTATTTCCAGTGAACCACCAAGCAAGGTGAGATGAACTTCTTTAAACAAAAAACACAAAAATGAATTGTTGAATTCCATAGCGTGCGCCACCAAACTGCTCACCACGCCCCTGACTGCTTCCAAACTACTACATAGAGTGCGCCACCGAACTGCAATAAGTGTTTGAAACACAAACATTTTAGAATTAGATCCTGGATCCTAGCAAAAAACACTCCTCAAAATGAACTGCACGATTGCAATCGGGCCCCTGACAGCGCTGCATCACACGAGAGTTCACCAGAATCTTTCTTGTAGTAACGCTTGCCTGGGGCCGAGCTCAGCCGCACCTGGCGCCGAGCTCAACTGCACGACTGCGGTTGCGGACTTCACATCTGTGGTCGCCGGACTGCAGGGAAGGCCGCCGGCGTGGACGGGAGGGGTGAGGTCGGCCCTGACCCGCGGACGCCGTCGTCGTCATGTCCGTGGCGCGCCGCTCCGGACTGCACCGACGCGCCTGCCGTCCTGCACGCGCACATGCCTCAAACTGCTTGGGAGGGCTTTCACTGCGTGAATGGCAGAGGGGGCTGGTGGTGGAGCTCCTCGTCCTTCTCCCCTGTGATGGACGGCGTAGGGCAGGGTGAGTACCCAGGCGAACTGCACGGCGCCATGGATCCCGGTGGATCTGGTGGTCGTCGGGGAGAGGTGTTGCTCCACCACCTGTAGCCGCCACTCAGGGGGCTGAGGGTAGCGTCGCCCGAGCGGCTACCCGGCGAGCCAGGGGCTCGACGGGGGAGGGGTAGGCCATCTCCCCCTGCACCGTGCGACAGTGGCGGACAGATGCGGCACGGTCGGAAGGAGGTGTGGAGTGGGGGGCGTGAGATGCGGCGGCGCACCGGATCCGGCGGCGCAGGAGCCAGATAAGGTTTGGACATGGGGGGGAGGGCGAGAAGAGCTCAAATCTGGCGCGAGATCCATGGATCCGTGGCCGGGGTCACCGGATCCAGCAGCGTGGGTCGGGGCCGGAGCGCCGTGGAGGCACGGTGTTGCGGCGCGTCGGGGCGGGAGTGGGGCGGCCGCGGTGGGGCGGTGGTGGCAGAAGGAGGAGGGGATGCCGGGGCGTCGGGCGTGCGGAGGCGGCCGTGGCTGCCGGCGGCGTTGGAGGAAGGTTGGGCGCGGTGGGAGATGGAGGGGGCTGCGCGGTGGGGGTAGTCCCCATCGCTGTGGAGGGAGGCAGGGGGGTTCGTCGCGGAGGTGCGCTGGCTCCTGGCGACTGCAGGAGGAAGAAGGTGGGGAGAGGAGGTAGGTTGTGTGTGGGCATGCGGTGGGTCGGTGGGCACTGGCGCGGTTCTTTTTGTTGGCAGAATAAGCCCAAATGTTGGCAGAATAAGGTCTTAAGGGGGTTGGTAGAATAGACCCACCCTGTATATATATATAATGCTATATGTGAAAAAGTTCACTTCCTACTATTACCAATTTGATAAAAATATCTCATGTTATCTAATACATGCCACACATCCAGTATGTTTATGAAATGTAAATAGTGAAATTTGATATCTAGTATGACAAATGCTAATTAATACATATCTCATTTTTTCTAACACATGCCATATGTGAAATAGGCAATTAGATATATCTTGTTATATAAAAAACATGTCATGTTATCTAACACATGCCATTCATCTAATGCATGTGGAATGTGAAATATGCAATATAGTGTCACGAATTTGATAAATATGTAAAATTAATTATTTCAAATTCAATATTTGGAATATGTCTTGTATGTTGTTTTCTGTGAAAATAGTTTTTTGAAAAGTGTTATGTAATGCATTTTTTGAAATATGGTGTTCAATGATTCTTACTAAGATTTTGCTATGTTTTATATGTATATATGAGGTTCAATAATAAATGAAACATCTATAGTTCATTATGTTTAATTTATTATTATCAAATTGCTAATACTAGGAAGTGAAAAGTTTCTCATAAAGCCTTATATATATAATTATATATATATTAAAAAAACTTCATAATAAAATAACACAACATATCTCATGTTATCTAAGACATGACACACATCCAATATGTTTATGATATGCAAAAATAATAATTTGATATCTAGTATGACAAATGCTAATTAATACATTTCTCATGTTTTTCTAACACATGCCATATGTGAAAAATGGGCAATTAGATATATCTTGTTATATAAAAAATATGTCCTGTTATTTAACGCATGCCATTCCTCTAATGCATGCGGAATGTGAAATATGAAATATAGTGTCATGAATTTGATAAACATGTAAAATTACTTAATTCAAATTCAATATTTGCTATAAGTCCTGTTGTTTTCTGTGAATTTACTTTTTTGAAACGTGTTAATTTAATGCATTTTTTGAAACGTGTTAATGTAATGGATTTTTGGAAACGTGTTAAAGAATTTGCTATGTTTTATATGTATGTATGAGGTTCAATAATAAATGAAACATTTATAGTTAATTATGTTTTATTTATTATTTATGCATTTGATATTAACCCTGTAAACTGTGTTATATATAAAATATTAAATTAACACTCGTACAATGTATTATGTGTTATAAACAAAATCTTTTCTAAAGCTATAATTTTTTTTGAAAGGAAATGTAAAAAATAACACTAGTACAATGTATTTTGTGAATTTGAAATGTATCAAAATGAGGTGCTGTTAATATTGATATTGTTTGATCTGTGGAACAAATTTTCAAAATACATTATGTGAACTATGTTGTTTCAAGTGTATTGTGTGATATAAGTATTAAAAGATGTTAATTATGAAAACCATTGTTGCAAACACATGAAATGCCGCGTATAGGAAAGTAAAAAATGAAATTTATTATGTGTAATGTGTTTTTAAATGAATATGCAATGTGGAACCATATTTTAAAATTCATTATATGAACTATGTTGTTTCAAATGTATTATGTGTTATAATCAATCTAAGGTGTTAATTATGAATACCATTGTTGCAAACGCATGAAAAGCATAGTATAGGAAAGTTAAATATGAAATTTATTAACTTCAATGTGTTTTAAAAAATGGTTTTCACGCAAACATGATATTGATATGGAATTAGAGATTCTTACTAAAGCATGTGGAACATATCGTAATTTACTCAATAATCAACAAACTATATAATACATATTACAAATAGATAGAGATATGATATTGTGCTATAGGGAATGATACTTTTACATTACTTCAAAAGGCACACCATTATTACATAAAATTTATCTAAGACAAACCCTTACTGTTAAACAGAGTAAAATAATTTAGCCACTAAGAAAATTAGAATAAATAAAATCAACTTAATGATAAGATCCTTTCGCTTCACATCTTCACGAATATCACATATCATTTCTTTCAGCTTCTCCTCCTTCAACTTGAACAAACTATCCTTTTGCTCTAATTCATCAATTTCATCTTCTATCTTTATCCAAGAGTTCTCAATATCATCATGTGTATTTTGATGGTACTTTTTCAAAGAAGGTGAATGTTCTTCATCTACCCAACAACTCCAAGAGCATTCATCACCCTAGAACACAAAATGGAAAAATATAATGAGAAAAGAAACATAATTTTTTCATTGGGTATATGATGATTTCCTTAACTTACTTCAAGCGGCCAACCGAGGAAACGTCGTCCACCATTCTCTCTGCCCCATGCTACACGCCGAGCAAGTCTAAGATTGTGAGTGCATGTTCTTGATGTATAGTGGTCTATACCATTCCAATTTTCATCATTGGAACTGCTATAGACAACATCATCAAATACTACTTCACCGATGCCCTGAAAAAGATAGCAAAATAACATCAGATAAAAGTATTATACATGGAAGATTACCAATAAGAAAACAATACTCACATCGTTGAAGTATTCCATCTTTAGAGCTCAAGTTTATTGGACAATGCTTCATATAACAAAATTTCATCCTTTCTATCTAACACTGAGTGTAGCTGCTGTTATGTAGGCTACTAGCTATTATTTTTACATTTTTACGCAAAAGTAACTTGGTAAAAAATGATGGCAGGGATGCGTGTAGTTTGGTCTGAATTGTCATCAATTTATGGAGCTCAGAATTACTTTAGGATAAGACTTTCATAAAGCTGTCAGGGATGCGTGTAGTTTGGTCTGAATTTTGGACAAGTCTTTCATAAAGCTGGCAGAGATGCGTGTAGTTTGGTCTGAATTGTCATCAATTTATGGAGCTCCGAGTAGAGATTGAGTGGTCTCAAAGTCTACGCTGATACCAATGAAGTGACACCACCTTTACTCAGTACTTATGTTAAAAAGGTGCTCTTCATAGAGGGTCAAACCAAAAACCTACACAATATTCTAGATATGATCTTTATCTCGGTGTAAAATCCGTTCAACACACTACAGAGCTTGTACAAAAAAAATTGTGTTCTTCAACACTAAATATTTTTTTTTGCTAATCATTTTTATATATGTGCCATATTGATAGAAGTTTACATATTTCACATTACAATAAACACATATGAGAAACAAATGTTTCATATAACATATGTGAAATTTATAAGAAAAGTTAGTTCTGTATATAATCTAAATGTGAAAATGATATAAAATATATGTGATATTTTTATGTGAAATTCATATTGAATGTTGAATCCTTATTATGTACTCAATGTGAAATTTATATGAAAAATATGTGAAAACTAAGGTTTGGAATGTAGTTTTGTCAAAAAACATAATGTTATTCATCTATACAGAAGTTTATTTCTGATTTCATAGAGTGTAAATTTATTAAAAAAATAACCTGTTTTGGAGGCTACAAGCTATGATTTCCACAAGTAAGGAGTAAATAGGTAAAAATTGAGGCAGAGTTATTTTCGATTTTTGTTTGATAAAGTTGTCAGAGATGCTTGTAGGTTGCTATCACTTGTCATGTCTTTATAAAGTTTGAAATGAAGACACAGGGTCACAAAAGTCTACGCTGATACCGATGAAGGTATCCTACCTTTAGTCATGTGCGGTTACCATTGAAGTGATGAGACCTTTCATCAGTACTTATGGTCAAAAGATGTTATTCAGGCAGCAAGAGTGTAAATTATAAAGAGTTCAGTTTATGTCATATTTTTATCCAGTATTAGTCAAAATTACACTGTCAATTAATCCAAGGTTCAGGCAGCAAGAGTTGCTTCACAAAATTATTTATAAAACATTATTTGTCCATCTTACATTTAGTTAATTTATTGGTCAAAATTTACAGGTAACATCCAGTATGATGTTAATAGTACTGGATGTGAAACTGGTATTCAATTACACTGGCCATTAATCCAAGGTTCAGATATGAAATGTGGAATGCTTTATATGAGATAAAACATTGTTCTTTAATCAGTTACATACATATGAAATGTGGAATGATTTATGTGTAACTGATAAGAAATGTGGAATGCCAAATATGTAATTATTTCACATCATTTCATATCATCTCAGACTTTTGGCCATGTTATTATAAATTTTACTCCACAAGATTATTTAATGAAGATATTTTTCAAATGAAACATGTTGACAATGTGAAATTAATATGTATTTTGGAAAGCTATACATCGAAATGATGTAAAATTGGTATGAAACACATGTGAAAATATATTTATTTTATATATCCATGTAACATATGTGAAATTGATATGAAATCTGGAATCATATATATGTAACCAACGTGAAATTGTTATGATAGGGATCTGAGAAAATTGTTTTATAAAGAAAATTTTACATCGATGGATACTATTTTGGTAATACTTTCATAAAGTTGGCAGGGACGCGTCTGAGAATATATGAGTCTATGCACATAGACTGTGCAGATGTGAACGTGCTGAGACAGAGGTCTTAACATCAACGCGGATGCCAATGAAGTGACGAGACCTTTGGTCAGTACTTATGGTCAAAAGATGCTCTTCATGCAACAGTGTAACGTATACATAGTTTATTCCGTATCATATTTTTCTCTTTGTCAAAACTGCTAAACACATATTTTTCTATTTGTTTAAACTGTTGCTTCACGAAATATTTAAATCACATTGTAATGGTAGTGGATGTGATACTCATTATAAAAGAACACTAGAATTTAATCCAATGTTCAGTTTGATGTTAATGCCAGTGGATGTGATACTCATTATAAAAGAAGACTGGAATTTAATACAATATATGAAATGTGGAATGCTTTATATGTGATAAAACATTGGGCTTCAATTAGATTCATATAAATCAAATTTGAAAGGATTTATAGTTAACAGAAGTGAAACTATTATTAAATAGGTGTTAAAACATTCTGCTTTAACCCAAGGTTCAGATATGAAATTATATGAAATGTGGAATCAATTTTCTTTTATTAGGATGTGAAATATATATGAAATGATGGTGGGAATTTGTATTTTTGTGACATTGACTATGATGTGAAATTGATATGATATGTGGACAATTTATATTGTTTTGGAATATAATATAATAAAAGGCTTTGTTCTGTCATTATTAATAAAAACATGGGGAACAAATATAATATATGTTAATAAATACAATAAATTGTTTCTTAATTTATAAAAATAATGCTAGAACTAAAGATAATATATTTTTATAGTTACAAAATATGATCATCAATGTAAAGTTGGTTGTACTGCTATTTTAAATAAAAATGATCATGTAAGGTAAAAATGATCATTTAATGCATTGCCATACATTGGCTGAAGCTTATAATGCATTGTCACATCTACTGTAAAGTTGGCAGCACGTACACTTTAGATGTGATGATTCCGTGTGAATATGGCTAGCTATTGGTCTTCATGTCAACAAGGATTTCAAGGTAGGTACGAGTGACAGGTAACATGCATGCCATTTGCTTAATTGCAAGGTGCAAAAGATGTTGTAACCTTTATATGTATTTCTATCTGTAAGTGAATTTTTTTTGTGAAATATTTATATACGTCGATCGAAAATGTGAAATATTAAACAATTTAAATATTATGTGAAAAAATAGTTACCGTATACACAGAAATTCATATTAAATTTGTGAAATCAATTACATGTTTCACATATATCTGCTTTTCATTAAGTAATTTCACATAGTAAATATTAGTAATAATTTGAATGTATGTGAAATTGATATTTTTGTGCATAGAGTAATTCCAAATGTTTACTTACTATTTGAAACAAAATTACATAATTATTGTTATAAACTTGATAATTACATATTAGATAAATAATAATGCATTAAAATTGTGTGCAATATTTATATGAACAAAATGTCAGTCTTATATCTAAACTTTTTTGATTAGCGGTACTTGCATCTAGATCGGACTCTCTACTATGAGAAAGGTAAAAAGGATGTCTTCCTTTGGAAGCCATGAAGAAACAGTACTCTAGATCTGACTCCATAGTATGAGACAAGTAAAAACACCCTTTACGGTAAAAAAACTAAAAGTTACTTTACAGAATGACAAGACAACACAGTGTGGGGTCACGGTTAATTTAGTATAGAGTACTGTCGCTTTAAACCTCTTTGTACTATCCATTCGGTCATACCTAACAACCATCTTCTTCTTCCCCATGCTAGAGTTGCTCCTTACTGTATGAAACTAAGAAAACAAGGTGTTCTTCCTCATTCCTAATCCTTCCTGAAGACCGAAAGACTTGTTAAGCAAATAAAGAAAGAAGAAAAGACTGCTTCAAAGTGTTCCTCTAGGTAAATCTGTTCATTGTTTTAATACTTCCTGCCAAATAAAGTTGTGTTTATGTTCTTGAAGGTTCTTTTGTAAAGATTTGTTGTTTGTTCCTATGTTATATGATCTAAGATTCGTGGTAGCAGTAGATTCATTTGCAGATACTTTTGTTATGTTCTATTCCACAACATTTTATGTGAAAAACTATATTTATTGTGAAACAATTTGTGAAATTAGATTAAAAATGTGAAATATGATTTGCTACAACCAATATGAAAGCTGAATAGTGAACATCATATGAAGATTAAAAAATGTGAAATATGATTTGCTATAACACTATTAGAGAAATAAGATTAATAGATGTGAAATAACGTCAGCTACAACCAATATCAAAAGCTCAATACTCAGCATCATATGTATAGGTATTAAAATATGATATATGAATTTTTTTATATTTGCATACAACAAAGAAGTTTTCCTACTTATGTTAAGTTTTTTCACATTTTTTTTGGATAATTTCTTTTCCATTTGCTTCCACTTCCATCCTTATCACAGTAAATACATTAATAAGTTGCACATGTAACTTATTATTATAAAATTGGCATTTCACATTTTAATACAACAATAAAGAAAAATATGTTATTTTGAATCGATATGTTTTGGTATATGATATAACAAAAATGTATCTTATAGCGATTGCATCAGAAATGAAAAAAATAATTGTGAAATAATAAGTAGTAAAAGTAATATAGATATTATAGTTATATGACATGTGCTATGTGAAAAGTTAAATAGTGGCATACAATTCAAGTGTGTGTAATGTAACATTTTATAAAATGTACAATGTGACATCCAAATTATGAAATAGAAAATGTTAAGTAGTAAAAGCAAGTGGATAGTTACATAGGAAATGTTAAATAGGAAATGTAACATTTTAGTTATATGACATGTGTTATGTGATTATTCAGATAGTGACATACAATTCAATTGTGTGTAATGTAACATTTTATAAAGTTTACAGTGTGACATACAAATTATGAAATAGTAAATGTTTACATATAATTTTACATAACTGTTTACTCTGGAATGTAAAATGTGAAATGATCAACATTATATAACTATATATAACAGTTTACTATGGAATGTAAAAACATGCAGATACAGTTCAATGGAAAGTGAGATCATCAATGAAACATGGGATCTTGCTATCCTTCCAGATGACATCAAGCAAATCATATTATCAGCAGTGCCTTGTCATCCAAATCAAGTTCTTGGACTAACTAGTGTTTGCAAGAAATGGAAAAAACTGATTACAAATTAGATATTCAAGAAACTACTTGTTGACAAACACAAAATACTACCTCTGCTTGGTATTTTCACAAAAATAGAGAACATTTTCAGATTCATACCTGTTGGAGAATATCCAAATATAGTTCGTCATCAACACTTCGAGCAACAATTGCAGAGCACATTTGATGATGAGTTCTTGAACAACTTGAAGATAGTTGATGTCAGACATGGCAAAGTACTGATGATTTGTTCAATGGGTAACATACTTGCTGTTTGGGATCCTATCACCGGTAATACAATCTTTACAAATGAACCATAGGATGAGGTAAACAGCCAGGGCAGTGTTATTTGTGCTGCTAGTCATGATCATAAAGATGGGTGCCAGGGTTTGCCGATCAAGATCATATGGATAGCTACTGGAACTACCACAACAAAGGTGTATACCTTTGATTCTGCTACATCAGTTTGGAAATGTGCAATGGCTGCACTACCAACTCTTTCATATGTGGAGTTTCGTCCAGGAACTATAATTGGCGATGCCATATACTGGGTTTTGAGGTTCAAGCATATATTTGGATACAATATGGTAACTCATGCCATGTATTATATTGAGAACCCTTCAGAAGTCAACTCTATATTTCGAAGAAATGTTCATGTTATGAAGATAAATCATGATGATGTTGGTGTTGCTGCAGTTAGCTCATTCATATTAACAACTTGGAAGATGTATTCTGATTCAATTGACACAGTCTCCTGGATCCCTCACAAGATGATAGATTTGCTAAACATCATACCATTTAACCCAACACCACATGTGTGTTGGAGGCCTCACGGGGTGATTGTTCATATATATGATGATCGTGATAAAATGCTTATTAGAACAAGTACCGGAATTTATGAACTTGATATGGCTAATGTTGTAGCACCAAAGTTGTTTGGCTCTGAGGTCACAAGAGCAGTCTATCCATATGCAACTTTCTATGTTCCAGGTTTTTTCGTAGTTATACTATTAAAATTTTATTTATATGACTTGTATGAAAATTATCTCACAGTTTCGTTCTTTTTGTCAAGAGTAGGGGTGATGGGTACTAATGAGGAGGATGAATGAAATCTGGTACTTCAGACATAAGAGATTGTTAGCAAAAAACTTTTGGTACGCACTAAATCATTTTAATATTACAAATTATATTTTCATATTAAATTAGGTTACTTCTCTTGCTAAGTAACTTCATACTTCTCAGCACATATAGGGCTATTCACAATAAACTTATGTTCCTCACTTTCAATCTACTTTTTTTTCCGTTATTCTACAGGTTGATGAAGTAAGTATGAAGAAGGTGGGAGCTCGGATAAGATGAAGCTTATGTTCTTCACTTTCAATCTATTTTCTATACTACAAAACCTAATATATTGTAATAAGTTATATTTGTGTATGGAAGTACTCTGTTACATATTAAGTTGATCAATTATATTTGATCAACTACCAAATAGTATTGTGTAAAAATGACTATGATCGCTTAATTGGATTTCTGTCAAGAGATCCTTATCCTTTCTTACATATTTTACATGTCTGCGTGAAATTAAAAGTGCTGAGTTTTACCTTTGAACATATATATTCACATAAAAACTTAAGAATCTGTTATATAGTAAAAGTAACTTAATATAGTTTGATATATTAAATATATATCAAATTGTAGTCAAAATAATGGAATCAATATATTTTAAGTTAACTGTGTGCAAAACAAATTGATATATAAGATTTCAGTCATATAATATCACATTTTTACAAACCATTTTCTTATTTTTATATACAAACTGTGTATTATTGAACATATAGTCTAGACATCACATTATTGTGAACTAATTAAACATCTCATTATTGTGAAATTTTATGAAATATGAAACATAAAATATGGTTTATCAAAAAATATCTATATATTACATTAAACAATATTTCGATTATGTAGCCTCAAAGATATCTTATAGTACAAAACATTTATTAAATAACACAAAAAAATATTTTTGGGCAAAGCTTATGTGGCGATTGGTAAATTCATTTTACATTGAATTTCCAATTTCAGAATAACTATATATTTCATGAAAGATTCATATAACACATAACAAAATATGCAAAATGTATGATGAAAGATTCATATAACACATAACAATATTACATAAGCTTTGCCAATAACACATAACAAAATGTATCACATAACAACATTTTTGGAATACATATGTTTTCATTTATGAATTATATTCAGTCTACAATCAGCAAATAGAAACCATCTGACTATATGATAAAACTTACTAACATAAATATCAAATAAAACAGAACATAACAGCTTGGGTTTACATCATCATAAGTAGAAAATAGTGCATAAAAATACAAAAATATAATGCTACAAATTACTTATCATCTTCCTCATCGTCACAGGAAAGAATGATCAAGTTTTCTATTGGCTTGACTTCCAATGCATTTTTCTCAACATCTATGACACCACTATTGTACTTTCTGCAAACCCTAGCATTTGCTTTCACTTCCTCCCCTATCAAATAAGGCCTCAAGAAATCAATCACTTCCTTAGATAAATGAGAATCTTCATTGGGTTTGTTGAAAGAGGAAGTGGATGTATTGTTTTTCTTCTTCATAAGATCAGAAGGATCCATAGAGGTCAAAGTGATATTCTTGGAGCTGCTTGAAGAAGTTAACCACCAAGGCATCTTGTATAGGTTTCCCTTTTTTGGTGGCGATTCATCAGCTATCTTCTTACCTTTGCGAGGCGGCATTGCTACTTCAAATGCTTCTACTTGTTATTTGCTACTACTATATACAGCTGTATTTATAGATGATTCACAAGGCATGTGAAATAGAAGGGTGATGCACGTGGACATACTTTGTATCCTAGCCAGTCATACAAAAGTATTTGTTTAATACATAAAGCGTCAGAGAATATATCAGGAATCACTGAAAAGTTTTAATGCCTTGTTGAATGGTATATAATAATATCAATGGACATGATGCCCTTTTCATACATAGAAGTGTTTTTATATATCATATTTAAATCTCTTATAAAAAATCCATTTACTCTATAACTTTATTAATTTTATAAATGCTAACCAATAATATGCATTTAGAAATCATATCATATTTAGATGATCCAAATTTTTGTATTAGGAGAAAATTTCACATTAGCATTGTATATAATAAGGATTTAGCATTCATAATAATATAATTTAGCTTTCTCATAATACTTTTTCATATAACACTTCCAAAATCTACTTAGATGGAAAATGATTTTTTTGGTTTACCATAATAACATATATACCTCATCCATAAAGTAATATAATATCATTTACATCACTATTTTTAGGGATCTACATACGGATGTAGTAATTGTTTAAAACATGATTTATTATAGAAAAAATATAATGCTATATGTAAATCACATCATGTTATGACAAAATTCTCAAATATGTTGTGTTATTTGACATATAATATCATTTGCAAAGTGGTAGATTTCTCAATTTATTAAAGGGGAATCTTACAACGGAAGGCAAGTGCAGTAACTCCCGTGGTTGCCCTTTCGGATGTTACAAGGGGCAGAAGTATAAAATTACCATTCTACCGATTGAGGTGTAAGTTTACCAGTTTAGCCCTCTATAGGATACTGATGTGTGAAAATATCAAACCACAGAATGGTTAATTCATATTTAATTGATGGCTACACCAGTTGTCGCTTCAATCTGCCACTTTAAAGTGTACTGGACACTGCATGCTTTACCACTTCGTTGTCTTACCATACCTTGGGAACTGTTGCACTGTACTTCTACAAAAAGGTTGGGCTACTATTCGTCTCCTACCTTCGCTTTCTTCATACTCCATTGCTTCTAAGCTAGTCAAGAACTAACATCAGAGAGCTATTGTTGAACAAAGCGGGGAAATCTTGGAAACAAATACACCAACAGCCTATCCTAAAGATCTATACTCTCTACTACATTCTGAAGGTATTTCTTTGTTTTGTTCTTCAAATCTCTGTCTTTGTTCAGATCTATCTCTTTCATGACCATGTATGGAATGCAGCACATGAAATCTTCCCAAGAGCATAATGATTTATATTTTCACTTAGTTATTCATGAAGGATGTATATGTGTTTCTATCTCTTTGATATAGTTCTTCAAATACGTGTTTTTATGTCTTTAATGAAGATTAGATAGATTTATAAATCACATAAAATCTATGATCTTACCATGCCTTTGAAAATCATATGAAAAAAATGTGTTTGGTAATTATATTACATGGATAACTATATTACACGTATATGTGTTAGGTAACTATATCATATAAAATGTACCCAAGACCATATAGCTTCCCAACACAACCATTGATCTAGATAAAGGTAACTGTATTATAAATAGTATCTTCGTTGTATATGTGTTGAAATCATGTAGGAATATATATTTCACATTATATGTATGCCAAACCATGATATGTTATATATTTCAAAACTTCACAAAACATATTTCACAGTTATACTTCTTACTGTGCATTAATAATAGTTTTCATAGTAAATGTATTTCAAGATTCACATGTTGTTGAGAATATAACATATTTGACAATAATTATTTTGAACAAATGTGACATATCATTTTTTTGGACAATAATATGTAATGAGAATAAAGTTCTTTATGTTATATATAGTTAAATACTTGTGAAATGCCATCTTCATCATCATATCTAGAACTTCAAAATGTGTTATCTGAAATGTTGTTTCAGTACTCCCATGGTTAGAAAAAGTGAATATAATAAAGTTCTTTATGTTATATATAGTTAAATACTTGTGAAATGCCATTTTCATCATCATATCTAGAACTTCAAAATGTGTTATCTGAAATGTTGTTTCAGTACTCCCATGGTTAGAAACGTTTCAAATGTATTATATGAACATAAAGAACTTTATTTTTTATATGAACTTTTCTCATAACACATTAAATGATATGTAATACTACCTGTCAGATCACAATGTTTTTTGCTAATTGCCAATTTGTTAAAAAAAATTGCAGAGAGGTGCACACTGATAACCCACAAGTATAGGGGATCGCAACAGTTTTCGAGGGTAAAGTATTCAACCCAAATTTATTGATTCGACACAAGGGGAGCCAAAGAATATTTGCAAGTATTAGCAGTTGAGTTGTCAATTCAACCACACCTGAAGACGAAATATCTGCAGCAGAGTGATCAGTAGCACAGTAGTATGATAGTTTGATAGTAGTAGCAATAAGAGTAACAGTAGCAGTAACAGTAATAACTTAGCAAGGAACAATATGTGAAAAACTCGTAGGCATTGGATCGGTGATATTGTTGGATAACATTCATCATGTAACAGTCATAACCTAGGGCGACATAGAACTAGCTCCAATTCATCAATATAATGTAGGCATGTATTCCGTATATAGTCATACGTGCTTGCGATAAGAACTTGCATGACATCTTTTGTCCTACCCTCCCGTGGCAGTGCGGTCCATATGGAAACTAAGGGATATTAAGGCCTCCTTTTCATAGAGAACCGGAGCAAATCATTAACACTTAGTGAATACATGAACTCCTCAAACTATGGCAATCACCGGAAAGAATCCCAATTGTTGTCACCTTGGGGTATGCGGATCATAACACGTAGCAGGTGCATACAACTTGCAAGATCGGATCAAGAACACAAATATATTCATGGAAACATAAAGGGTTCAGATCTGAAATCATGGCACTCGGGCCCTAGTGACAAGCATTAAGCATAGCAAAGTCATAGCAACATCAATCTCAGAACATAGTGGATACTAGGAATCAAGCCCTAACAAAACTAACTCGATTACATGATAAATCTCATCCAACTCATCACCGTCCAGCAAGCCTATGAAGAAATTACTCACTCCCGGCGGTGAGCATCATGAAATTGGTGATGAAGGATGGTTGATGATGACGAGGCCGGAAGATCCCCCTCTCCGGAGCCCCAAACGGACTCCAGATCTGGCCTCCCGATGAAGAACTGGAGGTGGCGGCGGCTCCGTATCGTGAAACGCAATAAAACTTCCTGTCCTATTTTTTTTCTCTAGAATTGTGAATTTATAGCATTGGAATTAGGTCAGATGGAGCCACGTGGGCCCCACGAGGTACCAGGGCACACCTGGGGGGGTGGCGCGCCCTGGTGCCTCGTGGGCAGCCAGTGGCCCCCCTCCAGAAGGTTTTGGCTCAAGTATTTTTTATATATTCCATAAAAAATCTCCAAAAAGTTTCATCCAATTCAAATAACTTTTATTTCTGCACAAAAAACAACACCATGGTAGTTCTGCTGAAAACAGCGTCAGTCCGGGTTAGTTCCATTAAAATCATGCAAATTAGGGGCCAAAACAAGAGCAAAAGTTTTTGGAAAAGTAGATACGATGGAGACGTATCAACTCCCCCAAGCTTAACTCATTGCTTGTCCTCAAGCAATTCAGTTGACAAACTGAAAGTGATAAAGAAAAACGTTTACAAACTCTTTTGTACTTGTATCTATATATATGCTTAAATAGTACCCAAGTTTTCAGCACCGATTATAACTAATCATGCAAATGATAACTCTTAGAAACTATATTAACTCATATCAATGGCATAATCAACTAGCGAGCAATAATAAGATATCTCAAATGCCAACATTTTGTCAAAACAATCATGATATGATATGACAACATGGTATCTCGCTAGCCCTTTCTGAGACCACAAAACATAAATGCAGAGCACCTCCAAAGTTCAAGCAGCGACTAAACATTATAATTCATGGTAGAAGAGATCCAGTCATGATGCACACAACATTAACTACTCACAATGCATGAGAATGACAATAGTGCTCTTAGGTCTGGTGCTTGTTTGAGAAGGTGATGACTCAACAATAAAAGTAAAATAACATAAAAGTAAATAGATAGGCCCTTCGCAGAGGGAAGCATGGATTTGCAGAGGTGCCAGAGCTCAAAGCTTAAATCAGAGATAAATAAAATTTTGGGAGGTATGCCTTTCCTGTCAACGTCACGACCGAGAGTTTTCAATATATTCCATGCTAAACACATTAGCGGCGGTTCCCAAGCGGTAAAGTAAAGTTTACTCCCCCTCCACCAACAATCACAAGCCATGGCTAGCCGAATCCTCGGGTGCCCTCCATACCAACAACTTTCCGGGGGAGTTTGTTTTATTATTTTGCAATTTTAATAATGGGACTGGGCATCCCGATTACCAGCCCCACTCATGCAAGGACGAGTGAATAAATACTCATCATGAGAATAACCCACTTAGCATGGAAGATACTGACCGCCCCCTGTCGCTCCATGAGCGGTACGGGCACACAAAACAGATGTTCATTTGAATATTTAGAGGTGGCACATGCAAATTTACTTAGAATGGCAGAGTAATATAGCATATAGGTAGATATAGTGGACTCATCTGGAATAACTTTGGTTTAAAGGTTTTGATGCACAAGCAATATTCCCGCTTAGTACAGGCGAAGGCTAGCAAATTGGTTGAGAAGCGACCAGCTAGAGAGCGAAAACGGTCATAATCATGCATTATGAATAATCAACATTGAATACTAGCATGAGTAGGATATAAGCACCATGAACATAAATATCATCGAGGCTATGTTGGTTTTGAATCAACTACATGTGTGAACATGTGCCAAGTCAAGCCACTCAAAACATTCAGAGGAGGATACATATCATCATACTACATCATGAACATTTTAATGCATGTTGACACTCAAGATAAATCATTATCCACTCCTAGCTACTTAAGCATGGCATGAGCAACTATAATCTATAATTGTCATCATAAACATGTTTAATCATAATATGCTGAATCATGGATACTGAGTTAAACATATTTACAAAAACAAAGAACAAGTTGAGTTCATACCCGCTTTTCCTTGCCACAGTCACTTCATCAAATCATCGTCATTATTGCCTTTCACTTGCACGACCGAATGATATGAAAATGAAAATAGTGCAAGTGTGCCGTGGACTAAGCTGGAATCTGCAAGCATTTTATTCAAAGGAGAAGACAAGGTAATATGGGCTCTTTGTTAGACCAACAATAATGCATATGAGAGCCACTCAACATTTTCATCGTGGTCTTCTCCTTTCAACGATTCAACAAAAGAAAAGAATTTCAGAGAAACACACTGAAATATTTTTGGAGTTTTTAGTTTTTCTAAAGAAAGCAAATTAAAGAAGAAAAACGAAAACGAGAAAAGAAAACTATTTACACGGGAGAACTCCCAACAAGCAAAAGAAGAAACGAGAAATCTTTTTGGGTTTTCTTTTAATACTACCACTAATTAAGCTAGGAAGAAAAACCGAAAAGAAACGAGAAATATTTTTTGGATTTTCTCAAAGTTTTTCAAACACATAAGAAGAAAGCGAGAAAATAAAACTAACATGGATTATACAATGAAAAAGTATGAACACCGACAACTGGAATGAAATGCGTGGACATGAATGTAATGTCGGTGAGAAATACATACTCCCCCAAGCTTAGGCTTTTGGCCTAGCTTGGTCATCGCCATCCCTGGTCTGGGTAATAATCGAAGTGGTAGCTTGTAGGGGCGTTCTGAGCCGCCTCCTCAGCCAGACGGGCAGCCTCGACCGCCGCCTTGTACTCGTGCACCTCGCTCTCCAATAGATAATATCTCTGTTTGTTCTGAAAATCAAAGAGGGCAGGAGCAGGCAAAACAACATACATAGATTGAGATTTATTAAAAACTAAGTTATATTCATATCCCCGTGCATTGCGTTTTAAAAACTTATGTTCTCGCATTGCTTCGAAATTTAAATATTTGTAAGGTAAGAGGGGATCATTGGACTTGGGCGAGACCCCTAACCTTGCAGCTATGCGGGAGGCATAAATTCCTCCATACAAATCACCATTACCCGCGTTACGCTGCAGCCTATGTGCGACAATAGCCCCAAGATTATAATACTTGATGCCGGTCAAAGCCGTATGAATAAGACTCAGATCAGGGGCACAAAGCGTACTGCAGTCTTGCTTACCAACAATGCATTTACCATTAAAGAGTGCAAAATATCGAATAGCAGGAAAATGAATGCTAACTATTCTGGCCTGTGTGACTCCCCTATCCTCACCGTTGCAAAGGCTATTAAGAAATGGCTCATAATCAGATTTTTGTAGTTCATCTAACGAGCCCCAATATGGAATTTTGCATGCATCGCAGAATTCTTCTAGAGACATATTATAGGATTTGTCATAGAGGTGAAATAAAACTCTAGAAGTGCGCGGGTGATAATCAAAGTTTTGAGTGAAAGAATGAGTGAGGTTGTAATGCTGTGGTGGCTTATCTGTGATAAAGGAGGAGAGCTCGGCATTGTGAATGTATTGGTCAAATTATTCCTTGATGCCTGCACCTAGCATGAACTCGTTGCATGGCCATCGACATGATTTTGCTTTGGCACCTCGCACTGAACTTGCCCTTGGTTCCTCATAGGATTGGCGTGCCGAGCTTTCACTTGATGACGCTTCCGAGGGCCTCCTCCTCGAAGAGCTTCTCCGAAAGATATTCATTTTCCTAAGAACAATTTTTTGAAATTTTTTGGGCCACAAAATGATATCAATAAAACTTCACAAGATTGATAGCAACTACTCAAATGGATGTCTAGAGGCTATATCAAGCATTCAAACTAGTTTAAACTCAAAGAATTCAACATGCAAGCTCATTTTCAGTAGCACCAAGAGTAGCTAATTATGCAAAATATAATCCACTAAAGCAAAAACTAATTGGAGCAATGGAGGAGTCACATACCAAGGAGCAATTCCCCAAAACAGTTTCGGAAACGGAGCTCCGAGCAAAGAGATTAAAAAATTCAGGTTTGTGAGCAAGAACACGAGAAAGAGAGCTACCAGGAATTTTTGCTAGAGGTAAGAGACGAAGTGGGCTGAAGGGATAAGTGAGGGGGTCCCTATAGGGCCCATGAGCCACCTGGGCGCGCTAGGGGGGTGGCGCGCCCTGGTGCCTCGTGGGCACCTGGGGCACCCCCCTGGTATGTGTCCAGTGCCAAAAATTCTTAAATATTATATAAAAAATCATGTCAAAATTTTATTACGTTCTGAGCACTTTCATTTCTGGACATTTTTTTATTGCACGGATAATTCAGAAAACAGGGTAATCATAGCATTTTATTGCATTTAACTAAAAATAACAGAAAACAAAAAGTGATTACAGAAGGTTGTGCTTACTAAATTCATCGACCACATGCCTCTAAAAAAGAATCCATTAATAAGGTTGAGCAGGTCTTATTAACAAACCATTTCCGATTGACATGAAACCGAAGAATTTTCGTATAACACTAAGTTACCTCAACGGGGATATGCATCTCCCCAATAATAAGAGTTTCATATTTCTTTTTAACAGTGGGAAGAGGGAGTTGAAAACTTCCAATAGCAATTGTCGGATCTTTCCAATAACACGAATACCATTTACTTGAAATTGTTTCTTCGAAAAGTGCACCGTAAGTTCATTGCCATTGATATGAAAAGTGACCTTGCTTTTGTTGCAATCAATAACAGCCCCTGCAGTATTCAAGAAGGGTCTACCAAGGATAGTCAACATGTTGTCGTCCTCGGGCATATCAAGTATAACAAAGTCTGTTAGAATAGTAACATTTGCAACTACAACGGGCACATCCTCACAAACACCGATAGGTATGGCAGTTGATTTGTCAGCCATTTGCAATGATATTTCAGTGGGAGTGAGTTTATTCAAATCAAGTCTTTTATATAAAGAGAAAGGCATAACACTAACACCGGCCCCTAAATCACACAAAGCAGTTTTGACATAATTTCATTTAATGGAGCATGGTATAGTTGGTATTCCTGGATCTCCTAATTTCTTAGGTACTCCATCCTTAAAAGAATAATTTGCAAGCATGGTAGAAATCTCAGCTTCTGGTATCTTTCTTTTATTTGTGACAATGCCTTTCATATATTTAGCATAAGGGGCCATCTTTAAAATATCAGTCAAACGAGTATGCAAAAAGACTGGCCTAAGCATTTCAGCAAAGCGTTCAAATTCTTCCTCATCCTTTTTCTTAGATGGTTTAGGAGGAAAGGGCATGGGTTTTTGAACCCATTGTTCTCTTTCTTTACCATGTTTTCTAGCAACGAAGTCTCTTTTATCATAGCGTTTATTTTTAGTAGGTGGGTTATCAAGATCGACAGGAGGTTCTATTTCAACATCATTATCAGGTTCTTTCTCATTATCTGGTTGGGTATCCACATGAGCATCACCATTATTATTATCATCAGGTGGTTGTTCATTACCAGATTGTGTTTCAGCATCAGAAATAGAAACATCATTACTATCCTCCAAGGGTTTTTCTACCTCAGGTTCACTAGAAGTATGCAAAGTCCTATCATTTTTCTTTTTCTTTTTCTTTTTAGATGGACTAGGTGCATTAACATTGATTATTTGAGAGTCTTGTTCAATTCTTTTTGGGTGACCTTCAGGATAAAGTGGCTCCTGAGTCATTCTACCTCCTCTAGTCATTACTCTAACAGCATGATCATTCATATTGTTATTCATTTCATTAAGCAATTCACTCTGAGATTTAACAACTTGTTCTAATTGGGTTTGAACCATAGATGCATGTTTACTTACACCTTTAACATCATTGGCAATTCTAAATATCAAGTCACTCAAGCGATCAATCATGTAGGCATTTCTTTTCAATTGTTTCATAACATTGGCATTGAAATGATCTTGCTTAATAATATAATTGTCAAATTCATACAAGCATTGACTAGGAGGTTTGTTATAAGGAATATCACTTTCATCAAACTTTGTAAGAGAATTTACCTCTACTACCTGTGTCGGCTTGTCAAGACCATGTATCTCTTCAATAGGTGGTAAATTCTTAACATCTTCAACTTTAATACCTTTTTCCTTCTGGCATTTCTTTGCTTCTTGCATATCTTCAGGACTGAGATATAAAATACCCCTCTTCTTCGGAGTGGGTTTAGGCGGTGTTTCAAGAAGTGTCCAATCATTATCATTCTTCAATATATTATTCAATAATTCCTCAGCTTGTTCAATAGTCTGTTCCCTGAAAACACAACTCGCACAACTATCTAGGTAGTCCCTAGAAGCATCGGTTAGTCCATTATAGAAGATATCAAGTATTTCATTTTTCTTAAGAGGATGATCAGGCAAAGCATTAAGTAATTGGAGAAGCCTCCCCCAAGCTTGAGGGAGATTCTCTTCTTTAATTTGCACAAAGTTAAATATTTCCTGTAAAGCAGCTTGTTTCTTTTGAGCATGAAAATATTTTGCAGAGAAGTGATAAATCATATCCTGGGGACTATGCACACAACCAGGAGCAAGAGTATTATACCATTCTTTAGCATCACCCTTTAATGAGAAAGGAAATAACTTAAGAATATAGTAATAGCGAATTTTTCCTCATGAGCAAATAGGGTGGCTATATCATTTAATTTAGTAAGATGTGCCACAACGGTTTCAGTTTCATAGCCATGGAAAGGATCAGATTCAACCAAAGTAATTAACCCAGGATCAACAGAGATTTCATAATCCTTATCAGTAATAAATATGGGAGAGGTAGCAAACTTAGGATCACATTTCATTTTCTCCCGCATATATTTTTCTTTCATTTTAGCAAACAATTTTATAACTTCATGTCTATCATTACAAGCAAGAATGGATCTAGCTGTCTCCCTATCAAAGCAATGTTCATCGGGTGTTTCAATTCTAGCAGGAGAGCTAGGCATAATAGGTGAAGCACAATTCTCAAGAGTTTCAGCATTTTCAATTTCCTTAGCTTTAGCAAGTTGTTCACTAAGAAATTCACCAAGTGGCACAACATTATCAGGCATAGTACTAGCATCATCATGAGTATCATTCAAAGCAGAGGTAGTATCATCAATAACTTGCGACATATCAGAATTAATAGCATGTTGTGGTGTTGCAAGTTTACTCAAAACAGAAGGTGAATCAAGTGCAGAGCTAGATGGCAGTTCCTTACCTCCCCTCATTTTAGAGGGAACAATCTTGGTCTTAGCGTCTTTCAGATTCTTCATAGTGATCAACAGATATAAATCCCAAGTGACTCAGCAAATATAGCTATGCTCCCCGGCAACGGCGTCAGAAAAAAGGTCTTGATAACCCACAAGTATAGGGGATCGCAACAGTTTTCGAGGGTAGAGTATTCAACCCAAATTTATTGATTCAACACAAGGGGAGCCAAAGAATATTTGCAAGTATTAGCAGTTGAGTTGTCAATTCAACCACACCTGAAGACTAAATATCTGCAACAGAGTGATCAGTAGCACAGTAGTATGATAGTTTGATAGTAGTAGCAATAAGAGTAACAGTAGCAGTAACAGTAATAACTTAGCAAGGAACAATATGTGAAAAACTCGTAGGCATTGGATCGGTGATATTGTTGGATAACATTCATCATGTAACAGTCATAACCTAGGGCGACATAGAACTAGCTCCAATTCATCAATATAATGTAGGCATGTATTCCGTATATAGTCATACGTGCTTGCGATAAGAACTTGCATGACATCTTTTGTCCTACCCTCCCGTGGCAGTGCGGTCCATATGGAAACTAAGGGATATTAAGGCCTCCTTTTAATAGAGAACCGGAGCAAATCATTAACACTTAGTGAATACATGAACTCCTCAAACTACGGCAATCACCGGAAAGAATCCCAATTATTGTCACCTTGGGGTATGCGGATCATAACACGTAGCAGGTGCATACAACTTGCAAGATCGGATCAAGAACACAAATATATTCATGGAAACATAAAGGGTTCAGATCTGAAATCATGGCACTCGGGCCCTAGTGACAAGCATTAAGCATAGCAAAGTCATAGCAACATCAATCTCAGAACATAGTGGATACTAGGGATCAAGCCCTAACAAAACTAACTCGATTACATGATAAATCTCATCCAACTCATCACCGTCCAGCAAGCCTACGAAGGAATTACTCACTCCCGGCGGTGAGCATCATGAAATTGGCGATGAAGGATGGTTGATGATGACGATGCCGGAAGATCCCCCTCTCCGGAGCCCCAAACGGACTCCAGATCTGGCCTCCCGATGAAGAACTGGAGGTGGCGGCGGCTCCGTATCGTGAAACGCAATAAAACTTCCTCTCCTATTTTTTTTCTCTAGAATTGTGAATTTATAGCGTTGGAATTAGGTCAGACGGAGCCACGTGGGCCCCACGAGGTACCAGGGCACGCCTGGGGGGGTGGCGCGCCCTGGTGCCTCGTGGGCAGCTAGTGGCCCCCCTCCAGAAGGTTTTGGCTCAAGTATTTTTTATATATTCCATAAAAAATCTCCAAAAAGTTTCATCCAATTCAAATAACTTTTATTTCTGCACAAAAAACAACACCATGGTAGTTCTGCTGAAAACAGCGTCAGTCCGGGTTAGTTCCATTAAAATCATGCAAATTAGGGGCCAAAACAAGAGCAAAAGTGTTTGGAAAAGTAGATACGACGAAGACGTATCAAGTACCATGGAAGATGATATGTTCGAGGAAATGGGCAATCTTGTTGTTCTTCCTGACAATATAAAACAACAAATCTTATCCACGCTTCTGTGCCATCCGGCTGGAGTTGTTAAGCTCTCAGCTGTTTGCAAAAAATGGAATAATCTCATGTGTAACAAGGTCTTCAAAAAGTTGTTAGTTGAGAGGAACAAAATACCACCATTGATTGGGGTTTTCACAAAAATAGATGATGTTTTCAGATTCCTGCCTATGGGATACAAACCTGATGTTGAAGGGTTCAACTACTTTGATAAGCCATTCAAGACTCTAAAAGATAAAGAAGCCTTCCCTAGTTTGAAAATAGTTGATGTCAGACATGGTAAAGTACTTATGCATTCATTCCATGGAAGAGTTCTTGCTGTTTGGGATCCTATGACTGTGGAAATTGTTACCACAGAAGAACCTGAAGATGAATTAAACAGTCAGGCTAATGTTTTATGTGCTGCAAACCATGACCACAAAAGTGGTTGCCACAATTTATCATTCAAAATAATACGGATAGCTACTGGGCAAACAAGCACAAAGGTGTATACATTCACTTCTGCTACTTCATCTTGGGAAAGTTCCATGTATGTTTTAGAAACAGTTTCTGGCGTAGAGTTTCGCCCAGGAACGATTATTGGTGATATGATTTATTGGGTGTTGAAACTGAAGCATCTGTTTAGATTCAGTTTGGTTGATGGTAGCACATCTTGCATTGAGACCCCACCAGTGTTGGATGCTATGCTAAGGAGGAATGTTCATGTTATGAAAATTGAACAGGATGATGTTGCTATTGCTACATTCCTTGCATTTAAAATTATAATGTGGAAGATGCAATATGATGAGGTTGATGAGATTAGCTGGACTCCTTTTAAGCTCATAGATTTGATGAACATAATACCATCTCAAGGCAAAGCACATGGATGCTGGAGTCCATTTGGGATTATAGTTCATATTTATGATGACTGTGATGCAATGATTATTAGGACTGATAGTGGAATCTTTGAATTTGATATGGTCAATGGAACAACAGCAAAGCTATTTGGTACGGAGGTAACAAGGGCAATCTATCCATACAAGACTTTCTACATTCCAGGTTTGTAACTATTATTACAGAATAGGTATAAAAAAATAATTTGCTTAATTTTTTTTATTAATAAAGTAATTTGATTATTTGAAAAATTAGGTGTATCTGGCGATGCAGGACAAGAAGCTTGAAAGAGAAGTTATCAGCGTCCAAATTTACAAGTGCTAAAGATCAAGAATGGTCACATTTGTATTTTGAGAAGAACTTGAAATCAATTTCTCTAGTTAGGCTTACCATATGTTAGCTGGACAAAATATATATTTTGTAATAACTAATATTTGCTATCTTCCCATATTACTGAGAAACGTTTAAGGTTGGTTATGTGAAAGCTTGATCTATGTATGATCCTTAAAGTTTATTGCGTATGCTATGTCCATTATTAATTCAATTGTTTAGAGCATAACTTTTTTACTTTACTACAAGTAAATTACCTATTTATGTTTTGAGTGCACTAATATAAATTATTTTTTACAATTACATATAACTTGTCTCGCAAAATAGTGTATAGGAGAAATTATACCTTTGCGTAATAATCAGTGAAATGATAGGTATCACTAGTTCAGTAGAAAGTAAAACTTGAATATATGTTTTGAAATATGTTGTACGTCCTTTATATTACAGTAAGAAGTGTATTATATGTGTGGAAAAGAAAAATATACTAATTTTGTGAAACATTTTTTCATTCAAGCACATTCATTTCACAAGTGTGAGATGTGGAAAAAAATAGGCAATATGATATTCATGTTCTCATTTTGCCTAATAAATCTGTCATTTGTTATAATTTGTGAAAATGTTTATATAACTAATTATCTATAAGTACACTTGTTGCATATGAATAGCTAAAAGTAAATTAAAATTTAAATTTGTGAAATAAGGACTAAAAATTCAATATGTGATACATATTATATAGGGCTATTCAAATTAAATATCAAAAATTCAATTTATCTTAGAAACTTGTGAAATTTTTATTATACTCACTTTTTAGTAATCTAATTTGTACAATCATATAGTGTAGTGAAATAAATGACAACTTATAGTGAAAGTCAGGCAATGTACTATATTCCACAATTTGTATTTCACATAACATGTTTCCCACTAATTTTTTTGAAAAGTGAGAAATAAACTTGTGAAATATAACTGTGACATAATTATACATGTAGATATTTAATGAAGTGTACATTTCACATATGTTGTTTCACATTTTATATCACATAGTGAAATATTAATTATAATCACCTTTTATGAAGTGAATTTGTAGAATCACATAGTGTAGTGTCGGTGTATAAAACATGGGTACTCTTATACCCTGACTTATGCACAGACGGTAGCAGCCTTCTTGCCGGCCGAGGCTTGCCGGGAACCGCCAAGACTAGGATTCAAAGCTCAATTGCAGAGGCTACTGGAGAGAAGCTCAAGGCACAACACCAACAAGCACTCAACCAGTACCGAAGATGAAGACATTTCTTGCCGGCAAGGCTGAGCTGGCAAGGTGAAGACCCGGCAAGCTCCGTGCCGGCAAGCTCTCACCAGCTCGTCCGCGTTCCACCTCACTAGGCAGCTAGTCGCTAATCAGTGAGGTGTCGACCGCACAGGCTGGTTAGTGGGATTTGTCGGGCACGTGTCAGCATGCAGGGAGAGGATTTGTCTTTGACGACACCCATCCAGGAAGCGTGTCAGAATAATACGAGGTAGCTGGGCGAGCGGTGCAGGAACCTTGCCGGGGCTGCCTCTCCACATGACACCTAACGGCGCATTTAATGCTTTTGTCCTAAACTGGCAGAGTTAGGTATGATAGCACTGTTTGCTATCTAATCGATATGTAATTACTCTTTTGCCACTGTGGTAACCCCTTGAACTATAAAAGGAGGGCCAGGGCAACAGTTAGAGAGATTCGAACCCTTTTTAAAAACACTAGCACGTCTCGCGTAGCAGCTCTCTCCGCACCTTGCCGGGAGAAGCGCTCCTTGTACTGGTGCTCTCATACAACCAATACACCAAAAGCAGGAGTAGGGTTTTACGCTTCTCAGTGGCCCGAACCTGGGTAAATCCCTCGCGCCTCCCACTCATTCTGCTCTTTGTGCACGTCAATCTCCCCTGCCGAACCACAAAGGGGCTGGATGGCCCCATAGATGGTCGTACCACCACGACATCTTTGGCGCGCCAGGTAGGGGGCATCGCTTGCGCGAACCTGAATCAGCGGATTGCGCGTCATCTTCATCAACTTCATCATCGTCCTCCTCGTCGTCGATGGCCCCGAAGAAGGGCATCACGATGACGGCCCCTTCACACGCATCCGCAGGCGGCGCCGGCGGCGCGGCCAATGCGGGCGGTGCGGATACTACGGTTGGCACGACCAGCGCAGGCGGTGCGGTCGCCATGCCCACCGCGGTCGGCGCAGGAGACGAGCGTGCTGGAGGCAGTCGACTTCCTCGATCCTCTGGCGAACGAAGCAGAGACGGCGCGAGTGGAGCGGATGGACGACCTCTTCCTCCTCCTCCTCGCCGCGCCGACGAACGCAGCCACCAGAGCAGCAATGCCCGGACCGGCGCAAGCCAAGATCCCGCCGCGGCGATGTCCAAGGATGCTGCTTCAGGACAGACGCTGCGCCCCTCGCGCAACGGGCGTGGTGCAACTCCGAGCGGCGCCAAAAACTCTGGGCAGCGGCGACCTCATGGCAAGACTCCTGTTGATCGAATCCCAGGTCCTCAGGCACCGCCTCCGCCACGGCGACCAGCTGCTGATCATGTGCCGCGGCAGCAAGACCACGATGGCGCTCCTACTGGCCCTGCTAGGAGTAGAGTGACGTCGCGCTCTTCGCTTCCAGCCATGCCAGCCACATCAGCGGAAGCAATGGCGCGGGCCCAGATGCTGCTGAATTTCCCTCCAGCGGCAGAGAAGATGGATGAGTGGAGAGCCACCATCCAAAGCTTGATTGGGTTTGCCGAGGCCACTAAATCACAGCAAGCGGAGCCCTCACGGCGTCCGCAAATGGCACCGGTAGCTCCAACTGGTGGCCACATTGACGGTGCTGCACTAACGGTGCAATCACCTCAGCGACAACAGTCTCAATAGCAGCAACGCCAATAGCCGCGGCAAGCTCAACAATCTTTTGAGCCCGACGAGATGTCAATGGCCTCTTCGGATCCGCGAGCATGGCAAGACCAGCGGCAAGTGCTGCGAGACAGACGGGTAGAAGACGCCCGCACCACTATTGAATGGCGCCGGGAGGCACGCCTTCAATCTGACGCGCGCAATGGCCCCGTCGTAGATGAGCCTGCGCCAAGGGTTAGCGGATATCTACCTTATGAGGTTGGGTGTCCTGCCTTCACCCGTGAGCTGCGGCAAGTCCGATGGCCGTCCGTCTGGGCCTTCAAGCCAGAAGTACCGGAAAAGTACGATGACAAGCTGAACCAGGCAGAATTTCTGGGCATCTACACAATTGCTGTGCAAGCTGCCGGAGGAAGAGATGAGAAAATCCTCGCCAACTACTTTGCATTGGTGCTAAAGCCCAACGTGAGATCTTGGCTGATGAACTTGCCGGTGAACTCCATTTCTTCATGGTCAGATCTCTACAACGAGTTTGTTGGTGCCTTTACCGGAGGCCACAAGGCCCCTGGACAGTCCAGCGACCTGCAAGTGATCCCGCAAAGAGATGGAGAAACCTTACGCAAGTACATCCAGAGGTTCAGTCTCGTGCACCGCAACATTCCGGATGTGCACCCCGCAGCCGTCATTGCCGCCTTTCACACGAATGTGCACAATTGGAGGATGCGGGAGAAGATGAACGTCAAGCTACCCAAAACTGTCAACGAGCTCTATACGTTGGCGGATAAGTGTGCACGTGCTGAGGAAGGGAGAAGGCTTCCCGGGGAAGACACTGGTGCCGAGGTGGATTCCGAGGATGACGATGCTGCCACCCTGAGGAAGAAGGGCCGAAAGCGCAACAGAAAGCGCAAAGGCAAAGCTGTTATGGCTGTCGAGGGCTCCGGCAACTCTGAGTCCGCCAAGAAAGCCAAGACTGAGAACTCCGACAAGGAGGCAGCTGTATGCGCCACTTGCCAGGAGGCGGCGGCAAATGAGAAGGCCGGCAAATCTGATGGGCCGTACTGCAAGATTCACTGCACCAAGGGCCATGATCTCCAAGAGTGACGACAAGTCGAGCACCTTGTTGAGAAACAAAAGGCTGAGTATGAAAAACGTGACAAAGAGAAGGGTCAAGATGGTGCTGGTGGATCTGGCAAAAAGGGCCGTGGTGGTCGAGGGGGCCGTCGCGGCAAGGCCAAGCAACAGAAAGAAAAGCCTGGTAGAGGCCATGAGAAGAAAGGTGAAGATGATGGAAGTGAGGAAGAAGAGGACGACGGAGAGTCCAGTGAACAAGAATTCCAAAAGGCAACCGAGGCCATGTGCGCTGACGGAGGGGCATCTTTGCACTCCTCTCACCGCCAACTTAAACAGTGGGCACGTGAAGTCAATGCGGCAGAACCGGCAATGGGCTCTCAAAAGCCACTCAAATGGTCACACACACGCCTATCATTTTCGATGCCGAGGACCACCCTGATCGCACAACCGCGGTCGGGTGTTTGCCGTTGTTGGTTTCACCAACAATTCGCAACCTCCAGGTCATGAAAATGTTAGTTGACGGTGGGGCCGGCTTGAACTTGATTTCTCCAGAGGTAATCAAGAGGCTACAGATTCCCGATGAAGAACTTGAAAAGACAGGCACGTTTCAAGGAGTAAACCCGGGAAGAAGCCAGCCCAAGGGAAAGATCACGTTGCCAGTAACGTTTGGCGGGAACTGAACTACATGATAGAGAAGATCGTGTTTGACGTTGTCAAGATCCCCTTGCCGTACAATGGAATTCTTGGCCGCCCAGCCTTGTCAAAATTCATGGCAGCATCTCACTACGCTTACAACACATTGAAGATGCCAGGGCCGATGGGTGTCATTTCCATCAACTCCGACAAGAAGGATGCAGTTATCTGCGTCGATAAGATGTATAGAGACGCGGTTGCAACAGAGGCCGCCAAAGTGCCAGCTCCCGCCAAGAAGAAGGAAAACAAGAAGTCCGGCAAGACCTCTAGCAAGGATTCCGGGAAGCGCACCTCATCGGAGTGTTGCGCACCTATTGAAGACTTGCCAGAGTGCACTACCAGTAAGAAGCCCAGAGCCACTGCACCGGCAACCAAGAAGGTGCCGGCGAGGGAGGATGGCACTGACGGTACCTTCACCATCAGTGCCACCCTTGACAGCAAATAGGAAAGCGCGCTCGTTGCCATCCTACAGGCGAATGTCGATGTGTTTGCATGGCGACCATCTGACATCCCCGGTGTTCCCAGGGAGGTAATTGAGCACCACCTTGCCATCTGTCCCCATGCCCGGCCCGTCAAGCAAAAAGTCCGAAAGCAAGCTTTGGAGCGGCAACAATTCATTGCCGAAGAAATCAAGAAACTTGAAGCAGCAGGCTTGGTCAGAGGTGTACTACATCCCACTTGGTTGGCGAATCCAGTGGTGGTGCGCAAAGCAAACGGAAAGTGGAGACTTTGTATTGACTACACTGATATTAACAAAGCTTGTCCGAAGGATCCTTTTCCCTTGCCGCGCATCGATCAGATTGTGGACTCTACTTCCGGCTGTGACTTACTCTCCTTCCTTGACGCATATTCTGGGTACCATCAGATATTCATGGCCAAGGAGGATGAGGAGAAAACCGCATTCATTACTCCATGTGGCACATACTATTTCGTGCGTATGCCTTTCGGATGAAAGAGTGCTGGTTCAACATTTGCAAGGGCAGTGCAGATTGGTTTTGAGCCCCAGCTGCACAGGAACATGGAAGCATACATGGATGATATAGTGGTCAAGACCAAGGACAAATCTATCCTCATTCAAGATTTAGAAGAGGCATTCGCAAACTTGCGCAAAATCAATCTAAAGCTCAACCCCGAGAAGTGTGTGTTTGGCATTCCGTCCGGCAAGCTTCTCGGGTTCTTTGTATCTCAACGGGGAATTGAAGCGAATCCCGACAAGATCAAAGCAATTGAGCAGATTCAAGCACCAAAAAGCGTCAAAGATGTGTGGCGTCTTGCCGGCTGTGTTGCTGCCTTGAGTAGGTTCATTTCAAGATTCGCTGAGCACGCCCTGCCATTTTTCAAGATTTTGAAAAAGGCAGGTCCGATGAAATGGACTCCAAAAGCGAAGGCCGCGCTGCAGGACTTGAAAAGATACCTCTCCTCCGCGCCAACACTAGTTGCGCCTAGACCGCAAGAGCCGTTGCTGCTATACATAGCGGCAACGAATCAAGTGGCTAGTGCTGCATTAGTGGCGCAGAGGGAAGTCGATGACGAGGAAGTAAACGCGGCAAGCTCATCTAGCGACAAACCGGAATCTTCTCCGGCAAGGTCCGACGCCAACAAGTCAGAAACAGCGCAAGCAAGTGAAGCTGATCAGCAAGTGGTGCCAAAGAAGAAGGTGGTGCAGCGACCCGTGTATTTTGTTAGTTCCCTTCTGCAAGGGGCTAGATCAAGATATTCTGGCGTGCAGAAGCTGCTTTTTGGCCTCCTTATGGCCTCGAGAAAGCTGCGTCACTACTTCCAAGCACACGAGATCACCGTCGTCACTCACTTTCTGTTGCAATGCATCCTGAGAAATCCGGAAGCAACTGGCAGGATAGTGGAGTGGGCGTTGGATTTGTCAAGCTTTGCACTTAAGTTTGAAAGCACTTCAACCATCCAGAGCAGAGCCTTGGCGGAGTTCATTGCAGAATGGACGCCAACGCAAGACGAAGAAGCTCGAGAAACATCTCTCCCCAGCAAAGAGACATCCAGAGAATGGATCATGTACTTTGACGGTGCCTTCTCACTGCAAGGCGCCGGTGCCGGAGTGTTGCTTATCGCACCCACCGGAGAGCACCTCAAGTATGTGGTTCAAATCCACTTTCCTAGGGAGCGAGCTACAAACAACACTGCCGAGTACGAAGGACTCCTTGCCGGTCTCAGGATCGCAGTGGACCTTGGAATCAGAAAGTTGATCGTCCTCGGTGACTCGCAGCTTGTTGTGAAGCAAGTAAACAAGGATTACCAGAGCCCGTTGATGGAAGCATATGTGGAAGAAGTGAGGAAATTGGAAGAACACTTTGACGGGTTGCAAACAGAGCACATTCCTCGTGCGGAAAACAGCATTGCTGATCACCTGTCAAAATGTGCCGCCCAAAAGCTACCTGTGGAACCAGGAACTTTTGTGCTCCATTTGAGTCAACCAACAGTCACTCCATCAACGAAGGCCAGTAAGAGAAGGAAGTTGAATACCGGCAAGTACTTTCCGATAGAGCTCCCAGAAGCCACCGGCAAGGATGTTGCCGGCAACAACGACACGGCTGTCAGTGAGCAGCAGCTCAGCGCAGAGCCTTAGGCTCTTGCCGCAGAGGCAAGCGCTTCCACAGCTGAAGAGATGCCTTTAGTCCTTGTCATCGAGCCGCGGGCTCCGGCATGGGCACAGCGAATAGTTCATTTCCTTCAAATAGGAGAACTTCCCGATGAGCAAGAAGAAGCTGAAAAGGTAGCCCGTCAGTCAAGTATGTATCAGTTTGTGGATAGCATTCTATACAGAAAGCGACCAAACGGTGTGAAATTGAAGTGTGTTTGCCGGGAAGACGGACAAAAGCTGTTGGCGGAGATACACGGAGGCATATGTGGCTCTCACATAGGATCAAGGGCACTTGCTGGCAAAGCTTTCTGGCAAGGCTTCTATTGGCCCACCGCCCTCAGGATGCAACTGAGCTAGTAACCAAGTATGAAGCATGCCAGTTCCATTCGAAGAACATACATCAACCAGCTCAAGCTCGCCAAACAATCCCTCTCTCCTGGCCCTTTTCGGTCTGGGGGCTCGATATCTTGGGCCCCTTCCCCCGTGCTGTCGGGGGCTTTGAGTTCTTGTACGTCGCCATCGACAAGTTCACAAAGTGGCCTGAAGTGGAGCCAGTGAGGAAGGTGACAGCGCAATCAGCCGTCAAGTTCTTCAAAGGATTAGTTTGCCGTTTTGGGGTTCCTAATAGAATCATCACCGACAACGGCACACGGTTCATGAGCTGCACTTTCATGCAATATATCCAAGACCTTGGCAGCAAAATCCGTTTTGCATCTGTCGCTCACCCGAGAAGCAATGGCCAAGCGGAAAGGATGAATGCTGAAGTGCTGCGTGGCCTCAAGACAAGAACCTTTGAGAGGCTGCGCAAATGTGGAAGGCGCTGGATTGATGAGTTACCGGCTGTTCTTTGGTCACTCAGGACGACACCAAATCGAGCTACCGGCCAAACACCCTTCTCCCTAATCTATGGTGCAGAAGCGGTGCTCCCCACGGAACTCCTATACGGGTCACCTCGAGTGCAGCAAAACGATGAAGCTGAGCAAGAGCAGCTGCAACAAAACGATGCGATGCTCCTTGAGGAAGATCGTCTTCGGGCGGCTATGCGAGTTGCACGCTACCAGCAAGCCTTGCGCCGCTATCATAGCCGCAAAGTGCACGCCCGAAGCCTTGAGGAAGGTGACCTTGTTCTTCGACGCGTTCAGTCCGCCAAGAGATCAAACAAGTTGACGCCGAAGTGGGAAGGTCCTTATCGGGTAGTATGAGTCACCAGACCTGGCGCAGTCCGTCTAGAGACCGAAGATGGCACCCCAGTGCAGAACTCATGGAATATTGAGCATCTTTGCAAGTTCTACCCGTAAGGCTCAGTTGCCGGGCCTCCCGGCAACCCCTTTTGTACAAGCTTTGTCGACAAGACTTGTAACCCTTTGTACAAAGCCAGGCGCAGATCCTGTGCATAATAAAGCTAAGTGTTTCACAACTCTTCGTACATATTCATTTGTATATGGATACATGTGATGTTGTGATTTACACTTTAGTTTGTATGGGATGGCTGATGGACCGTCAAGGTTCCCAAACCACTCTTTTATCTTCTTTCTTTTTCTTAAAAGGACAGAAGGATCCCTCGCGTGCAAGTTTCCTGGGAGGAGTGGAGATGGGGTACCATTTTAATGACGTTCAAGTGATCATTTCATGCAACGAAAGAAACAGCGCAAGGAAAAGCTAAGTTGAAAAACTTTGAAAAAATTTCCTTGTTACATTTGTGATTTCCCTTGAACGATTCTGTGCTTTGTATGAGAAACCTGCACGCGAAGGAACCTTGTCGCGATCAGTCCGCGCCCTAGTTTGCCTCGAGTCCGCTTGGCGAGCTTAGTGGTTGTGTTCTGGCCTGGCAAGTTGCCTTGCCGGCAGCGGCACTTCTAGCAGGCTGCTAAGGACCCACTCCTCGAAGCGCTCGCGGCAAGTGTGCGCACCGGCAAGTTTCCGAACAAGCGTAGGGAACGCAATCATACAAAGGCTAAATAAAACGAGGGGAATGGCATGCATTCGTCTAAACCCGACAATGATAGATATCCATTAAAAAGGTACTCGATTTCATTTTGTTGGCCCTTTCCCAGGGTTTACATCGAGTGCAAGGAGGGCAAAAGGGGCACCTAGGTGAAGCCCGGTTTGTTCCCGGAAGGCCACATGATGGTGCTGCCGGCGATCAGCCAGACTCTTCGTCGTCGTCTTCGATCTTCACGCCGGGAATGCCATCGTCATCGCCGTCATCATCGTCATCCTCAGCATCGCTAGAGGAAGCGGTGTCGCTGTCACTTGAACTTTCCGCGCAGCACTCCAGACGAGCGCCCGAAGCCCTGAAGAACTTCACGACGAGCGTATCTGGCCCGTCCAACCAGAAGACAAGAAGGTGCCCTTGCCCTAGGCAACGGGCACGAACGAAGGACTTCCACCCACACGTGAGATACATGATGCCGTTGTTGGAGGTCTCAACGGTCACCCAGACCGGGCCGTTGCAGCAACCGTCCACGCGCAGCCACAAGCCGCGCAGGTGGCGGCCTTCCATCTCCCTGGCGAAAGGATGGGGAAGCCGCAGCCAGGTCCGCGGCCGCTCACGTAGTTCCACGATGAACTCTTGCACCGTGTCCTCCGTATGGCCCTCAGCCGGGGGAGGAAGAGCCGAAGTGGGAGCAGCAAGCGCTCCGCCATGGCCGCCTCGACCACGAGCACTGCGTCTTCCACGACCACGGGCCGCGGCCCTCCCTTGAGCGCTGGAGCCAGCCGCCGCGGCCGAAGCATGCGCATGGAGCCGAGGAGAAGCCCTTGCCACGGCGGCAGAGGCACGACTGCGTCCTCTTCCCCTCGCCATGTCGTCATCTGATGCAGAAGAAGAAGAAAAGAGAAGGAGGCGACGATTGCTGAAGATTGAGGCAGAAGGAGTGTGACGCCCCCGGCCCGACCGTGCACTAATCATACACGCAAAAGCACACAATCAAGCCCAGGGACTCACGGGATGATATCACAATACAACTCTAGACACAAAATAAAGTAATACAAGCTTTATATTACAAGCCAGGGGCCTCGAGGGCTCGAATACATAAGCTCGAGTTACACAAGCGTCAGCGGAAGTAACAATGTCTGGGTACATACATAAATAGACAAGGATGCCTT
Source organism: Elymus sibiricus (assembly GCA_039707655.1). NCBI lineage: Eukaryota > Viridiplantae > Streptophyta > Magnoliopsida > Poales > Poaceae > Elymus > Elymus sibiricus. Next base: position 195,812,669 of record CM077666.1, on the reverse strand, counting down.
AAGAAGGCTGAACAAAACAATGACATCTAGATTGAAAAGGCGCAGGCCTCTTGCCTGGGAGCCTCCTAAACTACTCCTGGTCATCGGTCTCCACATAGCAATAGGCTCCGTCGGGGTAGTAGTAGTCGTCGACGGGATCAGCTGGCTCCGGGGCTCCGTCATCTGATCGCAGCAAATGGGTATGGGGAAAAAGAGGTAGCAAAGCAACCGTGAGTACTCATCCAAAGTACTCGCAAGACTTACATCAGAACTATGCTAAGTATGCATCAGTATCAAATGAAGGGCCGTATCTGTTGACTATACTGCAAAAATGCCAGAATAGAGGGGAAGGCCTAGCCTATCGAAGACTAGCGTCTTGCAGCATTAGAAGAGTGTAGATAAGTACATAAATAAAGTAGCAAGCATGTAGTAGCAAAGCCAAGAGATCCTCCCTCGACTCCCTGCGAGAAAGCGATCCCGGAGCTTACAATTAAAGTAACATGTTTTCAGTTCAAGTTGTAATAGATCGGGATACAACACCAAGCATCCTGTTACCGTAGACACGGCTATTCGAATAGATAACTTCCCTGCAGGGGTGCACTACTGTTACCCAACACGCTCGATTAACTCTGGCCGGACACACTTTTCTTGGTCATGCCCGGCCTCGGCTGATCAACACGACATAGTCCTACCTAGGCTCTGCAGAGAGGTCCCCGCCGGTCTACATCCTAAGCGCTCAGGGGTCTTGGGCCCATCGCCCTTTGCACTCGGGGTCGTTGCGAGCAGGGTGAATACCAGTGCCATCCCTCTCCTGGATGGCACGATCCAACCGTGCCACAATGCTGAACTGGACATCTGACAGAGCTTTCGGCTGATACATACGGCGCAGAGGGCCCCATTAAACCATTATCCCACGTGGTGGTAGTGCGTATAGGCCAGTGGCCAACTCAGATCAAATACCCAAATCCGTTAGTGCATTGGGAGCTCACGGTGACGATCGGTACTCCTGTCGCCCCGTCTCGAGGAAGTGCAACAAGGGTCAGGCCCATCCCTCTCTAGGGCAGTCTCTGCCTGCCCGACCGCGCCTCGTAATTATCTCGCGGGTACCCTCCAGGTCAACCTGACTCTCAAGAGACCGTCGGGAACTCAGGTCCACCTCTACCGGGGTGGTACCGCCTGTCCCTTCAATCCCGCAGTAACAGTACATGGGGGCAATAGTTAAAGGTAACCGGGTGTCTGTACATCAAGGGGGTAATCCGAGGAATCACCCTCGATGGATTCCCACTCGATGCTACCGTCAAGGTGAACCCGGAGGAATCACCCTCGATGGATTCACACTTGAAGGGTTACACGACAAAGGCGTCATCGGAGGTGGTGAAAGAGGAATCACCCTCGGTAACCCACAACCGACTAGCTACGCTACAGAGATATCATCAGGAGTGAGGTAGGAGGTATCACCCTCGGCACTCGATAGTATCCCTGCAGAGTCGTACAACTAAGGGGGTGTGCGGTGCTGTGTCGGTCTCTAAACATCGATCACATGGATCGGGGCACCGGTAATAAAGCGGGGCAACAAGGACAAGGACGTGGGGCCACTGATGGATCACTAACCAGCCTATACTAAGCATTTAGGATAGCAGGTAAGGTATCAATAGCAATTTACAAAAACAGGCTATGCATCAGAATAGGAGCAATCAATTACAGTAGCAAAGTCTAATGCAAGCACGGGGGAGAAAGAATAGGTGATATAGGAATGATCAAGGGGGTTTGCTTGCCTGGAAGCTCTGCGGTAAAGGAGGGGTCGTCGGTGATGTAGCAGTCCTCAGGGGTCTCGTCAGACTCGGGGGCTACCGGAGAGAAGAGGGGGAGGAAACAGATAAATACATGGCAAACAAATGCACTCATAGAGCATGACATGGCAGTAGGCTATGCTAGGGGTGATATACTGCATCTCTGAATATTTTAGATGTTTTAGGAATTTATTTGGAATTATTTTACCGAAGCCATGCACTATTCATCTATCAGAAACAGGCCAAAAGTTATAGGTTCACCTACTTAGAGGGTTCTAACATGAGTGCAGATGACATATTCGGATTCGTTAGATTTTTTTGATCATTTTTCATATATAAATTATTTTCATCCGAGTTACGGATTATTTTCTATGATTTTTCAAAGTTTTAAATGATTTTCTGAATTATTATTAATTTCGAAAACCCAACATTGTGCCTGAGGGGCTGACAGGTGGGGCCAGTCAACTGCTGACTCAGTAGTTGACTGGTCAACCGTTGACTGGTCAAAGGTTGACTTGGGGTCCACCTATCAGTGAGTAATTAGCCTAATTACTAATTAATTAATTAACTAATTATTTTTTTTTCTTTTCTCTCTTTTTTATGGGCGGGCCACATGTGGCAGTGGCCCAAGGCCAGCAGAGGGGACGCTGGGCACGCGCGCGCGCACACAGGCGCTGGCGGCCACAGCCAGCAGCATGGACGGCCGGCGAGCGGGCGACGGCAGGCGAAGGCGAGGCCAGGGGCGGGCGGCAGCAGCGGCGGCAGCGGCAAGAGCAGCAGCTGCAGGCAGCACGCTGCAAGAGCAGCAACAACAAGCACTGGAGCGGGCGAGCAGACGCCGCGGGGCAGCAGCGGCGGCAGGCATTAATTAATTAATCAACTCTGTTTAATTAAACTAATTAAACTTAATTAAACTAATTACCTAATTAAACTGTTAATTAGGTTAATGTGACACTGACAGGTGGGACCCACTGGTCCTGACGTCACAGTGACGTCATACTGACGTCAGCCTGCACTGTTTTGGATAATTCGAAATAAATTAATTAATTAATTTTAGAAAATGTTTAAAACTTTGAAAATTAATATAAAATAAACCGTAACTCGGTTTAAAATAATTTATATATGAAAAATGATCAGAAAAATATGAAGAATCTGAATATGTGATCAAAATGCTTGTCCAACACTCCTAGCTAGGTGCACATGGAACTTTTTGACTGATTTCGATAAATGAATAGTGCTCAACTTTAATAAAATAAATCCAAATAAATTCCTAAATTAACTAAATCATTTAGATAGGCAGTATATCACCTCTGCGTATCATTTAGACATGTCATGCATAGTGATTGCATTGTTGCCGTGAATTTATTGTTTCTTCTTCCCCCCTTCTTTCCGATAGCCTCCGAGACCGACGCTGCCCAGGAGACCGACTACACCGCTGATGACCCCGCCTTTGCCGCAGAGCAACCAGGCAAGCAAAACCCCCTTGATCATCCAGATATCACCCATTCTTTCTCTCTTATGCTTGCATTAGTATCGCTTCTGTCGTTACTCCGATAGCTCCTATTCTGATGCATAGCCTAATTTTGTCGCTTGCTACTGATACATTACCTGCTGTCCCACGATGCTTAGTTAGCTATGCTATTGTACCATCTGCGGTCCTTCTCCTTGTCTATATGCCATGCTTGTTACCGGGCCATGATCGCTCTGGGTGCGATCGCGCAACTGTTTACATTACTGCATTACTTAAATTGTTAAAGTCGGGCTGGCCCCAAGGGTGCCCGCGAGTGAACAACATTAAAGACGGGTCGGCTCCAAGAGCACCCGCGAGTGATATGAAGTCGGAGCAACAGGAACCCTGTTTGTCTCTGCGAGTTACTAAACATGCATAACGGATAAGGGTATTTGATCTGAGTTGGCTACGTGCCTATATGCACTACCACCATGTGGGATAATGGTTTAATGGGGCCCTCTATGCCGTATGTATCAGCCGAAAGCTTTGTCAGACGTCCAGTCCAGCAGTGCGGCACGGCTGGGCCGGCGCCATCCAGGACAGAGGTGGTGCCTGGACCCACGTGTGCGCAACGACCCGGAGTGCACAGGGCGATGGCCCAAACCCCTGGGCGCTTAGGATGTAGACCGGCGGGGACCTCTCTGCTGAGCTCGAGGTAGGGCTGCGGTGTGTCGATCAGCCGAGGCCGGGCATGACCCGATAAAAGTGTGTCCGGCTAGAGTTAATCGAGCGTGTTGGGTAACAGTAGTGCACCCCTGCAGGGAAGTGATCTATTCGAATAGACGTGTCCACGGTAACAGGACGCTCGGAGTTGTATCCTGGTCTGCTACAACTACAAATGGATATTGTGACAATGATAAACTGATACTATTGCTCTCGGGATCACTTTCTCGCAGGGAGTCGAGAAAGGATCTCAGGGCGTTGCTATTATATAGCCACTATTATATGCTACTGTGTTCTACTCTCTTCTGATGCTGCAAGAATTGCTTCAAGATGCTAGTCTTTGATAGGCTAGGCCTTTCCCCCTCTGTCCTGGCATTTCTGCAGTTTAGTACAAAGATATAGCCCCATTCCTTTGATACCGATGCATACTTAGTATAGTTCTGATGTCAGTCTTGCGAGTACTTTGGATGAGTACTCACGGTTGCTTTGCTATTCTTTCCCCATACCCGAATGTTGCATTCAGATGCCGGATCCCAGGAGCCAGCCGATCCCGTCGACGACTGCTACTACCTCGATGGAGCCTACTGCTACGTGGTGACCGACGACCAGGAGTAGTTCGGAGGCCCTAGGCAGGAGGCCTTCGCCTTTTCGATCAGTGTCGCTGTTATGCTAGCCTTCTTAAGGCACCCTTGTTTAACTTTGTATTTGTACCCAGATACTTTTGTTTCCGCTGATGCTTGTATGACTCAAGCTTATGTATTTGAGCCCTCGAGGCCCCTGGCTTGTAATATAAAGCTTGTATTATTTTATTTGTGTTTAGAGTTGTGTTGTGATATCTTCCCGTGAGTCCTTAGGCTTGATCGTGTGCATTTGCGTGTATGATTAGTGCACGATTAAGTCAAGGGCGTCACAGGGGGCTACCGGAGAGAAGAGGGGGAGGAAACAGATAAATACATGGCAAATAAATGCACTCATAGAGCATGACATGGCAGTAGGCTATGCTAGGGGTGATATACTGCATCTCTGAATATTTTAGATGTTTTAGGAATTTATTTGGAATTATTTTACCGAAGCCATGCACTATTCATCTATCAGAAACATGCCAAAAGTTACAGGTTCACCTACTTAGAGGGTTCTAACATGAGTGCAGATGACATATTCGGATTCGTTAGATTTTTCTGATCATTTTTCATATATAAATTATTTTCATCCGAGTTACGGATTATTTTCTATGAGTTTTCAAAGTTTTAAATGATTTTCTGGATTTTCTGAATTATTATTAATTTCGAAATAAAAAAGTAAAATGCTATGGGTACACAGAAGTGTACCCAACATTGTGTCTGAGGGGCTGACAGGTGGGGCCAGTCAACTGATGACTCAGCAGTTGACTGGTCAACCGTTGACTGGTCAAAGGTTGACTTGGGGTCCACCTGTCAGTGAGTAATTAGCCTAATTACTAATTAATTAATTAACTAATTAATTATTTTATTATTATTTTTATTTTATTTTTCTTTTCTCTCTTTTTTTATGGGCGGGCCACATGTGGCAGTGGCCCAAGGCCAGCAGAGGGGACGCTGGGCACGCGCGGGCGCACACAGGCGCCGGCGGCCATAGCCAGCAGCATGGACGGCCGGTGAGCGGGCGACGGCAGGTGGAGGCAAGGCCAGGGGCGGGCGGCAGCAGCGGCAAGAGCAGCAGCTGCAGGCAGCACACTGCAAGAGCAGCAACAACAAGCACTGGAGCGGGCGAGCAGGCGCCGCGGGGCAGCAGCAGCGGCAGGCAGCAGGCGGGGCTGTGCGGGCGTGCGCGTGGGCGCGGGCAGGCCACGGCGGGTGCACGCGCGGGCGGCCAGAGGCGCGCGTGAGCACGGCCACACGGCGGTGAGCACGAGCAGGGTACTCGCGGGCGCGACCACGGCGAGCACGGGAGCGGCGGCTAACGGAGCAGATCAAGGGGGCAAACCGGGGGAGGGGGGTCGGAGGAGGGCCTCACAGCGGAGCTCGTGGGTACGTCGGGGAAGCCGGGGGAGCGCTGAGAGAGGAGATCCGGGGCGGGGCAGCGGCGATCGGACGCGGGGAAGACGACCCGATGGCGAGGCTCGGAGGCGTCCCCATTCGATTGGAGGCTTGGAGAAGATGAAGTCGTCCGCGAGGGTCCTCCTGGACATCTTCTTGCGGTGTGGGGTGGCTCCGGAGCACGAGGACGATGAAGGCGCGGCGATGGAGGAGCTCGGGCGGGCTCTAAATCGAATCAGAGAGTGAACCAGGGGGGGAATGGGGATTAGTGTTTGTCTAATGCGACGGGGAGGTTCTTATGCATCTCGGGGTTCCATCGGATGGTCGACACGGCGATAGCCGAGGCCATGGCGTCGTGGATGAACACCACGCCCAGGCTCTGCCTCCTCCTCTGTACAGAGGAAGGAGAAGGCCCTGCTGGGCTGGGCCACAGTGCACTGTGGCACTTAGGCCCAGTTGCACAGTAGCGCTAGCCTTTTTCTTTTTTTCTGATTTCTTTAATCCTTTCTGTTTCGCAAATTGTTAGGCCACAAAAAGACTTTTGTAAAATATGGAATTGTGCCACATAAATACTTTGCAATATTTAGCACTGCCACCATGGGTTTGGGATTTAAATGAATTCATTTGAATTTTTGTTTAATTGGAAATGAATTAAAGTGGCTGTCAAAGTCACTGTTTTTGGTTGTTAGAGTCAATTTGGCCATTCAAATAATGTTGGTTTTATTTTTATATTTGTTCTGGGATTATTTGCAATATTATGAACTATTTAGTTTCGCAGTTTGAAGAAATAATTATTTGACTTGCACTTTGAATTTTGAATTGAAGTTGAATTATTTCCTAATGCAATTTAATGAAAATGATCATGATGACATGGCACATTATTTCTAGTTAATGACTGGACTTAATCTGGGGGTGTTACAAGGAGATGGATGAGCGTCACACCCCGCGGCCCCCTCTTTATAGGAGGAGTGCGGGGGGCTGGCTCTTCACCATCTTCGGGTGGCCGCCCACGTTCGCCAATCCCGCGCCCTGCGTTCCTGACCCGGCGCGTCACTCCAACGACCGCCCTTCTCCACCAATCCGCTGCCTTGCATGCATGCAAACGCGCGTAATGGGGGGGTGGGGGTGCAGAAGAAGGAGGAATCGTGGCATGAATGGCAGTTATTCCTTGCCACGCGTTGCCATGCACCTATTCAAGTCCATTCAATGGCAGGGGTTGTCGGAAAATGACCAAGAGCATACTCAAGGCCAGATTAATGAAGAAGCAAAGAAGATCTCAAGAGGAGATAACCATCATGACGAAAAATAACAGCGGCAGTTTTCCCGCCGCGTGTTTGTGCATTGTTTGGGCCTAGCCCAACGACGCTTCGGACGCGCGTATGGCCCAGGCCCGGGGGCTCCTATCGGTGTATAAAACATGGGTACTCTTATACCCTGACTTATGCACAGACGGTAGCAGCCTTCTTGCCGGCCGAGGCTTGCCGGGAACCGCCAAGACCAGGATTCAAAGCTCAATTGCAGAGGCTACTGGAGAGAAGCTCAAGGCACAACACCAACAAGCACTCAACCAGTACCGAAGATGAAGACATTTCTTGCTGGCAAGGTTGAGCCGGCAAGGTGAAGACCCGGCAAGCTCCGTGCCGGCAAGCTCTCGCCAGCTCGTCCGCGTTCCACCTCACTGGGCAGCTAGTCGCTAATCAGTGAGGTGTCGACCGCGCAGGCTGGTTAGTGGGATTTGTCGGGCACGTGTCAGCATGCAGGGAGAGGATTTGTCTTTGACGACACCTGTCCAGGAGGCGTGTCAGAATAATACGAGGTAGCTGGGCGAGCGGTGCAGGAACCTTGCCGGGGCTGCCTCTCCACATGACACCTAACGGCGCATTTAATGCTTTTGTCCTAAACTGGCAGAGTTAGGTATGATAGCACTGTTTGCTATCTAATCGATATGTAATTACTGTTTTGCCACTATATATGGTAACCCCTTGAACTATAAAAGGAGGGCCAGGGCAACAGTTAGAGAGATTCGAACCCTTTTTAAAAACACTAGCACGTCTCGCGTAGCAGCTCTCTCCGCACCTTGCCGGGAGAAGCGCTCGTTGTACTGGTTCTCTCATACAACCAATACACCAAAAGCAGGAGTAGGGTTTTACGCTTCTCAGCGGCCGGAACCTAGGTAAATCCCTCGCGCCTCCCACTGATTCTGCTCTTTGTGCACGTCGATCTCCCCTGCCGAACCACAAAGGGGCTGGATGGTCCCATAGATGGTCGTACCACCACCACATGTAGTGAAAAAGATGATACCTTATTTTGAAAGTAAGGGAAATGTATTTGATTTCACATTTGGTATTTCACATATCATGTTTTGACGCTAAAATTAATTAAAATTTGAGAAAAAACCACAGAAATATAATTAATGATGTGTACATTTGACATATGGGGTTTCACAATAAATTTACTTTAAATTCTAAATATAATTGTGAAAAATATCTGTGAAATAAGTTTACATATAGATAATTAATGATGCTTACATTTCATATATGGTTTTGCACATTATATATCAAATAGTGAAATATTACTTATACTCACTTTTTAGGAAGCTAATTTGTAGACTGACATAGTGTACTAAAAAATATGACACCTTATATTGAAAGTAATGGAAATGTATTTGATTTCAAATTTGGTATTTCACATATCATGTTTTCACACCACATTTTATGTAAAATAGAGAAATAAACTTGTGAATTATAATTGTGAAATAAGTATACATATAGATAATTAATGATGTGTACATTTCACATAGAGCGTTTCACATTATATATCACATAGTGAAATATTTATTATACTAGCTTTTTCTAGTAATCTAATAGGTACAAACATATAGTGTATTGAAAAATATAACACCTTATAGTGTAAGTACGGGAAATGTATTACATTTCACATTTGGTATTTCACATGCAATGTTTTCGCACTAAATATTTATGAAAATAAGTGAAATAAAATTGTGGTCTTTAATTAATGATGTGTACATTTCACATATGGGGTTTCACATTATATATCTGAAGGTAAAGTACGGCAGATCTGAGGCCATTCGCTTTTGCTAAATGTGGTAGATTTAAAATATGACTAAACACATTAAATATATATTATTTTGTATCTCAAAATAAATTTGTGAAATATTGATTTTAAAATTACCATATTTATATAGGATGTACTGGACGCGAAAGATAATTAAGTGAAAGAGGTATGAAATGTGCTACATACAAATTAAAGGGTAGTACGTATGTTTAGTAAATTTAGCATCCAGGTGTTGATGCCAAACGGAAGAAAATCCATTCGCATTGAACAAACAAAGTAGTTATAAGAACGCGACAAAATATATAAGTTATAGGTATCCTTCGCATTAAGCAAACAAACAAGTGATAGTACCATATCTGCATACATGCAACGCATCTCTTACATCCATCAAAGTTTTAAAAAACAAGGTCTACCATACTACACAAACTTTCATAAACCAAAGACTGTTTTAAAAGCTGGATAAAAATCAACAGCTCATTCCGAAGTGGTTTCTTCATCTTCTCTCAGTGCTAGTATTTCAGGCCTGTTGGGATTTAGATCGTTGAACTTATGGTTTATCAATTCATAACATATCTCCTTTCTAAATAAATCGATTGATATCTGCAGAAAAATATAAATAATGTTAATCTCAGTTTAACAAATAGTTGATATATCGGATAAGTGAATAATTTGTACCTTGCAATTCCCAACTAGTTCCTTGCCATTGTGGCATTGCAAAACTCTAAGGACATAGTATCCACAGTCTCTACTACAAATGGACGTAAAATTAAATAAGTTATGTTATGTATTAGCAAGTGAAAATAAAGATAAGTTGTCTATAGTATTTATGTGTTATCCTGAATGCCAGCTGTGTTGTAGTAGGTCTTCATTTCTTTGATGTTTATACTCTCAGAACGCCTAGCTTGACTGTATGCCTTCTGAAGATTTGCAGTCTAACATACATACAATTATCATAAAATAATTTATCAACTGAATAAAACTTTGTAGAAAACAGTAAGTAACTATATCATATATGCATAACAGATGATGGGTAGCAAAATAGTTGATATAGAAGAAATCACAATAATTTTAACAGACTCTTGTAGCGTTCTTCTCCTTCCTTCACAATGCTTTTAGAGTCATATACTTCTAAAGCATTCTGGGTAAAGTTAACCACTACCACAATCCAGTGGTTATCTGTGACACCCCCGACTTAATCGTGCACTAATCATACACGCAAATGCACACGATCAAGCCTAAGGACTCACTTGGAGATATCACAACACAACTCTAAACTCAAATAAAAGTCATACAAGCTTTATATTACAAGCCAGGGGCCTTGAGGGCTCGAATACATAAGCTTGAGTCATACAAGCATTAGCGGAAGCATTAGATATCTGAGTACAGACATAAAAGTAAAACAGATAAGCCTTAAAAGGCGGGGCAAAACAACGACATTGGATCGAAAGGCGCAGGCCTCCTGCCTGGGTGCCTCCTATCTACTCCTGGTCGTCGGCGGTCTCCACGTAGTAGTACTCTCCACCAGAGGGGTAGTAGTAGTAGTCATCGGCTGGCGCAGCTGACTCCTGGGCTCCGTCATCTGGTCGCATCAATCGGGTATGTGGGAAAAGGGGAAGCAAAGAAACCGTGAGTACTCATCCAAAGTACTCGCAAGACTTACATCAGATCTATTCTAAATATGCATCGGTATCAAGGAAGGGTTGTATCAGTGGACTGGACTGCAGAAATGCCAGAATAGAGAGAAGGACCTAGCCTATCGTAGACTAGCATCTTTAGCGTCTTGCAACATTAGAAGAGTGTAGATTAGTACATAAGTATAGTAGTAGCAACAAATAGCAACAACGCCCAGAGATCCTTCCTTGACTCCCTGCGAGAAAGCGATCCCGGAGCCACTTATTCAAACCATTTCTAGTTGTAGAAGATCGGGATATTTTCCGAGCGTCCTGTTACCGTGGACACGGCTATTCGAATAGATATACTTCCCTGCAGGGGTGCACCAACTTACCCAACACGCTCGATTAACTCTGGCCGGACACACTTGCTCGGGTCATGCCTGGCCTCGGTCTATCGACACGTCGTAGCCCTACCTAGGCTCAACAGAGAGGCCAGCACGCCGGTCTATATCCTAAGTGTGAAGGGGTCTTGGGCCCATTGCCCTTTGCACTCCTGCACGTTGCGTGGGCGGCCGGGAGCAGACCTAGCCCCCTTAATACAAGCGCGGGCGTTCCCAGTCCAACCCGGCGCGCGCCGCTCAATTGCTGACGTCTGAAGAGCTTCGGCTGATACATACGACACCGAGTGCCCATACTTATTCCCGCGTGGTGGTTAGTGCGATAAGGCCAGAGGCCTACTCATATTACATATCCTAACTCATTAGTGCATTGGGAGCTCGCGGAAACGAGCAGAGATCCACGATCATGTGACCCCGTCGCCCCGTCTCGTGGACTTGCGGCAAGGGCTAAGAATGCCCAGCCGTGCCACGTATTCATCTCTCGGGTACCCTCATGGTCAACCCGAATTCACATCTCTCGCGGGTACCCCTTGGGGCCGACCCGACATTATCCAGCATCAGTAGTAAAGCCAAAGTAACCGTGTGTCCATAACATCAAGAAGGAACCCGAGGAATCACCCTCGTTGGATTCCCACTCGATGTATCCGTCAAGGTGAATCCAGAGGAATCACCCTCGATGGCATTCACACTTGCGGGGTTGCACGACAAAAGCTTCATTGGAGGTGGTGAAAGAGGAATCACCCTCGGTATCCCACACTCGGCTAGCTATACTACAGAGATCACATCAGGAGTGAGATAAGAGGTATCACCCTCGGCACTCGATGATAACTCAGCAGAGTCGAGCAACTTAGGGGGTGTGCGGTGATGTGCTGAGAACAAGGAAGAGGGGCCACAGATGGTTTACTAACCAACCTACACTAAGCATTTAGGATATCAGGTAAAGTATCAATAGCAGTTTACAAAAACAGGCTATGCAACAAAATAGGTATCCGAACAATAACTGTAGCAGTTCTAATGCAAGCAAGAGGGAGAAAGAATAGGCGATATAGGCATGCTCAAGGGGGGTCGTCAACGGGGTAGTCGGACTCCGGAGCTGCGTCGGTCTCGGGGTCTACCGAATAAGAAGAGGGGGAAGAAACAATAAATAAAAGCAATCGATGCAACACAGATGCATGGCATGACAAAAATGCAGTGCTGGGGTGACCTAATGCAATGCTACATGTCGCAGACAAAGCAGGAAATTATCTGGGATATTTTCCCGACGTTTAGGCAGTTTTCGGTATACTGAACCGGAGGGGAAGGTTCCATGTTCAGATAGATAGGAGTGATGGTCAAGCATTTTGACCACGTATTCGGATTCGTCTCGTTTTTTGATCAACTTTCATGTTGAAAACTTTTCGATCCGAGCTACGGTTGAATTTCTACGAATTTTCAAAGATTTAAACCTTTTTCTGAAATTCCTAGAATTATTTTAATTAATAAATCGCATTATCCAGAACAGTGCACGAGTGACGTCAGCCTGACGTCAGCATGACATCAGCAAGTCAAACCCAGCTGTTCCAGGTCAAACCTGACAGCTGGGTCTCACCAGTCAGTGACACAGGACTAATGAGAGGTTAATTTAAACTAAACCGAAGTTAATTAGGGAAAGGGCCCCACATGTCAATGACTATACTAATTATTAGATTAATTTTAAACCTAATTAGTTAATTTAGCGGGTGGGGCCCGCCTGTCAGTGGCAGTAACTGCCCAGTCAGCCGAGTTGACCAAGTCAACTCGGTCAACTAGGGCCCCTGGGCCCACTGGCAATGACCCAGGGGGCGCCAGCAGGGCTGCCAGCTCGGCGGCGGCCGGCGGCTTGACGCCGATGACGCCAAACGCGGCGGATCTCGCTGTCCGGCGTCCATTTGACGCGCGCGACCCCACGTTCGAACGAGCGAAGCGAGGTTCGTTGATTGGCGGCGGTGGTTTGGCCGGAAATGGCCGGAGACGGCGACGGCGAGCGGCGGAGGCGGCGGCGTTCTCGGGTGCTACGCGGAATCAGCTAAACGGCGCGCGTGCGAGCGGTTAAAGGGGCCTGGCCGCACCTCTGGGATGCCCCGAGCACAACGGCTTGCTCGGATGGCCATGACAACGATGGGAGCAACGGCGGCGAGCAGCACGGCGGAGCTGAGCTCGGCCATCGATGGCGACAGCGCTAGAGCTCGAGCGGGACAGCGAGAAGAAGGAGGAGAGGAGCGGAAGCTCTCCTAGCGGCGCACGAAAGGCCTGCGGGGGTTTAGGAGCTGCCGAGGCGCCGGAGTTCGCCGGAGAAGAAGACGCGGCCGAGGACGAACACGAGCTCGATTCGCTCAAGACAAAGCTCCCCGGCCTCCGTTCGACGGCGTAGGCTACGTAGTGGAGGACGACGCTCCTCCCTGACACCGCTGCTAGCAACGGGGACGCCGGTGGCCGCGGGATCTCAGCGGTGCGGCGACGGGCGAGTACGGGAGAGGAGAGGCGAGCGAGCGCTGGAGAGGGAGAGAGGAAGTGGCGAGGCGTCCAGGGGGGAGGGATGGCCTCGGCCTTATCCTCTCCGGGCGCCTGCCACGGCAGGCGGCGGCCTGTGGCCGGAGCCGCCGCGCTCTGGCCACGGCGCAGCTGACACGACGAGAGAGAGAGAGAGAGAGAGAGAGAGAGAGAGAGAGGAGGGAGAAGGAGGCCAGTTGGGCTGGGCCGAATGCACTGTGCACTTAGGCCCAGCCGGTTTAGGCCTTTTCTTTTCCTTTTTCTGTTTTTCTTTTTACAGAAAGTTTAGAAAATTAGATGAGCTGCCAAAATGCATTTTGTAAAATGTGAGACTAGCCCACATAAATACCTTGCATTATTGTGCACTGCCACAAAAAGTTTGGGCAATTTTGGAATCCATTTGAATTTTTCAAAAATGGAAATGGCATTAAAGTTGTTGTTTTTGCACTGTTGAAAGTAGGTGATGATGTTTTCCTGAACATTAATTTGTTTTGGAATTTTTGCTACAACATGAACTATTTTCCAGCAATTTTTGAGCAACTTCAAATTTTGAATCCAGTGGAGGAATTTGAAATGAGATATTAATCCAACATGATCATCATGGATTACTGTAGCTCATTACACAGGGGGTGTTACATTATCTTTGCATGTTGGCAAAAATATATATAAATTATCATACACTTGCTTATATTTAACATGAAACATGGTTCACATATTCAATATAAAGTAAGAAAATATACTTGCTCAATATCTTCCAGGGAATATTTAGCCAGCCTCTTTGCCAATGATTTATGATCACATTTCTTGACATTTTTCGTTAGTTCCAGCTGTTTAATAAATATACGACTTGTTAGTGGAAGCAAAGAGAAAAACATATAAAGATTTAATGAAGGGGAAACTTGCTATGAATGCTGGGTCTAAAATAAGTTTTGTGTGTGAATGCCAATCTCGCATTATAGCATTGGAACAAACCCACATCAAATTGAGGCACATCTTCCCTAGGGGCCTAAGAGCCTGCACAAATTCTCTTTCAGTTACTGAAGAAGGACCAATCCTAATTTTTGTTCCTCCATCTGAGTCCCTTTGATCCTTCCTAGCCAGTCTGATAGCATTGAATTTGTTCATCATTACGTGCTCATCATAAACTTTGTTGACTTTCATCGACGGGAGTATCTTGTTCTTCAAAACCAGCTCAGATATGCCTTCAGCAGTGTCATCTTTCTTCTGGAAACGTTGAGGCCTTGATTTAGTTGCTGTGTTTACACTACCAGCATGCATAAAAGATTCTCCTCCAGTGATTGGTTCTTTGAGTGGTGGTATGTTCTTAGGGTCAATTGTCATTGGGGTTGAGAGTGTATCCTCACTGTCAATTGTAACTGTTTCGTCAACTTCTGTACCAGAAGAACTAACTTCATCATTGTTTACAGGATCATCATATTTCTTCTCTCCATTGCCTCCATCCTCAAGTTTATGTTCATCTTCTAGTGTACATTTCTGTGAATCTTGCAAACTTTTCGGAGGAGTGGATTGAGATTCCAATGCAGCAACAACTTCACACTGTCTATCATTTTCTATCAAGACTTCCTGCAAATGTTGAGTAGAAGGAAAAACTCTTTTTTGTGTCTCTGGTTGCTCCTTTGATTGGTTAATGATTTTGGGGTCAATCATCTTTAGTCCTGCAGTGAGTTTAGCAAGACCAACGCCACGGGCAGGTGCAATAGGCATGCTCTCTATCAATTTATCTTTTGACTGCAATGGATTTGAGATATGAATATTATCTTCAGCAACCTTCATATCAAACTTTGATTTCACAACGGAAATAGGCAAAGCTGGAACACTTGTTTCCAAAGTAGGATCTACAGTCTCTTTATTGGTCTTAACAACAAATCTCAGAACCCTTTTTTTAACCGGAGTGACTTTAGGATCCAAGGGGGCTTCAACTTCAGCAGGCTTGTTTGCAACATTTGATGCTGGCCTTTCAACAGTTTTAGAAAATTGGTCAACATTTGTAGAGACGCCAACCGTGCTAGCATTCAAACTGACGTGCGGTGCAGGTTCAGTTTGTTTTAGAGTGCTTGGCAACACATCAGGTTGTACATTTTCCTGAGAACCATTCTTGACAATAGCATCTTTGTTAAATGATGCTTCTTGAACCGTGACCGAAATTTCTGCAGTGTGTTGGGTCAATTGAGCAGACTCTTTTGGCATTTCTTGAATATCTTTCAAAACAGAGTCTATCAGAGAAATGGAATCTGATTTTAGACCATCACCGGTTTTATGCACATCTTTCGTCAATATACATTCCTCTTGATTTATAACTTTTGTGCTATCATCGTCTTGTATACCAGAAACATCAGATTCATCCACCACTGGATTTGAAACTTCCTTCACAACTTCTGACAAACATACATTAGATGCTGTTTGATCTACAGATCCTTTTATTGCACTAAGATGAGGAGTTTCTTGATTGACCACCCCAGGTGTTATATTTTGAGCTTGCGGGCATTCATTTTCTAAGGATGACGGATGAGTAGCTGAATGTAAATCATCTTGAAGAGAGTTCACAGATCCATCTAACTTTTCTTCACTCAATGATGATCCTTGGTTGGCAGCTTTCAAATCATCATTTGAATTGATGCTAGACTTCATGATACTTTGGACAACTTTTGGCATTTCTGTTGATTGAACTGATGAAACTTTTGTACGGAAATGTTTTTCTGCATCTGTTACTGCTTCAATGGTATTTGTTGTCTCTGGTTTTTCAAAACTTGGGCAAAAGTAACCTTCTTTTGGTTGGTGATAGTTTTTGGATGTTGTGCAGAATAATTTTGTCCCTCAACATCTTTTGTATTCATTGATAAATGAACATCTGCTGACAAATACGAAGGATCAGTTGTGGCAACTGATGTTTTGTCTGCAAGAGAAGTGTCAATCGTGTCTGAAGCAGTATTCTTATTTGTTTTCTTCACTGCTATCTTCTTCTTCTTTGCTTGTCCTGGTTGAAAATCATCAAGGTCAACACCCTCCTTCTCAGACACAATGCTTGCCATCTTAGAAGCTGCAGCAGCAATATCAACTATTTCTTGCAACGGACTTCGGTCAGGGGTATTGGAAGTAAAAGCAGAATTATTATTATTAGGAACACACTGTTGAAGTGAAGTATTCGAGCTCTGGACTCTGAATTGTTCACTTTCTTCTGAATTTTGGATTGACTTTGTAGAATGTCTACAAGGAGATGCTTGATGCAGTTTTCGATTTTCATCAGACGCTTCTGAGTCTGCATCTTTCTGGACAGACTTGTCAACTCTTTTAAAAAGACACTTGAGTTCATTCAACCTTTTAGAATCAAGTTCTTCAAGCTTCTTTCTGAGCATTGTTTCATGATTTTTCATCACCTTAGACCTTTCAATACTATAGCGTTCGTCAATGGCTATCATTTCAGCAATTAAATTGACCTGCATATTTGGAATATCATATAATCATATGAGAAAAAATGTAATAAATTTTAGTTCAAAAGTTTGGTTATTTTTCACCTCTTGTTCTGTCCTGTTTAATCTGCGGACGTTAGATGAAGAAATGAATCCAATATCAGGTGATTTATATAGGAGACACCAAAAAGACTGTTATAACAAAATGGATTTGACCTGATTATTTGACATAACACGGGAACATCTTCTAGATGGCTCGGCATCATTCTCTTCGGTAGAATCTGCTTGAGCATTCGAAGAGCTTTCTTCTTCTTCACAAATATCATTTGATTCAATTACAGGGAATTTGGCCAACTTTTCTTCGTCCTTTGAAACCAAAACCATAAAACACAATTAGAACAATTAATAACCAAAAAAATGTTTACTAAACATATAAAAAGTCTTTTGTAAGGCAGCTTACCAGCAATGATTCAAAGAGTTCTTCGTCGTCTCGATCTCTCTTACGACAATTTGTCTCCAATTGATCAGTCATGTCGCTGGTAATGTACTTTATACGAGGGGTTTCGGGTGGTGCACTGAGAATGCTATTCTTAACAAGATCTGCAAGCATAACCTGGTAGAAAAAATAATAAAGGTTAAGTTATTTATATATTAAAAAAATCCTAATGAATGTTAAAGTGGTAAATATATATTATTTAAGTACACTGTTTAGGGCTACTAAAAATAAATAAAGAATATATATAACTGGACTCACAATAAGGATGTGTAGACAGCCTTGTAGGTTCAAGTTCCTGACTGTCTTTGTCCTGGTGTCTTTGATATCTCTGATTAGATAATCAACCGCAAAATGACACCAATTCATTAGAGGCACTTGGGACATGTCTGAAAGAGCTCCAAGCAAATAACTTCGGTTGATATTATAACAGGTGGTAGGTGCCAAGTAACCACATAATAAGACTTCCATAAAAGAAAGGCAGAACTTGTCCTTGTCTGCAGGATTTTTGTAGCTCAACAGCTCTTTTTCTTCTCCAGCCAGAGTTTGCCCTCTTCTAGCTTTATCAGGCCTGAATTTTTCTAGTTTCATAAATGCTTTATCTCTTGGATTTCCAGCAGGAGGCATTTGGACCTGAATTTCACCAGCTGGGAACTGCAATATATTCTGAACGGCATCCAAAATTGAAATCCTCCTGTTTCTTAAAACCAGAGACTTTGTTTTGCAATCCACACGTTTGACAAGCCATAACAACAGCCTACGCGGTAGTTTATATGGATGCATATCTAAAATAGATTGGAATCCCATATCTTTTACCCATTGCACTTGTCTGGGTGTTAATTTGTTGATTATTTCTGCTATTCTGTGAGGGCTGCATTTCCAATTGATGCTCTGGATCCAAAATAAAATAATGTAAGAACATGGTAAATATACTTAACTCAGTGCACAATATAAATCATTACCTTCATGTTAAATATACTTAACTCAGTGCACAATATAAATCATTACCTGAACTATAGCTGCTCGATTGGCTCTTTTAATCTTCTTGGGAGAAGATCTTCTACTATTTGTAGTGCTTTTGGATCCAGAGGAGATTTCATCACCACTGGTTTCATGACTAGATCCTTCCGACTAAATTGGTCTTTTTGATCTTGGAGATTTTCTCCGCTCCATGTCTACATTGGTAGATCAGAACATATATTATTTCTTTAGTTTATTTAACAAAAACTACTGAATGGATGTTCTGTGAGATTTTCTCTGATCAAGAGGAAAGTTCTGTGAGCTATATTAAGTAATGGATGTTTCATATACTAAATTTGGGTTCCAGTACATTTTAAATCCAGATAACCAAAAGTAGTTATCAATATGTTTCACAAACAGGACATAGTATATCACATTTCACACATTCAACCCTGGGAATAATGCGGCAAAAAAATCAAAACTATATAGATTTCACATTGTTCTATGAAATAAGTGCCAAAAATGTCTACATTGGTAGATCAGAACATATATTATTTCTCTAGTTTATTTAATAAAAACTAGTGAATGGATGTTCTGTGAGATTTTCTCCGATCAAGAGGAAAGTTCTGTGAGCTATATTAAGTAATGGATTATTCATATACTAAAATTTGGGTTCCAGTACATTTTAAATCCAGATAACCAAAAAGTGCCAAAAATTTCACATTTCACAATCATGTAAGAGAATCTAAGCAACTTAGAGAGTAATCTCCTACTAACCATAGAGACGTACGAACTATAATTATTCGAGTGGATAATTAAAAAGCAAAACCAGCTGGGTAAATCCAAATAGAACATCAACGTATTCTGAAACATCTAGGGTTAGGGTACTGAAAGAAACTAATCTAGAGAACAATATGAACTAACTTTCGGATACTCAAAGAAACAAATCTAGAGAACAAGATGGGAGAAAATGAACTTACCAGCAGCAGAAATCGAGCTATTAAGAACTCCGCCGCTCTAAAAGTACTTGGATTCAGCTTCTATTCATCCTCTGGAGAAGAAAGAATGGGGATAGGTGCGAGCGCCGCGTCCAGCTTCTGTCGCCGAAACGGACCAGAGGAAGAAGGAGCGGCGAGCGGCGGAATACTCTGCCGCCGAGACGGACCAGACGAGGAAGGAAGAGGAGGGGGGAAGCGATGGAGACGCGACCGGTCTAGTAAATGCGAACCTGACACAAAGTAGTTGGTAGGCCCGACCATAACTCGCCAGTTATTACAAATACGAAGATTTCACTGCATCTATACAAAGGAATACAATGTGGTGGGCCAGTGCTAGCACGAATCGCGGAGTGAATCACCGGTGGAGGATCTACCGGTACATGCCGTAACCACGCAAAATGAGTTTGCGCCATCCAACACTATGTCTCAAATGTCTGTTTTTTTATTAACTCACAAAAATTGTTCGCCTCAATTTGTTTACACCGCCACTGTGGTTTTTGCCATCCCGAGCGGCTCACGTGTAGCTTCCACCATCCTTCAGCGGCTTTTCGCCAAACATCGACGGCAAAAGACAGTAGCAACATGCAGAGTGGGGTACATGATGATTTTAATTGACCAGACGAACGTCCGGACTCCTATAAACTTCCCAAATTTGCTTCCGGTGTACGAAAATTCAAACACTCGGGCGTGTCCACGGACATATACAACACCATGTTAGATGGCAAAAAAACACCCGAACACCTCGGTCCGGACGTTTGCGAGAGATTTGCGGGACGTTGTTGGAGATGCCCTTAACAACAGTAGAGTAAGTGCAAACTCTAGAAATTCAGAGTGCCAAAAGTGAACGTGTTTTATAATGTTTTGTTGACTCGTGTACATCGCATTGCATCCATAATATTTATTTTATTACTTTTTAATTTGCTTGAAATTTGTAGTTTCAGTTTAAACCACTGAAAGAATGAGTAAATGTAATCAAACCATGCGTGGTGCCACATGTTCTTTGCTTTCTCAGAGGGGGAGATGTCAATATAAATGGGTGTCAGAACTACTTAATCATAATGGTAATTGGGACTCGACCCGTTTGAATCAGTTCTTCTTGCATATGGATGTCCAAGCTATTTGTCGTATACGGCCATCTCCGCGTTTTGGGGAAGATTTCATTGCTTGGGAACCGGAGAAGAATGGCCAATTCACAATTCGGAGTGCTTATTGGCTAGCTGCGGGAGAGCTATATGCTCCTTCTTTAGCTTCCACAAGCAGCGCCCGTGACACACACAGGGAGGTCTGGAACCTAATTTGGTCGTGCCCCTCCCCGCCTAAAGTTCTCTCTTTTGCTTGTCGTGATGTGACGAATTCTTTGGCAACATGGAAAAATAAACAGCGGAGGACTTTGGAGATTCAGGGTACTTGCCCAGTCTGTGGGAGAGAGGATGAAGACATTTTTCATGTCTTTTGTGCTTGTGATAATGCACGTTGGCTATGGCGAGCTATGTCCGAGGTTTGGGCGCTTCCTGATGTTACCACAATTATGCGCCATGATGACAGGTTATTGCAGCTTATCTGTGATGTAGATGAGGCCATGCGAGTTCGCGTACTAATGCTTTTCTAGAGATTATGGCATATCAGAAATGAGTTAGTGCATGGCATGTCAGCACCACCTATTGATGTTTCGGTCAAATTTTTATCAAGTTATCTTGATCCACTTATTTCACTCAAGATGGATCCAAATGCAGATTTTGTGAAAGGAAAAATGGTGGCCAACCCTTGTTACCCATTGGTGCAGCCACATGCAATAATAATATACCTGCGGCTAACACTTCCTGGATCCCTCTGGTACTTGGGCGTGTTAAGCTTAACACGAATGGTTCGGTCCTGAACGGAGTTACAGGGACGGGTATGGTTCTTCGGGATCACCTTGGCGCTATTATTTTCAGCTCATGCAGATTTCTGGGAGAATGTGAGGATGTTTTGGAAACAAAAATTCTTGCGCTTCGGGAAGGGATTTCATTGGCTTTGCAGTGGATTAGTTTATCCATTGATGTTGAATCAGACTGTTTGGAGGTTGTGGCTATGGTGAAGAGTAGTGAAAGCAATTTATCAAATTATTCTTTTATTATCAAAGAGATTAAGCAAAGTATGGAGGAACGTGACTCTTCTATTACTCATATTCGCCGTACTGGCAATAGAGCTAGTCATTCCATGGCAAACTTTGGTACGGCTAATGGTCGAACTATGGTTTGGCTAGGGTCTGGCTCGGAGGAAGTCCTTAATGTTGCTCTACGAGATTGTAATCCCTATTTTTTGAGTAATAGAGTTATTTCACACACAAAAACATGCTGCTAAAATAGAAATAGGTAGTTATTACATTAATGCCAAAATTCATTGTATTTGCCAACATATGCATATTCTTTGGTGTATTTAGAAAACCAAAAATGCAAACATTTTTTATAATGCAATGTGGTTTGACATTAAGCATGTATGATGGCTCATCCTTCTTACACTGAAATGGAGAATACCGCACAAGGTTGCAAATCTTCATCAGTTGAATTCTCTAGTTCAGTAAATCTCTACATGGTAAGATCACCTCATCCTCTCGATGTGGGGTCGACTATGTCACTGAGGATGTTGTATTCAGCTCCATTAAAAAACTTCGCATTGTTGGGATCATGTATGAAGATTCAGGTGTTGATGGTAATCTTCCTCTTCCTTGCTCTCCCTCGGTCCTCCCTCGGATGTTAAAGGCCCCTATACCTAGTACACTGTCACCACTGGAGATGGCCGACTCCCCCGCTTAGTCACCTCTTAAGAAGACCAGGACGTCCTCATCACCAGTGGTGTTGCTGGTAGTAGAAGCCAGTGACTATGCAGAGATTTGCAGGAGCAAACAAGTTGGAGAGATAGATGTTTCTTTCCTCTTGCTTCCTAGACTTTTTGCTCTTGAATAGACTGTAATATTGTACAGATTACACTAATTATGGTGGCTTTGTTTTGTTGCCTTAGTTTCTTTTCCAGCTTTAGCTTGATGTATTTTTTTGGTTTTCCATTTTCAATCACGGTTATGTGTGAAACCGAGAGGGCCTTCGAACCTTCCTGATGATGTTGAAAAAAATCATTGTATTTATATACAATTGGTGACTTGAAAAGGCGGCATTTGCAACAACAACAAAATGAACATATGCAACATCGCTATTCGACGTTGCTAGTTACTACTAGCCGAGGTAGTCTAGTCCTCATCGTCGTCCTCGTCCTCCTCCTTGTCGATGTTTGTCAAGGTAGTTGAGTCCCTCATCGTCGATTGACAGACCAAGGCTCCAGCGGCGAGCGCGCTCTTCCTCGAGCTCGCCCTTCTCAGCAGAGCGATGAGCGAGAAGGTTGATCTGCCGCTGCTTCTCCCCGTCATCGGTTGCGGGGGAAAACTCGTGGAGCTACTCCTCCGCTTCGCGGATGGAGAGCTCGAGCACAATCCTGATTGAGTCCTCGGGCTCAAGCTCGGTCTCATCCTTGACAGGATGAGGACGAAGGGGGCGAGGGGACTATTGGAAATATGCCCTAGAGGCAATAATAAAGTTGTTATTGTCATATTTCCTTGTTCTTGATAAATGTATATTATCCATGCTAGAATTGTATTGACCGGAAACTTAAATACATGTGTGGATATATAAATAGACACCGTGTCCCTAGTGAGCCTCTACTAGACTAGCTCATTGATTAAAGATGGTTAAGGTTTCCTAACCATAGATATGAGTTGTCATTTAATAAGGAGATCACATCATTAGAAGAATGATGTGATGGACAGACCCAATGATAAGCTTAGCATCTGATCGTGTCACTTAGCTTAATTGCTACAGCTTTCTTCATGTCAAGTATCTATTCCTTAGACCATGAGACCGTGTCACTCCCTAATGCCGGAAGAATATTTTGTGGGTATCAAACGTCACTTCGTAACTGGGTGATCATAAAGGAGCTCTTCAGGTATCTCGGAAAGTATTTGTTGGGTTGCATTGATCGAGACTGGGATTTGTCACTCCGTGTGACGGAGAGATATCTCTGGACCCTCTCGGTAATACGACATCCTAAGTAGCTTGCAAGCATGTGACTAATGTGTTTAGTCACGGAGATGTTGTATTACGGAACGAGTAAAGAGACTTGTCGGTAACGAGATTGAACTAGGTATGGTGATACCGACGAACGAATCTCGGGCAAGTAAAATATCGCGAGACAAAGGGAATTGTATACGGGATTATCTGAATCGTTGACATCGTTGTTCAAACCGATAAAGATCTTCATTGAATATGTGGGAGTCAATATGGGCATCCAGGTCCCACTATTGATTATTGATCAAAGAGGTGTCTCGGTCATGTCTGCATGTTCTCAAACCCGTAGGGTCACACACTTAACGTTCGGTAACGCTAGGTGTCGGTGTCAAAACCGGAAGATCTCGGGTAGGGGGGCCCGATCTGTGAGATTGGATCGATGGGTAACAAGAGATGAGGGACACGATGTTTTATCCAGGTTCGGGCCCTCTTTGAGGAGGTAAAACCCTACGTCCTGCTCTTGCTTATATGATGGGTGTATCAAAGTACAGAGTTGATCTACCTCGAGATTGTAAGTTGTGGACTAAACCCTAGGGGTAATGGTGATGATGATGAATCTCTGTATCGACTAGCCTAGCCTCGGCTTATATAATGTACTGGGGGCCTAGGATAACAAGAGTCCTAGTCGGATACGTCGGTGGAGAGGAGTCCTTGTCTTGTGCGTCAAGTCTTGTGGAATCTCCCTTGTATACGTCATGGGCTGCTGTAACGCCCCCGACTTAATCGTGCACTAATCATACACGCAAATGCACACGATCAAGCCTAAGGACTCACTTGAAGATATCACAACACAACTCTAAACACAAATAAAAGTCATACAGGCTTTATATTACAAGCCAGGGGCCTCGAGGGCTCGAATACATAAGCTCGCGAGCAAGCGTTAGCAGAAGCAACCAAATATCTAAGTACAGACATAAAGAGAAACAAGTTTGCCTTAAGAAGGCTGAGCAAAACAACGATAACTAGATCGAAAGGCGCAGGCCTCCTGCCTGGGAGCCTCCGAATCTACTCCTGGTCGTCGGTGGTCTCCACGCAGTAGTAGTCTCCGCCAGAGGGGTAGTAGTAGTCGTCGACTGGGGAAGCTGGCTCCTGGGATCCGTCATCTAATCGCAACAAAAGGGGTATAGGGGGAAAGAAGTAGCAAAGCAACTGTGAGTACTCATCCAAAGTACTCGCAAGACTTACATTAGAACTATTCTATTTATGCATTGGTATCAAGTGAAGAGGTTGTATCTGTGGGCTAGTCTGCAGAAAAGCCAGAATAGAGAGAGGGCCTAGCCTATCGAAGACTAGCAACTTGCAGCATTAGAAGAGTGTAGATTAGCATAATATAGTAAGGTAGTAAGCAAGTAGTAACAACGCCCAGAGATCCTTCCTCGACTCCATGCGAGAAAGCAATCCCGGAGCCACATATTATTAAACAAGTATCCTCTTCTAGTTGTACTAGATCGGTATACTTTTTGAGCGTCCGTTACCGTGGACACGACTATTCGAATAGATATACTTCCCTGCAGGGGTGCACCAACTTTCCCAACACGCTCGATTAACTCTGGCCGGACACACTTTTATCGGGTCATGCCCGGCGTCGGCTGATCGACACACCATAGTCCTACCTAGGCTCAACAGAGAGGCCAGCACGCCGGTCTAACTCCTAAATGCGAAGGGGTCAGGGGCCAATCATCCTTTGCAATCCTGCGCGTTGCGAGCGCGGCCGGTGAGCAGACCTAGCCCCCGTAATACAAGCGCAGGCTTTCCCAGTCCAACCCGGCATGCGCCACTCAATTGCTGACGTCTGAGAGCTTTCGAAAGAATCGTATGACGCCGAGTGCCCATACTTATTCCCGCGTGGTGGTTAGTGCGAAAAGTCCAGAGGCCTACTCAGATCACATATCCTAACCCATAAGTGTGCTGGGAGCTCGCGGTGACAATCAGTGATCCACGATCTGTGGTCCCGTTGCCCCGTCTCGTGGACTTACGGCAAGGGCCAGGAATGCCCGGCCGTGCCACGTAATTATCTCGTGGGTACCCTCACGGTCAACCCGACTCCACATTTCTAGCGGGTACCCCTCAGGGTCGACCCGCCTCCAACAAGGTACGGTAGTAAAGGTGAAGGTATCCATGTGTTCATCACATCAAGGGGGAATCCGAGGAATCACCCTCGTTGGATTCCTACTCGATGCATCCGTCAAGGTGAACCCGGAGGAATCACCCTCGATGGGTTCACACTTGAGGGGTTGCACGACAGCGTCATCATCGGGGGTGGTGAAAGAGGAATCACCCTCGGTGACTCACATCCGACTAGCTACGCTACAGAGATGTCATCAGGAGTGGGTTAGGAGGCATCACCCTTGTCACTCGATAGTAGCTCTGCAGTGTCATGCAACTAAGGGGGGGACGGTGCAGTGATGTGTCGGTCTCTGCATGTCGATCACAATGCTCGAGGCACCAGTAGAATAAAGCGGGGCAACAGGGACAAGGGTGAGGGGCCACTGATGGATCACTAACCAACCTATTCTAAGCAGTTTAGGATGACAGGTAAAGTAATAACAACAGGTTGCAAAAACAGGCTATGCATCAAAATAGGAGCAATCAATTACAGTAGCAAATTCTAATGCAAGCATGGGAGAGAAAGAATAGGCGATATTGGAATGATCAAGGGGGGTTTGCTTGCCTGGAAGCTCTGCTGAAAAGGCCTGGTCATCAGAGGCGTAATCTTGCTCGGCAGCAGCATCAGTCTCGGGGTCTACCGGAGAGAAGAGGGGGGAAGAAACAATAAATAAAAAGCAAACAATGCAACACAGATGCATGGCATGGCAATATGCAGTGCTGGGGGTGACCTAATGCAATGCTACACGTTGCAGGCAGAGCGGGAAAATATCTAGGGATATTTTCCCGGCTTCGAGCATCTGTCAGACAGATGAACCGGAGGGAAGGTTCCATGTTTGCATGGTTGTGGGCATGTGACAGGCAAACGGAGGGCATATTCGGGTTCGTCTCGTTTTTCTGATCAACTTTCATGTAGAAAACTTTTCGATCCGAGCTACGGTTTATTTTCTATAATTTTTCAAAGTTTTAAACCATTTTCTGAAATTCCTGGAATTATTTTAATTAATAAATTCGCATTATCCAGAACAGTGACTGATGATGTCAGCATGATGTTAGGGTGATGTCAGCAGTCAACTTTGACCATTGACTAGTCAATTTGACAGGTGGGGCCCCTCTGTCATAGACTGTATTATTTTAACAGGAGATTAAATTAACTAATTAATCTAATTAGCTAGTGGGTCCCACTGTCAGTGACTGGTTAAATTAACAGTTTTAATTAACAGATTAATTAGTAGTTTAATTAATTATAAAACCATTTAATTAGCACGGGGCCCGCATGTCAGCGCCTGTGCGAGCCCAGTCAGCAGTTGACCTGGTCAACTGGGTCAACTGGGCCCGCGGGACCCAGTTGCCAGCGACCCAGGGCGTGCCACGTGGGCGCCACGCCAGCGCCGGCTGCCGGAGTTGCTCCGGCGAGCCCGAAATGCGGCGGCGCGCACGGGGGGTGGCCGGGATTTTGCCTACGGTGGGCCAAAACGGACGCGGCCGGTGCCGTTTGAACGTCCGTGGGGTGCCGCTTCCAATGGCGGCTGCTACGCGGGCTGGGGTGGTCGAAACTGCGCGCGATGACGACGGCAGGCGGCGGCGACGTACGGGCGCACTCGGGTTCGAGCCTAGTGGCTCGCCCGAGTCAAACTGTTGCGCACACGCACCTCCCTCGCAACCCAGGAGCACGGCGACGCGACCAGGCAATGAGGAGGGGCACGGGGATCGCGGCAGGAACCTGCCAGGTGGCGGCCGGAGCGTGGCAGCGGTGCGTGGCGAGAACGGCGAGCCACGGCGAGAATGCGGGCAGCAGAGGGAGGGGAGAGAGGTGGATGCTCATGGCGAGGCTGTAGGGGAAGGCAGCGGGCTCGGGGAGGCTCAGTGCAGGCGGTGCGGCGACGGCGATCTTGGCGGCCGTAGATGGAGAAGATGGTCGAGGGCGTCGTTGTGGGCCGACTGACGTCGCGTGGCTCGGCGGGAAGATGTGGTCGACGGAGGCGAAGCATGTAGACACGATGGAGAGGCGAGGAGGGCACGGTGGCCGCGACGTTTACGGTGGCGAAGCCATGGCCGCGCTCGGGTGAGGGTGGAGAGCGAGGCAGAGAGAGAAGGAGTGGGTTAGGGTTCGTCCAGGGGGAGCGAGGAGGGGCCAAGTAGGCGACCGCGGTGCTGTAGCGGCGCGTTGTCGAGCGCGCGCGAGGAGGGTGCAACTGCGGGAGTGCGCGCGTGTGCGACTGAGAGGAGAGAGAGCGGGAGGTTAGGGGAGACCCGTGCTGGGCTGGGCCGGGCACTGTAGTCCACAGGCTTGAGTGCACAGTGGCTTCGGCCTTTTTCTCCTTTTTCTTTTCTGCCTTTTATTTCCACTGCTGTTTTGCATTTTATTTCAGCCATCAAATGATTTATGAAAAATATGCAGTTAGGCTCAAAAATTGGTATGCAATATTCCTCACTGCCCCAAAAAGTTTGGGTGCAATATAATTCCATTTGAATTTTCCATAAAGGAAATGGCATTTAAAATGCTGACTTGGCACTGTTTTCATGATGTTAGAGTCATCTAGGGAATTTAGGTGATGTTGTTTTCCTGAACATAAATAGTTATGGAATATTTGCTACAACATGAACTATTTAGTTTCCAAATTTGAACAACTTTTATTTTCACCTCATATTTGAATTTCAATTTGAATTGGAATTTGAAATGAGATATGATTCCAATGTGATTAAGCATTGCAAATCAAAATGACTTGGCATTAACATGGTGGATCACTGTAGCTCATTACATAGGGGTGTTCCAATTCTCCTCCTCTAAAAGAAATTCTCGTCCCGAGAATTCAGGAGGTAGAAGGAAGAAGATCGGGGTATTCTTCGCGAAGACGATCCTCACGTTCCCAAGTGGCTTCATCTTCAGTATGATTCGACCACTGCACTTTGAGGAACTTGATTGTCTTCTGACGGGTCCGACGTTCAGCTTGGTCAAGAATACGGATCAAATACTCCTTATAAGAGAGATCATCTTGCAATTCAAGCATCTCATGATCCACTGCACGGTGCGGAGATTCCTTGAAGCAACGGCGAAGTTGCGATACATGGAAGACGTCGTGGATGTGTGAGAAGTGAGGCGGCAACTCCAATTTATAAGCCACCTCTCCACATCTGGCGAGAATACGGAAGGGGCCAATGTAGTGAGGAGCTGACTTGCCCTTGATTCGAAAGCGATGAGTGCCCTTCATAGGAGTGACACATAGATAAGCTTGCTCACCAGGTTGATAGATCGATCCCTAGTGTTTACGATCATAATTGCTCTTCTGGCGAGACTGGGCCGCCTTGAGATTTTCCCGAACAATACGGACTTGCTCTTCAGCGTGTTGGATAATATTCAGACCAATGAGTGGTCGTTCCCCAGTTTCTGACCAATTCAGAGGGGTTCAACACTTACGTCCATACAATACCTCGAAGGGAGCCATCTTCAAGCTGGCTTGATAGCTGTTGTTGTACAAGAATTCAGCATACGGGGGAGATTCCTCCCACTTCTTGCCAAATGAGATGACACAAGCACGTAGCATATCTTCAAGCACTTGATTAACTCGTTCAACTTGGCCTTGGGACTGGGGGTGATAAGCAGAGCTCCAGGTTATATGAGTTCCCATAGCTTGTTGGAAACTATCCCAGAACTTTGAGGTGAAGAGGCTGCCACGATCTGAACTGATCTCCTTCGGAATACCGTGGAGTGATACAATTCTAGAGATATACAAATCTGCTAACTGACTAGCAGTGATCGTCTCCTTGACTGGCAGAAAGTGTGCAACTTTGGAGAGTTGATCGATGACGACAAGAATTGCATCATGGCCCTTCTATGACTTAGGAAGGCCAGTGATAAGGTCCATCTGAACCTTGTCCCACTTCCATTCAGGAATAGGGAGCGGTTGCAGAATTCCAGCAGGCTTCTGATGTTCTACCTTGACGCGACGGCAAACGTCACATTAGGCAACATAGCGAGCAATGTCTTGCTTCATTTTGGACCACCAGTACCTTTGACAGAGATCACGATACATCTTGGTACTACCCGGATGAATAGACAGTGGTGTATCATGTGCCTCCTTCATAACTTTGTCAGTCATAAGCTCGAACCAAGGTACCACAATGCGATTTCTGAAGTACAAAGTTCCATCTTCAGCAAGTGAGAAATCTCTGGACTTTTCAAGGTCAAGATCTCTTTTCATCAGATCAACTTCAACATCTTTTGCTTGCGCAGACTTAACAGCTTTCTCAAGATCTGGCTGTAGGACAAGGGTATTAAGAGAACCCTGAGGAACAATATGAAGGTTCAACTTGCGAAGTTCTTCATGAAGCCGGGGTTGAGCTCGCTGAATCATGAGGTTGTTGCAATAGGACTTGCGACTCAAAGCATCTGCCATTACATTAGCCTTGCCAGGGGTATATGAAATACCGCAGTCATAGTCTGTAATTGTTTCCAGCCATCGTTGTTGGCGGAGATTAAGATCTGGCTGAGTAAACAAATACTTCAGACTTTGGTGATCAGTGTAGATCTCACATCGATTACCGAGAAGGTAATGTCGCCACAGCTTCAATGCATATATCACTGCAGCAAGTTCAAGATCATGCACTGGGTAGTTCTCTTCATGAGGACGCAACTGTCGTGAGGCATAAGCAATCACTCTGCGCTCTTGCATCAGGACACAGCCTAATCCTTGACGAGAGGCGTCGCAATAAATCATGAAGTCCTTGCGAGAATCCGGAGGAGCAAGCACTGGAGCAGAGGTCAGCTTGTCCTTAAGTGTGTGGAAACTTTCCTGACATTTATCTATCCACTCAAACTTAACGCCTTTGTGAAGCAGATTAGTCAGAGGCTTGCAATCTTGGAGAAGTTCTCGATAAATCAACGGTAATAGCTTGTGAGTCCGAGAAAACTTCTCACTTGCTTGACATTTTTCGGAGGAGTCCCGTCAAGAATAGCCTGAACTCGTTCTGGGTTGACAGCAATACCATCCTTGGAAATCACATGTCCGAGGTAGGTCACTTCGGATAACCAGAATTCACACTTGGAATACTTGGCATATAGCTGATGTTCTCGAAGCTTTTCCAACACAAGAGGAAGATGTTCAGCATGTTCTTCCTTATTCTTGGAAAATATCACGAAATCATCCAGATAAACCATGACGAACTTGTCGAGGTAATCCATAAAGATATAATTCATCAAGTGAGAGAACGTTGCTGGAGCATTAGTTAAACCAAAGGACATGACAATGTACTCATATGAACCATAGCGAGTAACGAAGGCAGGCACTCTTGGGAATATCTTCTTCGCGGACTTGGATCTGATGGTAACCCAACCTCAAGTCAAGTTTAGAGAATACTGAAGATCCAGCAAGTTGATCATACAGATCGTTGATCCGAGGAAGCAGATACTTGTTCTGAATGGTGGCCTGGTTGATTGGTTGGTAATCTTGGACTAACCGATTCGTACCATCTTTCTTCTTGACAAAGAGAGAAGGTGCTCCCCAGGCAGAGGAACTTGGGCGAATGAAACCCTTGCGAAGTGATTTGTCGATTTCCTCCTTAAGCTCAAGGAGTTCATGCAGCGGCATCTTGTAAGGACGCTTCGCAATAGGAGTAGTGCCTGGTTTCAAGTCGATGACAAACTTGACAGCTCTAACAAGGGGTACTCCTGGAAGTTCTTCTGGAAAGACATCTTGGAAGTCGTGAATGACTGGAACGTTTTTGATTCCCTCAAGAGGAGAAGCGTTCAAAGAATTCAGGGAATATATCTGGGCTTCGGCATTTTGAATGAAGTGAGCATGGTAGTTCACTAACTCGTTCGAGGGGTGTAGGAGTTGAACGACTTTAGTGGCACAATGGATAGAAGCAGTATGAGCTTTTAACCAATCCATTCCCAGAATGAGGTCAATGTTGGATGACTTCAAAAGAATGGGAGAGACATGGAACTCCAACCCTTCAATTTCAACGGTAACGTTGTGGCTAACCATGGTGGTTTGACATTGGCCTGTGGGAGTGTTTACCAATAGTGGGATGTTCATCTCCTCATATTTAATGCCATGCATGTATGCAAAAGTTTCTGATATGAATGAATGCGATGCTCCTGAATCAAATAAAACAGAAGCTGGCATTGAGTTAACGAGAAGAGTACCCATCACAGTAGTAGGTTGATCCTGAGCTTCATTTAGATCAACAAGATAAGCTTGACCACGACCATAAGAAGGCCTGGCATTGTTGTTGCGGAACTGGTTGTTGCCACGGCCAGCAGGGAGAAGTGCAAGATGATTCTGGTTCTGAGAGCAGTCTCTGGAACGGTGACCTGGACGGCCACACTTGAAGCAGAGTCCGTCTTCGGGACGGAGAGCAGGCGCTCGAAGCATTGGAGCTTGAGGCCTCGGCTGCCTCAGAGGTGGAGGAGGCATACGAGGTGCAGCATACGACGGCCTTGGAGCAGGAACAGTTGGGCGGTACATGCTATGCGGAATCCAGATACGGCGCTTCTAGGAAGACGAGCCCAAAGATGAGCCCGCTTCACGGGTGCGCTTGAGAGTATCCTTGTGATCCTTCAGACCAGTCTCAACCTGGATGGCCTTGTTCACCAAGGTGGCGAAATCAGCGAAGTCTTGGACAAGCAGTGCTAGCATGATATCTGGGTTGAGCCCTTCATGGAACTTCTCCTATCTGCGAGCATCAGTAGCAATATCTTCTTCAGCATAGCGGGACAAGTCAAGAAACTCCCGCTGATAAACTTCCACAGTCTTGCTACCCTGGGTAAGGTTGCGGAACTCACGCTTCTTCCGGTCCATAACTCCCTGGGGAATGTAACGGGCATGGAAGGCAGCTCGGAAATCCACCCAAGTGATGATGGTTCCAGCAGCTAGGGTATGCCTGTGACTGTCCCACCATTGAGCTGCAGGGCCCTTCAGAAAGTAGGATGCGAAGGTGACATAGTTGGCAGGGGCAACATTAGCAGACTTCATCTCATAGGTGATGTCATGGAGCCAGTCATCAGCATCAAGTGGCTGCACTGAGTTGCGGAAGACAGTTGGATTGAGGCGCACAAACTCCTGCAGGGTTATTGAGGCTGGCTGCTGGTTGGCATTCGGATGAGGAAACTGATCCATAAGCCCTTGCATAAACTGGCGTTGCGTTTCAAACTATTGCATCATTGCAGCCATATGGTCGGGCGGTGGTGGATTGTTGTCACCACGGCCACGACCTGAGGGTCTAACCATCCTGCTAAAATCAACAGGGGGTAGTTTAGCAACGAGTTTTGCAATTGTATGGAATCATTCATGAAATAACACGCACAATCAAAGGAAGTGCAATAGATACAACATCATAGTCAAACATGACATAAAGATCCATACATAGATTTGGTTACAGGCCAGCGTTACAACAGCGAAAAGGAAAGCTAGACACACTTGGCGGCACGTAGGCATGCGGTGGAGGGATACAACAATGGGACATAGCGATAGCTACATCAACGTCGGAGAAAACCACTGAAGCCAGGGAACTGCAGGTGACGACGCAGGGTACCCTCGATATAAGGATCCTGCGCTCTGTGAACACTCTGGTGCAGAACCTGGTCCCGGACTGGAAGAAGAGGACCACGTGAAGGAGTAGAACCTCCAACAACAAGCCACTCAAGACCTGGTGGCATCTCCGTCCTGCGCGGGTAAAGGATGTACTCTGGGTGCATCCGTGCACTGACTGCTGGCAGCAACTGTGTTAGAGCGGCGTAAAGACGAGCACGAGTGGCGTACAACTCGACAACAAGAGCTCGGGCAGTGCGATCCAGAGTCTGAGTGTACTGAACCAAAACCTGCGGGTCATAACGACGCGGCATGTAAGGAGTACATACAACAGTGTAGTATCCACTCTCATCCCCAGCGGGGACATAAGGGATATATCTGAATCTAGTCTCCTCCAAGCGACCGTGCTCTCCACGGAGACGGGCAATAGCAGTATAGGCAGCATCATGGACGACCATATCAACAGTCACTCCAACACCATGAAAGGTGTGCAACTCAGCGATGGAGTTGTTCTGCCGATCAAAGATACGAACCACAACGTGGTACTGCTCTTGGTTGAACTCGCGGTAATCCTCGTAAACTGTGTACTCGGGGTACCAGCGATATCCCAGCCTGGTCAAGAGGTCGACCAAGATAGCAGGGAACCCAGTCACATCAACATCCATAGTCTGGCGTACGAGCTGCCTTGCGGGACGCATCTGAAACAAAGGAGTGCAAGATGTCAAACGATAGTGTGAGAAGCATATGATAGCATTGGAAGGAAATGTTTGCAGATAATCCAGCTCTCCGGGTGAATGTGAACACGAGAACCTAATGTTAGCGTTAGCAAAACTTTAACCCGAATAGAAGAGAGATCAGAATCCCAGAGTAAGGAATAGGAATAAAAGATCCTAATACCACCCATTGGCGACGTGGGCCTGTAAGCCACACAGCCATGTTAGTAAAACAGTTTTCAAAGTCTTGACTCAACTTCGGCCAAGGAGTTGGAAAGGGGGATTCCTACAAACAGTCGGCTTCGATACCAACTTGTAACGCCCCTGACTTAATCGTGCACTAATCATACACGCAAATGCACACGATCAAGCCTAAGGACTCACTTGAAGATATCACAACACAACTCTAAACACAAATAAAAGTCATACAAGCTTTATATTACAAGCCAGGGGCCTCGAGGGCTCGAATACATAAGCTCGCGAGCAAGCGTTAGCAGAAGCAACCAAATATCTAAGTACAGACATAAAGAGAAACAAGTTTGCCTTAAGAAGGCTAAGCAAAACAACGATAACTAGAACGAAAGGCGCAGGCCTCCTGCCTGGGAGCCTCCGAATCTACTCCTGGTCGTCGGTGGTCTCCACATAGTAGTAGTCTCCGCCGGAGGGGTAGTAGTAGTCGTCGACCGGGGCAGCTGGCTCCTAGGATCCGTCATCTGATCGCAGCAAAAGGGGTATAGGGGAAAAGAAGTAGCAAAGCAACCGTGAGTACTCATCCAAAGTACTCGCAAGACTTACATCAGAACTATTCTATTTATGCATTGGTATCAAGTGAAGGGGCTGTATCTGTGGGCTAGACTGCAGAAAAGCCAGAATAGAGAGAGGGCCTAGCCTATCGAAGACTAGCAACTTGCAGCATCTTGCAGCATTAGAAGATTGTAGATTAGCATAATATAGTAAGGTAGTAAGCAAGTAGTAACAACGCCCAGAGATCCTTCCTCGACTCCATGCGAGAAAGCAATCCTGGAGCCACATATTATTAAACAAGTATCCTCTTCTAGTTGTAGTAGATCGGGATACTTTTTGAGCGTCCGTTACCGTGGACACGGCTATTCGAATAGATATACTTCCCTGCAAGGGTGCACCAACTTTCCCAACACGCTCGATTAACTCTGGCCGGACACACTTTTATCGGGTCATGCCCGGCCTCGGCAGATCGACACACCGTAGTCCTACCTAGGCTCAACAGAGAGGCCAGCACGCCGGTCTAACTCCTAAATGCGAAGGGGTCATGGGCCAATCATCCTTTACAATCCTACGCGTTGCGAGCGCGGCTGGTGAGCAGACCAGGCCCCCTTAATACAAGCGTAGGCTTTCCCAGTCCAACCCGGCGCGCGCCACTCAATTGCTGATGTCTGAGAGCTTTCGGAAGAATCGTACGACGCCGAGTGCCCATACTTATTCCCGCGTGGTGGTTAGTGCAAAAAGGCCAGAGGCCGACTCAGATCACATATCCTAACCCATTAGTGTGCTGGGAGCTCGCGGTGACAATCAGTGATCCACGATCTGTGGTGCTGTCGCCCCGTCTCGTGGACTTACGGCAAGGGTCAGGAATGCCCGGCCCTGCCACGTAATTATCTCGCGGGTACCCTCACGGTCAACCCGACTCCACATTTCTTGCGGGTACCCCTTGGGGTCGACCCGCCTCTAACAAGGTACGGTAGTAAATGTGAAGGTATCCGTGTGTTCATCACATCAAGGGGGAATCCGAGGAATCACCCTAGTTGGATTCCTACTCGATGCATCCGTCAAGGTGAACCCGGAGGAATCACCCTCGATGGGTTCACACTTGAGGGGTTGCACAACAGTGTCATCATCGGGGGTGGTGAAAGAGGAATCACCCTCAGTGACTCACATCCGACTAGCTACACTACAGAGATGTCATCAGGAGTGGGTTAGGAGGCATCACCCTCGTCACTCGATAGTAGCTCTACAGTGTCGTGCAACTAAGGGGGGGACGGTGCGGTGATGTGTCGGTCTCTGCATGTCGATCACAATGCTTGGGGCACCAGTAGAATAAAGCGGGGCAACAGGGACAAGGGTGAGGGGCCACTGATGGGTCACTAACCAACCTATTCTAAGCAGTTTAGGATGACAGGTAAAGTAACAACAGCAGTTTACAAAAATAGGCTATGCATCAGAATAGAAGCAATCAATTACAGTAGCAAATTCTAATGCAAGCATGGGAGAGAAAGAATATGCGATATTGGAATGATCAAGGGGGGGGGGGTTTGCTTGCCTAGAAGTTCTGCTGAAAAGGCTTGGTCGTCAGGGGCGTAGTCGTACTCGGCAGCAGCGTCAGTCTCGGGGTCTACCGGAGAGAAGAGGGGGGAAGAAACAATAAATAAAAAGCAAACAATGCAACGCAGATGCATGGCAATATGCAGTGCTGGGGGTGACCTAATGCAATGCTACACGTTGCAGGTGGAGCGGGAAAATATCTGGGGATATTTTCCCGGCTTCGGGCGTCTGTCAGACAGATGAACCAGAGGGAAGGTTCCATGTTTGCATGGTTGTGGGCATGTGACAGGCAAACGGAGGGCATATTCGGGTTCATCTCGTTTTTCTGATCAACTTTCATGTAGAAAACTTTTCGATCCGAGCTACGGTTTATTTTCTATGATTTTTCAAAGTGTTAAACCATTTTCTAAAATTTCTAGAATTATTTTAATTAATAAATTCGCATTATCCAGAATAGTGACTGAT
The DNA here is from genome assembly GCA_039707655.1 of Elymus sibiricus. Classification (NCBI taxonomy): domain Eukaryota; kingdom Viridiplantae; phylum Streptophyta; class Magnoliopsida; order Poales; family Poaceae; genus Elymus; species Elymus sibiricus. The sequence continues at coordinate 195,776,031 of CM077666.1, read as the reverse complement.
GATGTCAGCATGATGTCAGGGTGATGTCAGCAGTCAACTTTGACCATTGAATGGTCAAACTGACAGGTGGGGCCCCTCTGTCATAGACTGTATTATTTTAACAGCAGATTAAATTAACTAATTAATCTAATTAGCTAGTGGGTCCCACTGTCGTTGACTGGTTAAATTAACAGTTTTAATTAACAGATTAATTAGTAGTTTAATTAATTATAAAACCGTTTAATTAGCACGGGGCCCACATGTCAGCGACTGTGCGAGCCCAGTCAGCAGTTGACCTGGTCAACTGGGCCCGTGGGACCCAGTTGCCAGCGACCCAGGGTGTGCCACGTGGGCGCAACGCGAGCGCCGGCTCCCGGAGTTGCTCCGGCGAGCCCGAAACGCGGCGGCGCGCACGAGGGGTGCCCGGGATTTGCCTACGGTGGGCCAAAACGGACGCGGCCGGTGCCGTTCGAACGGCCGTGGGGTGCCGTGTCCAACGGCGGCAGCCACGCGGGCTGGGGTGGCCGGAACTGCGCACGACAACGACGGCAGGCAACGGCGATGTACGGGCGCACTCGGGTTCGAGCGTAGGGGCTCGCCTGAGTCAAACTGGTGCGCGCACGCGCCTCCCTGGCAACCCAGGAGCACGGCGACGCGACCAGGCAATGAGCAGGGGCACGGGGACCGCGGCAGGAACCTGCCAGGCGGCGGCGGGAGCGCGGCAGCGGCGCGTGGCGAGAACGGCGAGCCACGGCGAGAATGCGGGCAGCAGAGGGAGGGGAGAGAGGTGGATGCTCATGGCGAGGCTGTAGGGGAAGGCAGCGGGCTCGGGGAGGCTCAGTGCAGGCAGTGCGGCGACGGCGATCTTGGCGGCCGTAGATGGAGAAGCTGGTCGAGGGCGTCGCTGTGGGCCGACTGGCGTCGCGTGGCTCGATAGGAACATGTGGTCGACTGAGGTGAAGCGCGTAGACACGATGGAGAGGCGAGGAGGGCACGGTGGCCGCGACGTTTACGGCGGCGAGGCCATGCCCGCGCTTGGGTGAGGGTGGAGAGCGAGGCAGAGAGAGGGGGAGTGGGTTAGGGTTCGTCCAGGGGGAGCGAGGAGGGGCCAAGTAGGCGACCGCGGTGCTGTAGCGGTGCGTTGTCGAGCGTGCGCGAGGGGGGGGGGGCAACTGCGGGAGTGCGCGCGCGCGCGACAGAGAGGAGAGAGAGCAGGAGGTTAGGGGAGACCCGTGCTGGGCTGGGCCGGGCATTGTAGCCCACAGGCTTGAGTGCACAGTGGCTTCGGCCTTTTTCTCCTTTTTCTTTTCTGCCTTTTATTTCCACTGCTGTTTTGCATTTTATTTCAACCATCAAATGACTTATGAAAAATATGCAGTTGGGCTCAAAAATTGGTATGCAATATTCCTCACTGCCCCAAAAAGTTTGGGTGCAATATAATTCCATTTGAATTTTCCATAAAGGAAATGGCATTTAAAATGCTGACTTGGCACTGTTTTCATGATGTTAGAGTCATCTAGGGAATTTAGGTGATGTTGTTTTCCTGAACATAAATAGTAATGGAATATTTGCTACAACATGAACTATTTAGTTTCCAAATTTGAACAACTTTTATTTTCACCTCATATTTGAATTTCAATTTGAATTGGAATTTGAAATGAGATATGATTCCATTGTCATTAAGCATTGCAAATCAAAATGACTTGGCATTAACATGGTGGATCACTGTAGCTCATTACATAGGGGTGTTACAGCTGCTCAAAGAAGCCCAATAATGAACCGCCATGGGGGGTACTCGGCCCGACCCACTTGGTCGGGAGACGACGTGGTGAGTACCCCCTAGTCCAGGACACCGTCAGTAGCCCCCTAAACCAGTCTTCAAGTTGGGGACGCTCCTCGGTTCTTCCGAATTGTTCTTCGTCTTCGGTCGTCGTTCTTGAAAACTGGTTCAACAAATCTTCCCATCTCTGATCTTGAGGATCGCCGAGGTGTATCCGAAGAGTTCATACGTCGGGTATCTGAGGAGTTAACACGTCGGGCGTCCGAGGAGCCCTTTTAAGTTCTTGGCCTTTATCAATGCCTTGTTATTTTTATGCCACACCCAGGTTCAAGGTTTTTCCCGTGCGTCGGTGTCCTTTTGCAGCCGAGCTCCAACGCGGGACTGCATCCGAGGCATATTTTTGCAGCCGAGCTCCAATGCCGGTCTGCATCCGAGGTGTCATAGATTACCTCGGTCTTGAAAAATATTGAAGGTGTTCAACCGAGCTTAATGCCGGAAATGTCCTCTATGGAGCCAGACATTCGCATCCGAACTTTATGCCGGACTGCTTCCGAGGTGGTGCACCACCTCGGCCGTGGGCTGATTTTTTTACGGATTTTTTATCCGATTGGAGCAATTTATTCTATGATGAGATGTATAGCCAGTAGCCCTCAAGGTGTGTGCCGACATAAAATTCGGGATGCACCTGAAGGATAACATAAAACCGCTGATCCCAGTAGCCCCTGAGACTCAAGTCGATTCATGAAATCGGCATGAGGATCAAATCCTTGCTCAGCAGCATACTTAGGAATAGAAAAGCAGTGTGCATAGTTCCCGAGACTCAGGCTGGGTGCGGCCGACCAACCTGAGGATCGTAATCTCCTCGGAAACTGGTTTGCACTTTTAAATTGACTGCCTTGAATCATCAATGCAGTAGTCCAAGAGACTTGGGTTGGGCAACATTGCCGAACCTAGGATCGTATCTCCTCGGGAACTAGTTCAACTGTCGTGTACATTTTGACAATGCTGAGATGTAGCTCAGCAGGAAAGATGCCGAACTGCGGGTCGGAAAGGATTTCCCGAGCAAAACCATCACGCAGAACACCTCGATCAAGATGATATCCCACCTCCTGAAAGGAAAACATAAAATAGGTTAAAGGTGTCATAAGCTCGAAAAACCAAAAAACTTATGTGAAAACTTTATGTCTGAATTAAATCAAGTTTTTTAGTGCCAATCCAAAATTGGCCTTAAAATTAATTTGTGCTTCCATCATGCTTTAACATGATACATCCGATCTCCAGACTTCAAGCGGGCCAGAATTCGGCTTCAACCTCCTATCTCGAAGGCGGAGTGCTTCACATGCTAGTTTAGCGAACTAAACTTGAGCGGCTTTAGAGAGAAACCAGGCTATTCGGCTATTGACCACACACTCGCGCCGGAAAAAGGAGTAGTAGAAAAAGACTTTGCAATGACTAAGAAGAAAACACTTATTATAAAGCGGCACATATAAATTTAAGAGCCCCTAGTTAACTTGGTTAAAGGAAGTTGTTTTTAACAAACTAAGTTTTTAACAAACATCGTTTATTTAACATAAACATAATGCTTGGTTGAACTAAGAAAAAATAAAAAAAATAAAAGGAAATTGAGCATGAAAGCGACTTAGCTGGTTAATGTGCTCGGTGTTGATGATGTGGTCCTGGCTTGTGGCGGGACGACGACGCACATTGATCTCTAACAGATCCGACGTGGTGCATAGTTCTCGGCCTGGCCGAGGTCCCAGCCCCCAAGCCCATCCCGAGGTGACCGAGCGAGGAGCTCGACTTGACGAAGTGGTGATGCAACACGGTCGATGTTCCGAGGCGAAGCCCTCGGTCCAGCTGTTGTGATGAAGCTGGTCGGTGGGGTGATGATGAAGCCCCTGGAATATGTCGATGAAGCAGTGGCGAATCCCCCGGTCTAGCCGAGGTGACGGAGCAGGTCGGTAAAGTGATGTCGGAGCCCCCATGCCAGCCGAGGTGTCGAAGCAGGTCGGCATGGTGGTCATCGGCTTGAAGAAGCGGCGGCGCGGCGATGCCGACGCAGGTCAAAATTTGTGATGCGGTCAATGCCAACTTGATGAAGTGACCGCGCGGCGATGCTGGCGCGCCCGACCCGTGCAATCCGTAGGACGGCGATGTCGTTTTGGCGATTACTTGGCCTTTGCGATGCTGAACTCTTAGTCGGCTCGCCGAGGATGAAGATCCGAGGTGGTTGTCGTCGGCTTGATGAAGTGACGGTGCAGTCGATACTGTCGCAGGTCGACAGCCGTGGAGCAACGTGATCGGGCTGGTTTGACACCGGCGTGATGGTGAATATTACCTCAGAAAAGGCTTAAAAGTGTTGGCATGTATTTGAGAACAACACACAATACCCTAGAAAAAATGTTCCTCCAAAAGGACGTCTGAAGTCCTGTTCATAAAAAAGATGAATTCGGGTCGGATTCATTTTCGCGCAAAGAACAAATCTGTAAATTGATGCACTCCTCGGACTCGTCCCGGAGTTTGAACGGTCGGATCGAGCTGAAATTTTCAGGGGTTATTACAATGGGAATTTCGCAGCCGATGAATGGTTGGATCTTCCAAAGGATGTCCGAGCTGGACGCTGGACTCCTCACCCTAAACTCGTCCAAATTCCCGTCCAGATTCGACAGGGCTCCAGTGTATCAGAGATTACCGAAAATTCTTCCATCGAAACACGATGAAATTTTACAGGGTTGTTCTAGACTCAATTCCTCACAATTTCTCTGAAGCAATCATCAAAACGACGCTCGACGGGGCGGGGACGGCGAGCACGAATCCGCTGTCCAGAAAAACTGCATGGTCACCCGAGGGCAATGTTGACGTTGAGCCCCCGAGCTCCATGGATGATTCTCCCATGATCTTGATAGAGATCAGAGTTGATGTTGATGAAATCTTATCATGCCTCAACTCTCGATGGAGGAGGTGCGATCCGCTAACCAGAGATTCGAGCGTATAGAATACGCCGTGAAGGTCTTGATCATTAACCGAAACTTCCATCGATCTTTTCTTCAATCACACAGCGAGACTCTCAATGAAAACACCAATATCGGTGTCAAAACTGGCAGATCTCAGGTAGGGGGCCCGAACTGTGAGATCGGATCAATGGGTAACAAGAGACGAGGGACATGATGTTTTATCCAGGTTCGGTGTAACACCCCCATGTATTAGCTATAGTAATCCCCCAAGATCAATGCCAAGTCATCATGATTAATAGTGCTTGATCCTCATTTGAATCATATCTCATTTCAAATTCAATTCAACTTGAAATTCAAATTTGAAGTAAAAATAAAAGTTGTTCAAATCCAGGAACTAAATAGTTCATAATATTGCAAATATTCCCGAGGCAATTATAAAAATAAAATCAACATTAATTGAATTATTTAAATGACTCTAACATCATGAAACAGTACCAAAACAGCAATATTTAATCCCATTTTATTTAGTTAAAATTCAAATGAAATCAATTTGTCTCCAAACCTTTTTTTGGCAGTGCTAAGTATTGCATAATATTTATTGTGACAAGTTACACATTTTACAAAAGTCTTTTGGAGCAAAGAGAAAATGCAAAACAGTAGGAAATAAAAGAAACAGAAAAGAAAAATAAGAAAAGGCCTAAACTACTGGTGGACTGGGCTCTAGGTCAACAGTGGGAGCCCAGCCCACCTCGCCACCTCCTCCTTCCTCCTACTGCTCCTCCCTCGCTGCTGTCGACCGCAGAGCGCGCGCGCGCACCGGCCCCCCTCCCCGCCTGCTCGACAGCGCGCCCCTCGCCCGCCCCTGGTAGATAAGGGCAGAGCCCCCGCACCCCCTGGCTCCACCCTCGCCTCACTCTCCCCCCTCCCTCGCTCGTTCCCCACCATGGCCGACGCGGCCGCCGCCGACCGCTGCTCGCCTGCGTAGCCACCGTGCTCCCCGCGCCCTCTCTCAGTGTCCAGGCGCTCCGCCTCCGTCGGCCATGCCTCCTCGTCGAGCCGCGCAACTTCGGGCGCCCTCGAACGCCGCCCTCGACATCTTCTTCCTCCTACGGCCACCGCGATGTCGCCATCGATTCCGGCCACTCCAAGCACTCCCCGAGCTCGCTTTGCTCCTCTACAGGCTCTCTGTGAGCTCCCCTTCTTCTCCCCTCATCTCTCGGCGTCGTTTGTGCCCCCTCCCCGTGAAGCCGTACTCCGCCCGCCGCCATTGCCGCAGATGCCGTGCTCCCGAGCCGCCACGGCCTCGTCCGACCATCGTAGCGAGTTCCTAGAGCACCGTAGACCCCGCCTAGCCCCTCACATCGCTCGCACGTGTGCCGTATTGCCGATCCCGAAGAGCACCCGAGAACGCCGCCGCTCGCCGTCGTCGTCGCGCGCTGTTCCGGCCACCTCGCCGCCGCAACTGCCGCCGTTGGACGTGTGAGATCAGCCGCAACCGAATGCACCAAACCCCGGGTCCGGAGACCCTCTGTAGCCCATTTCCGGCCAACTCCGGCGCGGATCCGCCGTGCGTTTGGTCGCCGGCGCGACTCCGGCGACGGCGCCGACGTGGCTGCCACCTGGCCGCCCTGTGCCACTGACCGCTGGGCCCCACGGGACCCAGTTGATTGGGTTGACCAGTCAAATGTGCTGACTGGGCAGCCCAGTCACTGACAAGTGGGCCCCACACTGTTTAAACTTTTTTATAAATAAATAAAATGCTAATTATTCCGTTAATTAAATCAGTTAACTAATCAGTCACTGACTAATGGGGCCCACCCTCTAATTAATCTTTAATTAGTTTAATTAATCTCTAATTAGTTCAGTATGTATGACATGTGGGACCCACTGGTCAGGTTTGACCCTGGCCAGCTGGGTTTGACCGATGACATCACCCTAACGTCATACTGACGTCACCTGTTACTATTTTGGATAATTCGGATTTAATAAATAAAACAATTCCAGAAATTCAATAAAACTTTGAAAAATCATATAAAATAAACCGTAACTCGGATGAAAATAATTTATATATGAAAAACGATCAGAAAAATATGACGAATCCGAATATGCCACCCACTTACCTGCGCCACCTCTCTAACATGATGAACCTAGAACTTTCCCCTCCGATTCATCTGTCCGATAATTGCCCGGAGCTGGTAAAACACCTCCAGATGTTTCCTGCTCCGACTAACTTGCGTAGTACTGCATTAGGGCACCCCTCGAATAACGTGCTGCCATGCCATGCATCTGTGTTACATTTGTCTGCTTTTTATTTATTGTTTCTCCCCCCACTTTTCTCCGGTAGACCCCGAGACCGACGCTGCTGCCGAGTACGACTACGTCGTCGACGACCAGACCTTTTCAGCAGAGCTTCCAGGCAAGCAAAACCCCCTTGATCATTCCTATATCGCCTATTCTTTCTCCCTCAAGCTTGCATTAGATTTTGCTACCGTAATTGATTGCTCCCAGTCTGATGCATAGCCTGTTTTTTGTAACCTGCTGTTGTTACTTTACCTGTCATCCTAAACTGCTTAGAATAGGTTGGTTAGTGATCCATCAGTGACCCCTCATCTTTGTCCCTGTTGCCCCGCTTTGTACCAGTACCTCGATCCTTGTGATCGATGTGCAGAGACCGTCACATCACCACACACCCCCTTAGTTGTATGGCTCTGCAGGGCTACTATCGAGTGCCGGGGGTGATACCTCATACTGCACTCCTGATGATATCCCTGTAGTATAGCACATCGATGGTGATTGCAGAGGGTGATTCCTTGCTCTCCCCTTCCCGATGATGACTCTGTCGTGCAACCCCTCAAGTGGGGACCATCGAGGGTGATTCCTCCTGGTTCTCCTTAGCTGATTACATCGATTAGGAATCCATCGAGGGTGATTCCTCGGGTTCCCTTGATGTTTTGGACACACGGTTACCATGGCTATTACCTCAGACCTTTGTTACAGGCGGGTCGACCCCGAGGGGTACCCGCGGGATATGTGGAGTCGGGTTGACCTGGAGGGTACCCGCGAGATAATTACGAGGCGCGGCTGGGCAAGCAGAGACCGCCCTAGAGAGGGATGGGCCTGACCCTTGTTGCACTTCCTCGAGACGGGACGACGGGAGTACTGATCGTCACCGCGAGCTCCCAAACACGCATAACGGATTTGGGTATTTGATCTGAGTTGGCCGCTGGCCAATACGCACTACCACCACGTGGGATAATGGTTATGGGACCCTCTATGTCGTATGTATCAGCCGAAAGCTCTTCAGATGTCACAGGTCAGAGATGCGGGCTGATTATTGGGGTGGGCTGGTTACGTCACTTGTGTATACAGTGTCGCGCCTGGGCCCCGACCACCCACGCAACGTGTAGGAGTGCAGAGGGCGATGGCCCAAGACCCCTTCACACTTAGGATTTAGACCGGCGTGCTGACCTCTCTACTGAGCCTAGGTAGGACTGCGTCGTGTTGATTACCCGAGGCCGGGTATTACCCAGCAAGTGTGTCCGGCCAGATGTAATCGAGCGTGCTGGGTAACAGTAGTGCACCCCTGTAGGGAAGTTATCTATTCGAATAGCCGTGTCCACGGTAACAGGATGCTCAGTGTTGTATCCCGATCTGCTACAACTTGAACTGAATACATGTTACTTTAACTGTAAGCTCCGGGATCGCTTTCTCGCAGGGAGTCGAGGAAGGATCTCTGGGCTTTGCTATTACATGCTTGTTACTTTATATTATGCTGCTAATTTGCCCTCTTCTAATGTTGCAAGACGCTGAAGATGCTAGTCTTCGATAGGCTAGGCCTTCCCCCCTATTCTGGCATTTCTGTAGTATAGTCCACAGTTATAGCCCCATTCCTTTGATATCAATGCATACTTAGTATAGTTCTGATGTAAGTCTTGCGAGTACTTTGGATGAGTACTCACGGTTGCTTTGCTACCTCTTTTTCCCATACCCGTTTACTACGATTAGATGACGGAGCCTCGGAGCCAGCTGATCCCGCCGACTACTACTACCCCTCCGGTGGAGCCTACTACTACATGGAGACCGACGACCAGGAGTAGATTCGGAGGCTCCTAGGCAGGAGGCCTGCGCCTTTTCGATCAGTGTCGTTGTTATGCTAGCCTTCTTAAGGCAACTTGTTCCCCTTTTATGTCTGTACTCAGATATTATGGTTGCTTCCGCTAACGCTTGCTCACGAGCTTATGTATTCGAGCCCTCGAGGCCCCTGGCTTGTAATATAAAGCTTGTATGACTTTTATTTGTGTTTAGTGTTGTGTTGTGATATCTTCCCGTGAGTCTCTGATCCCGATCGTGCACGTTTGCGTGTATGATTAGTGCACGGTCAAGCAGCGGTGTCACAAGTTGGTATCAGAGCCGACTGCCTGTAGGAAGCTCCCTTCCGATTCCTTGGTCGAAGTTGAATCTAGTCTTTGAAAAACTATTTTACTAACATGGCTGTGTGGCTTACGGGCCCACGTCGCCAATGGGTGGTATTAGGATCTTTTATTCCTATTCCTTACTCTGGGACTTTGATCTCTCTTCTTTTCGGGTTAAATTTTTTACTAAGTCTGACTCTAGGTTCTCGTGATCACGTCCACCCGGAGCTTTGATTATCTGCAAATTACTTCCTTGAATGCACAATGCAAGAATTCACTCACTGTCATTTGACAATCTTGAAATTTCCTCTGTTTCAGATGGATCGCTTGTTTCCGCCGCGCCCTGCGACGCAGCTTGTACTTCGGACTTGGGCTCGTGATGCGCCTGGTTTTCCAGCTCGCCCTCCTGACCAGATTGGGCTACCGCTGGTACCCCGAGTACATGGTTTACGAGGATTTCCGCGAGTTCAACCAGGAGCAGTACCATGCCGGTGTTCGTATCTTTGATCAGCGGGACGACTCCGTCACTGAGTTGCATACTTTTCACGGTATCGGCGTGACGATTGATATGGCAGTCCATGACGCTGCCCATTCTGCTGTCGCACATCTTCGTGGCGAGCATAGTCACTTGGATGACTTCGAGTTCCGATACATCCCGTATGCCCATGCTGGAGATGATACCGGATACTACACAGCTGTCTGTGCCCCTTACGAGCGACGTCGATATGACCCACGGGTTTTGATTCAGTGCACTCAGGCTCTAGATCGCACTGCCCAGGCTCTTGCCGTCGAGTTGTTTGCCACTCGAGCACATCTCTACGATGCTATGACACAGTTGCTACCAGTTGCTTGGGCAGGGATACACCCAGAGTACATCCTTTACCCGTGCAGGACTCAGATGCCTTCAGGTATCGATTGGCCTGCTGTTGGAGGTCACACACCTGCACGTGGACCTCTTCTCCTAGTTCGAGATCGGGTTCTGCATCAGAGTAGTCATGGAGCGTAGGACCTTTCTGCCGTGAGCACTCATCGTCCACACCTGCAGTTACTTGGTTTCAGTGGTTTTCTCCGACATTGGTGTAGCCTTTGCTATGTCTCGTTGTTGTATCTCTCCACCGCGTGCCTGCGTGCCACCTACTTTGTCTAGTTGCGACTGTTTCTGAACTCGTGCTGTCCGTTTGTATCCAACTCTATGTATGGATCTATATGTCATGATTGACTATGTTGATGTATCTATTGCACTTCCTTTTGTTATGCGTATTACTTCATGAATGATTCCTTACACCTGCAAATACTCGTGGCTAAGCTACCTCCTGTTGAATTTTAGCAGGATGGTTAGACCCGCAGGTTGTGGACGTGGCCGTGGTGTCAACCCTCCACCCCCGCCAGACTATATGGCAGCTATGATGCAGCAATTTGAGCTGAACTGCCAGTTCATGGTTGGAATCATGGCTCAGTTCCCAAACCAGAACCAGAATGCTTAGAATCAACAACTTACCCCAATAACTCTGCCGGAGTTTGTGCTCTCAGCCCTACTGTTTTCCGCAACTCTAAACAGCCACTGGATGCTGATGACTGGCTCCGCGACATCGCCTTCGAGATGGAATCTGCCAATGTCGCCCCTGCCAACCTTGTCACCTTCGCGTCCTACTTCTTGAAGGGTCCCGCTGCTCAATGGTGGGACACCCACAGGCGTTCACTACCTGCTGGGACAGTCGTTACCTGGATCGAGTTTCAAACTAATTTCTGTGCCTGTTACATTCCTCAGGGAATCATGGACCAGAAGAAAACAAAGTTTTGCAACCTCACTCAGGGCAATAGGACTGTCGAAGCTTATCAGCGGGAAGTCCTTAACCTATCCCGCTATGCTGAAGAAGACATTGACACTGATGCCCACAGACAGGAAAAATTCCGTGACGGACTTCACCCAGACCTCAAGCTTGCACTTGCTGTTCATAACTTCACCGACTTCACCACCCCGGTGAACAAGGCTATCTAGGTTGAGACCGCTCAGAAGGAACACAAGAATGCCATCAAGCACCACCATGACGTTGGCTCATCTTCGGGCTCGTCATCGAAGAAGTGCCGTATCTGGATTCCTCACAACATGTACCATCCAGCTGCACCTCCTCCCCCACCGGGGCAGCCAAGACCTCAGGCTCCACTGCTTCGAGCTCCTGCTCCCCGTCCCGATAATGGGCTCTGCTTCAAGTGTGGCTGTCCAGGTCACCGTTCCAGAGAATGCCCTCAGAATCAGAATCAGCTTGCACTTCCCCCTGCTGGCCGTGGAAATGGCCGTGGTAACAACCAACCCCGCAACAATAATGCCAGACCTACTTATGGTCGTGGTCAAGCTTACCATGTTGATCTGAATGAAGCTCAAGATCAGCTTGCTACTGTGAAGGGTACTCTTCTTGTTAACTCAATACCACCTCCTGTTTTATTTTAATTCGGGAGCATCGTATTCATTCATATCATAAGCTTTTGCATACATGCTTGGCATTAAATATGACGAGTTGAAATCGTTCCAATCATTCGCGAATTTTAAGAGGTATTTCCAGAAAAACTTCCCGGAATACCCCGACCTTCTCCCTTCTACCTCCTAAATTCTCGGGACGAGAATTTCTTTTAGAGGAGGAGAATTGTAACACCCCCATGTATTAGCTACAGTAACCCCCATGATCAATGCCAAGTCATCATGATTAACAGTGCTTGATCCTCATTTGAATCATATCTCATTTCAAATTCCAATTCAAATTGAAATTCAAATGTGAAGTAAAAAATAAAAGTTGTTCAAATCCAGGAACTAAATAGTTCATAATATTGCAAATATTCCCAAGGCAATTATAAAAATAAAATCAACATTAATTGAATTATTAAAATGACTCTAACATCATGAAACAGTACCAAAACAGCAATATTTAATCCCATTTTATTTAATAAAAATTCAAATGAAATCAATTTGTCTCCAAACCTTTTTTTGGCAGTGCAAAGTATTGCATAATATTTATTGTGACAAGTTACACATTTTACAAAAGTCTTTTGGAGCAAAGAGAAAATGCAAAACAGTAGGAAATAAAAGAAACAGAAAAGAAAAATAAGAAAAGGCCTAAACTACTGGTGGACTGGGCTCTAGGTCAACAGTGGGAGCCCAGCCCACCTCGCCACCTCCTCCTTCCTCCTACTGCTCCTCCCGCGCTGCTGTCGACCGCAGAGCGCGCGCGCGCACCGGCTCCCCCTCCTCGCCTGGTTGATAGCGCGCCCCTCGCCCGCCCCTGGCAGATAAGGGCAGAGCCCCCGCACCCCCTGGCTCCTCCATCGCCTCACTCGCCCCCTTCCTCGCTCGTTCCCCACCATGGCCGACGCGGCCGCCGCTGACTGCTGCTCGCCCGCATAGCCACCGTCCTCCCCGCGCCCTCTCTCGGTGTCCAGGCGCTCCGCCTCCGTCGGCCACGCCTCCTCATCGAGCCGCGCAACTCCGGGCGCCGTCGAACGCCGCCCTCGACCTCTTCTTCCTCCTACGGCCACCGCGACGTCGCCGTCGATTCCGGCCACTCCAGGCCCTCCCCGAGCTCGCTTTGCTCCTCTACAGGCTCTCTGTCAGCTCCCCTTCTTCTCCCCTCCTCTCTCGGCGTCGTTTGCGCCCCCTAGCTAGCTCGCCATGAAGCCGTACTCCGGCCGCCGCCATTGCCGCAGATGCCGTGCTCCCGAGCCGCTACGGCCTCGTCCGACCACCGTAGCGAGTTCCTAGAGCACCGTAGACCCCGCCTAGCCCCTCACATCGCTCGCGCGTGCGCCGTATTGCCGATCCCGAAGAGCACACGATAACGCCGCCGCTCCCCGTCGTCGTCGCGGGCTGTTCCGGCCACCTCCGCCGCCGCAACCGCCGCCGTTGGACGCGCGAGATCAGCCGCAGCCGAACGCGCCAAACCCCGGGTCCGGAGACCCTCTATAGCCCATTTTCGGCCAACTCCGGCGCGGATCCGCCGCGCGTTTGGTCGCCGGCGCGACTCCGGCGACGGCGCCGACGTGGCTGCCACCTGGCCGCCCTGTGCCACTGACCGCTGGGCCCCACGAGCCCCAGTTGACTGGGTTGACCAGTCAACTGTGCTGACTGGGCAGCCCAGGCACTGACAAGTGGGCCCCGCACTGTTTAAACATTTGTATAAATAAATAAAATGCTAATTATTCTGTTAATTAAATCAGTTAACTAATCAGTCACTGACTAATGGGGCCCACCCTCTAATTAATCTTTAATTACTTTAATTAATCTCTAATTAGTTCACTGTGTATGACATGTGGGACCCACTGGTCAGGTTTGACCCTGGCCAGCTGGGTTTGACCGATGACGTCACCCTGACGTCATGCTGACGTCACCTGTTACTATTTTGGATAATTCGGATTTAATAAATAAAACAATTCCAGAAATTCAATAAAACTTTGAAAAATCATATAAAATAAACCGTAACTCGGATGAAAATAATTTATATATGAAAAACGATCAGAAAAATATGACGAATCCGAATATGCCACCCACTTACCTGCCCCACCTCTCTAACATGATGAACCTAGAACTTTCCCCTCCGATTCATCTGTCCGATAATTGCCCGGAGCTGGTAAAACACCTCCAGATGTTTCCTGCTCCGACTAACTTGCGTAGTACTGCATTAGGGCACCCCTCGAATAACGTGCTGCCATGCCATGCATCTGTGTTACATTTGTCTGATTTTTATTTATTGTTTCTCCCCCCACTTTTCTCCGGTAGACCCCGAGACCGACGTTGCTGCCGAGTACGACTACGTCGTCGACGACCAGACCTTTTCAGCAGAGCTTCCAGGCAAGCAAAACCCCCTTGATCATTCCTATATCGCCTATTCTTTCTCCCTCAAGCTTGCATTAGATTTTGCTACCGTAATTGATTGCTCCCAGTCTGATGCATAGCCTGTTTTTTGTAACCTGCTGTTGTTACTTTACCTGTCATCCTAAACTGCTTAGAATAGGTTGGTTAGTGATCCATCAGTGACCCCTCATCTTTGTCCCTGTTGCCCCGCTTTGTACCAGTACCTCGATCCTTGTGATCGATGTGCAGAGACCGTCACATCACCACACACCCCCTTAGTTGTATGGCTCTGCAGGGCTACTATCGAGTGCCGGGGGTGATACCTCATACTGCACTCCTGATGATATCCCTGTAGTATAGCACATCGATGGTGATTGCAGAGGGTGATTCCTTGCTCTCCCCTTCCCGATGATGACTCTGTCGTGCAACCCCTCAAGTGGGGACCATCGAGGGTGATTCCTCCTGGTTCTCCTTAGCTGATTACATCGATTAGGAATCCATCGAGGGTGATTCCTCGGGTTCCCTTGATGTTTTGGACACACGGTTACCATGGCTATTACCTCAGACCTTTGTTACAGGCGGGTCGACCCCGAGGGGTACCCGCGGGATATGTGGAGTCGGGTTGACCTGGAGGGTACCCGCGAGATAATTACGAGGCGCGGCTGGGCAAGCAGAGACCGCCCTAGAGAGGGATGGGCCTGACCCTTGTTGCACTTCCTCGAGACGGGACGACGGGAGTACTGATCGTCACCGCGAGCTCCCAAACACGCATAACGGATTTGGGTATTTGATCTGAGTTGGCCGCAGGCCTATATGCACTACCACCACGTAGGATAATGGTTATGGGACCCTCTATGTCGTATGTATCAGCTGAAAGCTCTTCAGATGTCACAGCTCAGAGATGCGGGCTGATTGTTGGGGTGGGCTGGTTACGTCACTTGTGTATACAGTGTCGTGCCTGGGCCCCGACCACCCACGCAACGTGCAGGAGTGCAGAGGGCGATGGCCCAAGACCCCTTCACACTTAGGATTTAGACCGGCGTGCTGACCTCTCCGCTGAGCCTAGGTAGGACTGCGTCGTGTCGATTACCCAAGACCGGGTATTACCCAGCAAGTGTGTCCGGCCAGATGTAATCGAGCATGCTGGGTAACAGTAGTGCACCCCTGCAGGGAAGTTATCTATTCGAATAGCCGTGTCCACGGTAACAGGACGCTCAGTGTTGTATCCCGATCTGCTACAACTTGAACTGAATACATGTTACTTTAACTGTAAGCTCCGGGATCGCTTTCTCGTAGGGAGTCGAGGAAGGATCTCTGGGCTTTGCTATTACATGCTTGTTACTTTATATTATGCTGCTAATCTGCCCTCTTCTAATGCTGCAAGACGCTGCAGATGCTAGTCTTTGATAGGCTAGGCCTTCCCCCCTATTCTGGCATTTCTGTAGTATAGTCCACAGATATAACCCCATTCCTTTGATACCGATGCATACTTAGTATAGTTCTGATGTGAGTCTGGCGAGTACTTTGGATGAGTACTCACGGTTGCTTTGCTACCTCTTTTTCCCATACCCGTTTACTACGATTAGATGACGGAGCCTCGGAGCCAGCTGATCCCGCCGACTACTACTACCCCTCTAGTGGAGCCTACTACTACGTGGAGACCAACGACCAGGAGTAGATTCAGAGGCTCCCAGGCAGGAGGCCTACGCCTTTTCTATCAGTGTCATTGTTATGCCAGCCTTCTTAAGGCAACTTGTTCCCCTTTTATGTCTGTACTCAGATATTATGGTTGCTTCCACTAACGCTTGCTCGCGAGCTTATGTATTCGAGCCCTCGAGGCCCCTGGCTTGTAATATAAAGCTTGTATGACTTTTATTTGTGTTTAGTGTTGTGTTGTGATATCTTCCCGTGAGTCTCTGATCTCGATCGTGCACGTTTGCGTGTATGATAAGTGCACGGTTGAGCAGGGGCATCACATTCGGGCCCTCTTTGAGGAGGTAAAACCCTACATCCTGCTCTTGCTTATATGATGGGTGTATCAAAGTACAGAGTTGATCTACCTCGAGATCGTAAGATGTGGACTAAACCCTATGGGTAATGGTGATGATGATGAATCTCTGTATCGACTAGCCTGGCCTCGGCTTATATAATGTACCGAAGGCCTAGGATAACAAGAGTCCTAGTCGGATACGTCGGTGGAGAGGAGTCCTTGCTACTTGTGAGCTGCGTTGGGATTTTCCCCGAAGAGGAGAGGAGATGTAGTACAGTAGAGATAAGTATTTCCCTCAGTGAGAACCAAGGTTATCAAACCAGTAGGAGAATCACACAAAGCCTCGTGAATAGCACCTGCACACACAAAAGCAAATACTTGCACCCAACGCGGGCAAGAGGGTCGTCAATCCCCTTGAACTCGTTACTTGCAAGGATTAAATCTTGTAGTGATAGGTAGATGAATTGCAAAACAAAATAAAAGAAATCAAATTGCAGCAAGTAAATTTAGGTTTTCTTTTTATGTTTAAAGTAGACCCGGGGGGCATAGTTTTCACTAGAGGCTTCTCTCTCGAACACATAACATACGGTGGGTAGACAAATTACTGTTGGGTAATTGATAGAAAAGCGCATAGTTATGACGATATTCAAGGCAATGATCATGTATATAGGCATCACGTCCGAGACAAGTAGACCGACTCCTGCCTGCATCTACTACTATTACTCCACCCATCGACCGCTATCCAGCATGCATCTAGGGTATTAAGTTAATGAAAACGGAGTAACGCCTTAAGCAAGATGACATGATGTAGACAAAGTAAACCCAATCAATATGAATAAACCCCATCGTTTTACCCTTAATGGCAACAATACAAATACGTGTCTTGTCCCTTTCTTTCACTGGGATATAGAGCACCACAGGATTGAACTCATTACAAAGCACCTCTCCCGCTGAAGATAAATCAATCTAGTTGGCCAAACCAAACGGATAGATCGGAGAGAAATACAAAGCTATAAAAATCATGCATAATAAAGTTCAGAAAAGACTCAATTACTTCTCATTAATAATCTGATCATAAACCCACAATTCATCGGATCACAACAAACACACCGCAAAAGAAGATTACATCGAATAGAACTCCAAGAAGATCGAGGAGAACATTGTATTGAAGATCAAAGGGTGAGAAGAAGCCATCTAGCTACTAGCTATGGACCCGTAGGTCTGTGGTAAACTACTCACACATCATTGGTAGGGTAGCAAGGTTGAAGTAGAAGCCCTCCGTGATCTATTCCCCCTTCGGCAGGGTGCCGGAAAAGGCCTCCAGATGGGATCGCGGAAGAACAGAAGCTTGCGGTGGCATAAAAGTTATTCGAGGTGGTTCTCTGTTGGTTTCCCAATATTTGAGAATTTATAGAAGTGGAATTAAGTCAAAAGGAGCCACGTGGGGCTCACAAGGTAACAGGGCGCGGCCACGCCCCTGGGTGCGCCCCGTTGCCTTGTCGTCTCCTTGTAGGTCTTCTGGTCCTTCCCCAAAGCTTCTAGGGTCTCTTTTGTCCAGAAAAAAATCGTCAAAAAGTTTCGTAGCGTTGGGACTCCGTTTGGTACTGATTTTCTGAAAAACCAAAAACAAGCAGAAAACAACAACTGGCACTGGGCACTAGGTCAATAGGTTAGTTCCCAAAAATGATATAAGATGACATATAATTGCAGATAAAACATCCAAGATTGATACTATAATAGCATGGAACAATCAAAAATTATAGATACGTTGGAGACGTATCAGTCCTCGTCTTGTGTGTCAAGTCTTGTGGAATCTCCCTTGTATACGTCATGGGCTGCTCGAAGAATC
Source organism: Elymus sibiricus (assembly GCA_039707655.1). NCBI lineage: Eukaryota > Viridiplantae > Streptophyta > Magnoliopsida > Poales > Poaceae > Elymus > Elymus sibiricus. The sequence goes on along the minus strand of CM077666.1, from coordinate 195,758,227 downwards.
CCATTAATGAACCGCCATGGGGGTACTCGGCCCGACCCACCTGGTCGGGAGACGACGTGGTGAGTACCCCCTAATCCAGGACACCGTCACTAGGGTAGTATTGGGATATTCATAATGGCAAGACCGAATATTGTTCGGAGTCCCGGATGGGATCCGGGACATCATGAGGAGCTTCGGAATAGTCCGAAGGTAAAGTTTTACATATGGGAAGTGTATTTTAGGCTACCGGGGAATTACCAGCATTGTATCGGAAGTCCTAGAAGAGTTCTGGGGGTCCACCAGTGGGTCTCACCACTCCCGGAGGCCTACATGGGCTAAGGGGTGGCGCCCTGGCCTACATGGGCTAGGCGCACTAGCCCCCCAAGGCCCATACAGCTACTTGCTGGGAAACCCTAAGGGGGAAGGAGGCGCCACTTGCCTTTGGGGGCAAGTACCCCCCACCTTGGCCGCTGCCCCCTGATATCTCCTTTTTATTGATCCGGTATTGGAACAAGAAAGGGTATCCCGCACCTATTTCCCCAGAGGTGACCCTGGGTATCGAACCCATGAGAGGAAGATTCCCTTGAAGCAATGGTCTCTAGCAAGCTTTTGCCAAAGTGTCAAATCCAGCTTTTGACCGGATCAGCAAGCAAATTGTGATTCAAACACTTATAATAAAAGAAGGTACGGGGATGAGGTCTTACTGCTTACAACCATGTATTGGTGTTGGGATCAAAAATGATATTAGTTTGTGCTCAGGAAGTCACCCATCAAGAGGTTGTTGCTTCGTATCCGAGTGGGGGATGTGTCCAAATTACATCTTGACCGGCACGAGTCCTGCATCAAGAATCAGTTGTCCTACCGAAGGCCCTATCCATCTCGTGGGGTTGCCCCGATAATTAAGATAATAATATCAGACAAAAGCATTGGGCGTTTAATGACTACACCTCATGAATCCCCAATGTTATGATCCATGTTACCCTACTAAACCTTACTGTCACCGGTGTTCGGTATAACACTTCACGGTCCCCTTGCTCCTAGCCTCACCAGTGCTCAATCTCCATGATCCTGGGTACCTGCAGGGATGAAGATCGCGGACAAGACAAGAGACACTTCACGAAACAATTTTATTTCACACATACGAGACGTTATGTCAAAGGCTTCCATTGATCCCTTAACCAAATACCTGGGGTTGCAAGGCTCCTGCCTCACCCCATACCTTATCAGACTATTCACACATGGAGATTAGATCGCGAGAAGAAAACATTGAAGAACACATCTTGGGATTGATTGATTGCAATATGTCTTACAATGGATGCCTTGTGCGATGCATGATTACAAGTATGAACTAGATGAGAGAGCGCTATGGTGGTGGAGATGGCTATGGAGATGAAAATGGTGGCAGCTATGGTTTGTGAATGAAGATGATGATGAAGAGGTTCTGGCTGTGCTCGACACTCTCCCGACGCTGTTCTATTGACATTTCGATGGGGTCCCCTTTATAAAAGTTGTTCTGGTGGATGACCTACCTCGGTTTCCACGCCAAACGACCGCTCATGCAACCGCGCGCGGTCGCATGGAACACTGTCTTTGACACTGGTTGCCTTCTGGCGCCTCCTAGTGACTTATCTCTTCTCCATTTTCCTTCCTTTCCTTTCACCCATGTGATTTCTTCCCTTTTTAGGCCATTTCCTGTGGAAAAATATCAAAGAGAGGATTTGTGGAATCCTATGCATTCATTAGTCATAAGTGGCAATATCGGAGTGAATATCTCTCTTTTAATGAAATATCTTGGTTTAAACAAGGTTGAAATGAGTGTAAAAATATCACTTATCAACTCCCCCAAGCTTAAACTTGATCGTCCTCGAGCAACATAGAGAGAAATCCGAAACATAAGGAACTCAGTTGTTTAAACCGAAATAACGAGAAGGTTTTGGTTCACTTACGATCGGTATGCCTAGATAGCCCTCCGCTTCTTAACCTGAAAACTTATCATAGATATAGCGGTGGCATGGTTATAGTGCAAGTGTTAGTGAAGCAAAGATAATCAATACAAAGTTTCTAATCTACTAGATAAAACAACTTTGCAACCTCATTTCATTTAATCTAGACAACACTTGCTTGTCGGGAATGCACGGAAGAGTTTCTTTAGATAGAGCCATGAAAACATAAGTTAGGGAGTAGAAAGCAGGTAGTAAAACATGATGCTCAAGTGCTCATGAGCACACCCACAATTGTCTCCTCCTCTAGGCTCTTAAACACTTGTTTCAATCATTGTTTGCTGGAACTTTGATTGGCACGTGAAGGAGATTATGCCAAATAAGTGAACATGCATAGGTTTTCGCTGTGGCTTAATGTTTGGGAACTATGGATCTTTAGCAATAATGTCTCTTTCGAGCTCTTTTGATCAGTCCCCTTTATTTACCACATACACACCCACTCAAGAGAAAGCCGAATAATATTCGTTTGTAGTGTTGCCACTACGTACGGTAACAAACTCATAGCCGAAATCCGAGCTGTCGCTCTTGGTGGATCGTTCATTGGCCAGCGGAGTCCTCAGCATAACATCAAGAAGGGTGACGAAGCCACATTTACAAACGTAAACGCGTATATAGTAGCAAAGGCCATGGCACCAGCCGGAGGCTGTAACACCATGTTGAGATATACAACACAGATTTTTGGCATAATCTCACCCACCTTTCAACTAAGTTCCTCTAGAAAATTTAATCCACAAGTGCTATCAAGTCTATTAAAATTAACAACATGGGGTTGAGCATGTTAAACATCACTTCCACTACAATTTCTCAACTCCCGAGTCTTGAGAGACTTTCTCTTGTGCAAAGTTATACTTGGTTAACTAGATCATTGATGGTGCACTTTGTTGCGCCCGTCTATTTTGATAGAGATGCGATTTTTTGTAGATGAACTATCAAAAATTACAAAACAGCTAAAACAAGTTGTTCCACGGTTTCCTTTTCCCTTTGAAATGACAGGCATTCCAATACTATAATTTTACTAAGTTTGGATGGAGGAACAACTAACTTTCCCTCAGCGAACGAATGGCAGTAACCTTACACAAAAATTTGGAAGGAACTGCAAGAATGCATAGGAGATAGCATTGATGGGCTACTAGTATTTTCAGTCTTGCACTAAGCTATAGGGATGGAAGGACTGAAAATGCAATAGTTGCTATGAGGATGCAAGTAAAATCTTCATATTCTTATCTTGGCTTTGCATACATGATACATCCTTCTCGGAAAAACATGTCCTCTACTACATGGAACTAAAATGACAAGGACACGTTTTTAGCACAAGCATAGTAAAACAAAATCCTTTGCTTTTGAGGTCCAAAGAATGCTTTAGTTTTTTATGCAAGAATAAAGAACTCGTCAAACTACACAGGAGCAGGAACGAGGTCAAACTTGCTTTTGGAAACATCATAAATTGATATTCAACAAACATACTGAGTAATGATGACCCACAAGTATAGGGGATCAATCGTAGTCCTTTCAATAAGTAAGAGTGTCGAACCCAACGAGGAGCAGAAGGAAATGACAAGTGGTTTTCAGTAAGGTATTCTCTGCAAGCACTGAAATTGTAGGTAACAGATAGTTTGATAGCAAGGTAACTCGTAACAAGTAACAAATAGTAATGGTAACAAAGGTGCAGCAAGGTGGCCCAATCCTTTTTATAGCAAAGGACAAGCCGGAACGAACTCGTATAATAAGCAAAGCGTTCTCGAGGACACATGGGAATTTCATCTAGTCACTTTCATCATGTTTCTTTGATTCGCGTTCGCTACTTTGATAATTTGATATGTGGGTGGACTGGTGCTTGGGTGTTGTTCTTACTTGAACAAGCCTCCCACTTATGATTGCCCCCTCTCGCAAGCATCTGCAACTACGAAAGAAGAATTAAGATAAATCTAACCATAGCATGAAACATATGGATCCAAATCAGCCCCTTACGTAATAGCGCATAAACTAGGGTTTAATCTTCTATCACTCTAGCAACCCATCATCTAATTACTACTCCACAATGCCTTCCCTTAGGCCCAAGGATGGTGAGGTGTCATGTAGTCGACGTTCACACGACACCACTAAAGGAAGCAACATCATACATATCATCAAAATATCGAACGAATACCAAATTCACATGATTACTTATGACAAGACTTCTCCCATGTCCTCAAGAACAAAAGTAACTACTCACAAATCATATTCATGTTCAAGATCAGAGGGGTATTGAATAGCATTAAGGATCTGAACATATAATTTTCCACCAAATAAACCAACTAGCATCAACTACAAGATGTAATCAACACTACTAGCAACCCACAGGTACCAATCTGAGGTTTTGAGACAAAGATTGAATACAAGAGATGAACTAGGGTTTGAGATGAGATGGTGCTGGTGAAGATGTTGATGATGATTGGTCCTCCCACGATGAGAGGATCGTTGGTGATGTCGATGGCTTTGATTTCCCCCTCCCGGAGGGAAGTATCCCCGGTGGAATTGCTCTGCCGGAGAGCAAAATTGCTCCTGCCCAGGTTTCGCCTTGAGACGGCGGCGCTTCGTCCCTAAAGTCTTCTCTATAATTTTTTAGGGCAAATGAGCCTATATAGCAGAAGGAGGGGGCCGAAGGCCAGCTATGGGCCCCACAAGGCATCAGGGCGCGCCCTGTTGCCTTGTGGGCAACTGGTGGGTCCCCTTTGGTATTTCTTTTCTCCAGTATTTTTTATGTATTCAATAAAAAATCTCCGTGAAGTTTCAGGTCAATTGGAGCTCTGTAGAATAGGTATCTCTGCTGTAGCTATTTCAGGTCCAGAATTCTAGCTGCCGGTATTCTCCATCTTCATGTAAATCTTGCAATTTAAGAGAGAAAAGGCATATGAATTACATCATAATGTGAAATAATGACCAAATACATTACAAATAACAGTAGGAAATCATGATGCAAATTGGACGTATCAACTCCCCCAAGCTTAGACCTCGCTTGTCGTCAAGCGAAAGCCGAAATCGGTAATCATGACCACATGTTTAGAGAGAGAGGTGTCGATAAAATTAAAATACGGACATGAAGGCATCATGATCTTTATTATAACAGCAATATATCATCATAAAACTTCTTATGAAAAAGTAACAATTCATTCACAAGTTAAAGTATGAACCATAAACCGTATTGAAAACTAACAAACTATGATCTCAGTCACTGAAGCAATTGCAATTCATCACATTATCAGAAAGAGTCTATGTAAGATCTTTGTTTAGCAAGTTCACATACTCAACTATCATTTAGTCTTCTATGATTGCTGACACTGACGGCATACTTATGGAGCAAAAGTTTCAGACAGACACATAGAAAGATAGGGGCTTAGAGTTTCGCCTCCCAACTTATTTACCTCAAGGGAGTCAACAGTAATAACTCATGGTCACTTACATCCCACTGGATATATATGCCTGGATCTTTCCCCACCACATGATGCTTGCCAAGAGAGAAAATAAAAATGGAAGAGAGGAGAATACTAATGACTCTTGCATAAAAGTAAATACATAAAGTAAAAGATAGGCCCTTCACAGAGGGAAGCAGAGGTTGTCATGCGCTTTTTATTTCTAGATATGCAAACTCTTAATGTAAAGGAACGTCACTTTATATTGCCCCTTGTGATAGCGACCTTTATTATGCAGTCTATCGCTTTTATTCCTCCACCATCACAAGATCGTACAAAGCTTATTTTCCCTTACAATAAAAGTTCATACATATTTAGGGGCAATTTTTATTGCTTTTGCACCGATGACAACTTACTTGAAGGATCTTATTCAATCCGTAGGTAGATATAGTGGACTGTCATGACATGAAACTGGGTTTAAGGGTTTTTGGATGCACAAGTAGTATCTCTACTTAGTACGGAATTTTTGTCTAGCAAAAGATAGGGGGCAAGCACCACATGTTAGAGGATCCAAAACAATATAACTTCTATGTGAATATAAGCAAGCATAACTCATTACGTTGTCTTCCTTGTCCAACGTCGACTATTTGACATAGAATATTTAATGGGGGCTCAAAATCATAAAAAATGTCCAAGATAGTATATCTATATGTGAGACCTCTCTTCCTTTATTACTTTTTCATGAATTGCAACAATGACCAATGCTATGTTTGTTAACCTCCAACAAGTTTTATCAATTATACTTCTTTTATGTGAAGTCATCACTCCCCATGGGATTAGCATATGATCTTTTTATTCTCTTTATTTTATTTCTAAGATTGGATCAACAAAAGCAAAACACTCAACTCAAACTAATCTTTATTATATAACTTTCACACACGATTACATAGATAGATAGATCACAAAACAAGCACTCGAAACTAAATCATACGAAAACTGTATTCTTCTAAATCACGAAATAACTAAGGATCTGTAACACCCCTGTGTAATGAGCTACAGTGATCTTTCATGATTATGCTAAGTCACTTTGTTTTGCTATGCTTGATAACTTTGGATTCATATCTCATTTCAAATTCCACCACTGAAATCAATTCAAATTGCAAGTGAAATTTAAAGTTGCACGAACATGGTTGCAAAATAGTTCATCATTTAGCAAATATTCCATAACAATTATTTGTTAAGGAAAACAACATCACTTATTTGCTTAAATGGGCTATTGCAATTAAAACAGTGCCAAATCAGCATTTTTAAATGCTTTTCCATTCATGAAAAATTCAAACAACTTCAAACATTTCCCAAACTTTTTGTGACAGTGCCAAATATTGCAATGTATTTATGTGGCCAAGTCCCACATTTTTCTAAAGTCATTTGGTGGCCCAAATAATTCCTAAGCTGTCTCCGTTTTTCATTAAAAGATAAAACAGAAAAACAGAAAAGAGGAGAGGACTTAGCTGGCCTCTAGCCTAAGGCCCAGAGCCGGCCCAGCCCACCTTACCTTTCCCCTTCCTGCTCCCGTCGCCGTGTCGACGGCGCCATGGCCAGAGCGCGGTGGCTCCGGCCGCTGCTCACCACCTGCCGGCTACAGGCGCCCCGCGAGGATAAGGGTGACTCCGCCCACTCCCCCTGGACGCCCTCCGCCACTCCTCCTCCCTCTGCCTCGCTTGTTCTCTCCCTCTCAACCTCACCAGACGTAGCCATCGCCGTGCGCCGCTCGATCCCGCGACCACTGGCACCCCCACGCCCGGAGACCTTGTCCGCGAGCTTCGCCTGCTTCTTCCTCATCGCCTGGTGCCTTTAGCTCGAGCCGGGGCACACTGCAGCGACGGAATCAAGCTCTTCTTCCTCCTCGGCCATAGCAGCTTCTCCGACGATCTTCGGCGCCCTCGACAGCTACTAAACCTCCCGACGGCCTTTCATGAGCCACTAGGTGAGCCGCGACGCATATACCTCGGCCTCCCCCTCGTTTCGATGCGTCTAGCCCTGCTGCCATGGTTGGCCGACCCCAGCTCCGCCGTGCTGCTCGCTGTCGTCGTTACCGCCGTTGTCATAGCTGTCCGAGCACACCGTTGTGCTCGGGGCACTCTAATGGTGTGGCCTGGCCATCCAAATCGCTCATGAGCGCGCTGTTTTGCCAATTCCGCGGAGCTCCCGAAGACCGCCGCCGCCGGCGTCGACGCTACGCCCTGCTCCGGCCACCTCCGGTCGAACCCGTAGCACCACACGATGTGCGACATTGCCAGCTTTCGAACGCCACCTCGCGCGTGAAGAACGGGCCACCGTACCAGTTTTCCGACCGAGTCCGGCGAAGAACCGCCGCAGAAACGGCTCGTTGAAGCATCTCCGGCGCCGCCGCTGACCTGGCACCGCGCGGGGTCCACCCTGGGTCACTGCCAGTGGCCCCAGTGGGCCCCGTTGACCGCGTTGACCCGAGTCAACGTGCTGACTGGGCAACCCCAGTCGCTGACCAGTGGGTCCCAGTTGACCAGTAAACTGGTCAACTGCTGACTCGCTGACTCAACTGGCCTGGCCCACTGTCAGCCCCTCTGTGCACTGCTGGGTGCACTGCACCGGGTGCACCCAGCCTTTTTCTGGTGTTTTCGAATTGAATATTGCTAAAACTTTAGAAATTCGTAGAAATTCAACCGTAGCTCGGATGAAAATAATTTATATATGAAAAATGACCAAAAAAAATAAGACGAATCCGGATATGCCATCCACATACATGTCACATGCCTCCAACACTACAAACATGGAACCTTCCCCTCCGAATCGTCTGTCCGATAATTTCCTAAAGCCGGGAAAATATCCCCAGATATTTTCCCGCTTCGTCTGTAATGTGTAGCACTGCGTTACCTCACCCCTAGCACAGCATATTGCCATGTCATGCATTGTGATGCATTTGTTTGCTTTGTATTTATTGTTTCTTCCCCCTCTTCTCTCCAGTAGACTCCGAGACTGACGCTGCTCCCGAGCATGGCTACGCCCCTGACGTCCAGCCACTTGCCGCAGAGCTTCCAGGCAAGCAAAACCCCCTTGATCATTCCTATATCACCCATTCTTTCTCTCTCGTGCTTGCATTAGATTTCGCTACTGTATTCGATAGCTCATATTCTGATGCATAGCCTGATTTTGTAACCTGCTGTTGATACTTTTCCTGTTGTCCTATATGCTTAGTATAGGCTGGTTAGTGATCCATCAGAGGCCCTACACCATTGTTTGTGTTGCCAGGCTTTACTACCAGAAGATTCGATCAACGTGATCGATGTATAGAGACCGATCACACCACCTGCACCCCCCTTAGTTGTACAACTCTGCAGAGCTACTATCGAGGGCCGAGGGTGATACCTCCTACCTCACTCCTGATGATATCTCTGTAGCGTAGCTAGTCGGTTGTGGGTTACCGAGGGTGATTCCTCTTTCACCACCTCCGATGATGCCTCTGTTGTGCAGCCCCTCAAGTGTGAACCCATCTAGGGTGATTTGTCCAAGTTCACCTTGACGGATACATCGAGGGTGATTCCTCGGATTTCCCCCTTGATGTTATGGACACACTGTTAGCTTACACTATTCCCATTTACTGTTACTGCGGGACTGAAGGGATAGCGGTACCACCCCGGTAGAGGTGGACCTGAGTTCCCGACAGTCTCTGAATAAGTTGGGTTGACCAGGAGGGTACCCGCGAGATAATTACGCAGCACGGCCGGGCAGGCAGAGACCACCTCAGGAGAGGGATGGGCCTGGCCCTTGTCGTAAGACCGCGAGATGGGGCGACAGGAGCACTGATCGTCACCGCGAGCTCCCAATACACTAATGGTTTGGATATGTGATTTGAGTAGGCCTCTGGCCTTTTCGCACTAACCACCACGCGGGATAAGTTATGGGCACTCGGCGTCGTACAATTCTTCCAAAAGCTCTATCAGACGTCCAGTTCAGCATTGTGGCACGGTCGGATTGTGCCATCCAGGACAGAGGTGGCGCTGGTATTCACCATCCTCACAACGACCCGGAGTGCTTAGGGCGATTGGCCCATGACCCCTTTGCGCTTAGGATGTAGACCGACGGGGACCTCTCTGCAGAGCCTAGGTAGGACTACGGCGTGTCGATCAGCCGAGGCCGGGCATGACCCGGAAAAGTGTGTCCGGCCAGAGTTAATTGAGCGTGTTGGGTAAGTTGGTGCACCCCTGCAGGGAAGTTATCTATTCGAATAGCCGTGTCCACGCTAACAGGACACTCAGAGTTGTATCCCGATCTACTACAACTAGAACTGGATACATGTGATACTAAACTGATATTATGGCTCTGGGATCGCTTTCTCGCAGGGAGTCGAGGAAGGATCTCTGGGCGTTGTTAATATATATTTGTTACTATATGCTATGTTACTCTATTCTCTTCTATTGCTGCAAGATGCTAGTCTTTGATAGGCTAGGCTTTACCCCTCTACTCTGGCATTCTGCAGTTTAGTCCACAGATACAGCCCCTTCCCACTGATACCGATGCATACTTAGCATAGATCTGATGTAAGTCTTGCGAGTACTTTGGATAAGTACTCATGGTTGCTTTGCTACCTTCCCCCCCTACCCGATTGCTGCGATCAGATGACGGAGTCCTGGAGACAGCTGATCCCGCCGATGACTACTACCACACCGACGTGTGACGCCCCCGACTCGACCGTGCACCAATCATACACGCAAATGCACACGATCAAGCCCAGGGACTCACAGGAAGATATCACAACACAACTCTAGACACAAAATAAAATAATACAACCTTTATATTATAAGCCAGGGGCCTCGAGAGCTCGAATACATAAGCTCGAATTACACAAGAGTCAGCGGAAGCATCAGTATCTGAGTACAGACATAATTAGATAAGGATGCCTTAAGAAGGTTGAGCAAAACAATGACATCTAGATCGAAAAGGCGCAGGCCTCCTGCCTAGGAGCCTCTGAAACTACTCCTGGTCGTCGGTCTCCACGTAGTAGTAGGCTCCAACGGTGTAGTAGTAGTCATCGGCGGGATCATCTGGCTCCGGGGATCCGTCATCTGATCGCAGCAATCGGGTATGGGGAAAAAGAGGTAGCAAAGCAACCGTGAGTAATCATCCAAAGTACTCACAAGACTTACATCAGATCTATGCTAAGTATGCATCGGTATCAAATGAAGGGCTGTATCTATGAACTTTACTGCAGAATTGCCAGAACAGGGGGGAAGGCCTAGCCTATCGAAGACTAGCATCTTGCAGCGTCTTGCAGCATTAGAAGAGTGCAAATTAGTATCATATAATAAAGCAATAAGTATGTAGTAGCAAAGCCCAGAGATCCTTCCTCGACTCCCTGCGATAAAGCGATCCCAGAGCTAACATTTTATTAAATACACGAGTATCCAATTCAAGTTGTAGTAGATCGGGATACACCACTGAGCGTCCTGTTACCGTGGACACGGCTATTCGAATAGATAATCTTCCCTGCAGGGGTGCACTACTGTTACCCAACACGCTCGATTAACTCTGGCCAGACACACTTTTCTCGGTCATGCCCGGCCTCGACTGATCGACACGACATAGTCCTACCTAGGCTCCGCAGAGAGGTCCCCGCTGGTCTACATCCTAAGTGCTCTGGGGTCTTGGGCCCATCGCCCTTTGCACTCCAGGTCGTTGTGTGCAGGGTGGATCCAGGCACCACCTCTGTCATGGATGGAGCCGGCCCGACCCGGCCACAATGCTGAACTGGACGTCTGACAGAGCTTTTGGCTAATACATACGGCGCCGAGGGCCCCATTAAACCATTATCCCGCGTGGTGGTAGTGCGTATAGGCCAGTGGTCAACTCAGATCAAATACCCAAATCCGTTAGCGTGTTATTAGTATCTCGTGGACACGAATAGGGCTCAAGGCTCATGTGACGCCCCCGATTTAATCGTGCGCTAATCATACACGCAAATGCACACGATCAAGCCTAAGGACTCACGGGAAGATATCACAACACAACTCTAAACACAAATAAAAGTCATACAAGCTTTATATTACAAGCCAGGGGCCTCGAGGGCTCGAATACATAAGCTCGAGTCATACAAGCATCAGCGGAAGCATTAGTATCTGAGTACAGACACAAAGTTAAACAAATCTGCCTTAAGAAGGCTGAGCAAAACAATGACATATGATCAAAAAGGCGCAAGCCTCCTGCCTGGGTGCCTCCTATCTACTCCTGTTCGTCGGTCTCCACGTAGTAGTAAGCTCCACCGGTGGGGTAGTAGTAGTTGTCGACAGGGGCAGCTGACTCCGGGGCTCCGTCATCTGGTCGCAGCAGTCGGGTATGGCTAAAAAGGGGAAGCAAAGCAACCGTGAGTACTCATCCAAAGTACTCGCAAGACTTACATCAGAACTATTCTACTTATACATCGGTATCAAAGAGGGGGCTGTATCTGTGGACTGAACTGTAGAAATGCCAGAATAGAGGGAGTGCCTAGCCTATCGAAGACTAGCAACTTCAGCATCTTGCAGCATTAGAAGAGTGCAGATTAGTACATAAATATAATAATAAGTGTATATAGTAGCAATGCCTAGAGATCCTTCCTCGACTCCCTGCGAGGAAGCGATCCCGGAGCTAACATCTTATTAACATCACAGGTATCCAGTTCTAGTTGTAGTAGATCGGGATATTTTCCGAGCGTCCTATTACTGTGGACACGGCTATTCGAATAGATATACTTCCCTGCAGGGGTGCACCAACTTACCCATCACGCTCGATTAACTTTGGCCGGACACACTTACTCGGTCCATGCCCGGCCTCAGCTGATCGACATGTTGTAGCCCTACCTAGGTTCAACAGAGAGGCCAGCACGCCGGTCTACACCCTAAGCACTCAGGGGTCTTGGGCCCATCGCCCTTTGCACTCCTGCGCGTTGCGTGGGCGGCCGGGACCAGACCTAGCCCCTGTATACACACGCAGGCTTTCACGGTCCACCCGGGCGCTCGCCGCTCAATCACTGACTTCTGAAGAACTTTGGCTGATACATACGACGCCGAGTGCCCATACTAATCCCGCGTGGTGGTTAGTGCGAAAAGGCCAAAGGCCTACTCAGATCACATATCCTAACCCATTAGTGTGTTGGGAGCTCGCGGTGACAATCAGCGATCCACGATCTATGGTCCCGTCGCCCCGTCTCGTGGACTTACGGCAAGGGCCAGGAATGCCCGGTCGTGCCACGTAATTATCTCGCGGGTACCCTCCTGGTCAACCCGACTCACAAGAGATTGTCGGGAACTCAGGTCCACCTCTACCAGGGTGGTACTGCATGTCCCTTCAGTCCCACAGTAACAGTAACAGTAAAAGGGGCAACAGGTAAAAGTAACAGTGTATCCGTAACATCAAGGGGAAATCCGAGGAATCACTGAAAGCACATTTGCTCCCTTGGTGGTTTTGGTAATTTATGCCAACATACATGTTGTTGGACTAATGCTTTTATCTAGTGAATTTCAGACAAGTTCAACAATGGCGTGGCATGGACAAGAGGATGTGGAACCCCTTCAAAATGCTAAGGACAAGGATTGGCAAAAGATCAAGACTCTACATTTTTGGTTTAGTGATCCAAGATCACATTGAGTCCATAGGAAAGCCAATACTATTAAAAGGGGATGAGGTGTTGCTTAATGGTCTTGTTGCTCAAGTGCTTAGTGACAGTATTCCTAAACCCTCAACCACTCTCTCTACCCTAATATGTCCTAAACCCAAAGCCCAACTCGACCCCACCAAAATTTCCAATCCGGCCCCACCGAGTTCATCCAAGACTTAGCCACTGCCAAACCCTAACAAATCGGATCCACCGAAATGGATCTCGGTCTCACCGAGCTGGCCTTGCCAACTCTCTGTAATCGTTTGCAATCACTTCGGTCTCACCGAGTTTGCAAATCGGTCTCACCGAGATGGCTTGCCAAGTCTCTGTTGCCTTATTGCTTCACTTCGGTCCTACCGAGTTGATGCAATCGGTGCCACCGAGATGAGGATTGCCCTAAGCCATTGCACTTCGGTCCATCCGAGTTGTCCGTATCGGTCCCACCGAGATTCCTAAAGTTCATATCTTTTACACAGTTCGGTGCTACCGAGATTATCGTTTCGGTGCCACCGAGTTGGGTCAAAAGTGTGTAACGGTTGGATTTTGTGTGGAGGCTATATATACCCCTCCACCCCATCCTTGTCAGTAAGGAGAGCCATCAGAACGTGCCTACACTTCCACCATACATTTTCTGAGAGAGAACCACCTACTCATGTGTTGAGATCAAGATATTCCATTCCTACCATTTGAACCTTGATCTCTAGCCTTTCCCAAGTTGCTTTCCACTCAAATCTCTTTTCCACCATAGCCAAATCTGTGAGGAGTTGATTGAGTGCTGGGAAGACTATCATTTGAAGCACAAGAGCAAGGAGTTCATCAACAACACACCGTCTATTACCTTTTGGAGAGTGGTGTCTCCTAGATTGGTTAGGTGTCGCTTGGGAGCCTCCAACCAGATGTGGAGTTGAACCAAGAAGTTTGTAAGGGCAAGGAGATCGCCTACTTCGTGAAGATCTACCCCGAGTGAGGCTAGTCCTTCGTGGACGTAAGCCATGGTGGAATAGACAAGGTTGCTTCTTCGTGGACCCTTCGTGGGTGGAGCCCTCCGTGCACTTGCGCAGCCATTACCCTTCGTGGGTTGAAGTCTCCATTAACGTGGACGTACGATAGCACCACCTATCGGAACCATGCCAAAAACCACAGTGTCTTCATTGCGTTTGATCTTCCCTACTCTACCCCTTTACTTTTCGTACTATTGCATGCTTTACTATTTCCGCTGCTCAATCTCTAGATATGCATGTGTAGAAGGTATTGGAGTGATCTTAACTTGTGCCAAAATCTGCCTAAATTCCAAGAGAAATTAAAAACTGCACCTTTGGCTGGTTAGGAGTCTATTCACCCCCCCTCTAGACCTATCTCCTCGATCCTACAATCACCCTCGATGGATTCCCACTCGATGTAACCGTCAAGGTGAACTTGGAGGAATCACTCTCAATGGTTTACGCTTGAGGGTTTGTACGGCCGAGATGTCATCGGAGGTGGTGGAAGAGGAATCACCCTCGATAACCCACGACCGACTAGCTACGCTACAGAGATATCATCAGGAGTGCTATAGGAGGTATCACCCTCGGAACTCGATGGTAGCTCTGCAGAGTCGTACAACTAAGGGGAAGTGCGGTGATGTGCTCGGTCTCTGTACATCAATCACCCTGATCAGGTCACCGGTAGTAAATCATGGCAACAAGGACAAGGGTGCGGGGCCACAAATGGATCACTAAACAACCTATACTATGCATTTAGGACAGCAGGTAAAGTATCAACAGCTATTACAAAAAAACAGGCTATGCATCAGAATAGGTACTATCGGAGCAACAACTGTAGCAATTCTAATGCAAGCATAAGAGAGAAAAAATAGGCGATATAGACATGATCAAGGGGGTTTTGCTTGCCTGGAAGCTTTGCCGGAAAAGAAGAGTAGTCGGTGATGAAGTAGTCCTCAGGGGCCACGTCAGTGTCGGGATCTACCGGAGAAGAAGAGGGGGAAGAAACAGATAAATACACGACAACAAAAGCAATCACAAATCATGACATGACTATAAGCTATGCCGGGGTGATCTAACGCATTGCTACATGTTACAGACGGAGCGGGAAAATATCTGAGAATATTTCCTAGGTATTACGCATCTGTCAGATAGATGAACCGGAGGGGAAGGTTCCATGTTGCAGCATTGTGGGCATGTGACAGGTAAGTGGATTGCATATTCGGATTCGTTGGATTTTTTCTGATCAATTTTCATGTAGAAAACTTTTCCATCCGAGCTACGGATTAATTTCTACGAATTTCTGAAGTTTTAATCAATTTCTGAAAAATCCTAGAATTAATTTTAATCTGAAAATCCCACTTAAACTACTAGGTGCACCCGATGCAGTGCACCAGAAATGCACCAGAGAGGCTGACAGTGGGCCCGGTCAGCTAAGTCAGCTGGTCAGCGGTTGACCAGTTGACCAGTCAACTTGGGCCCACCAGTCAGTGACTGGGACCAGCCCAGTCAGCAGTTGACCTGGTCAACTGGGTCAACTGGGCCCATGGGTCCCAGCTGCTAGCGACACAGGAGGTGCCACATGGCCGCCACGTCGGCTGCCGGCACCGGAGTAACTTCGGCAAGCCCGGTACAAGGCGGAGAGCTCCGGCGAGCGTCGGAAAACGGCCACAGGGCCTCATTTTGTGCGCACACTAGCTCATTCGGTCGAGAGGAGTGAGCCGCATCCACTCCGGGCAGTTTCACGAGCGGGGGCGGCCTATGGCATCGCCGGCGACGAGAGCGGCGGAGACCGAAGCTCGATGAGCTCGCGCGCAACGATGCGGCGAGCAAAACGGGCGGCGCACAACTCCTACGGCGCCTACTCGAAGCCACAAACACGTTGGTGAGCTCGGCGGGCAGCGACGGGCACTACCGCGAGGGCAGCGCGCTCGACAGCAAGGCGGGGCTATGGCAATGGCGTCCGCGGCGGTTCGGCTAGCTACGGCGCCAACTCGAGCAGCTAAAAGAAGGGGGAGGGGTGGAGCTCACATTGCAGGCTCACAGAGGCCTCTCGGGGAAACGGGAGCGCAGGGGTGAAGCGGATCGAGGCGGCGGAGCGGCGGGGATCCGAGGAGGACGATGATGGCATTCCGGGGACGCAGGGCTCCCCGACTCCAACGAGTTGCTCCAACGATCGAGGCGGTAAACGGCGAGGCGGAAGGGCACGGTGAAGCCGCGAGGAGGGCATGACGGCCACGGTGGAGCAACAACACGGTGACGGTGGCGCACTGACGGACTTCGGAGTGGGAGAGAGAGCCGCGGCGAGGGGGAAAGGAGGTGGCCGTGGCGTCCAGGGGAGTAGTTTATCCACCCAACGGCTCCCCTGCTCGATGCCGTGGCGGCTGGGGACGGCGCGACGAGCGCTCAACCACGGCGGCGGTGACACGCAGTGGAGGGAGCAGGTGGGAGACGGTGGAGCTGGGCTGGGCCGGCTCGGGCCACAGGCCAGGCGCCAGGTAAGTTTTCCCTTTTTCTGTTTTTCATTTATTTAATAAACAGAGAGAGGAAAAGAATTATTTGGGCCACCTAATGACCTGAGAAAAATGTGGAACTTGGCCTTATAAATCCTTTGCATTTTTAGGCTCTGCCACAAAAAGTTTGGAGGCAAGATGAATCCAAATGGATTTTTCACAAATAAAATGGCATTATAATATGATAAAATAGCACTAAATTAATTGCTATAGTCCATCTTGGCATTAAGGTGATGTTGTTTTCCTTAACAATCATTTGTTAGGGAATTTTTGCTAAAAGATGAACTATTTTTCAGTAATTTTTGTGCAACTTCAAATTTCACTTGCCATTCAAATTTTAATTTGAAGTGGAATTTGAAATGAGATATGAACCAATGATGATCAAGCACTGTAAATCAAGATGACTTGGCACTGATCATAAGGGGTTACTGTAGCTCATTTCTTAGGGGTGTTACAGCTCACCTTCGACACCCTGCCGCACCGACTTGGTAACCTGCGGACCAACGACCAGGGACCAGGTCCACCTCTCTCCTATGTGGTCTCCACCAGCCCTGACGTTCCGCCACAATAATCTCTCGCGGGTACCCTCACGGTCAGCCCGACTTCACACCTCTCGCGGGTACCCCTCGGGGTCGACCCAACTTTAACAAGGGTCTGAGGTAAATGCCAAGGTAACCGTCTGGCCATGACATCAAGGGGGACATCCGAGGAATCACCCTCGATGGATTCCCACTCGATGTATCCGTCAAGGTGAACTTGGAGGAATCACCCTTGATGGGTTCACACTTGAGGGGTTGCACGACAGGGGCATCATCGGAGGTGGTGAAAGAGGAATCACCCTCGGTAACCCACAACCGACTAGCTACGCTACAGAGCTATCATCAGGAGTGAGGTAGGATGTATTAGCCTCGGCACTTGATAGTAGCTCTGCAGAGTCGTACAACTAAGGGGTGTGCGGTGCGGTGTTCGGTCTCTGCACATCGATCCTGTTGATCAAAGCATCCGGTAATAAAGCCTGGCAACACGGACAAGGTGTGGGGCCACTGATGGATCGCTAACCAACCTATACTAAGCATTAGGATAGCAGGTAAGGTATCAACAACAGTTGCAAAAGCAGGCTATGCATCAGAATAGGAGCAATCAAATATGGTAGCAAATTCTAATGCAAGCATGGGGAAGAAGGAATAGGTGATATAGGAATGATCAAGGGGGTTTGCTTGCCTGGAAGCTCTGCTGAAAGGGGCTGGTCGTCTGGAGCGTAGTCGTACTCGGGAGCAGCATCGGTCTCGGGTCTATCGGAGAGAAGAGGGGAAAGAAACAATAAATATAAAGCAAACAAATGCAATCACAATGCATGACAAGGCAATATGCTGTGCTAGGGGTGACCTAACGCAGTGCTACTGTCAGGCCCATTTCTGGGATAAATCACAGAATGGCCTCAAGTCATACCAGCCCCAGGAACAACTGGTAAACTTCCTTGATATAGATAACCAGTACAAATATAATATTACACAGGGTTGAGCCAGAGTGCTCAACAAATTATTACAACTTGCCAATATACTACGGTGGTGGAATAACACAGTGGTGTGGTGGTGGTACAACACTGGTACAATAAAATAAAGTCAAGCGTTAGTGTTAGGCTTGGCTATTTTATTGGTGTCGTAGAAACACAGCGGATGATACATGTGGTAGACTCCAAGACCACAGGTTGACTGACTGGGAACACCTCTAAGCGTCGGGCTCGCTAGCGCAATCTTCTTCCCCAAGCTCGTCCTCCTCCAGGTCTGGCCACATTAAAAGCCAGGGACAAGCCTGTGAGTACGTTGGAATGTACTCGCAAACATTATGAACGAAAGATATACCGAATGCATATGCTCATGCTGGATTAAATGATATGCTTATGCTGGATTAAAAGATATACTCATGCTGACTGAAATTTAAAACATGGCAGGATAAATATTAGCAGGTGCAGAGTTATGAGTAAATAAAATATTAGTGACAAACAAAGAAAGTTAAAAGTGGATAATCGGGCGAGACAAGACCGTCCGAGTATCCAAGAGAAATGCCAAACGGGTGTCTAAGAGAATCGGACGAGACAGGACCATCCGATAACTCAAGCGACGCCACGAGAGGTCTTGAAAAGAAATGCCACTCGGGTGTCTAAAAGTGACGCCATGGTAGGTCTTGAAAAGAAATGCCAATCGGGTGTCTAAAAGAGAATCGGACGAGACAGGACCATCCGAAATCTCAAGCGACGCCACGAGAGGTCTTGAAAATAAAACCGAGTGCCCGGGGTAGTCTAGCCAGCCCCTGAGACCCTCAGAAAATAAAATAAGAGAAACGGGTTAGTCCACAATAATATGCATAGTAATAATAATACTTATAACAATAGCATTTATGATAACAAAAAGCATACAGGGTGACAATAATTTTCCTGCAAATTAATTCATGCTCAATTTAATTATTTCCTCCGAAGACCGACACCGGGACCGACACTTGACCCTGCCCAGCTAACGTCCTTGACCGCGGACACGGCTATTCGAATAGTTATAACTCTGCAGAGGGTGTACTCATTACCCACAAGTAAAGGATTTCTTTAGCCAGCATCGAGACACTGCCTAATTCCCATTACGGCCTTTGGGTTGAAAACACACCTGACCAGCACACACCAGATTAACTTTCCGGATGCCAGGAATCACCCAAAGCATCGTTCAAGAAAAACTCTAAGTCGGGGAGACTACAATCTCGAATAGCATGGGATCACTATATTTATATCGGCGCGTAAACAGGGGTGCTACCCCCTCGGTCCCAGACCGGATACACCCATGCCCCCTGACCTGATGACCGGATTTAGTCCATGGTCGTGGAAACCCTCATCATGGCCCTCTATGTGGTGTGTACACAGACAGGGGTTAACAACTTACTAAACCGTACTTCCCTCGTGGGAAGACCCGTGGCAGCACGGTATTTAGCTAGGTGTGACGGAACAAGACTCGATCTAGGTCGACTCAGGAGGTGTTGATTATTATGACATGCATGTCTCACAAGCCACGGTGACACCGTCGTGTCACAACAGGACCGTGCTCACCAGCACGTCCAAGGCAGGAGCTACACTCCTGGTTGTCTCACAACTTTTATTCACGGTAGAAATTCACTTGAGTGAAGTGCAAGCAAATGCAAATAGGATATGACCATGCATGCATGCACTATCTCCACACATATGATGCAAACTCGAATCAATGCAAACATGCAATGCAATTCACCATATCCCAGGTTCAAAATGCTTGCCTTGCCCAAAGTAGTCAGAAGAAGAACCCTCGAAATTCCCGGCAAAGTTTCCCTCTTCGTTTTCTGAAAAATTCAAACTCGAATTCAAATTATTATTTTTGCAATAGTACCAAAAGTTGTCTCAAAATATTTTTGAATAAATACTAAAAAAACTAGAGAGAAAAATAAGAATTTCAAAAAAAGAATCAACTCAAACAGAGTTGTGGTTTAAAAGTTATTAAACTTTTAAATCCAGGGGCCTTTCTGCAAAACAGCAGGTCCCTGTGCGTTTTAAAAAGAAAACGCTTCGGGCGATTTACGCCTTTCAGCGGAGAAGACGCAAAGCATAGAATACGCCTTCTGTTTTAAAACAGAAAAAAGAGAGAACGCTGACGGGTGGGGTCCACCCGTCAGGTTCAAACTTGAACGCGCTCACGCGCGAAGACAGTGGGGAGGCGGCGATCACCGGCGACGATCGCCGGGGTTTTGGGAGGCGGCAAAGGTTGGAACGTGATCAGGGAGTCCGTCCGCGTCAGTGGGTGGGGGTGGTGGTCATCGGCGTGCAGCAGAACGACGGCGAGGTCGACGGCGGCGGACGGCGGTTCGGGTGGAGTGGGATCTCGCTGGAGAGACGGAGAAGCTTCGAATTGGTGTGCGGGATCGACGAGAGGGAGCAAGCTATGGCGACTGGTGGATTTTGGAGGGTGGAGATGGCCTAGCGGCGACGGGAGCTTCTCGGGTGCCGCGGCGGATCGGGTGGCCGGAGAGGTAGAAGAAGACCTCCTTGAGGTCGGGCGAGTGTGTGGAAGCTCGATTGAGATGGTGTGGAGGAGGAGGGTGAAGCGAACGGAGCTCGGGGGGCTCTATTTATAGGCTGTCCGAGGTGGTCAGTGGCTTGCGGCTGACGCCGGAGTTAATCCGGCCGGCGAGGTGGTTAGGGAGCGGTGGTCAAAGGCGGTGGGGAGTGGATGAGGTCGATGGATCCTTCTGGAGAAGCCAGTGCGAAAGAACTCGGGCTCTGCGGCCCTATCCGCGGCGAGGTCGGTGTACGGGTGCGGCGGCGACATCCATCTCCGGCGACTGACAGTGGGCTCCAGGGGGGTTTTGGACGGTGTGGTCGGCGTGGAGAGGATACGGAGGAGGTGCCGCGTGGAGGGAAGGTAGGTTTGGGCGGGGCGGCGAGTGAATGCTCGTCGATGGCCAAGGCGGCTCTTCGGTCCGCCGTGGATGAGCACGGGGGCAGGTGCACCGGCCATCTCCTGTGCCGTCGTCGGTGGAAGGCTGGCGCAGGGGTCCCAGGCGGCCCATTTATGAGCAAAGGAGGCGACGCCGTGCGGGAGAGAGGAAGGAGAGGAGTGCACGACATTGATCGCCACTTCTCTGAAGAAAATTCAGTTAACCGAATTCTGACAGTGATGAATAGTGTGCACATGAGGTATATGGTGAAATGACAGAGGGGTCTAGGAATTTTAGGATTTTGTGAGAATTTTTGTGGTAAGGTGTTGATGCATAAGAGATAGTGTGGCAAAGTTTCAGAATTTTTGGAGCTATTAAAAATAGGTTTGTATCAGAGGGATTGTTTCTGGTCCAGATTTGAATTGACTGAATTTTGAAAAATTTGAACTGTGGAACCCAATGTTTTTGGTGAAATGGGGTGTGGGTACCATCTAGTTGCTAGGATAATTTTTGTGGAAGCAGAAGAATCATAGAAGATATGGCTCCTTTGTAATCCCAAAAAAACTATGAATAATATGAATTCCTACTTTGGAATTTATAAAATATGAGAAAAATATTTTTGTGGAGGTGAGAGGAGTTGGATACTGTCCTAAAAGGTGTGAGTGACTTGAGGGATAATTTAGATGTGATAGAAAAATTATTGGAGGATTTTAGAAGGGCTAGAAAGAAGTGAAATGATCATTCCTATGGAATAATATTAATTATTCCAAAACTTTTCTAAATAAAAATTGGTTGTAATCCTCCAAAATAATTTTCCAAGTAATTAAACCTTCCAAAACAGAACCATTTAAAATTTTGAACCCCAATAAAAATAAAAATAAATTTTAGTACAGAAGAAAGAGAAGACGAAGAATTGGGTCAAAATAATTCAAAGTATTTTATTTTAATAAAAAGATTTGAAAATCCAGAGAGAAAATTTTGGGGTGTTACAGCTACACGTTACAGACGAAACGGGAAAATATCTGGGAATATTCTCCTGACTCTGGGCAGTTATCGGACAAGCGATCTGGAGGGGAAGGTTCCATGTTTGCAGTGTTGGAGGCATGTGATGGGTATGTGGATGGAATATTCGGATTCGTCTTATTTTTCTGATCATTTTTCATATATAAATTATTTTCATCCGAGTTACGGATTATTTTATATGATT
The DNA here is from genome assembly GCA_039707655.1 of Elymus sibiricus. Lineage (NCBI taxonomy): Eukaryota > Viridiplantae > Streptophyta > Magnoliopsida > Poales > Poaceae > Elymus > Elymus sibiricus. Next base: position 195,736,047 of record CM077666.1, on the reverse strand, counting down.
TTTCAAAGATTTAAACAATTTCTGGAATTTTCTGGATTTATTTTAATTTGAAAATCACAGAAGAAATACTAGGTGCACCCGATGCAGTGCACACAGAGATGCACCCAGAGGCTGACAGTGGGTCCCTGCTGCTGAGTCAGTAGGTCAACTGTTGACCAGTTAACTGGTCAACAGGGTCAACATGGGCCCACCTGTCATTGACTAGGGGCAATCCCAGTCAGCTTTGACTGGTCAACTGGGTCCAGTGGGACCCAGTTGTCAGTGACTGGGTTAGTTAACAGAGGTTTAATTAATTTAACTGGTTAATTAGCGGGGGGTGGGGCCCAGATGTCAGTGACTGTACTAACTAATAGAGTTAATTAAATTAGCTAATTGCTATAGTAACTGGGCCCGCATGTCAGTGGGTGATTATGGCCTAAACGGGCTGATGGTTGGGCCCCACCGGCGTTTAAACGCCGGCGCGCACTCCGGCGACCACCAGAGACGGCGGCGTCGCACGGGAACGGCGCACAGGTGGCCATTTGGCCCTTGGTTTGGCCCTACGGGACGCCCATGACGCGCCGCATCGGATGGGGGCAGTGGTAGGAGCGGAGGCGGCCGGTCGAGCGCCGCGACGGCGGCAGGCAGCACCGGAGTTCGGACCTCGTCGGTTTCGATGCAAGCGATGAATAAAAGGAAAGAGGAGGAGCGCATCCGGCGCAGCGGCTCACAGCGAGGTCGGCAGAGAGCTCAGGGGAGCCGGGGTGCAGCGAGGGCGGCGGATCGAGCGGCGGCGTCGCGATGACCGTGGCGGGGAAGATCGATGTGGGCGACACGGCAGTGGCCTCTCAGCTCCGATCCAGCGGTGTAGACGACGGAGAAGAGCTTGGCAGAGCCACTGGACAAGTTCGCGTAGCTCGGGGAGGTTCCGGAGCATGGCAACGACGGCGCGGTGGCGACGGGCTCGGTCGGGCGAGCGAGCGAGGGAGAGAGCACCACGAGGGAGAGGGAAAGGAGGGCGCTAGGGTTTGCAGGGAGAGAGGGGAGGTTCTTATCCACGCGAGGAGATGGCGGGATGGCCGGCGCGTGGCCATCGGCGGCGTGTCAGTGCGCGCGGTCAACACCGCGCGAGAGGTAGGGGATGACCGGGGAAAAGGGCTGGGCCGGCTTCGGTGCACTTGTGGCCCAAGTGCACAGTGGTTCTTTGCTCTTTTTATTTATCTTTTTCTATTTTACATTTTTGCTACTGTTTTGCAAATTGTTTGGCCACCAATTAACTTCTGAAAAATGTGTAACCTTGACAAATAATTACTATGCATTATTAAGCACTGCCATAAAAAGGTTTGGAGGCAAAATGATTTCATTTGAATGTTAGGGTCAATTTGGAAATTCAAATAATGTTGATTTTATTTTTATAATTACCTTGGGATTATTTGCAATATTATGAACTATTTTGCTTGCAAGTTTGGAGTTTTTATAATTTCACTTGTTATTTGAATTTTGAATTTGAGTTGAATTATTCCTTAATTGCATTTCTTAGTATATAATGATGATGACTTGGCATCATTAGTGTGAGGTCACTGTAGCATGACACTGGGGGTGTTACACGACGGAGCCTACTACTACGTGGAGGCCGACGACCAGGAGTAGTTCGGAGGCTCCCAGGCAGGAGGCCCGCGCCTTTTCGATCTAGTTGTCATTGTTTTACTCAGCCTTCTTAAGGCAAACTTGTCTAATTATGTCTGTACTCAGATATTGTTGCTTCCGCTAACTTATGTATTCGAGCCCTCGTGGCCTGGCTTGTAATATAAAGTTGTATGCTTTAATTTGTGTCTAGAGTTGTGTTGTGATATCTTCCCGTGAGTCTCTGGTCTTGATCGTGCATGTTTGCATGTATGATTAGTGCATGGTCGAGTCGGGGGCGTCACAAGTTGGTATCAGAGCCGACTGTCTGTAGGAAGCCCCTTTCCAACTCCTTGGCCAAAGTTGAGTCTAGTCTTTAAAAACTGTTTTACTAACATGGCTGTGTGGCTTACGGGCCCACATCGCCAATGGATGGGATTAGGATCTTTTATTCCTCTTCTTTACTTTGGGATTCTGATCTCTCTTCTATTCGGGTTAAAGATTTTGCTAACTCTAACATTAGGTTCTCGTTTTCACATCCACCCGGAGAGCTGGATTACCTGCAACTATTTCATTAAATGTCTGACACATCATACACATACTGTCTTTTGACATCTTTGAACTCCTTGAGCTCAAGGAGGAAATCAATAAGTCACTTCGTAAGGGTTTTATTCGTCCAAGTTCCTCTGCTTGGGGAGCATCTTCTCTCTTTGTCTAGAAGAAAGATGGTACGAACCGGTTGGTCCAAGATTACCGACCTATCAACCAGGCAACAATTCAGAACAAATATCCGCTTCATCGGATCAACGATCTGTATGATCAACTTGCTGGTTCTTCAGTATTCTCTAAACTTGATCTGAGGTTGGGTTACCACCAGATCCGAGTTCGTGAAGAGGATATTCTGAAGATAGCTTTTGTTACTCGATATGGCTCATACGAGTACACCGTCATGTCTTTCGGCTTAACCAATGCTCCAACAACGTTCTCTCGATTGATGAACTATATCTTCATGGAATACCTCGACAAGTTTGTCATGGTTTATCTGGATGATATCCTGGTGTATTCCAAGAATAAAGAAGAACATGTTGAACATCTTCATCTTGTACTGGAAAGGCTTCGAGAACATCAACTATATGCCAAGTATTCCAAGTGTGAATTCTGGTTATCTGAAGTGACCTATCTTGGTCATGTGATTTCCAAGGATGGTATTGCTGTCAACCCAGAGCGAGTTCAAGCTATTATTGACTAGACTCCTCCAAAGAATGTCAAGCAAGTCAGAAGTTTTCTCGGACTCACCAGCTATTGCCGCCGTTTTGTCAAGAACTTTTCCAAGATTGCCAAGCCCTTGACCAATCTGCTTCACAAAGGCGTTAAGTTTGAGTGGACAGAAAAATGTCAGGAAAGTTTCCAGACTCTCAAGGACAAGCTGGCTTCTGCACCAGTACTTGCTCCTGCGGATTCTCACAAGGACTTCGTGATTTATTGTGACGCATCTCGTCAAGGATTAGGCCGTGTCCTAATGCAAGAATGCAAACTGATTGCTTATGCCTCTCGATAGTTGCGTCCTCATGAAGAGAACTACCCAGTTCATGATCTCAAACTTGCTGCAGTTATATATGCACTGAAGTTGTGGCGACATTACCTTCTTGGTAATCGGTGCGAGATCTACATGGATCATCAAAGTCTGAAGTATCTGTTTACTCAGCCGGATCTAAATCTCCATCAACAGAGATGGATGGAAGCAATTACGGACTATGACTGCGGTATTTCATATACCCCTGGCAAGGCTAATGTAATGGCCGATGCTTTGAGTCGCAAGTCTTATTACAACAACCTCATGGTTCAGCAAGATCAACCTGTTCTTTGTGAAGAATTCCAAAAGTTGAACCTTCATATGGTTCCACAGGGTTCTCTCCATACCCTTGTCTTGGAACCAACTCTCGAGAAAGCTATCAAGTCTGCACAAGCAAAAGACACTGAAGTTGATCAGATGAAAAATGATCTTGCCTTTGAAAAAGCCAAAGATTTCTCGCTTGCTAAAGATGGAACATTGTACTTCAGAGATCGCCTTGTGGTACCCCAGTTCGAGCTTATGACAGACAAAGTGATGAAGGAGGCACATGATACACCACTGTCTATTCATCCGAGTAGCACCAAGATGTATCAAGACCTTCGTCAGAGGTACTGGTGGTCTAATATGAAGCAAGACATCGCTCGCTATGTTGCTGAATGTGACGTTTGCTATCGCGTCAAAGCCGAACATCAAAAGCCTGTTGGACTTCTGCAACCGCTTCCTATCCCTGTATGGAAATGGGACAAGGTTCAAATGGACCTCATTACTGGCCTTCCCAGATCCCAAAAGGGTCACGATGCTATTCTTGTCGTCGTTGATTAGTTCTCCAAAGTTGCACACTTTCTGCCAGTCAAGGAGATGATCACTGCTAGTCAGTTAGCAGATTTGTATATCTCCAGAATTGTATCACTCCACGGTATTCCGAAGGAGATCAGTTCAGACCGTGGCAGCCTCTTCACGTCAAAGTTCTGGGAAAGTTTCCTAGAAGCTATGGGAACTCGTATAACCTGGAGCACTGCTTATCACCCCCAGTCCCAAGGTCAAGTTGAATGCCTTAATCAAGTGCTTGAAGATATGCTACGTGCATGTGTCATCTCATTTGGCAAGAAGTGGGAAGAATCTCTCCCGTATGCTGAATTCTCGTACAACAACAGCTATCAAGCTAGTTTGAAGATGGCACCCTTCGAGGTGTTATATGGACGTAAGTCCGAACCCCTCTAAATAGGTCACAAACTGGGGAACGGCCGCTCATTGGTCTGGATATTATCCAACAAGCTAAAGAGCAAGTCCGTATTGTCCGGGAAAATCTCAAGGTGGCTCAGTCTCGCCAGAAGATCAATTATGATCGTAAACATTGGGGATCGATCTATCATCCTGGTGAGCAAGCCTATCTGCGTGTCACTCCTATGAAGGGCACTCATCGTTTTGGAATCAAGGGCAAGTTAGCTCCTCGCTACATTGGACCCTTCCGCATTCTCGCCAGACGTGGATATGTGGCTTACAAATTTGGAATTGCCACCGCAGTTTTCTCACATCCACGATGTCTTCCATGTGTCGCAACTTCGTCGTTGCTTCAAGGATCCACACCGTGCAGTGGATCATGAAATGCTCGAATTGCAAGACAATCTCTCTTATAAGGAGCATCGATCCGCATTCTTTATCAAGCTGAACGTCGAACCCATCAAAAGGTAATCAAGTTCCTTAAAGTGTAGTGGGCGAATCATACTGAAGATGAAGCCACTTGGGAACGCGAGGATCGCCTTCGTGAAGAATACCCCGATCTCTTTCCTTCTACCTCCTGAATTCTCGGGACGAGAATTTCTTTTAGAGGAGGAGAATTGTAACACCCCTGTGTAATGAGCTATAGTGATCCTTCATGATTATGCTAAGTCACTTTGCTTTGCTATTGTTGATCACTTTGGATTCATATCTCATTTCAAATTCCACCACTGAAATCAATTCAAATTGCAAGTGAAATTTAAAGTTGCACAAACATGGTTGCAAAATAGTTCATCATTTAGCAAATATTCCATAACAATTATTTGTTAAGGAAAACAACATCACTTATTTGCTTAAATGGGCTATCGCAAATAAAACAGTGCCAAATCAGCATTTTTAAATGCATTTCCATTTATGAAAAATTCAAACAACTTCAAACATTTCCCAAACTTTTTGTGACAGTGCCAAATATTGCAATGTATTTATGTGGCCAAGTCCCACATTTTTCTAAAGTCATTTGGTGGCCCAAATAATTCCTAAGTTGTCTCTGTTTTTAATTAAAAGATAAAACAGAAAAACAGAAACGAGGAGAGGACTTACCTGGCCTCTGGCCTAAGGCCCAGAGCCGGCCCAGCCCACCTTACGTTTCCCCTACCCGCTCCCGTCGCCGTGTCGACGGCGCCATGGCCAGAGCGCGGTGGCTCCGGCCACTGCTCGCCACCTGCCGGCTATAGGCGCCCCGCGAGGATAAGGGCGACTCCGCCCACTCCCCCTGGACACCCTCCGCCACTCCTCCTCCCTCTCCCTCACTTGTTCTCTCCCTCTCAATCTCACCCGACGCAGCCATCGCCGTGCGCTGCTCGATCCCGCGACCACTGGCACCCCCGCGCCCGGAGACCTTGACCGCGAGCTTCGCCTGCTTCTTCCTCGTCGCCTGGTGCCTTCAGCTTGAGCTGGGGCGCACTGCAGCGACGGAATCGAGCTCTTCTTCCTCCTCAGCCACAGCAGCTTCTCCGGCGATCTCTGGCGCCCTCGACAGCTACTAAACCTCCCGACGGCCTTTGGTGAGCCACTAGGTGAGCCGCGACGCGTATCCCTCGGCCTCCCCCTCGTTTCGATGCGTCTAGCCCTGCTGCCATGGTTGGCCGAGCCCAGCTCCGCCGTGCTGCTCGCTGTCGTCGTTACCGCAGTTGTCATGGCCGTCCGAGCACACCGTTGTGCTCGGGGCACTCTAATGGTGCGGCCTGGCCATTCAAATCGCTCACGAGCGCGCTGTTTTGCCAATCCCGCGGAGCTCCCGAAGACCGCCGCCGCCGGCGTCGACGCTACGCCCTGCTCCAGCCACCTCTGATGGAGCCCGTAGCACCACACGACGCGCGACATCGCCAGCTTTCGAACACCACCTCGCGCGCGAAGAACGGGCCACCGTAGCAGTTTTCCGACCGAGTCCGGCGAAGAACCGCCGCGAAAACGGCTCGCCGAAGCCTCTCCGGTGCCGCCGCTGACTTGGCACCGCGCGGGGTCCACCCTGGGTCACTGCCAGTGGCCCCAGTGGGCCCCGTTGACCGCGTTGACCCGAGTCAATGTGCTGACTGGGCAACCCCAGTCGCTAACCAGTGGGTCCCAGTTGACCAGTCAACTGGTCAACTGCTGACCCGCTGACTCAGCTGGTCTGGCCCACTGTCAGCCCCTTTGTGCACTACTGGGTGCACTGCGCCGGGTGCACCCAGCCTTTTTCTGGTGTTTTTTGAACTAATTAATTCCAGGATTTTCAGAATATTGCTAAAACTTTAGAAATTCGTAGAAATTCAACCGTAGCTCGGATGAAAATAATTTATATATGAGAAATGACCAGAAAAATAAGACGAATCCGAATATGCCATCCACATACCTATCACATGCCTCCAACACTACAAACATGGAACCTTCCCCTCCGGATCGTTTGTCCGATAATTGCCTAAAGCTGGGAAAATATCCCCAGATATTTTCCCGCTTCGTCTGTAACGTGTAGCACTGCGTTAGCTCACCCCTACCACAACATATTGCCATGTCATGCATTGTGATGCATTTGTTTGCTTTGTATTTATTGTTTCTTCCCCCTCTTCTCTCCGGTAGACTCCGAGAATGACGCTGCTACCGAGTATGACTACGCCCCTGACGTCCAGCCACTTGCCGCAGAGCTTTCAGGCAAGAAAAAACCCCCTTGATCATTCCTATATTGCCCATTCTTTCTCTCTCGTGATTGCATTAGATTTCGCTACTGTATTCGATAGCTCCTATTCTGATGCATAGCCTGATTTTGTAACCTGCTGTTGATACTTTACCTGTTGTCCTCTATGCTTAGTATAGGCTGGTTAGTGATCCATCAGAGGCCCTACACCCATGTCCGTGTTGCCAGGATTTACTACAGGAAGATTCGATCAACATGATCGATGTACAAAGACCAATCACACCACCATCACCCCCCCTTAGTTGTACGACTCTGCAGAGCTACTATCGAGTGCCGAGGGTGATACCTCCTACCTCACTCCTGATGATATCTCTGTAGCGTAGCTTGTCGGTTGTGGGTTACCGAGGGTGATTCCTCTTTCACCACCTCCGATGATGCCTCTGTCGTGCAGCCCCTCAAGTGTGAACCCATCGAGGGTGACTCCTCCAAGTTCACCTTGATAGATACATCGAGTGGGAATCCATCAAGGGTGATTCCTCGTATTTCCCCCTTGATGTTACGGACACACTGTTACCTTACACTGTTCCCGTTTACTGTTACTGTGGGACTGAAGGGACAGGCGGTACCACCCCGGTAGAGGTGGACCTGAGTTCCCGACAGTCTCTGGATAAGTCGGGTTGACCAGGAGGGTACCCACGAGATAATTATGCGGCACGTCCGGGCAGGCAGAGACCACCCCAGGAGAGGGATGGGCCTGGCCCTTATCATAAGACAGCGAGACGGGGCGATAGGAGCACTGATCGTCACCGCGAGCTCCCAATACACTAACGGTTTGGATATGTGATCTGAGTAGGCCTCTGGCCTTTTCGCACTAACCACCACGCGGGATAAGTTATGGGCACTCGGCATCGTACGATTCTTCCGAAAGCTCTGTCAGACATCCAGTTCAGCATTGTGGCACGGTCGGATCGCGCCTTCCAGGACAGAGGTGGCGCTGGTATTCACCGTCCTCACAACGACCCGGAGTGCTTAGGGAAATCGACCCATGACCCCTTTGCACTTAGGATGTAGACCGGCGAGGACCTCTCTGCGGAGCCTAGGTAGGACTACGGCGTGTCGATTAGTCGAGGCCGGGCATGACCCGGAAAAGTGTGTCCGGCTAGAGTTAATCGAGCGTGTTGGGTAAGTTGGTGCACCCCCGCAGGGAAGTTATCTATTCGAATAGCCGTGTCCACGGTAACAGGATGCTCGGAGTTGTATCCCGATCTACTACAACTAGAACTGGATACATGTGATACTAAACTGATATTATGGCTCCGAGATCGCTTTCTCGCAGGGAGTCGAGGAAGGATCTCTGGGCGTTGTTAATATATATTTGTTACTATATGTTATTTTAACTCTATTCTCTTCTGTTGCTGCAAGACGCTGCAAGATGCTAGTCTTCGATAGGCTAGGCCTTACCCCTCTACTCTGGCATTCTGCAGTTTAGTCCACAGATACAGCCCCTTCCCATTGATACCGATGCATACTTAGCATAGATCTGATGTAAGCCTTGCTAGTACTTTGGATGAGTACTCACGGTTGCCTTGCTACCTTTTTCCCCCTTATCTGATTGCCGCGATCAGATGACGGAGTCCCGGAGATAGCTGATCCCGCCGACGACTACTACCACACCGACGGAACCTACTACTACGTGGAGGCCGACGACCAGGAGTAGTTCGGAGGCTCCCAGGCAGGAGGCCTGCGCCTTTTCAATTTAGTTGTCGTTGTTTTGCTCAGCCTTCTTAAGGCAAACTTGTCTAATTATGTCTGTACTCAGATATTGTTGCTTGCGCTGACTTATGTATTCGAGCCTTCATGGCCTGGCTTGTAATATAAAGATGTATGCTTTAATTCGTGTCTAGAGTTGTGTTGTGATATCTTCCCATGAGTCTCTGGTCTTGATCGTGCATGTTTGCGTGTATGATTAGTGCACGGTCGAGTCGGGGGCGTCACAGGATCGAACTAAGATAGATAATGATGATAAAAGTGATGGTGATATGATACCGGGGCACCTCCCCCAAGCTTGGCACAAGCCAAGGGTGGTGCCCATACCCGTGTACTCAAGTCTCGTTCTTCGGTGATGGTAGTGATGAAGTGACAGGCTAGTCCTTCAACTTCAGTAAGTACTCCAAATTGTCATTGATCCTTCGAAGGGCACGATTCTGCTCTTCTAACACAATAACTTCATGGGTAAGTGACGTATTCTGAGCACAAATTGCTTCAAAAACCTTTAGTGTATCGATTTCAGATGAGGGAAGGTTATGATAAAGAGTTTGCCATGTATCTCCCTTTTCTGGTGCTTCTCCTGTGTGTGTGGCTTGATCTTCTTCTCCTTGAATCCGGTCCTCCATTACCTCTCCTAATTCCTCCTTCATAGCGGTGTCCTCTTCCCCGGACGATCACTCATAATAGACTTCACTAAAAGGACGTTTGCCGGGCGAAGGTTGCACAATCCGGTGCTTGGTGAGGAGCCTTCGGGGAGCCATGGGGATCTAGATCTGTCAAAAAAACAGCCTGAAACAAGAACAGAGGAGAAACATGCGATGCGATGGTCATAACATATGGGAGTATATATAAAGAATTTTTATCTTACAGAACAAGCATACGAGAGGAAAACGGAGTCGGGAAGGCACACGAGGAGCCCACAAGGCAACACGGCACGCCCCAGGGGGGTCGCGCCCTGTTGCCTTGTGACCTCCTAGTGGGTCCTCTTGGCTGTTTCTTATTTTTGTATTTTTCTAATATTCCAAAACGGACACAAATACTTTTTATGGAATTTTTGGAGTTGGTTTACTTACCGTATCACATACCTACCCCTTTTCAGGGTTCTGGAGCGTTCCGGAAGGACTCTTTGATGTGTTCCTCCGGTGTCATCGTCTGAATAATATTAGTTTCAACATTAATGGGAGTACCTAAGATATAATGCTAAATTCTTTGCCCATTCACCACTCTCGGATTGGTGCCCACGAAATTGTTGATTTTGATAGCTCCGGAGCGATGAACTTCTTCGATGATATATGGCCCTTCCCATTTAGAGAGAAGTTTTCCTGTAAAAAATCTGAAACGAGAGTTGTACAATAGAACTTGCTCACCCACTTTAAATTCCTGTTTTTGAATTATTTTATCACGCCATCTATTAACCTTTTCTTTAAATAACTTGGCATTTTCATAGGCTTGGGTTCTCCATTCATCTAAAGAGCTAATATCAAATAACCTCTTTTCACCGGCAAGTTTAAAATCATAATTAAGTTCTTTAATTGCCCAAAAAGCCTTATGTTCTAACTCAAGAGGTAAATGACATGCTTTTCCATAGACCATTTTGTAAGGAGACATACCCATATGAGTTTTATAAGCAGTTCTGTAAGCCCATAATGCATCATCAAGTTTCTTAGACCAATTCTTCCTGGATCTATTTACGGTCTTTTGCAAAATTAATTTGATTTCTCTATTACTCAATTCAACTTGACCGCTAGACTGAGGATGATATGGAGATGCAATTCTATGATTAACATCATATTTAGCAAGCTATTTACGGAAAGCACCATGAATAAAATGTGAACCACCATCAGTCATCAAATATCTAGGGACTCCAAACTTCGGAAATATAACTTCTTTAAGCATTTTAATAGAAGTGTTATGATCAGCACTACTAGTTGGAATAGCTTCTACCCACTTAGTAACGTAATCAACAGCAACTAAAATATGAGTATACCCATTAGAGGAAGGAAAAGGTCCCATATAATCAAAACCCCAAACATCAAATGGTTCAATAACAAGTGAATAATTCATAGGCATTTCCTAACGTCTACCAACATTACCAATTCTTTGACATTCATCACAAGAAAGGACAAACTTACGTGCATCTTTGAAGAGAGTAGGCCAATAAAAACCAGATTGTAATACCTTATGTGTAGTTCTGTCTCCCGCATGGCGTCCTCTGTATGCCTCGGAGTGACACTTCCATAGAATTTGTTCCTGTTCATGCTCAGGTACACAACATCTAATAATACCATCTACTCCTTCTTTATATAAATGTGGGTCATCCCAAAAGTAATGCCTTAAATCAAAGAAGAATTTTTTTCTTTTGTTGGTATGTGAAACTAGGTGGTATATATTTAGCAACAATGTAATTAGCATAGTCAGCATACCAAGGAGTGTTACGAGAAGCATTTATTGCAGCTAATTGTTCATCAGGGAAATCATCATTAATGGGAATTGGGTCATCAAGAACATTTTCCATTCTAGACAAATTATCTGCTACGGGGTTCTCAGCTCCCTTTCTATCAACAATATGCAAATCTAATTCTTGTAGCAAAAGAACCCACCTAATAAGCCTAGGCTTAGCATCTTTCTTTTCCATAAGATATTTAATAGCAGCATGATTAGTATGAATAGTGACCTTGGAATCAACAATATAGGATCTAAATTTATCACATGCAAACACAAATGCTAAAAATTCTTTTTCAGTCGTAGCATAATTTCTTTGAGCACTGTCTAGAGTTTTACTAGCATAATGAATAACATTTAATTTCTAACTCTTTGTCCTAGAATAGCACCAACAGCATAATCACTAGCATCACACATAATTTCAAAGGGTAGGTTCCAATCAGGTGGTTGAACAATAGGTGCAGATATTATGGCTTTCTTAAGAATTTCAAAGGCTTCTACGCAATCATCATCAAAAACAAATGGAACATCTTTTTGCAAGAGATTAGTAAGAGGCCTAGAAATTTTAGAGAAGCCTTTTATAAACCTTCTATAGAAACCAGCATGACCAAGGAAACTTCTTATACCTTTGATATCTTTAGGACATGGCATTTTATCAATTGCATCAACTTTAGCTTTATCAACTTCAATACCTCTCTCAGAAATTTTATGCCCAAGGACTATACCTTCATTTACCATAAAGTGGCACTTCTCCCAATTTAAGACAAGATTAGTTTCTTCACATCTCTGCAAAACTCAATCAAGGTTGCTTAAGCAATCATCAAAAGAAGTTTCGTAAACGGAAAAATCATCCATGAAAACCTCAACAATCTTTTCACAAAAGTCAGAGAATATAGTAGTCATACATCTTTGAAAGGTAGCAGGTGCATTTCATAAACCAAAAGGCATACGACGATAAGCATAAGTTCCAAAAGGACATGTAAATGTGGTTTTCTCTTGATCTTCTGGTGATACAGGTACTTGAGAGAAACCAGAATAACCATCTAGAAAGCAAAAGTGTGTATGCTTAGATAATCTTTCTAGCATTTGATCAATAAAAGGCAAGGGGTAATGATCTTTCCTAGTAGCTTTATTTAATTTTCTGAAATCAATTACCATTCTATAACCGGTTACAATTCTTTGTGTGATAAGTTCATTTTTATCATTAGGAACAACAGTAATACCTCCTTTCTTAGGAACACAATGAACAGGACTTACCCATCTACTATCAGCTATGGGATAAATTATACCTGCCTCCAGAAGCTTTAATATTTCAGTTCTTACCACATCCTTCATTTTAGGATTTAACCTTCTTTGATGATCAACAATAGGTTTAGCATCTGGCTCCATATGAATTTTATGCTGACATAAAGTGGGACTGATGCCCTTAAGATCATCAAGAGTATATCCAATAGCTACATGGTGCTTCTTTAGAGTTTTAAGTAATCTCTTTTCTTCATGCTCTGAAAGGTTAGCACTAATAATAATAATAGGATATAGCTTCTTTTCATCAAGATAAGCATATTTAAGCGTATCAGGTAATTGCTTTAATTCAAACACAGGGTCACTCTTAGGTGGTAGAGGGTCTCCTAATGTTTCAACAGGCAAATTATGTTTGAGGACAGGTGCTTGCTTAAAGAACAACTCATCTATTTCATTTCTTTCATTCATATGCATATCATTTTCATGGTCTAGCAAGTATTGTTCTAAAGGATCTGTAGGAGGCACAACAATAAAAGCAAGACCAATAATTTCATCTTTGTTGGGTAATTCTTTATCATGAGGTTGTCTACGAAACTTAGAGAAATTAAATTCATGGGACATATCACCAAAATTAACACTTACAGTTTCTTTGTTGCAATCAATCTTAGCATTTATTGTATTCAAGAAAGGTCTACCAAATATAATGGGACAAAAATCATCTTGTGATGATCCAAGAACAAGAAAATCAGTAGGGTATTTGATCTTACCACACAAGACTTCAACATCTCTAACAATCCCAAGTGGTGTAATAGTATCTCTATTTGCAAGCTTAATAGTGACATCAATATCTTCAATCTCAACACGTGCAATATCATGCATGACTTCATGATAGAGAGTAAAAGGAATAGCACTCACACTAGCACCAATATCACATAAACCATGATATCAATGATCTCCAATTTTAATAGAAATAACAGGCATGCCAATTATGGGTTTGTTTTTATCTTTAGTGTCTGGCTTAGCAATTCTAGTTGCTTCATCACAGAAATATATGACATGTTCATCAATATTATCAACCAAAAGATCTTTAACCATAGCAACATTAGGTTCAACTTTAATTTGTTCAGAAGGTCTAGGTGCTCTAATATTACTTTTATTAACCACAGTTGAAGCTTTAGCATCTTCCTTAATCCTAACTGGGAAAGGAGGTTTCTCAATATAAGCAGTAGGCACAACTGGATCAACATTGTAAACAATTGTTTCTTCTTTAACAATTATGGGTTCTTCTTTTAATTCAATAGGTGGATGATATTTAAACCATTTCTCCTTAGGGATATCAACATGAGCAGCAAAGGATTCACAAAAGGTAGCTACTATCTCAGAGTCAAGTCCATATTTAGTACTAAACTTATGAAAAGCATCAGTTTCCATAAAAGATTTAGCATAATCAAACGCGAGATTTATACCTGACACTTTACCTTTATCGATTTCCCAAGCTTCAGAGTTGCGTTTAATTCTTTCCAGAAGATCCCATCTGAATTTAATAGTATTCTTCATAAAGGAACCAGTAGAAGAAGTATCGAGCATGGACCGATCATTATGAGAAAGCCGAGCATAAACGTTTTGAATAATTATTTCTCTTGAAAGCTCATGATTGGGGCATGTGTGCAACATATACTTAAGCCTCCCCCAAGCTTGAGAGATACTTTCTCCTTCACGAGGCCAAAAATTATATATATAATTCCGATCACGATGAACCAAATGCATAGGATAAAATTTCTGGTGAAATGCAAGCTTCAACCGGTTCCAATCCCATGTTCCAGTATCATCAAATAGCCTATACCATGTCAATGCATTTCCCTCCAAAGATAAAGGGAATACCTTCTTCTTAACTCCATCTTCGGATAAACCTGCAAGCTTAAACAATCCACAAATTTCATCTATATATATTAAGTGCATATCAGGATGCACTGTTCCATCTACTGCATAAGGATTAGCTAGCAGTTTCTCTATCATACCCGAATGAATTTCATAATAAATATTTTCAGTAGGTTCAGTAGGTTGAGGAGCAACTCTTATTGCTTCCGGTCGAGGTGAAGATACCCCGAACATACCCCTCAAAGGATTACTTTCCATAGTGACAAGTGACAGTAAATTTCAGCACGTAATATAAATATTTCCTTACCAAATTCCACTCACCAAAGGTGCTTCACTCCCCGGCAACGGCGCCAGAAAAGAGTCTTGATGACCCACAAGTATAGGGAATCAATCGTAGTCCTTTCGATATGTAAGAGTGTCAAACCCAACGAGGAGCAGAAGGAAATGACAAGCGGTTTTCAGTAAGGTATTCTCTGCAAGCACTGAAATTGTAGGTAACAGATAGTTAGATAGCAAGGTAACTCGTAACAAGTAACAAATAGTAATGGTAACAAAGGTGCAGCAAGGTGCCCAATCCTTTTTATAGAAAAGGACAAGCCGGAACAAACTCGTATAATAAGCAAAGCGTTTTCGAGGACACATGGGAATTTCATCTAGCCACTTTCATCATGTTTGTTTGATTCGCGTTCGCTACTTTGATAATTTGATATGTGGGTGGAGAGGTGCTTGGGTGCTGTTCTTTCTTGAATAAGCCTCCCACTTATGATTACCCCCTCTCGCAAGCATCCGCAACTACGAAAGAAGAATTAAGATAAATCTAACCATAGCATGAAACATATGGATCCAAATCAGCTCCTTACAGAATAGTGCATAAACTAGGGTTTAAGCTTCTGTCACTCTAGCAACCCATCATGTAATTACTACTCCACAATGCCTTCCCTTAGGCCCAAAGATGGTGAAGTGTCATGTAGTCGACGTTCACATGACACCACTAAAGGAAGCAACATCATACATATCATCAAAATATCGAACGAATACCAAATTCACATGATTACTTATGACAAGACTTCTCCCATGTCCTCAAGAACAAAAGTAACTACTCACAAATCATATTCATGTTCAAGATCAAAGGGGTATTGAATAGCATTAAGGATCTGAACATATAATCTTCCACCAAATAAACCAACTAGCATCAACTACAAGATGTAATCAACACTACTAGCAACCCACAGGTACCAATCTGAGGTTTTGAGACAAAGATTGAATACAAGAGATGAACTAGGGTTTGAGATGAGATGGTGCTGGTGAAGATGTTGATGAAGATTGGTCCTCCCATGATGAGAGGATCGTTGGTGATGTCGATGGCTTCGATTTCCCCCTCCCGGAGGGAAGTATCCCCGGCGGAATCGCTCCGCGGAAGAGCAAAACTGCTCCTGCCCAGGTTCTGCCTCGAGACGGTGGCGCTTCATCCCGAAAGTCTTCTCTATAATTTTTTTAGGGAAAATGAGCCTTGATACGTCTCCAACGTATCTATAATTTATGAAGTATTCATGCCATGTTTATTATAGTTTTGTATGATTTTGGTGCACTTTTATAAGGATTTTATATGATTTTTATGGACTAACATATTGACCTAGTGCCCAGTCCCAATTGTTGTTTTCTGCTTGTTTTTGGTTTTTCAGAAAATCCATATCAAATGAAGTCCAAATGCAGCGAAACTTTTTGACGATTTTTTCTGGAAGGAAACAGACCCAGGAAGCTTCGGGGGAGCAGTAGAAGACCCACAGGGGCCCACAAGCCACCTGGGTGTGCCACCCACCCGGGGCCGCCCTGGTGCCTCGTGGGCCCCCTGTGGCTCATCTTCGTGTGATTCCAACACCAAAAATTCTTCTAAATACCAAAACCCCCAGAAATAACCCTAGAACTTCGACTCCGCCACCGCAAGCCTCTGTACCTTCAAAATACCATCTGGAGCCCTGTTCTGGCACCCTGCCGGAGGGGGGAATCATCACCGGAGGCCACCTTCATCATCCCGGCGGTCTCCATGACGAGGAGGGAGTAGTTCACCCTCGGGGCTGAGGGTATGTACTAGTAGCTATGTGTTTGATCTTTCTCTCTCGTGTTCTTGATTTGGCACGATCTTGATGTACCGCGAGCTTTGTTAATATAGTTGGATCATATGGTGTTTCCCCCTCTCTATCTTGTTGTGATGAATTGAGTTTTACCTTTGAGGTTTCACTATTATCGGATTGAATACTTTTATGGATTTGAGAACACTTGATGTATGTCTTGCATATGAATACCCGTGGTGACAATGGGGTATTATATTGATTCACTTGATGTATGTTTTCGCACTCAACTCGTGGATTCCCAAGGTGACATTGGGGTAATCTATGCATAGGGGTTGATGCACGTTTTCGTCCTACTTTCTCCGGTAGAAATCTTGGGGTACTCTTTGAAGTTCTTTGTGTGGATTGAATATTATGAATCTGAAGTTGTTTGATGCATATCGAATAATCAACTCACGGATACTTGTGGTGACATTGGAGTATCTAGGTGACATTAGAGTTGGTTGATGCGTGTCATATGGTGTTATTTTAGTACGAACTCTAGGGTTGTTTGTGACACTTATAGGAATAGCTCAATAGATTGATCGGAAAGAATAACTTTGAGGTGGTTTCATACCCTACAACAATTTCTATCTTATGTTCTCCGCTAGATAAGAACTTTGGAGTGACTCTTTGTCGCACGTTGAGGGATTGTTATATGATCCAATTATGTTAGCACTGTTGAGAGATTGCACTAGTGAAAGTATGAACCCTAGGCCTTGTTTTCAATCATTGCAATACCGTTTATGCTCACTTTTGTTACTTGCTACCTTGCTGTTTTTTTATTTTCAGATTATAAAAACCTATATCTACTATCCATACTACACTTGTATCACCATCTCTTCGCCGAACTAGTGCACCTATACAATTTGCCATTGTATTGGGTGTGTTGGGGACACAAGAGATTTCTTGTATTTGATTGCAGGGTTGTTTGAGAGAGACCATCTTCATCCTACGCCTCCCACGGATTGATAAACCTTAGGTCATCCACTTGAGGGAAATTTGCTACTGTCCTACTAAACTCTGCGCTTGGAGGCCCAACACGAGTCTACAAGAATAAAGTTGCGTAGTAGACATCAAGCTCTTTTCTGGCGCCGTTGCCGGGGAGGTGAGTGCTTGAAGGTATATCTTTAGATCTTGCAATCGAATCTTTTAGTTTCTTGTTTTATCACTAGTTTGGTTTTATAAAAAGAAAACTACAAAAAAATGGAATTGAGGTTGCCTCATATTATTCGTCTTTATAATGTTTTTCTTGAAAATGATGGATCGGAAAATTGTGCTCAATTATTAGAAGAAGAATTCAATAAATGTTTGGCATAAAATCCATGAATGATAAGCATGATTGCAATGTTGCTAGTATGAATACCTTGAATATCCATGATGCTAATGATATGCCAAGCCATAAGCTTGGGGATGCTATGTTTGATGAAGATGATATTTTTAGTCCCCCAAGTTTTGATGAGAATATTTATTTTGATGATTGCATGCCTCCTATTTATGATGATTACAATGATGAAAGTGGGTTTGGAAGAGTGTCAACTCTAGGTAATGATGATCCCACTATTTTGGAGGGTGTTGAATCATATTATAATGATAAAATTGGATTTGGTGAGGTCATGACTTTATTTAGTGATGAATCCACTATTTTGGAAGTGGTTGCAATTGATTATGACAACAAAGTTGCTATCTATGATAATTATGGTGATGACATGTATGCTATAAAGAATAATGATAACCATGAAACTTGTCATCATGATTTTAATGTTCAGTTTGATTATGTCAATTAAGTATCTCATGATAGTTATTTTGTTGAGTTTGCTCCCACTATTATTGATGAGAATTAATTTGCTTATGTGGAGAGTAATAAAAATCTTGTGCTTGTAGGTCATGAAAAGAATGCTTTATGTGATAGCTATATTGTTGAATTCATTCATGATGCTACTGAAAATTATTATGAGAGAGGATCATATGCTTGTAGGTGTTGCAATAATATCAAGTTTCCTCTCTATGTGTTGAAAGTTTTGAAGTTATACTTGTTTTGCCTTCCTATGCTAGTCGATTCTTGCTCCCATAAATTGTTTGCTCACAAAATCCCTATGCATAGGAAGTGGGTTATACTTAAATGTGCTAGTCATATGATTCATGATGCTCTCTTTGTGTTCCAATTCTTATCTTTTATGTGAGCATCATTAAAATCATCATGCCTAGCTAAAAAGGCTATAAAGAAAAGCGCTTGTTGGGAGACAACCCAACATTTACCCCTACTGTTTTTTTGTATTCACATGATTAAGCTACTGTAGTAATCATGTTTTATATGTTTTGTTTCAATAATGTGCCAAGTAAAGCCTTTGGGATAGTGTGGATACTTGTTGATTTGATTCTATGCAAAAAAACAGAAACTTTTGCGTCCAGTGCTTGAATTTCTATTCTGTACTGGAGCGTGAAAAATTCTGAAATTTTTACACAGTATTGTGTTACAATTGTGTTACGTTTTCCTAATTTTTCAGAATTTTTGGAGGTACAGAAGTATGGTTTTTAAATCGCTCACTACATGATGTTCTGTTTTTGACAGATTCTGTTTTCGGCGCATAGTTTGCTTGTTTTAGTGTTTCCATAGCTT
This sequence comes from Elymus sibiricus, assembly GCA_039707655.1. Taxonomy (NCBI): domain Eukaryota; kingdom Viridiplantae; phylum Streptophyta; class Magnoliopsida; order Poales; family Poaceae; genus Elymus; species Elymus sibiricus. The sequence continues at coordinate 195,716,926 of CM077666.1, read as the reverse complement.
ATATTATGAGATATAAATTGTGGAAATGATAGACCACGGTAGGAATTATGTTAGAACAATTATGAATCTGGTCTTGACAGTACTTAAGTGGATGATTTATTTTTATCATACTAACCTATCTCACGAAGTTCCGTTAAGTTTTGTGTGATTGAAGTTTTCAAGTTTTGGGTGAGATATCGATATGAGGAGAATAAGGAGTGGCAAGACCATAAGATTGGGGATGCACAAGGCACCCCAAGGTAATATCCAAGGAAGACTCAAGCGTCTAAGCTTGGGGATGCCCCGGATGGCATCCCCTCTTTCGTCTTCAACATTATCGGTATACCTCACTTGGAGCTATATTTTTATTCGTCACATAATATGAGTTTTGCTTGGAGCGTCATTTTATTTTGTTTGGGTTTGCTTGCTGTTATCAATAATCATGTTTTGTATCTTTTAGTTCAATAAAATGCCAATTATAGCCTTTACCATGCTCAGTTTACAAGTTTATGTGTTGCTGTTTAAAAACAGAAAGTTTTCTGTTATGTCCAGAATATTCCTGAATAGTCAGAACATGATAAAAATCTTAAATTTTTACACAGTAAGCATGCATGAGTTCTCTATCACGTGGTAATTTTTCAGAATTTTTGGAGTTAGGGAAGTATGAATTCTTATTCACCCTTTATAGACTGTTCTGCTTTGGCAGATTGCTGTTATAGTGGCATTGTTTGCACATGTTTGCTTGTTTAATGTTTCTATTTGTGGATAGGAGTGTTAAATATGCAGAGGCATTTAGTATGCAATGTTTAATTATAATTTTAGTAATTTTCTACAGTAGAGAATGTTAAGGTTTTGAGTTGATTTATACTAACTTATCTCACGAGTTCTTATTGAGTTTTGTGTGGATGAAGTATTTAAGATTTAGGGAAACCGTGATATGAGAGGAATTAAGGAGACACAAAAGCTCAAGCTTTGGGATGCCCAAGGCATACCAATATAATATTTCAAGAAGTCTCAAGCATCTAAGCTTGGGGATGCCCCGGTAGGCATCCTACCTTTCTTCTTCAACAATTATCGGTTAGTATCGGTTGAGCATAAGTTTTTGCTTCTTCACATGATATGTGCTATTCTTGGAGTGCCCTTTTATTTTTGTTTGCTGTTTTAATAAAATCATCAAGATCTGAAATATTTATTTTGAGAGAGCCTTCACATAGCTACTTAGTTGTTTGACTACTCATTGATCTTCACTTATATCTTTTTGGAGTAGTTTGTCATTTACTCTTGTGCTTCACTTATATCCTAAGAGTAAATTATTGAATGAATTGAATATCATAAAGTTGAAATTATATGTGCTTCATATGCTTCTATCATGTCTAGTAGTAGTTTCACATTTGGGTTAGAAAGTGAAATCTATTGAAGCTTGACAATCACAATATTGGTCATACAAGCAATTCATGAATGATTAGTATTAGGAAGAGAACTTTCACATATAAATATATTATCTTGGACATATTTTATAATTGTGAATACCCATTAATTATTTTCAAACTTGAGCAAATTAGTTGAAGTTGGACAAGGAAGACAATGTAATGAGTTATGTTTGGGTATATTTGCATAGAAGTTATATTGTTATGGATCCTCTAACATGTGGTGCTTGCTTAGGATCTTTTGCTAGCCAAAAATTCGTACTAAGTAGAGATACTACTTGTGCATCCCAAAACCCTTAAACCCAGTTTCTTGCCATGAGTGTCCACCATATCTACCTATGGATTGAATAAGATCCTTCAAGTAAGTTGTCATCGGTGCAAAAAGCAATAAAAATTGCTCCTAAAATATGTATGATCTTTTATTGCAAGGTAAAATAAGCATTGTACGAACTTGTGATGGCAAAGAAATAAAAGCGACGGACTGCATAATAAAGGTTGCTATCACAAGGGGCAATATAACGTGATGTTCCTTTGCATTAAGGGCTTGCACATCCAAAAATCAAAAGCGTATGACAACCCCTGCTTCCCTCTGCGAAGGGCCTATCTTTTACTTTATGTATTTACTTTTATGCAAGAGTCAATAATATTCCTTCTCATTTCAACCTCAATTATTCTCTAGTTGGTAAGTACCATGTGGTGGGGAAAGATCCAGTCATATATGGCTAGTCAAATATATTTGATCATGGTTTATTATTGTTGACAATTATCTCTATGATAAATAAGTTGGGAGGCGAAACACTAAGCCCCTATCTTTCTCTGTGTTCGATGGATGCCATTTGTTCTAAAAATATGCTTTGAGTACTAGCATTCATAGAAGACTATATGATAATTGAGTATGTGGAGCTCTTACTTAAGACTTTGTTGAAATTAAGTTGAATTGCAATTGTTTGGTGACTAAGAACATAGGTTGTTAAGTTTCAAGAGAATGCATTGTTTGAACCATAACATGTGAATTGATTGCTACTTTATCATGATGAGTTTTATGAGAAAGAGTTGCTGTTATGATGCTAGGAAAAGTGATTAAAATTATCATTGATCAAACTTATGCACTATGCTAGCATTCACACTTCATAAATTATTTCTTTTATCATTTACCTACTCGAGGACGAACATGAATTAAGCTTGGGGATGCTGATACGTCTCCAACGTATCTATAATTTATGAAGTATTCATGCCATGTTTATTATAGTTTTGTATGATTTTGGTGCACTTTTATATGAATTTTATATGATTTTTATGGACTAACATATTGACCTAGTGCCCAGTGCTAGTTGTTGTTCTCTGCTTGTTTTAGGTTTTCCAGAAAATCCATATCAAATGAAGTCCAAATGCAACGAAACTTTTTAATGATTTTTTCTGGAAGGAAACAGACCCAGGAAGCTTCGGGGGAGCAGCAGAAAACCCACAGGGGCCCCACAAGTCACCTGGGCGCGCCACCCCCCCCGGGGCGTGCCCTGGTGCCTCGTGGGCCCCTGTGGCTCATCTTCGCGTGATTCCAACGCCAAAAATTCTTATAAATACCAAAAACCCCAGAAATAACCCTAGAACTTCGACTCCACCGCCGCAAGCCTCTGTACCTTCGAAATACCATCTGGAGCCCTGTTCCGGCACCCTGCCGGAGGGGGGAATCATCACCGGAGGCCACCTTCATCATCCCGGTGGTCTCCATGACGAGGAGGGAGTAGTTCACCCTCGGCGCTGAGGGTATGTACTAGTAGCTATGTGTTTGATCTCTCTCTCTCTCTCATGTTCTTGATTTGGCACGATCTTGATGTACCGTGAGCTTTGTTAATATAGTTGGATCATATAGTGTTTCCCCCTCTCTATCTTGTTGTGATGAATTGATTTTTACCTTTGAGGTTTCACTATTATCGGATTGAATACTTTTATGGATTTGAGAACACTTGATGTATGTCTTGCATATGATTACCCATGGTGACAATGGGGTATTATATTGATTCACTTGATGTATGTTTTGGCACTCAACTCGCGGATTCCCGAGGTGACATTGGGGTAATCTATGCATAGGGGTTGATGCACGTTTTGGTCCTACTTTCTCCGGTAGAAATCTTGGGGCACTCTTTGAAGTTCTTTGTGTGGATTGAATATTATGAATCTGAAGTTGTTTGATTCATATCGAATAATCAACTCACGGATACTTGTGGTGACATTGGAGTATCTAGGTGACATTAGAGTTGGTTGATGCGTGTCATATGGTGTTATTTTAGTACGAACTCTAGGGATGTTTGTGACACTTATAGGAATAGCTCAATAGATTGATCGGAAAGAATAACTTTGAGGTGGTTTCGTACCCTACAACAATTTCTATTTTATGTTCTCCGCTAGATAAGAACTTTGGAGTGACTCTTTGTCGCACGTTGAGGGATTGTTATATGATCCAATTATGTTAGCACTGTTGAGAGATTGCACTAGTGAAAGTATGAACCCTAGGCCTTGTTTTCAAGCATTGCAATACCGTTTATGCTCACTTTTGTTACTTGCTACCTTGCTGTTTTTTTATTTTCAGATTATAAAAACCTATATCTACTATCCATACTACACTTGTATCACCATCTCTTCGCCGAACTAGTGCACCTATACAATTTGCCATTGTATTGGGTGTGTTGGGGACACAAGAGATTTCTTGTATTTGATTGCAGGGTTGTTTGAGAGAGACCATCTTCATCCTACGCCTCCCACGGATTGATAAACCTTAGGTCATCCACTTGAGGGAAATTTGCTACTGTCCTACAAAACTCTCCGCTTGGAGGCCCAACACGAGTCTACAAGAATAAAGTTGCGTAGTAGACATCAAGCCTATATAGCAGAAGGAGGGCGTCGGAGGCTAGCTGTGGGCCGCATAAGGCATCAGGGCGTGCCCAGGGGGCGCGCGCTATTGCCTTGTGGGCAACTGGTGGGTCCCCTCTGGTATATCTTTTCTCCAGTATTTTTTATATATTCAATAAAAAAATCTCCGTGAAATTTCAGGTCAATTGGAGCTCTGTAGAATAGGTATCTCTGATGTAGCTATTTCAGGTCTAGAATTCCAGCTGCCGGTATTCTCCCTCTTCATGTAAATCTTGTAATTTAAGAGAGAAAAGGCATAAGAATTACATCATAAAGTGAAATAATGACCAAATACATTACAAATAACAGTAGGAAATCATGATGCAAATTGAACGTATCAAGTAACAACATGTAAATAGACAAAATCATTTCAAGAAGATAGACTCATCAAATTGAGGTTAAAAAGGGGTGGTCTGAAGTTAATAGTATCTCTACCTTCTTCAACTGTACAATCTGAAATTCTGAATGAAAACCCTATGGGCATAGGTACCAGCGAATTCCAAGGAATTCTTCCCTTAACTCTGTAACAATTGAGGAGCATATCAATGGAAACAAGAATCCACTGATGCATCTGACACAATGGGAAAAAGACGAACCAATCATCTCATAGGGGCAGGAAAAATGATCTTCATGTTGTTGGTACGCACACGAGTATTTTACCTTGTACATGAAATGCTCGTAATCATCATCTAGTGAATAGAAAAGCTACATACTAAAACGAAGTTGTGTATGCTTTTGTTCTCTACTTCAGAAGGCATTTCTATATAGATGCCTGAGGACCATGGTCTGTCATTGTACCTTTTCCTGCTCTTGTGTAGGATCGAAAGTATGTCTAGAGGGGGGGGGTGATTAGACTACTTGACCAAATAAAATCTATCATTTTCCCAATTTTAGTTGTGGGCAGATTTTAGCAAGTATACCAATTCAAGTAACACCCTACACATGCAATTCTAAGAGTATAGCAGCGGAAAATAAAACATTGCACATGTAAGTAAAGGGGGGAATCGGAGATTTCAAACGCAATGAAGACACGATGATTTTTGGCGTGGTTCCGATAGGTGGTGCTATCGTACATCCACGTTGATGGAGACTTCAACTGTAACGCCCCGAACACACCCGTCGGTGGTCGTTACTCCTAGCGAGATCTAGACTGGCCACACAGATCAATACTAGTCTTTCCTGCGCACTTTGTCCTCACTCATGCGCACCCGGGAGCAACTTCCGGGTCGGTCACCCATCCTAAAATTACTCCAAGCTGAGCACGCTTAACTTTGGAGTTCTGTCTGAATGGGCTCCCGGAAAAGAAGGAATTCCTTATTGATATGAGTAGTCTATTATCTCTATTAAGCCAGGCTATCACATACACCCCCACTCAGAGGAACCGACGTCCTCGTCGGGCCACAGGAACGTTCCCTCTTGGCACATACGTCTGTGCATCCAGTCCGGTACATGTGACATGCCGTGTGCCACGACGGGTCACAAACGTCATGAACAACATGACCGCGCACCTGTCCGCAAACATCCGTGTAACCGCGAGAGTCGGCTCTGATACCAACTTGTAACGCCCCGAACACACCCGCCGGTGGTCGTTACTCCTGGCGAGATCTAGACTGGCCTCACAGATCAATACTAGTCTTTCCTGCGCACTTTGTCCTCACTCATGCGCACCCGGGAGCAACATCCCGGTCGGTCACCCATCCTGAAATTACTCCAAGCTGAGCACGCTTAACTTTGGAGTTCTATCCGAATGGGCTCCCGGAAAAGAAGGAATTCCTTATTGATATGAGTAGTCTATCATCTCTATTAAGCCAGGCTATCACATCAACCCACGGAGGGTAACGGCTGCGCGAATCCACGGAGGGCTCCACTCACGAAGGGTCCACGAAGAAGCAACCTTGTCTACTCCACCATGGCTTCCGTCCACAAAGGACTAGCCTCACTCGGGGTAGATCTTCATGAAGTAGTCAATCTCCTTGCCCTTACAAACTCCTTGGTTCAACTCCACATGATCTTGGAGGCTCCCAAGTGACACCTAACCAATCTACGAGACACCACTCTCCAAAAGGTAATAGACGGTGTGTTGATGATGAACTCCTTGCTCTTGTGCTTCAATTGATAGTCTTCCCAGCACTCAAACACTCCCTCACAGATTTGGCTATGGTGGAAGAAAGATTTGTGTGGAAAGCAACTTGGGGAAGGCTAGAAATCAAGGTTCAAATGGTAGGATTGGAAATATCTTGATTTCAACACATGAGTAGGTGGTTCTCTCTCAAAAAATGTATGGTGGAAATGTAGGCACGTTCTGATGGCTCTCTTACTTGGTAAGAGGGTGGTGGAGGGGTATATATAGCCTCCACACGAAATCCAATCGTTACACACTTTTGACCAAACTCGGTGGCACCGACTGGAATTCTCGGTGAGACCGACCTATGCAAAAGATGTGAACTTTTGAAGTTTCGGTGGGACCGAATGGAAACAACTCAGAGCGACCGATGTGCAATGGTAGGGCAATCCTTGTTTCGGTGGCACCGATTGCAACATCTTGGTGAGACCGAAATAATTGCAACAAGGCAACAGAAAGTTGGTCAAGCCATCTCGGTGGCACCGATTGCAAAACTCGGTTAGACCGAAATAATTGCAATTGATGACAGAGAGTTGGCAAGGCCATCTCGGTGGGACCGAGATCCATATCGGTGGATCCGACTTGTTAGGGTTTGGCTTGTGGCACTGTCCTTATGAACTCGGTGGGTCCGGAAGAATAGGATTCGGTGAGACCGAGTTTGACTTTGGGAAAATAGGACAAGTTTGGATAGAGAAAGTGGCTGAGGGTTTTGGAGCAATATCACTAAGCACTTGAGCAAACAGATCATTATCAAAACCTCATCCCCTTTTAATAGTATTGGCTTTCCTATGGACTCAATGTGATCTTGGATCACTAAACCAAAAATGAAGAGTCTTGAGCTTTTGCCAATGTATGTCCTTAGCATTTTGAAGGGTCCACATTCCCTAGTCCTTGCCATGCCAATCATTGAACTTCCTGAAATCTTTCACTTGAATGTTTATTAGTTCAATGAGATATATGTTGTTATAAATTACCAAAAACACCCGGGGATTAGCTGCACTTTCAATCTCCCCCTTTTTGGTAATTGATGAAAACATATAGATCAAAGCTTCGATAGAGGATATAATCAATGAATAGTATCGTCGCTTTGAGAAGTATGTGATAAGCAAGAGCTCCCCCTAAATTTGTGCATTATTTAGAATTTGCGTTTGAATGCAAATGCACAATCAATTAGGATCATGGGTGACTCTTCCATGTCACATACAACTTGGTGGAGCTCACAAAATGATATGAATGGAATAATAAGGACGCATCACCAAAACACATGTGAATGATCATACATGGATTAGAGATAAAGATAACCAATGTGCATAACATGAAGCATTGTATGATCAAGCACACACAATCAACCAACGTAGCTTTCAAACATAACGAACAAAGTAGCAAGCACGAACCAAACACTCTCAAAGGAAATCAAACGAAGCAAAAGACACTCTCTCTCTCGAAGCCTAAAGATCTATACAAATTCTCCCCCTTTGGCAACAAGTACCAAAAAGCTTGAATAGGTATAGAGCTACTCGTCACTCTAAGCACGATCTCCAGCAGCTCCTGGAGGTGAAGATCTCTGGCTGGCAGCTGTAACATCCCGTTGTTCGGAATGTTTTAATTTTTTTTTTTAAGTAGGGCCAGAAAATTTCATTTGTTTTATTTGGTTAATACAAGCTTAAATTGAGTTTTATAGATTTGTTGGGTTTAATTCGAACTAATGCCAACTTAAATTTAATTTGAGTTTTGTTCTTTTCTTTTAGCTGGTTTTACTTTTCGTCTTGAGCATATTGAAATATGCGAGTCTGCATTTTCTTGGATTTCTTAGTTAGTTTGATATTTGTTTGAGACTTTTATTCTTTTCTAGATTTTCCTAAGAGGAAAATCAATTTGTTTTCCCTCTCTCAAACTCTAGACCAAATTCCGTAGACTCAATCAGCTTCTATCTTTTCTCTATTCTTTTTTTTCAACCGCATGGGCCTAACCCAATATATATTTTTCTCTCTCTCTATGTCCCTCTTCTTTATTTTCTTTTCCATCTGGGCCTTAGCCCATTTACCACGTGCTGGCTGAACCTCTCCTTGTCACGTACACACAGAAACCTCAGGTGCATACACTAGAGAACCGTACAGAGAGAAAACGCACAGAGAGTCACCGCTGCCTCCTTAATTCCCTCTCCTTGACTCTTCCCTTGCCTTAATTCTCTCCACGTTCCCATCTTCCAATGCCAACCCCAAGAGCTTCTCCTTCCTCACGGCTCCACCCACACTTGCACGTACATGCGCACAGGAAGCTGGAACGTATAGGCACTAGCACCCTCCTCTAATTCCCTTAACTCTCAACCGTTTCCAAATCCTGCAGTACATATACGTGCGCCCCAACCTCCTCTTCCATTCCCACAGCAACTCCTCCCTTCTTCCTTCCTCTTTCTCTCCAGAAACTCTCTCCAAAGAATGGTGCTCCATAGACGCCGATGTTCGATCCTGTTGATGCAGGCCATCTCCGTACGAACCCTTGCGCCAGAATATTCTCCTCCATGCCATGAATCCATTCAGGGAAGAAAGAACGCGATCCATCGACCACACACGAAGAATTCCACATGTCCGTCAACACTGTTCGTCGAGTTCATCGTATCATATCTTCATGTTCGGTGAGCCTCTATCAAATTCCTTTTGCATGCCTCCTCAACGTCACTCGGTAGTATCTCCTGGACATCATGTTTCATCCTATATATGCCGTTGGCCGCATTTGAGGGCATCGACTTGTCTTTTTATTTTCTGTCTGTGGGATGATCTTGTGGTCAACATATGAAATGTTTGCCATGGCAGTGGTAACCCCGTGGTGGAGTTAAATTGTTAGTTTGGTCAGCCGTGTTTTAGTATAGATTGTTATCTTAGTCGTTTTTTTATAGAATCCAAGTATGTTTTGTGTTCGGTAAAACTTTTCTATTGATATGTTATTTTCTTATGTCTCGTTATGCCTAGGAGTCATCTTGAATTATATCATAATTTTAGGAGTATCATGTGTTATACTCGATTGATTTGAATGTATGTTTTAATTATTAAGTATAATTTTGTACGGTTTCATCTTGATAATTTCATGTATCATGTAGTAGTATGATATGCCTCTTTACTAGTTTAGTGAATTATCGCCATGTGTAAGAGTTGATTGGTGTATTGGATTATCATTGTTCGTACGTGCTTGGCGGATGTTATTATTTTAATTAGATTTGGATCATTATTAGTGTAATCTTTTATTATTATTTTAGTAATATTTGGTACTGTTTATTGTTCTATATTGAGAATGTGTACAGATTTTTGGTGATATCTCCATGCTTAGAACCTTGTAGAATTATTGTCTTTGCCAGATTTCTTTAATTGTGAAATACTTAATGTCTTGATTATTTTAATTTTGTTTAACATAGCGGTCTTAGATATTGTTTACATATTCATTTTCATTCATGTCGCACGTTTGTTTTGTTTGCAATTATGCCATGTCTATGAAAGATGTTTATATATTTTTAGTACGTGTTGTTGCATAGTATTCTTTATGCTAGATGTCGAATGAAATGCCTTGTTGTTTGGATATGAGTACATTGTAGTTCATAGCATAGAATATTATTGCATAATCCATCTTATTTTGTAGATGTTTGTTATCGTAGATTACATGGTTGGTTGCTTTATGTCATGATTTAGGTCATAGTGCTATATAGTTTATTCTTATGTCATAGAACTTAGTTTATTACTTCTCCGTAATTATCCATTTATTTACCTAGGCAGTAGCTATGCGTGATTAATTGGTTGTCATATCTTGTTAGCATCTTCCTAAGTCTTGCATGCTCTATTGTATGTTCCGCATTTGTCATATGATAGCTAGTTTGTACTTTATGATCGCATATATGGTTAGACTTCACTTGCTAGAGATACATGTTAGCGGTGTATCGATTCCATATTTTTGATCAGTATGGTTACTTCTTACCATTACCATACCATGCCATGTTGTTGTGATTGTATAGCTAGAATGTATTGCATGTGTGTATCAACTCACGTCTTGTATGATGCCTAGTTGTGTATCTATTTATTTATTAAGTGTAGGTCATACTAGATAGAAATGCATGCCATCATGTTATTCATGCTCATATAATACAAGTTGATCGTTTGATGCCATGATCCATTATTACTTGGTTAGATTTTGTATGTATACTCGGTGTGCTTACAGTCATAACTAGTATTTAGGGTTGTTTGCTACTGACATGTTTGATAGTCATGTTAGTTGATATCAAATAAGTTATATGTTATATTGTAGAAAAGTGTGGTAACACTTGTGTGATGACCATCCATGCTTAGTCGCAATATCTAGTTGATGCATTGGTGTATGCATAACCATTATTTATGCATTGTTGTATGCATAACCACATTTCATGCAAGTGAGTTTTCATGTCTTATTATATTCCATGTGCTATAGCTGAGTACTTAGTTCCTTGTTGTGTGCTTCTTATAGATTATTGCCATGGTCTAATGTTAGTATTATGAGTGTTGCGATAGTTCATCATATGCTTAGGGAAGTTTATCTTTCATGTTAGAACAATTGTGCTTTCACCATATGTTTAATGTGCATAGTTTGCTTTGTTACTCTAACCATGTGGTGATAATCTTGTTGCTAGTTATTATTTAAGTATATATTGTTATTTATTATAAAGTGCATGTCCTAGTTTAGTATATTCTCATGACAACTCGTATGTCGATCTTTGTGTTATTAGTTAAGACATCTTTATGATTCTATACTCTCACATGCCTTGTTTGATATGTGTCTTATTATTTAGTTATTTAGTTATATATGTTTCACCATATTATTGGTTTGTCTTGTTATAGGAATGTTTGCTAATAGTTTTTATGGTTGATGTTTGATTCTTCTTGATGTTAACCATTGTAAATATTTAGAAGCATCTAAATATTTGGTGGTGGTTAATTGTTACTCTTAAACATGCCATGTTCTTTCCTGTGGTAGTTTGAGGTTACATTACCTTGTATTACGATGTCATGACTAGGACAGTTGTTGTTTACTTATCTAATGTGTTGTTTTGTATTAGTTGACGTGTGTTTTGGGTTGTGATATTGGATCTGATCTTGTATTCTTTATTATTGTTTTAGGGCTAGACCTATATCAATTTAATTCATGTTGTTGAATGATATTTGATTGCTTAACGAGTATGGTTTATAATGTTGGTTTGGTTGTCTTATGCAACACATGCTTTTCAGTTATTATATAATTGATGTATATGTTTGGATGCTATTGACCATTGTTAATATTTAGATTCTATCTAAATATTTATTTTTGGTTAACTTTTACCTTCATCATGCCATGTTGTGATTGTGTAGTTAAATGCATAGGACGGTTTAATTTCATGTGTGTTGATGCCATTGTGTTTGCTATATGGTAGTTACCTATTAGCCGCGATGTGTAGTGAACACTACTAGTGGTTAGTACATAGTTCGTATCTAAACATTAGTCCTGTTGGCAAGCCATTCTTAGTCATCGTCAACCAAACCATGTCACTTCGATGAATCTTATCTCTTACCTCCTTATCATGCTACCTCATTTTGGAATCTCCATCTTGATCAATATCTTGTTATCCATCCACTCTTAATTTGTTTTGGATGTCATTTGAATTTACTTTTGCTTTGGTATTTATTTGTTTTTCATTTGCTATCGTTATGACGAGTAGGGAGTGACGAGGTTGGACGTCGACAGAATCAGGTTACGGAAGAAGAACTCAACAACGAAGGCATGCCTCCTTCTTTGATCATACTTATCCTATGTTTTACAAAACTGCATTGTGTTTATGGTTACTATATGCATGCTATTTTAATTCTCGTAGCTAGCATGTCGATTGACACATTACCTTGATCTGCTTGTCGCCTATTCACTTAACACCTGAGTAGAATTATATAGTATTCCGGTAGAGTAGAAATGCTTAGCCATGCTTATCACCCTATAGGTGCCTTGTTGAATGACCTCTGAGTCATTGACAGTTGAAACTTATCACTGAGCTAGGCTGGTTGGCCCTTGTTGATCTCCTCTATCCTCTTCTACTCTGGGTGAAACTTACCATCTGAATACTGGCGCGGGCGACAGCTGAATCAAGGATTGAAGGAGCGATTGGCTGCCCTTCATAAGCTGAAGGGAGCAATCAGTCGTCCGTGCCGCATGAGGCCAAATAAGTCTTGGATTTGAAGATTGTGTTAACAGTACAGCCACATGCTATATCGGCACTGGCTTGGTCGATTAGTTAGTTAACCCTTATTGTGGTCATCGCCGTACGGCAAATGGGATAGCTGCCTTGCGAGGAGTATCCTCGGCACAAAAGGGGGGGCCCGGACTATGAACTGCGGTTACTTCCGTGTTGAAACCTAGTGGGCTTGGCACAGTAAGTGTGGTCTAATGAAAAACCTCGTCACAATCTCCCTGCCGGTATACCAAATGGTGTACTACGCTAGCGACGGCTAGTGGCAACAAGTCGGGATTGTGTCGTGTGGGTAAAGTGTACAACCTCTGCAGAGTGTAAAACTATTCGAATAGCCGTGTCCACGGTCATGGACGACACATGAATCTTTCTTGACATACAGGACCTGTCTTGCTTATTCCCTCTTTGCCCCTATTCTTGGAACCTATGAAGAGTGTGAGTTGATCAAGGATCCTCACTTTGATGAAAGTTATTCTGGAGATAAAACATGTTTTCATCTAAAACTGCTTTTATCCAACTGCTATATTTGCCAAACAAAATTAGCTTTTATGCAAACGAGCCATACAGCCTTGCTTTGAAGCCACATGTAGCTATTAGGTCCTTCCCCGAGGGAGGCATGTTGAGTACGTAATGTACTCATGGCAATAATTTTGTTGACAACAGAGATCTATGAAGACGAAGGTGATGACTGCGTCTGCTATGACGATCCGTAGGAGCGAGGTCACGTGGACTACATCGACTGCCTGTGGCTGAGATGGAGTCGCTACGCATTTTACTTTCCGCTGTTTTCTGAATGTAATAAATGTCATGAGACATTTCCCTATGTATGTCTTGTGGCAAGATTTATTAAATTTTTAATACTTTTACATATTGTGCAATGATATCATTTCGCTGTGTTGTCAACAATGATCCTGGGGTTGACAAATATACACAGGAGGGTCTGGAAGTTAATTCCGAGTTCCCACAGCAGCTCCGGTGTGCGTCGACGGCGTTGAGAGAAGTGCGTCTGCAAATGCTTCGGCTGAAGTTTGCTGTGCTGGTGGAGTAGACACTGGCGGTGGAACGGATGGAGCAGCAGCTAGGGCAGAAATGGTAGTCCTCACATCTGCAGTAGGTACAACGGCTGACCTCGATGCCCTAGGCACTGTATGAAACCTGTCGGTGGTAGGTCTCTCATCACCACTGTCCTCAACAGACTCTCTGACTCTATACACATCACTACGGAGCTTCTCCACTATTGTCTGGATCTCTATGACTTTCACATCAAGATCATAAAAATTTGTTTCCACAATCCGCTCTAAGCTTGCCTGATTCTTGACAAGGTTGGCTAGACTTTGTTCAATCCTCTGGGTAGCTTCTAGCAGATAAGTCATTTGATCAGACTTGGTCTTGAGCTGAGCTATGGATGAGCTAGGACCTGATGCTTCCTTGGCTGCTTTAGCTGCTGCAGCTGCTTCTATCTTTGCCTGTGCCTCAGCAGAAGTAGGGTGAGAAGGATCCATCACCACTACATTGTCCTCGAACTCAGGTAGCAATGGAAGGTGTTCGCGGTCAAGAAGATATGTGCTCGTTCCAACCTTGGAATTGATGAGCAACTGAATGTGCGAAGCAAAACCACATGACCTCTTTTGGTTAGCTGATGTCCTCTTTATGGTCTCTACAATCAGACTCATAACTTTGAACTTCTGTGGAACATCAAGCAAGTGCAGCAAGTTGATGGAGTGGCCACGAATCATCTTGTCATCTCCAGATTTGGGCATCAAGGTATGCCTCAAAATAGTGTTTATGGTGGCCAAACCAGGTAGCAAGTGCTTCACTGAACCTAGCTTGTGAGTCTCAAGGTCCTTTTCTAGAATAGGCTTGTACATGTTCTTCATGGAATTGTGATCTTTCTTGGACTTGGCATAAACATCAATGTCATGCTCTTCATCCTTAGGAACTTCAAGAAGAGCAGCCCACTCAGTGATGGAAGACTAGTATCTCACTCCTTCGGTCATCCACACTATCTTCCCATCTGGATAAAAATGCCGTGGAATAGAATTGCATGATCATTTCATCACTCCATGATGTAAGTTTCCTTCCAATGAAGGTATCAATCCCAGCAAGCTTGAAACTCTCATGAACATGGGGAAAGAAGTCTTCATTTGCATCAATGTATTTCCACTTTACCCATCTCATGTCACCGACTATTGGTTTCTTGTCTAGCAGCACTGTCTCATAAAAGTCTTGTTGCTCTCGAGTGTGAAACCTATAGTCACATGCTGTCTTTCTTCTGATAGAATAAGAATCATTCTCTCTCCATTTTCTCAGACCATTATCTCTTGTTGTCTTCTTATCTTCTGCAATTGGGTGAGTATCATCATGATCAGGCAACTTTGGCCTTAGCTTCTTGAGCACTAGTGGCTCATCATCAACATCAGCTTCAGGCACTGGGGCCTTATTCTTCTCTTTTGCTGAAACATCTGTAGTGGTTCTCTTGGGTCTAGTTGTTGTAGCTTTCTTTGTCTTGGAGGTGGTGCTGGATTTCATTGCAATTGCCATGAGCTTTTGTTGCTTTGCAGGAGGTGGATTTGCTGCTGGTTCTTCCTCCTCATCATCAGTTGCATCATCTCTCCTCATGGAGGTTGGCTTGAAGATCACATGGGCAGTTTGTTTTCTCTCTCTCTTCTTGCCTGCAACTTTTGCTTTTGAGCCACTTGGCTCCTCAAGAGTGAGTGTCATTCCTTGATTAGATGCAGTTGATTCTGAAACCTTTCTGGTTCCTTTCTTCTCTTGTTTGCTTTCATATTCCTTCTGCACAACAACTGGCTTCTTCTTCTTGGAGGTCACTTCATCAGGTTGGAAGTCCTCATCCTCTGTGTCTGAACCCTTAGCTTTTCTGGTTCTTTTGGCAGCCTTAGGCAGGTTGCTAGGAGTGCTCCTGCTACCTTCATCAAAGCTCTCTGCTGGACTAGATCCTTCACTCAGATCAACATTAGCTTGAGATGCATTCTGACTGTCACTTGCTTCAGACATCTTGCAAACAGACCTATGAATAGTTGGGTATGGGCAGAGTAGATGCGTCATCACAAAAAGACAGCTGGTTTTTGAAAACATGAGTTCAAATCTTAGTTTTAACTTTTCACAGAAGGAATTTTGGATCATCCGAGTTGATCATTTCGGTGATACCGAAGCACTCAACAGAAACTTGGCACACAGTTTCGGTCAGACCGATTTGTGGCTCGGTATCTCCGATATGCTAGGGTTTCACAGAAACTTACTTTCGGTCTCACCGATTCGTACAACTCGATGGCACCGAGGGGTACTAGTGCAATGGCTAAAGCTAAATCGGTGACTCCGAAAATTTCAATTCGGTTGGTCCGAGATGCATTCTGCGAAAACTTAAACCTAAAATTTTGCTCGAAGCCATTCTAAGGAAATTTATATGAGGAATGAATGTTGCAAACTGTGGCATGAATCATGGCGAGTACCCTAGTGCATTGAATCAGAATTTGAAGCACAAGGGGATCGGATTTTACCCTAACCTGGCGCAAATCCTCTACGGCGGCAACGGAGGGAGAGATTCCCGTTGACGGCGACGGAATCCTACAGCGGGAGCACGCTGGACGCAAAGGCGACAGTCCGGGGACTTGGCGACGGCAGCAGTGGGGCGCGAGTTCAAAGGGTTTTGAGAAATTTCAATCGAACGGACCCGCTGGATATATATACCCACTGGCTGTCGGTGGCTCTGATTGAAGCGAATCGGTGGCACCGAGACGTGCAACTGCTTGCAGTTAGGCGTATCGGTGGCTCCGAGATGATTCATGTCGGTTGCACCGAGATAGAAAATCTGATCAGTCTAAATGGTTTCGGTGAGACCGAATGAGAATGGGTTGGTCTAACCGAAAGACATCTAGAAGGTTTTGGAGTTCAGTCCTTGACAGATCGGTGACTCCGAGTGCACCTCACCCGGAGTGTCCGAAAAAGACTTGTTCAACTTTTTGTGATGTAGCAAGAATAGAATTTGAGACAAGAAAGAATAGATAGCTAGAGGAGGTTCTTAGGCATTCTTGTACATCCACTTGGCCAGAAAAACCAAGACAATCAAAACAACAAATGGATGTCCTCGAATGAGGAAAAGATGCATTGCAACATGCTCACACAATAAGATAGCAATTGAAATATGTGTCAAACATGCACAACCAATTCTAGTATCTATCAAGCAATGGGCAATGACATAGTCATCTATATATGAGTATATTGACTTAGGAGCCAAATGAGAACATTTGATCATAGGTCATACTCATCGTTTAATCACAAGTGGGGTTACCACTTTTACATAAAGCATTAATGTGTTCACACCATTAGAGTTGCTTTAGCTCATGTCTTAGAGCAAAGCTCCCCCTAGATGTGATATCCCCCCAAGGAGGGATGAACTAACCTTGGGTTTTGTTGATGATGACTTCATGTAGATGTTGAAGATGTGGATGCTCAATGTTGATGTAGACCATCAAGAGTTGGGAGCAATCCTTGGAGTTTTGCACTTTCAATACCTACATGGGTTAGTCCCACACAAGGAACATACAAAGATATCCATACACATAGAGTGAAATGCACATATGATGATGTCCATGAATGCATGGAATACCTTGTCCCTTGCCTTACCAACAACAGGGTTTGTGACTCCATGAACTAGTGCAAGATGTTGAAGTTGGTTGCACAAGTTCTTTCCATAAATGAATGCGAGTGAAGTTTGTTGGCGGAGTCACCCTCAAGAACTCTCTAGTTCTTCTTCTTTGGGACCCACATCAACTTGATGGGAATCCTTGGAGTTGTGGTAGCACTTGATGAAGTAGAACTTGATGAAGTCTTGGGAACCCACTTGACCAAGGCTTAAGGTGCTTCGTCAAATGAGTCAATCTCCTCTTGAAGCTTGTCCTTGCCTTTTAGCTTGTGGTCTTGTGGTGGAAGATCATCTTGAACTTGTGTTCCCTTGAAGGAAATGGGATCATACTTCTCTTGTTGAGGAACAAACTTCATCTTGGGGTATTGATCTTCTTCCCACTCAACTCCATTGGCATTGAACTTTCGTTCAAAACCAATACCTTGGTTCTTCCGGTGCCTTCCTTACTTGCGCACAATTTCCTCGAATTGCTTACTCCCAGCAAGGCTCTTGTAGACACCCTTTTCTATAAATCCTTTCAATAAATTGTTTTCTTGCTCAAGTGTAACTTGGCTAAGAGAATCATTAGTGGAATCAATAGAACTACTAGAAGTAACAACATTGGATTTAGCATTGTTATTGTTACTACTAGCGGTAGAACCCTTTTTACCCTTGTTACTAGTTTGCTTAGATTTAACTTGTGGCATAAAGGTAGACAAGAGTAAACGTTTGGCAAGATATAAAGAACTCTTCTTTCGAAGATCATCATTGATAGTTTTAAGAAACTCAGGCTCTTTCTCTAAATTTAGCTTATCGAAGCGTAGCTTCTGATGAGATCTTAAAAGATCTCTATGATCCTCTTGAGTTGTTTCATGAGCTAACTTAAGAGCATTTAGTTCTTTAGTTAGATGCTCAATCTCCTTCATAGTATTGTCATTCGTTTCCTCTTGACTATGATTACTAGAATTTTCATTGTATCTCACATCACTAGTCTTATCGACAAGTAAATCATCATCACCAAGCAAATCATCATCATCACTATTAAAGTCAAAGTATTCGGGGTGTGATACCTTGGGGCCATTTGCCATGAAGCATCTTCCAATTCCTTCATTTGGTGAGTCAAATAGATCATAGGAGTTGGATGATACAAGAGCAAGTCCGGCAACACCTTCATCTTGACTATAGTCGGAGTTGGAGTGATAGCTTCTCTCGGAGTGATTGTCGGAGTCAGAGCCGGAAATCCATTCACCAACATGAGCTTGATGTCTTCTTCTAGTGTAGCTCTTGGATGACTTGTCCTTCCTTTCCGAATCCTTGCTTCTTCGAGAAGATCTTCATTCATAACGATCATCTCTAGTCCTTCTCTCCTTGTGAGGTGATTCATCTTTTCTATGTCTTCCTCTTGGTGATTCGTCTCTTTTCTTGTGAGGTGCCGTACACTCATTGAAATAGTGTCTGGGTCTTCCACAATTATAGCAATTATGGTCACGACTTGATGATCTTTTCTCATAGTGTCTTGAGCTTGAGCTTCATTCTTTTCCTTTGTTCTTATAAAACTTGTTGAATCTTTTCACCATTAGGCTTATCTCTTCATTGGATACTAGCTTGTCGCTTGAAGTTGTGGGAGCATTGGTTGGGGCTTTGTAAGCACCATTTGATTTGTTGTGTAGCTCCTCTTTGTCCTTGAGTGACATCTCATGAGCAACAATCCTTCGAATGACTTGAGATCTTTGTAATTTGGCATCATTTGGATCAATGTGCACACGGTATCATATTTTCCATCCAAAGCTCTAAGGATCTTCTTGATGATGAATTTGTCGGTCATCTCTTCACTTCCTAAGCCGACAATCTCATTTGTGATGAGAGAAAGCCTAGAGTACATTTCAACGACTCCTTCACCATCCTTCATTTTGAACTTGTCAAGTTGACTTTGGAGCACATCCAACTTAGATTCCTTGACGGACTCGGTACCCTCGTGCATATCAACCAAAGTATCCCAAATTTCATTTGCATTCTCGAGGCGGCTGATCTTGTTGAACTCCTCGGGGCACAAACCATTGAAGAGAATGTCACAAGCTTGAGCATTGTATTGCAACATCTTCAATTCTTCTGCGGTTGCTTCACGATCTGGTTCCTTACCATCATCAAAGAATTCACCTTGTAAGTCAACACGAACAATAACCCAAACGGCGGGGTTATGACCAAGAATATGCATTTTCATTTTATGCTTCCAACTAGCAAAGTTTGTACCATCAAAATATGGACCTCTATGGTGATAGTTACCCTCACTAGACGCCATACTCTCCTAGGTTGTGAAACCAATGCAATGGAGACCAAAGCTTTGATACCACTTGTAGGATCGAAAGTATGTCTAGAGGGGGGGTGATTAGACTACTTGACCAAATAAAATCTATCCTTTTCCCAATTTTAGTTGTGGGCAGATTTTAGCAAGTATACCAAGTCAAGTAACACCCTACACATGCAATTCTAAGAGTATAGCAGCGGAAAATAAAACATTGCACATGTAAGTAAAGGGGGGAATCAGAGATTTCAAACGCAATGAAGACACGATGATTTTTGGCGTGGTTCTGATAGGTGGTGCTATCGTACGTCCACGTTGATGGAGACTTCAACCCACGGAGGGTAACGGCTGCGCAAGTCCACGAAGGGCTCCACCCACAAAGGGTCCACGAAGAAGCAACCTTGTCTATTCCACCATGGCTTCCGCCCATGAACTCAGGGTAGATCTTCACGGAGTAGGCGATCTCCTTGCCCTTACAAACTCCTTGGTTCAACTCCACATGATCTTGGAGGCTCCCAAGTGACACCTAACCAATCTAGGAGACACCACTCTCTAAAAGGTAATAAACGGTGTGTTGATGATGAACTCCTTGCTCTTGTGCCTCAAGTGATAGTCTCCCCAACACTCAAACACTCCCTCACAGATTTGGCTATGGTGGAAGAAAGATTTGAGTGGAAAGCAACTTGGGGAAGGCTAGAAATCAAGGTTCAAATGGTAGGATTGGAATATCTTGATCTCAACACATGAGTAGGTGGTTCTCTCTCAGAAAATGTATGGTGGAAATGTAGGCATGTTCTGATGGCTCTCTTACTTGGTAAGAGGGTGGTGGAGGGGTATATATAGCCTCCACACGAAATCCAACCGTTACACACTTTTAACCAAACTCGGTGGCACCGACTGGAATTCTCGGTGAGACCGACCTGTGCAAAAGATGTGAACTTTTGAAGTTTCGGTGGGACCGAATGGAAACAACTCGGAGCGACCGATGTGCAACGGTAGGGCAATCCTTGTTTCGGTGGCACCGATTGCAACATCTCGGTGAGACCGAAATAATTGCAACAAGGCAACAAAAAGTTGGTCAAGCCATCTCGGTGGCACCGATTGCAAAACTCGGTTAGACCGAAATAATTGCAATTGATGACAGAGAGTTGGCAAGGCCATCTCGGTGGGACCGAGATCCATATCGGTGGATCTGACTTGTTAGGGTTTGGCTTGTGGCACTGTCCTTATGAACTCGGTGGGTCCGGACGAATAGGATTCGGTGAGACCGAGTTTGACTTTGGGAAAATAGGACAAGTTTGGATAGAGAAAGTGGCTGAGGGTTTTGGAGCAATATCATTAAGCACTTGAGCAAACAGATCATTATCAAAACCTCATCCCCTTTTAATAGTATTGGCTTTCCTATGGACTCAATGTGATCTTGGACCACTAAACCAAAAATGAAGAGTCTTGAGATTTTGCCAATGTATGTCCTTAGCATTTTGAAGGGTCCACATTCCCTAGTCCTTGCCAAGCCATTCATTGAACTTCTTGAAATCTTTCACTTGAATGTTTATTAGTTCAATGAGATATATGTTGTTATAAATTACCAAAACCACATGGGGATTAGTTGCACTTTCATCTTGACATGTGATGCAAGTATTAAAAAATGACAAAAAACTGATTAAACATACATGTATTAAGCAAATCCGCTTACTTGCATCAAAATTTCTCACTCCATAAATAATATCAAACGTTGATGAATAAACTAAGGGTTTGGATAATTGGGGCCATCAAATTCAAATTTGACATAGACGCCAATATAGATACAGATAGACGTAGTGTTGATTAAGATGGATTGTCAGAAGACATTTTCGTGTAACTTAAATCGTTCAGAAAAATATAGGAAGATGTGAACTTCTCACTGAAGAAGATAATGCAAGAGCATAGTAAGATTAAAAGATAGCTGGCATGGAGTTGGCCATTCAGATTCAAGTAACCAGTTCCATCATGGGCTTGAAGGTTGGAACCATACATCATTAGGTACTACTGTTGTGTTACTGTTAGCTGATACAGCAGAGGTCCTTCCCCATTCAAGTCCCTCTGAATTCTGCCGGTCAAGGTCAAGATTTTTCACTGACAAATAGAGCATAAGACAGAGAAGCCATGCTAGCCATCTCCATGGTGAAATTTTACCTCGCTGGCCTATATAAAATTTGGAAAACTAAAGGCAATACCTGCACGACGGTCGTCTTGAGATGACACCAGATAAGATCCATCAAGGACATTTGCAGTACCCCAGTTTCATACGCAATTTTTTCTCGGGGAGATCATGGCGTGAGGTTTGATTCAGGATTCGTCTCCTTGGCGAGAAATTAGATCTTAACCGGCAAATCATCTAATCCCCCCCTCCTTGGCACCATCGAGCAATTGTCACCATTGCCTCGCACCACCACGATAGGAATGTAGGGGTTTCAACGCCGTGCGGTCGAGTGAACCACAGGGTAAGAAGGAGAGAAGAGGATGCGCGGAAGTGACATGGGTATTAGGGGAGGAAGGAGAATGTGGTGGGGGTGGCGGCGGCTCTATCCACAGGAACAATGGTGAGGGAGAGGAGTAGGAGATTCGTCTCCCGGGTCAAGATGGGATTGTGTAACACCCTGGATTTTGCCTTTTTCTTTTATTTGGATTTATTAAGTATTTTATTTGCATTTGGGTTTTCCAGTCATTTTTTTGGACTTACCACTTGGATTTATTTTTGATTTTCTTCCAAGTGGGTTCCTTCTTCCTTAAACCCTCCCTAGACCTCATCCCTCCTATAATAATTCCATTGGGTATTTTTATTTAATGGCATTATACCCTTTTTTTCTCTGAAAATGCCTCTTTTCTCACTAAGCTCTAAAGCAACCCCTATTTTTATCGCTCAGAAAAATCCTAGAAAAATCCCAAATATTCTTTGGGTCATGCCTCACCTTCCTATGCAAAAATATCCCATGGTCATTTGGAAAATTTCAGCCCAGGAAAATATTTTTGCTTCTGGACAGAAAAGTCACTTTGTGAAGCAACTATATTATTCCTTGATCTTTTTAATCTGAAATATTTACCACTTAATGACCTTCCTAAGTAATGCTTAAACGCCTAAAACCAGCCCTAGAATCTCAGCCATTTGTCCTCAGCACTTGGAGCAAGTTTCTGTCCAGAAACTTTAGCTCTAGCTCCAGTCACATCTAGTGAGCCATTTGGCAAGCCCAGCGCATTCCTTGGCAAAGCGTTGAAGGGACAACACGTTGGACATGATTTGGCAGCGCCGAAAGCCACCCCTGTGCTAGTGCACGCGGTGACCGCGTGCGGGCAGGGTGCAACGCACGCGCTCTGCGCGCTCTGCCCGTCGGGTTCGATCGGCCGCCGTCCAACCTCTCCTCTCCCGCCACCGCATCATGTCTAGTCCACTCCTGGTACTCCCATTCATCCCCCCAGCCCCTCCCTGACCTTCCCCGGCGCCGGAAGGGGGCACGGCGGAAGCGGCCACGGCGCTAGCCGACGGCACAGTGGCTTGCATGCGCGCCCTGTTCCTCCTTAGTGCGCCTGCGCTCGAGGCCGCGTGCAAGCACTATGCTTGGCCTCGTCTGCGTCGTCTCCTTGCTCGCCCGAGACCTCACCGCCCCCAGTTCGCCCTTTCGCTCAGCTCCGACGGAGACCGAACCCTGCCCCGCCTCTTCCTATAAAAAGAGCTCCTCCCCGACCGTTCTAGCCATCCCAAACCTCCTCTCCACTCTCAAATCGAACCCCAGTAGCTGGTGGCAAAGCCGGGAAGGCCTCTGGCCTTCAGACCTCATCGGCGACCGCCGTGGATCCCCCTTCTTCGTGCACTCATCCTAGACCCCCCCAGCTCCAACCACTGCCACCCCTGAGACCGTTGCAACCTCCTGAGCACGACGGTACCAAGAGCTCGCCGGATTGTCGCCGGAAACGCCGACCCCGATCAGCTCCGCCGCTGCCGTCTCTGGAGAGGATCGCCGCAACGCCGTCCGACCACCCCAGCCTGTGTTTCGGGTACGTGTGTGACCGTCTCGCCGAGCTGAACCCATCCCCCTCCTCTCCAGTGATCGCCGACGTCTCCTCGCCGGAGAAACGCCGACGACAGCGCCGCCGCCCCCTGTTCCTCTCTCTCTCTCTCTCTCTTTAATCCTGACATCGGGCCCCACCTGTCATTCTCTCTCTCGCTCCCGAACCGGTACGCAAGTGGAGGCGTATTCTCAAAATACGCCTTCGACGTGGCCGCTCGGTTAAATTCTTTTAAATGGAAATTTTGACTAGATTCTAATCCAACTTTGACCATCAATAACTTTTTATCTATAAGTCCAAATGAGATGATTCTTTTTGCTACTGGTTTGTAAAATTCCAAAGTTTCTGTGTGCCAAGTTTCACAATTTTTCTTGCTGTTGAGAATTTCTGGTGCAATAAACAATAGTATGTGACATTTTCTTTTTGCTTTTAATTTAATTTCATAAGAGCCTAATTGTGTTGAAGAAGGTCAAGAGTACTGTGACACTCCTCTAAACCAAGGCAAGCCACAACATTCATATGCAAGGATGGCATTGCAATAACTTTGGTTTAATTGAATTAAATTCATCATATATTCACTATTTAAAATAATTTGCTACATAGACCTTTTTGCATAGACTTTAATCTTGTCATTTTGTTAATATGCAGTAAGGTCCATGTTTTATTGATAGTGTGCAGTAGGAATCATGTCATATGCTCATATGGTAGTATGATGCATTCACATTTCATGACCGTGACCCGTGCATCCATTCATTCACCATGACTCGAATCATTTTTCTTTCAAGTTAAAATTGATAATAATTCAGCTTGAACATGCTGTTGATCGAGTCATGGTGCCACCGAATCGAGCTCACCAGTGCAACCACACTTGCCTTGATGGGGAGGCCCTAATGCGGTCTATTGTCATGCCTCTCGCCGGTGCCTCCTACGAGGGAAGGTTGTGCTCTGGCGCTACCCTGGCCCGGTAGGCAGTCACAACCTTGAGGACCCAAGTTTTGATGGTACCGAGGTCCCCGTTTGGGACAATGTTATTGTTTGGCCACGACGGTGGCAGCCACAGAGGTGGCGGATGTCACATGTTGACATCAGGGTCACCCAGGACATAGCCCAAAGGGGAGTTTGTCGGAGTGGCCGGGAGAGTGTCATGCAATAGATTGGTTTTGTCGGAATGTCGTTGGTCCACCCGAATGGGAGCACGAGGCCATGATTTCCGTGGTGTGGGTACAGTGTACTAACCTCTGCAGAGTGTATAATCTATCGATAGCCGCGTCCTTGGATATGGACACAGTTCGTAGTAGGTCACACCGTGGGTCAACAGATATAACTAACTTGCACACTAAGATTCACAAGATGGCACATGCAAACCTGGTGATCGAGGATCACTATGCAAGGTATGAATGTGATCAAGTGAGGATCACGTTGGTAAGTTGTGAACGGTGGTTACGCGGTAACCCCGAGATGGTAAGTTGGTCCCGAGGACCATGGCAATGTTTCGTGCACCTCTCATGTTAAGTAGTATCATGTTCATGCATTAAATCTGTTAAATGCCTTGTTATTGTTTGTCGCACTTGTTTTGTTTGCTGTGAGCTTGCGAGTACATTCAAAGTACTCACCTGGCTTATCATGCCAGATGCAGGAGAAGCCGTGCAAGGAGTTGACGTTGAGCAGTTTGTCGCGATCTAGGCCGCGGCCCAGCAGTGTCCCTGTGGAATGGAGTCCTGCTACCTCGTCGTTCCGCTATCGCATAGTAGTTCCCCTATCATCGAGGCCCCTGCCATGTCTACTAAATAATGTACATAAGTGCAGCCGCACCGTGTGTGCCGCTTGGCCTCGCTCATCATGTAAGATGTAAACCTATGTTTCCGCTAAGAATAAAGCGGTTGTTTTCTGTACCAAGTTGTTGTGTATTGCCAGAAGACTTGATCTCTGGGCTGGCAATGCAAGGTAAACCGGTTGCTCTGAGCCGGGGTGCCACAACGCGTGTTATCAGAGCCGCGCTGACTGTAGGACGCCCTAGACAGCCGACGCGTTAGAAAACGGTAGTCTTAGTCTCGGTAGTGATTTAAGACTTGATTGTGCACTTGGGTGTTGCACTGCATGCATATAGCTTACTTTTAATGCTGACCAGCTAATGTTGTGAGTGTAGATGTCACCAGTCCCTTATCCGTACCAGCCTGAGCCAGCACCTTCCACCTTTCCGCATCTGTTGACCAACGTGTGGCGCCGACTCTACCCCGATGGCGATGACCCCATATATCAGGTGTACCGAGAGCAGCTTGCCGACGGCGTTTACGAGTATCACGCAGAGGTCATCCTGCACAACAGTACCATGGTGGGCACGTACACTCGCTCCACTAAGGGCGGGACTACTTCTACACCCGACCAGGCGGTCCAGTTTGCAGCATTCGAGGCTCTCACTGACTTGCGCTATAACGAGGTTCAGATGCAGACTCACCCAGGTTTCTACTTTTATCCGTCCCTGTACGAGTCAGGACAGATCCGTTTCCCTTACATTAATCCGGAATGCGACCGGTCAGCCAGTCACCTGTCTCGCTACATAACGGCAGGGTATTTTCTGATCACCAGTCTAGCCCAGGAGCTGAACCGCGTTCGAGGTGAGCTAGCTGCCGCTCGATCTGCCTTCGCTCCACCTCTGCTCATCCATACATCACTTGTCCCTCCAGCTACATTACCTCCACCCACACCTGTGGTCCCCACACCCTCCCAGAGTAGCTCAGGCACTTCGGTAGTGACTCCTCATGAGTCCCCAGCCCAGTGGGCTATGCTTCTCGCTACCCCAGCCGCTCCGATGCTGTGGAGTCACCCTGCTCCAGACCCTGAGGGAGAATCTTCCCGTCAGCGTCGTCGTGTTTCCTTTGCACCGGACGTATCAGTTATCAGTTCCGGTTCGGAGTCTGACACCGAGGAGACACCAGCAGGACCGTCAGTGTGCCAGTGCGATCCCGGTCGTCGCATGTAGACGAGGATGATGTGGTGTTTGGTTGTATGCATGTAGTGGTACTATCCATGCTGTTGCCCTGCTATGTATGCTAGATGGTGTATTGTATAATTATGTTGCTTTCTGTTATTCGCTATGGCTTTTCTCAATTTCCTTTCCGGGTTTGTTGCTTCACCTCCCTATTTTTGCTTGTTTTCCCCTAATGGGTGTTGCTCATCTCGATGCTTCGTATTGGGAAACATATATAGGATGACAAGGTGTGGCAGTAACTGTTATGGTGGCGACGATATTCCAGTTCGTCGATCCGCTAGGCAAGTAGGACATTCTCTGGAACCATATCAGCCACCACCTCCTCCACCTCAAGCACCCACGACAGAGCAGATTATGCGGATGTTTGAGGAAAAGAGAAACCAAGACCTGATGGAATTCCTGAGAAGCATGCAGACTGTGGTTGGGCAGAATAATCACAATGGTAATCACTCCAAGCTGTCAGACTTTCAGAGGACCAAGCCCCCAAGTTTCAGTCAAGCAGTGGACCCGATGGAAGCCGATGATTGGTTAAGGACCATAGAGAAGAAGCTGGAAATTGCTCGCACCGAAGATGCTGACAAGATACCATTCGCCACTCATTATCTAGAAGGACCAGCTGCTATATGGTGGGACAATGCCAAAGAGATGTGGCCCGTTGAAGACGAGATTACTTGGGAAAAAATTCAGAGACAAATTCCACAAGTACCATATTCCTGCCGGCGTCATGAAGGTCAAGCAGCGAGAATTTCTCACTCTTACCCAAGGAACCTCGACTGTAAGTGATTATTTAAACAAGTTCAATCATTTGGCCCATTACTCCACTCATGATGTGGCCACTGAAGAACGGAAGATAGACCGGTTCCTCGGAGGGCTCAATCTTACCCTCCGATGTGCACTTAGCATGCTGGATTTCCCCGACTTCCAAACTTTGGTAAACAAGGCACTCATTGCCGAAAGGGAACACAAACTGGTTAATGATCATAAGACTGCCTTTGAGGACCGCAAACGCAAGTTTGAACCCAAGAAGGAAGGGCAAGTTTTTCAGAAGGTTCGTACTTGGCAGCAACCTCAGTTCGAGTTCAAGCCGACCTGGCAGCAGGGGAACATCAAGAATGAAAGTCAGATCAAGACTGTGGTCACCAAGCCAAATAAGGAAGACTGTCAGCGTAACAATGCCTGTTTCACCTGCGGACAGACTAGGCATTACGCTAGGCAGTGTCCCAAGAACGGCAAGGCGCAAGCCAACCTGAAACCTCAAGTCTATTACGTGGGGCAATTCCCCAAACGGAGATACATTCAAGGGCAAGTTCATCATATCTCCGCTGAAGAAGCCGCCGAAGTCCCCGAGGTGGTCATTGGTATGTTTCCTATTAATGACATACCTGCAACAATTTTATTCGATTCCGGGGCTTCCCATTCTTTTATTTCGCGGAGTTTTATTGACCGACATCGCATTCCCTATACTCTTTTGGACAAAGCTATGGTGGTACAGTCCCCCGGATCCATGTTCAAGACAAATATTGTATGCCGAGGATTGAAAATATCAATCTATGGAGTCATCTTCCCCGTATCACTGGTATCCATTGAGTCTTCCACCTTGGATATTATTTTGGGAATGGATTGGCTGACAAGGCACTAGGTCTGCATCAACTGCGCAACAAGAGAAGTCACGCTAATAAATCCCTCGGGCCAGTTCGCTCGATTCTATGCTGGTCGAGCCATACCGAAGAAAGGAATGGTTTATGCTGCCATCGCCACAGAAATGAATCTAGTCCCAGTGGTCTGTGAGTTCCCAGATGTGTTTCCAGATGAATTGCTAGGCATGCCACCTGACCGGGAGCTGGAATTTTCTATTGAGCTTGTACCCGGAACAACACCAATTTACAAGGAATATTATCGAATGCCTTCGTCTGAACTAGTGGAGTTGAAGAAGCAATTAGATGAGATGCTTCAAAAAGGATACATTCGCCCCAGCTCATCTCCATGGGGTGCTCCTGCAATATTCGTGGGCAAGAAAGACGGCAGTCTTCGAATGTGTGTTGATTACCATGCTCTCAATGATGTCACAATCAAGAATAAATACCCGCTGCCAAGGATTGATGATTTGTTCGATCAACTCAGCGGAGCTCAAGTGTTCTCGAAGATCGACTTGCGCACCGGGTATCACCAGCTGAAAATCAGAAAAGAAGATATCCCTAAGACAGCATTCACCACAAGATACGGGCTGTACGAGTATACGGTCATGTCATTTGGACTGACCAACGCTCCTGCATTCTTCATGCACATGATGAACAAGGTATTCATGGACTTCTTGGACAAGTTTGTAGTGGTGTTCATTGATGACATCCTCATATATTCCAAAAGTGAAGAAGAGCACAAGCAGCATCTCCGAGCAGTGTTGGAACGATTACGTGCTCATCAACTCTACGCCAAGTTCAGCAAATGCGAATTTTGGCTAAAAGAAGTGGGATTCCTTGGGCATACTCTTTCCGCTCAAGCAGTGGCCGTGGACCAAAGCAAAGTCACCGAAGTTCTGAAGTGGAAGACACCTGTTTCAGTAACAGAAATAAGAAGTTTCTTGGGTCTAGCAGGCTATTACCGTCGTTTCATTGAAGGCTTCTCAAAGATTGCCAAGCCAATGACTGAACTGCTTAAATAGAATCAGAAGTTTATATGGACCGAAGCATGTGAGAACAGTTTCAATGAGCTCAAGACCCGTTTGACTACCACTCCAGTGTTGACTCTACCAGACATCTACCGGAGCTTCGACATCTATTGCGACACATCCAGGCGTGGCATTGGGTGTGTACTTATGCAAGAAGGAAAGGTCGTGGCCTATGCATCAAGGCAGCTCCGACCCCATGAGGAGAATTATCCTACCCATGACTTAGAGATGGCAGCTGTGGTTCACGCCCTAAAAATTTGGAGGCATTATATCATTGGAAAGCGATGCCAAATCTACACCGACCACAAGAGTCTCAAGTATATATTCACACAGCCGGACTTGAACCTCCGACAAAGAAGATGACTTGAGTTGGTCAAAGACTATGACCTGGGTATCAACTACCACCCAGGGAAAGCGAATGTGGTCGCCGATGCCCTCAGTCGCAAACCGGCTACCACAAACTCATTACTCGAGCGTCTGCACCCAGCAATTCAAGAAGAAATAGCTCAGCTCAATATGATTTTGTGTGCTGCGATCTGCTCGGTTACCTTGGAAGTAACCCCTACCTTGGAAGACGAAATTCGAAAGGCTCAACCTGGTGACCCTATGTTACTAAAGATGATGACTCAAGTACGAGAAGGGAAGACGCTAGACTTCAACATTGATGACAAGGGTACACTGCGATTTCGGGATCGAGTCTGTGTACCGGACCTCAAGGACCTAAAGCAACAGATTCTGAAGGAAGCTCACGAGTCCGCATACTCTATTCATCCTGGGGGCACCAAAATGTATCAAGACTTAAATCAAACATTCTGGTGGGAAGGTATGAAGAAAGACATCGCTTACTACGTCGCCTGTTGTGATATATGCAACAAGGTGAAGGCTGAACACCAGAAACCAGCCGGCCTACTTCAACCCTTACCCGTTCCACAATGGAAGTGGGATGATATCTGCATGGACTTCATCATGGGATTACCCAGAACCCCACGAGGAAACAATGCCATATGGGTCATGGTCGACATGCTTACCAAGGTGTCCCATTTTATTCCAATCAGGACCACCTACCGTGCAAATCAACTTGCTCAACTCTATGTATCCAGGATTGTCAGTCTACATGGGGTACCCAGGACTATCACTTCAGACCGAGGATCTTTGTTTACCTCGGCATTCTGGCTACGTCTACACCAAGCCTTGGGAACCGCTTTGAAGCATAGCACCGCTTATCACCCTCAGACAGATGGGCAGACAGAGCGAGTAAATCAAATTTTGGAAGACATGCTTCGAGCGTGCGCTCTTGCTCACAGACCCAAATGGGAAGACAGCCTGCCATACGCGGAGTTTTCTTACAACAATGGCTATCAGACTAGTCTCAAAATGTCACCTTTTGAGGCTCTATATGGGCGTAAGTGTCATACCCCGCTGAACTGGTCTCAGACAGGAGACAGCCGAATCTTCGGGACTGACTTGATGATGGAAGCAGAAAGGCAAGTAAAGGAAATTCGAGACTGCCAGCAAGTGGCAAAATCTCGTCAGAAAAGCTACTATGACTCAAAGTATCGGCAGATCAGCTTTGAACCAGGTGAATATGCATATCTCTGAGTTACCCCCATGAAGGGAGTTAAAAGGTTTCACACTCGAGGAAAGCTCGCACCAAGATACATAGGTCCGTTTCCAGTTATGACCCGAGTTGGTAAAGTGGCTTACCAGTTGGAATTGCCTCCCGAGCTATCCGAGGTTCATGATGTGTTCCACGTATCTCAGCTACGGAAATGCATCGCACCACCCGCAAAGCAGGCGGATATGACAGAACTAGAGCTGGCCAAGGATTTAACATATGAGGAGAAACCTTTGAGAATCCTGGAAGAAATGGACAGAGTCACCCGCAGCAAAACTATAAAGTTTTACAAGGTCCAATGGGAGCACCACACTGAGGACGAAGCCACCTGGGAAAGAGCGGATTTCTTAAGGACTGCATACCCATATTTGTTTCCTGAGCAACCGAATCTCGAGGAAGAGATTGATCCTAAGGGGGGGGGAGGTTTGTAACACCCTGGATTTTGCCTTTTTCTTTTATTTGGATTTATTAAGTATTTTATTTGCATTTGGGTTTTCCAGTCATTTTTTTTGGACTTACCACTTGGATTTATTTTTAATTTTCTTCCAAGTGGGTTCCTTCATCCTTAAACCCTCCCTAGACCTCATCCCTCCTATAATAATGCCATTGGGTATTTTTATTTAATGGCATTATACCCTTTTTCTCTCTGAAAATGCCTCTTTTCTCACTAAGCTCTAAAGCAACCCCTGTTTTTATTGCTCAGAAAAATCCTAGAAAATTCCCAAATATTCTTTGGGTCATGCCTCACCTTCCTATGCAAAAATATCCCATGGTCATTTGGAAAATTTCAGCCCAGGAAAATATTTTTGCTTCTGGACAGAAAAATCACTTTGTGAAGCAACTATATTATTCCTTGATCTTTTTAATCTTAAATGTTTAGCACTTAATGACCTTCCTAAGTAATGCTTAAACACATAAAACCAGCCCTAGAATCTCAGCCATTTGTCCTCGGCACTTGGAGCAAGTTTCTGTCCAGAAACTTTAACTCTAGCTCCAGTCACATCCAGTGAGCCATTTGGCAAGCCCAGCGCATTCCTTGGCAAAGCGTTGAAGGGACAACACGTTGGACATGATTTGGCAGCGCCGAAAGCCACCCCCGTGCCAGTGCACGCGGTGGCCGCGTGCGGGCAGGGTGCAACGCACGCGCTCTACGCGCTCTGCCCGTCGGGTTCGATCGGCCACCGTCCAACCTCTCCTCTCCCGCCACCGCATCATGTCTAGTCCACTCCTGGTACTCCCATTCATCCCCCCAGCCCCTCCCTGACCTTCCCCGGCGCCGGAAGGGGGCACGGCGGAAGCGGCCACGACGCTAGCCGATGGCACAGTGGCTTGCACGCGCGCCCTGTTCCTCCTTAGTGCGCCTGCGCTCGAGCCCGCGTGAAAGCACTATGTTTGGCCTCGCCTGCGTCGTCTCCTTGCTCGCCCGAGACCTCACCGCCCCCAGTTCGCCCTCCCGCTCAGCTCTGGCGGAGCCCGAACCCTGCCTCGCCTCTTCCTATAAATAGAGCTCCTCCCCGACCATTCTAGCCATCCCAAACCTCCTCTCCACTCTCAAATCGAACCCCAGTAGCTGGTGGCAAAGCCGGGAAGGCCTCTGGCCTTCAGACCTCTCCGGCGACCGCCGCGGATCCCCCTTCTTCGTGCACTCATCCTAGCCCCCCCCCCAGCTCCAACCACTGCCACCCCTGCGACCGTAGCAACCTCCTGAGCACGACGGTACCAAGAGCTCGCCGGATTGTCGCCGGAAACGCCGACCCCGATCAGCTCCGCCGCCGCCGTCTCTGGAGAGGATCGCCGCGACGCCTTCCGACCACCCCAGCCTGTGTTTCGCGTACGTGTGTGACAGTCTCGCCGAGCTGAACCCATCCCCCTCCTCTCCAGTGATCGCCGACGTCTCCTCGCCGGAGAAACGCCGACGACAGCGCCGCCGCCCCCTGTTCCTCTCTCTCTCTCTTTTTAATCCTGACATCGGGCCCCACCTGTCATTCTCTCTCTCGCTCCCGAACCGGTACGTAAGTGGAGGCGTATTCTCAAAATACGCCTTCGACGTGGCCGCTCGGTTAAATTCTTTTAAATGGAAATTTTGACTAGATTCTAATCCAACTTTGACCATCAATAACTTTTTATCTATAAGTCCAAATGAGATGATTCTTTTTGCTACTGGTTTGTAAAATTCCAAAGTTTCTGTGTGCCAAGTTTCAGAATTTTTCTTGCCGTGGAGAATTTCTGGTGCAATAAACAGTAGTATGTGACATTTTCTTTTTGCTTTTAATTTAATTTCAGAAGAGCCTAATTGTGTTGAAGAAGGTCAGGAGTATTGTGACACTCCTCTAAACCAAGGCAAGCCACAACATTCATATGCAAGGATGGCATTGCAATAACTTTGGTTTAATTGAATTAAATTCATCATATATTCACTATTTAAAATAACTTGCTACATAGACCTTTTTGCATAGACTTTAATCTTGTCATTTTGTTAATATGCAGTAAGGTCCATGTTTTATTGATAGTGTGCAGTAGGAATCATGTCATATGCTCATATGGTAGTATGATGCATTCACATTTCATGACCGTGACCCGTGCATCCATTCATTCACTATGACTCGAATCATTTTTCTTTCAAGTTAAAATTGATAATAATTCAACTTGAACATGCTGTTGATCGAGTCATGGTGCCACCGAATCGAGCTCACCAGTGCAACCACACTTGCCTGGATGGGGAGGCCCTAATGCGGTCTATTGTCATGCCTCTCGCCGGTGCCTCGTATGAGGGAAAGTTGTGCTCTGGCGCTACCCTGGCCCGGTAGGCAGTCACAACCTTGAGGACCCAAGTTTTGATGGTACCGAGGTCCCCGTTTGGGACAATGTTATTGTTTGGCCACGACGGTGGCAGCCACAGAGGTGGCGGATGTCACATGTTGACATCAGGGTCACCCAGGACATAGCCCAAAGGGGAGTTTGTCGGAGTGGCCGGGAGAGTGTCATGCAATAGATTGGTTTTGTCAGAATGTCGTTGGTCCACCCGAATGGGAGCATGAGGCCATGATTTCCGTGGTGTGGGTACAGTGTACTAACCTCTATAGAGTGTACAATCTATCGATAGCCGCGTCCTCGGATATGGACACAGTTCGTAGTAGGTCACACCGTGGGTCAACAGATATAATTAACTTGCACACTAAAATTCACAAGATGGCACATGCAAACCTAGTGATCGAGGATCACTATGCAAGGTATGAATGTGATCAAGTGAGGGTCACGTTGGTAAGTTGTGAACGGTGGTTACGCGGTAACCCCGAGATGGTAAGTTGGTCCCGAGGACCATGGCAATGTTTCGTGCACCTCTCATGTTAAGTAGTATCATGCTCATGCATTAAATCTGTTAAATGCCTTGTTATTGTTTGTCGCACTTGTTTTGTTTGCTGTGAGCTTGCGAGTACATTCAAAGTACTCACATGGCTTATCATGCCAGATGCAGGAGAAGCCGTGCAAGGAGTTGACGTTGAGCAGTTTGTCGCGATCTAGGCCGCGTCCCAGCAGTGTCCCTGTGGAATGGAGTCCCGCTACCTCGTCGTTCCGCTGTCGCGTAGTAGTGCCCCTATCATCAAGGCCCCTGCCATGTTTACTAAATAATGTACATAAGTGCAGCCGCACCGTGTGTGCCGCTTGGCCTCGCTCATCATGTAAGATGTAAACCTATGTTTCCGCTAAGAGATCAATAAAGCGGTTGTTCTCTGTACCAAGTTGTTATGTATTGCCAGAAGACTTGATCTCTGGGCTGGCAATGCAAGGTAAACCGGTTGCTCTGAGCCGGGGTGCCACAGATTGTCTGGTGCTATTGCGATCTGATGCGGTGGTCGACGACGCCAGGAGGACTGTGAGCGGTGAGCCGAGGAACGGTGCTCGCGGTCGTGGCAGACACAATCCTGGTTGCGAGAGCAAGGGCATGGCGAGGTTCAAGAAAAGGAAGGGGCGAATGAGGTCGTCCTGCCTGAATCGTCGCCTGCCCACGCGAAGCGCTCTGCTTTTTTTAGGAGACGAAGCGCTCTGCCTGTATGTTTTTCCGGCTGGGTATAGCCCATTGGGCCCAATTCACAGCATGGTTCCGAAATTGGCGCCGGAGCAGCGGCCCATTACGGAATCTGCTCGCTCGCACCGAACGAAGTGATGCAACACGGGATTGAGATGAAATCGGATGGCCAGAAACGCCCCAAGATGAAGATCCGATGGCTGCGAACACTAATGGCCTGAGATGGCCTGAAACTTGCATAGTTATAATGTCTTTAAATAACATTTCATTCAAAAATTATCCCACGACAAGTCTTAGTTGTCTAAACTAAAGAAAACGAAGGCTACAAAATTATTTCAGCTACTAGAGCAAAACCTTTGTATCAACTATCAAGACTTACTCCCATCTACACATATCACACATACAACTACTACATCTACTCTAAGTATCCAACTGCAAAAGACGGGGGTCGTAGGACATACCTTCATGGTTGCGAATTTACACACTTCTCTTCCTTACTCTTGCATTCTTTGTTGTCCTGGCATAGATCAACTCCTCTGAAAACAAAATGCAAACAAACTCCAAGGGGCTAAATAAAGAACAAGAGCAAAGCAAAGCTTATTCTATTTTTTTTGTTTTTGGGTTTTTGAAAACTAACTTGCAACCGAAAAATCGCAAAGGCAAAAAAAAGCAAAAGCAAATAAAAAGCAAAGTGTTGGAACAAACCAACACGAGTGTTTTGAAGCTCCTCGAGCTTAAGTACAACCTCATTACAACTTATTCAAATACCGCCACATCTTGATATAGAAGTGGTGATAACCTCCCCCAAGCTTAGGCTCTTGCAAGCCCAAACCGGCGAGATCATTGCAGCGGTTGGTCAGGAGCCCACTCCTGCCTCCAGTTGGAGAAGTTCATGTTCAAGTAGGCGACCGTCCCTCTCTGGGACGATGCGAGGTTTCTCATATCTTGGATAGAGCCCTGAAGGTTGTTGAGGTCCGCGTTGGTGGTGTAGTCTTGCTGGGGCTGCTCCTCCTCTTCGTTGGTGGCGAGTTCTTCTTCATCTACTTGTTCAGGTTCTGGCCCTTCTTGGTCAAAAGCTGCATCTCCTTCCTGTGCAACATAATGCAATTGTCCATTCTCGATGGAGAAACGGTTAGGCATAGGTGTGGGTAACAAGTACACCACTCTAGGAATTTTGATACAATGATGACCATTACGAATTACTACCATACCAACGCTAGTAAGAACACGAATGTTAACAACGGTGTTACCGACAATGGGACGGAGATGATTGTAGTTGAGGCCAAGGGAGTTGGCCAACATGGTGATCACTGATGACCCACAAGTATAGGGGATCAATCGTAGTCCTTTCGATAAGTAAGAGTGTCGAACGCAACGAGGAGCAGAAGGAAATGAGAAGCGGTTTTCGGAAAGGTATTCTCTACAAGTACTGAAAGTAGCGGTAACAAATAGTTTCGATAGCAAGATAATTCGTAACACGTAACAAGTATAATAAAGTGCAGCAACGTGGCCCAATCCTTTTTGTAGCAAAGGACAAGACGGAACGGTCTCTTATATAAAGCAAAGAGTTCTCGAGGACACATGGGAATTCTCATCTAGTCACTTTCATCATGTTTGTTTGATTCGCGTTCACTACTTTGATAATTTGATATGTGGGTGGACCGGTGCTTGGGTGCTGTTCTTACTTGAACAAGCCTCCCACTTATGATTACCCCCTCTCGCAAGCATCCGCAACTACGAAAGAAGAATTAAGATAAATCTAACCATAGCATGAAACATATGGATCCAAATCAGCCCCTTACGGAATAGCGCATAAACTAGGGTTTAAGCTTCTGTCACTCTAGCAACCCATCATCTAATTACTACTCCACAATGCCTTCCCTTAGGCCCAAAGATGGTGAAGTGTCATGTAGTCGACGTTCACACGACACCAGTAAAGGAAGCAACAACATACATATCATCAAAATATCAAATGAATACCAAATTCACATGATTACTTATGACAAGACTTCTCCCATGTCCTCAAGAACAAAAGTAACTACTCACAAATTATATTCATGTTCAAGATCAGAGGGGTATTGAATAGCATTAAGGATCTGAACATATAATATTCCACCAAATAAACCAACTAGCATCAACTACAAGATGTAATCAACACTACTAGCAACCCACAGGTACCAATCTGAGGTTTTGAGACAAAGATTGAATACAAGAGATGAACTAGGGATTGAGATGAGATGGTGCTGGTGAAGATGTTGATGACGATTGGTCCTCCCACGATGAGAGGATCGTTGGTGATGTTTGTGGCTTCGATTTCCCCCTCCCGGAGGGAAGTATCCCTAGCGGAATCGCTCCGCCGGAGAGCAAAATTGCTCCTGCCCAGGTTCCGCCTCGAGACGGCGGCGCTTCGTCCCGAAAGTCTTCTCTTTATTTTTTCTAGGGCAAATAGCCTTATATAGCAGAAGATGGGCCCTGGAGGCCTGCCAGGGGCGCCACATGCTCGGGGGGCGCGCCCAGGGGGTAGGGTGCGCCCCCAGGCTTGTCGCTTGCTGGTGGGTCCTCCTCTGGTATTTCTTTAGCCAATATTTTTTATATATTCCAAAACAATTCTCCGTAAATTTTCAGGTCATTTGGAGGTGTGCAAAATAGCTATCTCTGTTGCACCCCTTTCCGGTCCAGAATGCCAGCTGCCGGCAATCTCCCTCTTCATGTGAAACTTGCAAAATAAGAGAGAAAAGGCATAAGAATTGTATCATAAAGTGAAATAATGACCCAAAACATAATAAATAACAGTAGGAAAACATGATGCAAAATGGACGTATCAACTCCCCCAAGCTTAGACCTCGCTTGTCCTCAAGCGAAAAACCGAAATCGATAATCATGACCACATGTTTAGAGAGAGAGGTGTCGATAAAACAAAATACGAACATGAAGGCATCATGATCTTTATTATAACAACAATATATCATCATAAAACTTCTCATGACAAAGTGACAATTCATCCACAAGATAAAGTATAAACTACAAACCTTATTGAAAACTAACAAACTATGATCTCAGTCACTGAAGCAATTGCAATTCATCATATTATCAGAAAGAGTGTATGTAAGAGCTTTGTTTAGCAAGTTCACATACTCAACTATCATTTAGTCTTCTATGATTGCTGACACTCATGGCATACTTATGGAGCAAAAGTTTCAGTCAGACACATAGAAAGATAGGGGCTTATAATTTCGCCTCCCAACGTATTTACCTCAAGGCTAATGTCAACAATAATAACTCATGATCACCTACATTCAACTGGATATATATGTCTGGATCTTTCCCCACCACATGATGCTTGCCAAGAGAGAAAAATAAAAAACGGAATAGAGGAGAATACTATTGACTCTTGCATGAAAGTAAATACATAAAAGTAAAAGATAGGCCCTTCGCAGAGGGAAGCAGAGGTTGTCATGCGCTTTTTATTTTTGGATGTGCAAGCTCTTAATGTAAAGGAACATCACTTTATATTGCCCCTTGTGATAGCGACCTTTATTATGCAGTCTGTCACTTTTATTTCTTCACCATCACAAGATCGTACAAAGCTTATTTTCCCTTACAATAAAAGATCATACATATTTAGGAGCAATTTTTATTGCTTTTGCACCGATGACAACTTACTTGAAGGATCTTATTCAATCCATAGGTAGATATGGTGGACTCTCATGACATGAAACTGGTTTAAGGGTTTCTGGATGCACAAGTAGTATCTCTACTTAATGCGGAATTTTGGCTAGCAAAAGATAGGGGGCAAGCACCACATGTTAGATGATCCAAAACAAGATAACTTCTATGTGAATATAAGCAAACATAACTCATTACGTTGTCTTCCTTGTCCAACGTCAACTATTTGACATAGAATATTTAATGGGGGCTCACAATCATAAAAGATCTCCAAGATAGTATATATTTATATGTGAGACATCTCTTCCTTTATTACTTTTTCATGAATTGCAACAATGACCAATGCTATGTTTGTTAACTTCCAACAAGTTTTATCAATTATACTTCTTTTATGTGAAGCCATCACTCCCCATGGGATTAGCATATGATCTCTCTTTTTCTTTATTTAATTTATTTTATTTCCAAGATTGGATCAACAAAACTAAAACAACTCAACTCAAACTACTCTTTATTATATAACTCTCACACTCGATTACATAGATAGATAGATAGATCACAAAGCAAACACTCGAAACTAAATCATACTAAAACTTTATTCTTCTAAATCATGAAATAACAAAGGATCGAACTAAGATAGATAAATGTGATAAAAGTGATGGTGATACGATACCGGGGCACCTCCCCCAAGCTTGGCACAAGCCAAGGGTGGTGCCCATACCCATGTACTCAAGTCTCCTTCTTCGGTGATGGTGGTGTTGATGTAATAGGCTTGTCCTCTATCTTCCAAGGCATAGGCTCTCCATCATAAAAGGATGAACGTGTTTCTGGAGTCCAAAAATTTGCAGCTAAACTCATACCTTTGAACTTGGCCTCATACTCAAAATTTTGGTTTTATAAATCATAGATCTGGGCCTGAAGATGATCCATCCGATCATTGAGCTTGAAGATGATGTCCCCAATATCCTTGATGTCCACCTTGTGCTCACGAATGAATTCCATGATCATGGAGTGGTTAGCACTGAGTCCGCGCTCCACCATCCACTGGCACTTGAAGATCTCCTATTCCACCGTTTCCAGCCTGGCCTTCTTGCTCCCGGTCTTCTTGGGCCCTTGAACGTCCCGGATGTGAAGCACCCCCTCATGCATCTTAATGGCCTGAGGGTGTTTCATCACCTCCGGAAGGTACGGGTGTAACATCCCAAAATTCTAAATTTTGGAATGTTATATTAAAGTAAATAGCTTTGATTGTTTGTTTGAATGATTGATTGAAAGTGAGTGAAATTTGAAACTTTTTGAAAGTTTAAAGAGAGGGAATAAAAGGACTTTCCCAAATCTTTCACTTTGCAATTTGATCCCTGGGAATTCAAATTCATTTCATCACCAAACCCTAGATTGAAGATGATATGACTTCTTCCATTTAAAGAAATGAACAGGGATTTGAAAATGATTTGAATTTCATTTGAAAATATTTTCAAACCAGAGACTTTAAGCCACTCAAGGATTTTCATGAGGGAAGATAATATGACTTCTTCAAATATTTGGAAATAGAGTGGGAAGTAGAAGGCCATTTTCTAAATGGCATTTTGAATTTTTAAATTTTGCTTTACCCTCATTTCAACATTGGCATTTGAATTATATTCAAATTTTCCCTGACAAAAATACTTTGAACAAAAGTATGAGAGGAGGTAACATGACTCTCCAAAAAGTCGGAAGAAAATAAATGCCAAAATATTGGAAAATCAAATTTGGATTTATTTGAATTTTCAAAAAAATGATTTTATAAAATATTTTATTTTGGCTCTGAAAAAATAGTTCATCTTTTAGGATTTATTCTCCTGATCATTTTGGTATATAATATGTATATATTATATTTATTTTTTTGATTTTCTTTTATTTCTTTTCCCTCTGTGTAAATTCAAAATTTGGAAAAATGCTTTTATTTAGAAAAGACCCCGGCGGTTGATATGTCTCCAACGTATCTATAATTTATGAAGTATTCATGCCATGTTTATTATAGTTTTTTATGATTTTGGTGCACTTTTATATGGATTTTATATGATTTTTATGGACTAACATATTGACCTAGTGCCCAATGCCAGTTGCTATTTTCTGCTTGTTTTTGGTTTTCCAGAAAATCCATATCAAATGAAGTCCAAATGCAGCGAAACTTTTTGATGATTTTTTTGGAAGGAAACAGACCTAGGAAGCTTCGGGAGAGCAGCAGAAGACCCACAGGGGCCCCACAATCCACCTGGGCGCGCCCTGGTGCCTCATGGGCCCCCTGTGGCACATCTTCGCGTGATTCCAACGCCAAAAATTCTTATAAATACCAAAACCCCCAGAAATAACCCTAGAACTTCGACTCCACCGCCGCAAGCCTTTGTACCTTCGAAATACCATCTGGAGCCCTGTTCCGGCACCCTGCCGGAGGGGGAAATCATCACCGGAGGCCATCTTCATCATCCCGATGGTCTCCATGAAGGGGAGGGAGTAGTTCACCCTCGGGGCTGAGGGTATGTACTAGTAGATATGTGCTTGATCTCTCTGTCTCTCGTGTTCTTGATTTGGCACGATCTTGATGTACCGCGAGCTTTGTTAATATAGTTGGATCATATGGTGTTTCTCCCTTTCTATCTTGTTGTGATGAATTGAGTTTTTACCTTTGAGGTTTCACTATTATCGGATTGAATACTTTTATGGATTTGAGAACACTTGATGTATGTCTTGCATATGAATACCCGTGGTGACAATGGGGTATTATATTGATTCACTTGATGTATGTTTTGGCACTCAACTCGCGGATTCCCAAGGTGACATTGGGGTAATCTATGCATAGGGGTTGATGCACGTTTTCATCCTACTTTCTCCGGTAGAAATCTTGGGGCACTCTTTGAAGTTCTTTGTGTGGATTGAATATTATGAATCTGAAGTTGTTTGATGCATATCAAATAATCAACTCACGGATACTTGTGGTGACATTGGAGTATCTAGGTGACATTAGAGTTGGTTGATGCGTGTCATATGGTGTTATTTTAGTACGAACTCTAGGGCTGTTTGTGAGACTTATAGGAATAGCTCAATAGATTGATCGGAAAGAATAACTTTGAGGTGGTTTCGTACCCTACAACAATTTCTATCTTATGTTCTCCACTAATAGGAACTTTGGAGTGATTCTTTATCGCACGTTGAGGGATTGTTATATGATCCAATTATGTTAGCACTGTTGACAGATTGCACTAGTGAAAGTATGAACCCTAGGCCTTATTTCAAAGCATTGCAATACCGTTTGTGCTCCATTTTACTCTTTGCTACCTTGCTATTTTTTTATTTTCAGATTATAAAACCTATATCTACTATCCATACTACACTTGTATCACCATCTCTTTGCCGAACTAGTGCACCTATACAATTTACCATTGTATTGGGTGTGTTGGGGACACAAGAGATTTCTTGTATTTGATTGCAGGGTTGTTTGAGAGAGACCATCTTCATCCTACGCCTCCCATGGATTGATAAACCTTAGGTCATCCACTTGAGGGAACATTGCTAGTGTCCTACAAAACTCCGCGCTTGGAGGCCCAACACGAGTCTACAAGAATAAGTTGTGTAGTAGACATCAAGCTCTTTTCTGGTGCCGTTGCCGGGGTGGTGAGTGCTTGAAGGTATATCTTTAGATCTTGCAATTAAATCTTTTAGTTTCTTGTTTATCACTAGTTTGGTTTATAAAAGAAAACTACAAAAAAATGGAATTGATGTTGCCTCATATTATTCGTCTTTATAATGTTTTTCTTGAAAATGATGGATCAGAAAATTGTGCTCAATTGCTAGAGGAAGAATTTAATAAAATGTTTAATGTGAGTTCCTTGAATGATGAGAATGATTGCAATGTTGTTAGTATGAATTATATGAATATCCATGATGCTAATGATATGCAAAGCCATAAGCTTGGGGATGCTATGTTTGATGAAGATGATATTTTTAGTCCCCCAAGTTTTGATGAGCAAATTTATTATGATGAAAGTATGCCTTCTATTTATGATGATTATATTAATGAAAGTGGGTTTGGAAGAGTGTCAACTCTAGGTACTAATTATCCCACTATTTTGGAGGGTTTTGAACCTTTTTACAATATTGATAAAAGTGGATTTGGAGAGGTCATGACTTTATTTAATGATGATTCCACTATTTTGGAAGAGGTTTCAATTGACTATGATAACAAAGTTGCTATCTATGATGATTATTGTGATGACATGTATGCTATAAAGAATAATGATAACTATGAAACTTGTCATCATGATTTTAATTTTCAATTGGATTATGCCAATCAAGTATCTCATGATAGTTATTTTGTTGAGTTTGCTCCCACTATTATGAATGAGAAGAAAATTGCTTATGTGGAGAGTAATAAAATTTCTATGCTCATAGGTCATGAAAAGAATGCTTTATGTGATAGCTATATTGTTGAATTCATTCATGATGCTACTAAATATTATTATGAGAGAGGAAGATATGCTTATATATATTTCAACAACATCAAGTTTCCTCTCTTTATGTTGAAATCTTTGAAGTCATACTTGTTTTGCCTTCCTATGCTAGTTGATTCTTGCTCCCATAAATTGTTTGCTAACAAAATCCCTATGCATAGGAAGTGGTTTAGGCTTAAATTTGCTAGTCATATGCTTCATGACGCTCCCATTGTGTTTCAATTCTTCAGTTTTTATGCGAGCATCATTGAAATCATCATGCCTAGCTAAAAGGCATTAAAGAAAAGCGCTTGTTGGGAGACAACCCAATATTTCTACCTACTGTTTTTGTGTGCTCACATGATTAAGCTACTGGCGTAATCATGTTTTATATGTTTTTTTTCAATAATGTGCCAAGTAAAGCCTTTGGGATAGTGTGGATGATAGTTGACTTGATTCTGTGCAAAAACAGAAACTTTTGCGTCCAGTGATGGAATTTATATTATGTACTGGAGAGTGAGAAAATTCTGAAATTTTTACAGAGCATTGGGTTACAAATTATTTACGTTTTCCTAATTTTTCAGAATTTTTGGAGGTACAGAAGTATGGTTTTTAAATCGCCTACTACATGCTGTTCTGTTTTTGACAGATTCTGTTTTCGGTGCATAGTTTGCTTGTTTTAGTGTTTCCATAGCTTATATTGAGTAATATAAATTTTGGAAATGATAGAATACAGTAGGTATTATGTGAGAACAAATATGAATCTTGTCTTTATAGTACCTAAGTGGATGATTTATTTTTATCATGCTAACCTATCTCACGAAGTTCCGTTAAGTTTTGTGTGATTGAAGTTTTCAAGTTTTGGG
This sequence comes from Elymus sibiricus, assembly GCA_039707655.1. NCBI lineage: Eukaryota > Viridiplantae > Streptophyta > Magnoliopsida > Poales > Poaceae > Elymus > Elymus sibiricus. The sequence continues at coordinate 195,672,983 of CM077666.1, read as the reverse complement.
TGAGATAATGATATGAGGAGAATAAGGAGCGGCAAGACCCTAAGCTTGGGGATTTCCAAGGCACCCCATGGTAATATTCAAGGACGACCCAAGCAACTAAGCTTGGGGATGCCCCGGAAGGCATCCCCTCTTTCGTCTTCAACATTATCGGTAACCTTACTCGAAGCTATATTTTTATTCGCCACATAATATGAGTTTTGCTTGGAGCGTCATTTTCTTCTGTTGATAGTTGCTTGGTATTATCAATAACCATCTTTTGTATCTTTTAGTTAAATAAAATGCCAAGTATAGCCTTTACCATGCTCAGTTTGCAAGTTTATGTGTTGCTGGTTGAAAACAGAAAGTTTTCTGTTATGTCCTGAATTTTTGTGAATTGTCAGAACATGATAAAAATCTGAAATTTTTACACAGTAAGAATGCATGAGTTCTCTGTCACATGGTAATTTTTTAGAATTTTGGAGTTAGGGAAGTATGAATTCTTATTCACCCTTTACAGACTGTTCTATTTTGGCAGATTGCTGTTATAGTGGCATTGTTTGCACATGTTTGCTTGTTTAATGTTTCTATTTGTAGTAGATATGCCCTAGAGGCAATAATAAATGTTATTATTTATCCCCATGTTCATAATTAAGTTTGTATTCCGTGCTATAACTGCTATGGTTCTCGAGTCTGCAATAACACGAGGCTCGGAGGAAGACTCATATGCACGTGTGGAATAATAAATGGTAAAATGTATTCCTAGTCTGGCCTCTAAGACTAGCTCAAGTGTTGCATGATGGTTCTGTTTTCCTGATCATGGGGCATGACTGTGCTGGCAACTTTGGGGACACAATGTTAGTAGAACACTTGTGGTTGAATCGACCCGATTGATGTTATGCTATGAGATACACTCGTCACAAGTTAATGGTTAATAACACAGAGAAAGTTTACGTTTGCATAATTCCTTAGACCATGAGAGTATCGAGTTTCTTCATGCTTGATTCATGAATTTTGGGGTTTGTTAAACGTCATCCGTAACTGGGTGGCTATTACGGCGGCTTACGGGTTCATGGGAAAGTATGTCAAGTAACTTGATAGCTCAAGATTGGGATTTGCTCCTCCGACGATGGAGAGATATCTCTGGGCCCTCTTGGTGTTACGGTATCCATCATCGTCTGGCCAGACACAATGTGATTTGATCATCGGGATTCCGGAACACGGGGACGAGAAAAGAGAACAAAACCGGTAATGAGGTAACAGGCATAGTGGACAAGTTGTTGATCCACGGGGATGCCGATAAATCTCACCTCGGGTATTTGTAACATATCGCGAAGCATCAGGAATAGCACACGGCAACAGGAGGTTCACTCGAATATTTATTCATGTGGGTATATGGGTCAATATGGATGTCCACGGCTCCGATGTTGATCATTGATCGAAAAGAGTTCCGGTCATGTCTATACTTCACCGAACCTATAGGGTCACATGCTTAAGGGTCATCTATCCGCTGAATACTAGACAGGGAGTCTGAGAGAAAGTCACCGGAAAATTTTCGGAGACAGCGGAAGAGTTCCAGAGAGTGAACACCGGAATAGTTTCGGTAAAACCGAAAGGTTGTTTCGGAGTATAGCATTAAGTCAAAATGGTTTCGGCACAAGCCTGGAAATTCTTAGAGGGTGCCAGAATTGTTCTGGAAACTTCTGGGATTTTTCCAGAGAAAAAACACGAAAATGTTCCGGAGCTGCCGGAACCGCTTTGGTTGCTTTTTGCAGATGAAAATCACTAATCCGGAATTGTTTCGGAACACGTCAAAAATTATTTTAGTGGGTACTGGAATTATTCTAAGACCTATAGAAATATTTTCGGATTTAACGGTCGTGGAAAAATGTTTCCATGAATAGTGAAAAGCACTTTTTGGTGGCTTCTTGGAGAAGCCACCTTGAGGGCCTTTTGGTATTTTTCCCCATTGGCTTCTTGGAGAAGCCACCCTTGGGCTTGGCCTATAAATAGGGGTGGAGGGGGCTGCCCAAATACACTCACTCTCTCATACACAATGCCATGCAATGATCTGGCTTCTTCTCTCCCTCCCACGAAAAGAGTTTCGTAGAACCGAAAGGCTGTCTGGGTTCCGGTGGGAACTAGTTTTGGACGGCGAAGCCCTGCCGGATAGATGACACCGTATGTGTGCAACCCCGTAGAGAGGTCGTAGGTTCGATCTTTTGCCCGAGGGGCTGTTTGAGGGTCCTCCCGAAGGGCTGTCCGAGTTACTGTTCGAGTTCGAGAGTGCCTCCCGAAGGGCTGTCCGAGGGACTGTCTGAGGGGCAGACGAGGGAGTACATCCTCGCGGTTGGGAGGTTGTAAATCCTAGCTGCGGGGATCTGCACTGACCATCTACATCGACTCTACTTCCGCTGCGCTACGAGTCGGTAACGATCAGATCAAACCCTGTATGCATCTCCATAGTGATCCTGGGCATGCTCGCAGTTCCGGAAATTTTTGTTTTCTGCTGCGTTCCCCTACAGTGGCATCATGAGCCGTACTATGCGTAGATGCAGGTTACGATCTAGAATACATGAGATGTATGGGTGTAGCATAATATAATTTTGGAGTAGATGTGATCTATTGCTGAAAATTATTTATGCGGGTAGCAGATGAAATATGTTACCCGATGTTCTTGTTGCTTCCCTGAAATTTGCGTATTTCTGATCTTGATAACGGCATGGTGGAGTTTCAAAGTTCTGGCAATCCACGATCCTGATTGATCAACGAAGTGCTAATAGTTCATTGAATTACACCATAGTTAAAAGAAAGATGAAATTTCGCAGACGAAAGGGCAATGCAGATATGATCTGCACGGGGGTCATGCGTATGACGAAGTTCAGTATGGGGCTCGAGATTTTATTATCTCATGTTTCATATACCCCGCAAAGTTAATCTAGCGACTTGAATAATCATACTTGATGATGGACGTAGGTAGCTTCGGTTTGTTTTGAAACCTTGTGGTATAGCAGTGCTCATATTAATTTGATTATGTATGGGATGACTATATGATGTAAATTAATTAACATGACATGCGTGTCATGATTCGGCATGATGGCTGGAGCCATATGATTGTCACTTTAATGACCTGCGTGTCAACCTTAAGTAATGCACTTATTTTATTAGCTATAGAGATTGCAATATTATCTGGTGCATCGACAAGGTGGTGGCAATCTTCGCGAAGGTGAACACCGACGCGAATGCCGAAGATGAAGAAATAAAAGATTTCTCCGTCAGAAAGGGCTATACCATATCATGCTATTATGAATTGCCTGAGATGTTTATCCCTTATGATGCACCCTTTTGATTGCGCGGTAGTCGCTTTTTATTAGGGTGATCTCTCACAAAAATATCAAGTAGTTAGTGTTCTCCCAAGTGTAGCACCGTCACGGCACCTATCTCTTCGGGGTATCACATGGATGCATGGGTACGAACGATTAGAGAAGTGTGAGGCGGGTGAGTTGAGACCTCGCAGCGAGATCACTTGGTTGTCTTGACGTTCTGGCTTGATCGTCCTGAGCTCGGAAAACGCCCATCGAAAGATGAACAATAGTCACATAGAGATGTGATTGGCAAGTTGGCCTACCGATTGCAATTCACTTGAGATGGATGCATCCTTGGCATTGAATTGTAATATGGGTCTTGTATCACTCACAATCAATTATGAGAGATATTTATTTGAGTGGGAGCGCACTATACAATTAACTTGTTTAATTCTCAGTGCAATTAATTATGAACATTGTCTAAAGTGAAATTTGCATAATAGTTATAGAATAATGGCTCGCGTTTCCACCTTCCCTATTAAAATTGAATAGCTGTTAAATATCTGGTTAAACTTTACGGTTGGTAACGTAATGTGAGGATTGTCCTCAAGAGTGTCGAGAAGGACTTTGTCCTATCGCATGCTTTTGGTATTCTCCCGCTAATGATATGGATGATGTGACTCTCGTCCTTCGATCCAAAAGCTAGAATTCCGTTACGGTCAAGTGCAATATGTTTGCTTCCATGAGACCCGAACTTCAAAAGTTTGGGATAGCTATGTGATATTCATGGAACTAAAAATTAGTTTCAGATACAAACAAAGGCTAGAAAATATGGGATATCCAAAGCAATGTTTGTTTTGCAAATTATTAGTAAAGTGTTTACTAGGCATTTGACTGATGAGAGAGGGATCCAAAAGAACGCCTATCATATGATGAAGGTGAATAAAACAACAATTTAAAGAGAAAGAAAATGTCCAAAGGGTGTTTGTCGGTTTATAAAACATGGGTATTTTATACCCTGACTTATGCACAGACAGTAGCAGCCTCCTTGCCGGCCAAGCCTTGCCGGGAACCGCCAAGACCAAGAGTCAGAACCCAGTTGCGGAAGCCACCGGGGAGAAGCTCAAGACGAAACATCAACAAGCACTTAACTAGTACCAAAGATGAAGACATTCCTTGCCGGCAAGGCTAAACCGGCAAGGTGAAGACCTGGGAAGCTCCGTACCGGCAAGCTTCTGCCAGCCCTCCAGCGCTCCACCACTCCACCTCACCGCACAGATGTTCGCTAGTGGATGAGGTGTCGACCACGTAGGCTGGTTGGAAAAGCCTGTCGGGCATGTGTCAGCATACTGGGACAGGATTTGCCTCTAATGACACCCGTCCAGGAGGCGTGTCAGAATAATACGAGGTAGCTGGGCAAGCGGTGCAGAAACCTCGCTGGGACTACCTCTCCACATGACACCTCACGGTGCATTTAATGCTTTTGTCCTAAACTGGCAGAGTTAGGTACGATAGCACTGTTTGCTATCTAATCGCTATGTAATTACTGTTTTGCCACTGTGGTAACCCCTTTGAGCTATAAAAGGAGGGCCAAGGCAACAATTAGAGGGATTCAGACCCCTTTTTCAAACACTTGCATGTCTCGCGTAGCAGCACTCTCCGCACTTGCCGGGAGAAGCGCTCCCTGTAGTTGTGCTTGCATACAACCAATACACCAAAAGCAGGAGTAGGGTTTTACACTTCTCAGCGGCCTGAACCTGGGTAAATCCCTTGCGTTTTCCATTGTTGTGACACCCCCAGGTATTAGCCCTGTCATCATTCTAAATAATGTGCCATGTCATCATGACCATCATAATTAAAATGCAATTAAAGAAATGATCCAACTTCAAATTCAATTTCAAACACAAGTCAAATTAATATTTCTTCTAACTGCAAAACTAAAGTGTTCATAATTTGGCAAATAATCACTTAGTAATTGATAAATAGAAACCAACATTATTTGAATATTTAAAATGCCCCTAACCAATACAAAACAGTACCAAAACAGCTTCAATTAATCCATTTTCATTTAAACAAAAATCAGATGAATTCAAAGGCTTACCAAACCTTTTTATGGCAATGCTTAATAATGCATATTAATTATTTGTCAAGGGTACACATTTTTCAAAAGTCGTTTGGTGGCCTAACAATTTGCAAATCCGAGAATAAATAAGAAAGCAGAAAAAGAATTAGAAAAGGCCTAAACGGGCGTTGTGCAACTGGGCTCTAGTGGCCACAGTGCGAGGCCCAGCTGATGGTGTCCTGGATTAGGGGGTGCCAACCAAGCCGGCCCAACTCCTCGGTTGGGCCGATATACCCCCGTACGTGACCAAGATGGACTCCGGAGGCCACACACGGGAGACATGATCGAGGCTGTCTCTACCGAAGACTTGTAGTACACTTCAAGATTTGTCCAGCCGCCTTATTCCTAGATACCGACCTTGTAACCCTAGGTACCCTCCTTGGCGTGTATATAAGCCATAGGGTTTAGCCCGTAGTGGGGGACAATGCAACATTGCTCACCTAGCCCTAGAAGTTAGACTCATATTACGATCTCGAGGTAGATCAACTCTGTACTTGTTACATCTCCATTAATATAAACAGAAGCAGGACGTAGGGTTTTACCTCCATTAAGAGGGCCCGAACCTGGGTAAACATCGTCTCCCTCGTCTCTGTTACCATCGATCCAAGATGCATAGCTCGGGACCCCCTACCTCGAGGTTTGTCGGTTTTGACACCGACACTGGTGCTTTCATTGAGAGTTCCGCTGCGTGATCACCAGAAGGATTGATGGCTCATCTGCACATCAACTACGCAAATAGCTGTGGGGACGTTTATGCCCCTGGACAGCTTTTCGTCTTCGGCAGCATGGTATTTTACACCGACTCGATGGGTCACCTGACCTCTGTCGAGAACTATGCCCCAGGTCGGATCGTGACTTTCGGCGGCCTGGAGTACACTGCAGATTCCCGTGGTGAACTCATCTTATCGGGATGGACTCCCGTCCGGATCGAGAGCTCGGCTGGTTCCGGAGGCTCGACTCCGGAGCCGGACTCTGTCACGGCGCCTCTTGAGACACCTGACACTGCTACTCCGGCCAGTCTCTCCCCGATCGCCAGTCTGGAGATGGATCCGGCTTCCACCCCTGAAACTGCGCCGGTGCTAGGATTGATTCCGGCACGCGATCCGGAACAATGTTCAGACTCCCGCCGCTCCGAAGACGCGTCTGGTTACACGCCGGGTGTACTTCGAATCAGCCCTGCCTATGGTGCATCCATGAATACCGAAGAGTTATCTCACCTCGATGAGATGCTTGACCGCATCCGGAGTATGTCCATCTCGGACGGCAAGCGGTTTACAATCAGATCGGCCTTAAAGCCGACGATAGGGAAATTTACATCCCACCCACCACCCACCTAGTCGCCACGATCGATGATTTAACCGATATGTTGGACTACGGCGAACCCTCATACATGGAGGAAGACGCTGATGGCCCCAGCGAGAACACCTTGCCCCTGTCAAACACGGGCAGGTGGGCCGCCACGTCCACCTATGTAGGATCGAAAGTATGTCTAGAGGGGGGGTGATTAGACTACTTGACCAAATAAAACTTAACCTTTTCCCAGATTTTAGTTGTTGGCAGATTTTAGCAATAGTACATGTCAAGCATCACCCTACACATGCAATTCTAAGAGTATAGCAGCGGAATGTAAGCAATTGCATATGTATGTAGAGAGGGGATAGGAAATTTCAAACGCAATGAAGACACGGTGGTTTTTGGCGTGGTTCCGATAGGTGGTGCTATCGTACGTCCACGTTGATGGAGGCTTCAACCCACGAAGGGTAACGGCTGCGCGAGTCCACGGAGGGCTCCACCCACGAAGGGTCCACGAAGAAGCAACCTTGCCTATTCCACCATGGCTTACGTCCACGAAGGACTAGCCCCACTCGGGGTAGATCTTCACAAAATAGGCGATCTCCTTGCCCTTACAAACTTCTTGGTTCAACTCCACATCTGGTTGGAGGCTCCCAAGTGACACCTAACCAATCTAGGAGACACCACTCTCCAAAAGGTAATAGACGGTGTGTTGTTGATGAACTCCTTGCTCTTGTGCTTCAAATGATAGTCTTCCCAGCACTCAATCAACTCCTCACAGATTTGGCTATGGTGGAAGAAAGATTTGAGTGGAAAGCAACTTGGGAAAGGCTAGAGATCAAGGTTCAAATGGTAGGAATGGAATATCTTGATCTCAACACATGAGTAGGTGGTTCTCTCTCAGAAAATGTATGGTGGAAGTGTAGGCACGTTCTGATGGCTCTCCTTACTGAGAAGGATGGGGTGGAGGGGTATATATAGCCTCCACACAAAATCCAACCGTTACACACTTTTGACCCAACTCGGTGGCACCGAAACGATAATCTCGGTAGCACCGAACTGTGTAAAAGATATGAACTTTAGGAATCTCGGTGGGACCGATATGAACAACTCGGATGAACCGAAGTGCAATGGCTTAGGGCAATCCTCATCTCGGTGGCACCGATTGCATCAACTCGGTAGGACCGAAGTGAAGCAATAAGGCAACAAAGAGTTGGCAAGCCATCTCGGTGAGACCGATTTGCAAACTCGGTGAGACCGAAGTAAATGCAAACGATTACAGAGAGTTGGCAAGGCCATCTCGGTGGGACCGAGATCCATTTCGGTGGATCCGATTTGTTAGGGTTTGGCAGTGGCTAAGTCTTGGATGAACTCGGTGGGGCCGGATTGGAAATTTCGGTGGGGCCGAGTTGGACTTTGGGTTTAGGACATATTTGGGTAGAGAGAGTGGTTGAGGGTTTAGGAATACTGTCACTAAGCACTTGAGCAAAAAGACCATTAAGCAACACCTCATCCCCTTTTAATAGTATTGGCTTTCCTATGGACTCAATGTGATCTTGGATCACTAAACCAAAAATGTAGAGTCTTGATCTTTGCCAATTCTTGTCCTTAGCATTTTGAGGGGTCCACTTCTCTAATCCATGCCATGCCAATCATTGAACATCCTGAAATCTTAATCTTGAATGGACATTAGTTCAATGAGATATATGTTCTTATGAATTACCAAAACCACCATGGGAGCAAATGTGCTTTCAATCTCCCCCTTTTTGGTACTTGATGACAACATATAGATCAAAGCTTCGACAAATGATTAAATGAATGAAATACATCGTCGCTTTGAGAAGTGTGTGATAAGCAAAATCTCCCCCTAAATTTGTGCATTATTAAAAATTTGCGTTTGAATGCAAATGCACAATTGATTAGGCTCATGGGTTACTCTTCCATGTCACATACATCTTGGTGGAGCGCGCAAAATGATAAGATTGGAATAATAGGCACGCATCACCAACATAAGTAATTGATCATACAAGATAATGGTAGAGATAAACATGGAATATCACAATAGGCATAATATGATCAATCAACATCGTATCAACGACAGAATACTGTAGCGAGCACACACATAACAAGTATCAACGAACAAGCAAACAAGTAGCAAAGGAAACTCTCGAAGCAAATCAAAAGAAAAGAAACTCTCTCTCTCTCGAAACCTATGATCTATACAAATTCTCCCCCTTGGCAACAAGTACCAAAAAGTTTGAATCGTATAGCACTAGTCGGCTCTCTAGGCACGGTCCTCCGAAGGCGATCTCCTGCTGGCGGCTCCAGTGTGCGTAGACGGCATTGAGATGAGAGCGTCCGCGAATGCTTCTGCTGACGACTGTTGGACTGGTGGAGTGGAGACCTGCTGTGGCACTGTGGCTGTGGTGGCTGGTGCAGATACTGTGGTCCGTGGATCCACAACTGGTATCACAGCTGACCTGGCAGCCCTAGGCACTGACTGAAACAGCTCGGTAGTCGGTCTCTCATCTTCACTGTCATCTGATCTGGCTTGCTTGACAGCATCTACATCTCCTTGCAGCTGTTCCACTGTGGTCTGAATCTCTGTCACCTTGACATCCAAATTATGAAATTTGGTCTCAATGATCCGCTCAAAACTAGCCTGGGTCTGGGTGAGGTTGGCCAGACTTCGCTCAATCCTCAGAGTGGCTTCAAGCAGATATTGCATTTGATCTTTTGGTGTCTTGAGATTCGCAATTGGAGCATTGGGAGCTTCTGCTTCCTGAGCTGATTTAGCTTCTTGTGCTTTGCGGATTTCCTCTTGAGCTTGGGCAGAAGTGGGATGCGAAGGATCCATCACTATAACGTTGTCCTCAAAGTCTGGACGGAGTGGCAAATGCTCTCGATCAAGAAGATACGTGCTGGTTCCAACCTTGGAATTGATCAACAACTGAATATGTGGAGCATAACCACACGATCTCTTCTGATCTGCTGCTGTCCTCTTGATAGTCTCTACTATCAGGCTCATCACCTTGAATTTCTGAGGTGTATCGAATAAATGCAGCAAGTTTATGGAGTGGCCACGAATCATCTTATCATCTCCTGACTTGGGTAGCAGAGTGTACCGCAGTATAGTGTTCGTTGTGGCCAGACCTGGTAGCAAATGCTTCACTGATCCAAGCTTATGAGTCTCAAGATCCTCCTGGGGAATAGCAGTGTACATGTTCTTCATGGAATTGTGATCAAACTTGAGCTTGGCATAAACATCATAATCATCATCTTCTTCCTTGGGTGCACCAAGAAGATTTGCCCACTCAGAAATGGTTGATTGATATCTGATTCCTTCAGTCATCCACACTATGCGACCATCTGGATAGAAGTGTGTTGTGGAGTAAAATTGCATGACCATTTCGTCATTCCACTTGGTCAACTTTTGTCCGACAAACTCGTCAACACCTGCAATTCTGAAGCTTTCATGCACATGGGGGAAATAATCCTCGTTCTCATCAATGTATTCCCAGTCCACCCATCTCATGTCACTGACTATGGGCTTCTTATCAAGCAAAACTGTCTCATAGAAATCCTGTTGTTCACGGGTGTGAAAGCGATAATCACAAGCAGTCCTCCTTCTGATAGCATAAGGATCTGAAAATCTCCATTGACGCAGTCCTTTGTCCTTTCTCAACATCATGTTTTCAGCTACTGGGTGTGCGTTGTCATGTTCTGGTATCTTAGGCTTCAATTTTCTGAGCACTAGAGGCTCTTCATCAACAGTTGATTCAGGCACTGGGGCCTTGTTCTTCTCTGCAGCAGATATGTTCCTGGTTGATCTCTTGGGTGCTGGTGCCTTAGGCTTTGACTTGGGAGGTGCAGCAGTCTTGATAGCATCAGACATGAGCTTCTGTGCTTTTGCAGGGGGTGCAGCAACTGGCTCATCCTCCTCCTCTTCTTCCTCATCAATCATCATAGTAGGTCTGCCAATCACTCAGGCAGTAGTTTTCCTTATCCTCTTCTTCTTGGCACCTGCAGCTGCCTCACTAGGCTCTTGCATAGTCTGCTGAGGCACTTTCCTCACAACAGTTCTTTCCTTGATAGAAGTAGGCTTTGTGCTGTACTCCTTAGCTAGCACTACTCTCTTCTTCTTTTGTACAGTTTCACTTGCAACAAAGTCCTCATCCTCACTATCTGAGGTTTTCTTCTTCCGTGTTCTGGTTGCAGCTTTAGGAAGATCTGGAGAGCTTCTCTCTCCCTCATAGAAACTTTCATTATGGCTTGATCCTTCACTTTGTTCTTCTTGCTGCTCTGACCTGTTTTGACTGTCACTGACATCAGACATTTGCTGAGCTGAACCTGTGAATAGATAGGTATGGGTAGAGTAGATGAGTCATCACAAAAAGCAGATTGTTTTTCATAAAAATGAGTTCAAACTTTAGTTCTAGGTTTTCACAGAATGCAGTTCGGATGGACCGAGTTGGTAATCTCGGTGACACCGAAGCACACTACAGAGACATGGCACGCCATTTCGGTCAGACCGAGATGGGTTTTGGTGGCTCTGAGATGCTAGGGTTTCACTGAGACGTTACTTTCGGTCTTACCGATTCGCACAACTCGGTGGCACCGAGATGTACTTGTGCTATGGCCAGGGCCAAATCGGTGGGACCGAAAATTCCTATTCGGTCGGTCCGAGATGCATTCGGCGGAAACCTAACCCTAAATTTTTTGCTCGAATCTCGTTCAAACGAACTAATCTGGTGGAAAGAGAATTGCATTCGTGGCAAGATTACAGGCAATCCAATCGTGCATTGAATCGTAAAAGGGAAGCACGAAAGGGATCGAAACTCACCCTAACTCGGTGGAGTTTCTCTACAGCGGCAACGGCGGTGGAGATTACTGTTGACGGCGATGGAGTCCTGCGGCGAGGGCGCACAGGCGACGATGGCGACGATCCGGAGACCAAAGGGGCGGCAGCAATGGGGCGCGGGCGCATGACGTTTGAAGAAATTTTCAACCGCACGGTTCGCTGGGAATATATACCCATTCGCTGTCGGTGGCACCGAGTGGAACAAATCGGTAGCACCGAGACGTGCAACTGCTTGCAGTTACAGCAACTCGGTCCGACCGAGTTGGTCTAATCGTTAGCACCGAGATGAAAACCTAGATCAATCTAAATGCTTTCGGTTCGACCGAGTTTGAGTGGGTTGGTCTGACCGAAATCAATTAGAAGGTTTTGGAGGTTCAGCCCTTTCAGATCGGTGGCTCCGAGTGCTCCTCACCCAGAGGGTGCGAAACAGACTTGTTCAATTTTTGTGATGCAGCAAGAATAGAATTTGAGACAAGAAAGCATAGATAGCTAGAGAAGGTTCTTAGGCATTCTTGTACATCCACTTGGCCAGAAAAACCAAGACAATCAAAACAACAAATGGATGTCCTCAAATGATGAAAACATGCAAATCAACATGCTCACACAATAAGATAGCAAATGAAATATGTGTCAAACATGCACAACCAATTCTAGCATCTATCCAGCAATGGCGATGACTAGGTCATTTATATATGAGTATATTGACTTAGGAGCCAAATGAGAACATTTGATCATAGGTCATACTCATCGTTTAAGCACAAGTGGGGTTACCACTTTTACATAAAGCATTAATGTGTTCACACCATTAGAGTTGCTTTAGCTCAATTTTTAGAGCAAAGATCCCCCTAGATGTGATATCCCCCCTAAGAGGGTTGAACTAACCTTGGGTTTTGTCGATGATGACTTCATGTAGATGTTGAAGATGTGAATGCTCAATGTTGATGTAGACCATCAAAAGTTGGGAGCAATCCTTTGGAGTTTTGTGCTTTCAATACCTACATGGGTTAGTCCCTCACAAGGAACATACAAGGATATCCATAGACATAGAGTGAAATACACATATGATGATGTCCATGAATGCATTGATTACCTTGTCCCTTGCCTTACCAACAACAGGGTTTGTGACTCCATGAACTAGTGCAAGATGTGAAAGTTGGTTGCACAAGTCCTTGCCATGAATGATATGAGTGAAGTTTGTTGGCGGAGTCACCCTCAAGAACTCTCTAGTTCTTCTTCTTTTGGACCCACATCAACTTGATGGGAATCCTTGGAGTTGTAGTAGCACTTGATGAAGTAGAACTTGATGAAGTCTTGGGAACCCACTTGACCATGGCTTGAGGAGCTTCTTCAAATGAATCAATCTCTTCTTGAAGCTTGTCCTTGCCTTTTAGCTTGTGGTCTTGTGGTGGAAGATCTTCTTGAGCTTGTGTTCCCTTGAAGGAAGTAGGATCATACTTCTATTGTTGAGGAACGAACTTCGTCTTAGGCTATTTACCTTCTTCCCACTCAACTCCATCGGCATTGAACTTTAGTTCAAAACAAACACCTTGGTTCTTCCGATGCCTTCCTTGCTTGCGTACAATTTCCTCAAATTGCTTACTCCCGGCAAGACTCTTGTAGACACCTTTTTCTATAATTCCTTTCAATAGCATATTTTCTTGCTCAAGAGTAACTTGGCTAAGAGAATCGTTAGTGGAATCAATAGAACTACTAGAAGCAACAACATTGGATTTAGCATTGTTATTGTTACTACTAGAGGTAGAACCATTTTTACCCTTGTTGCTAGTTTGCTTAGGTTTAACTTGTGGCATAAAGGTAGACAAGAGTAAACGTTTGGCAAGATATGAAGAACTCTTCTTTCGAAGATCGTCATTGATAGATTTAAGAAACTCATGCTCTTGCTCCAAATTTAGCTTCTCGAAGCATAGCTTCTCATGAGTTCTTAGAAGTTCTCTATGATCCTCTTGAGTTGTTTTATGAGATAACTTAAGAGCATTTAGTTCTTTAGTTAGACGCTCAATCTCCTTCATAGCATTGTCACTCGTTTCCTCTTGACTATCATGATTACTAGCATTTTCATTATAGCTCACATCACTAGCCCTATCAACAAGTAAATCATCATCACCAAGCAAATCATCTTCATCACTATTAAAATCAAGATACTCGGGGTGTGATACCTTGGGACCTTTTGCCATGAAGCATCTCCCAATTCCTTCATTTGGTGAGTCAAACAGATCGTAGGAGTTGGATGACACAAGTGCAAGTCCTGCAACACCTTCATCTTGACTAAAGTCGGAGTTGGAGTGATAACTTCTCTCGGAGTGGTTGTCGGAGTCGGAGCCGGAAACCCATTCACTAACATGAGCTTGATGTCTTCTTCTTGTGTAGCTCCTTGATGACTTGTCCTTCCTCTCCGAATCCTTGCTTCTTCGAGAGTGTCTTCGTTCATAATAATCATCTCTACTCCTTCTCTCTTTACGAGGTGATTCATCTCTTCTATGTCTTCCTCTTGGTGATTCGTCTCTTTTCTTGTAGGGAGCCGTACATTCATTTGAGTAGTGTCCGGGCTTTCCACAATTGTAGCAATTACGGTCACGACTTGATGATCTTCTCTCATAGTGTCTTGAGCTAGAGCTTCTTTCGTTTCCTTTGTTCTTGTAGAACTTGTTGAACCTTTTAACCATTAGGCTAATCTCTTCATTGGATACTTGCTGGTCACTTTAAGTTGTTGGAGCATCGGTTGAGGCTTTGTAAGCACCACTTGACTTGTTATGAAACTCCTCTTTGTCCTTGAGCGACATTTCATGAGCAACGATCCTTCCAATGACTTCCGTGGGCTTGAGATCTTTGTAATTTGGCATCATTTGGATCAATGTGCAGACGGTATCATATTTTCCATCCAAAGCTCTAAGTATCTTCTTGATGATGAATTTGTCGGTCATCTCTTCACTTCCTAAGCCGGCAATCTCATTTGTGATGAGAGCAAGCCTAGAGTACATCTCAGCGACTCCTTCACCATCCTTCATCTTGAACTTGTCAAGTTGACTTTGGAGCACATCCAACTTAGATTCCTTGACGGACTCGGTACCCTCATGCATATCAACCAAAGTATCCCAAATTTCCTTTGCATTCTCGAGGTGGCGGATTTTGTTGAATTCTTCGGGACATAAACCGTTGAATAGAATGTCACAAGCTTGAGCATTGTATTGCAACTTCTTCAATTCTTTCGAGGTTGCCTCACGATCCGGTTCCTTGCCATCCTCAAAGAAATCACCTTGCAAGCCAACACGAACAACAGCCCAAACGGCAGGGTTATGACCAAGAATATGCATTTTCATCTTATGTTTCCAACTAGCAAAGTTTGTACCATCAAAATATGGACCTCTACGGTGATAGTTACCCTCACTAGACGCCATACTCTCCTAGGTTGTGAAACCAAGGCTAAGATCACCAAAGCTATGGAAATCAAGGCTTACGGAGACCAAAGCTCTGATACCACTTGTAGGATCGAAAGTATGTCTAGAGGGGGGGGTGATTAGACTACTTAACCAAATAAAACTTAACATTTTCCCAGATTTTAGTTGTAGGCAGATTTTAGCAATAGTACAAGTCAAGCATCACCCTACACATGCAATTCTAAGAGTATAGCAGCGGAATGTAAGCAATTGCATATGTATGTAGAGAGGGGATAGGAGATTTCAAACGCAATGAAGACACGGTGGTTTTTGGCGTGGTTCCGATAGGTGGTGCTATAGTACGTCCACGTTGATGGAGGCTTCAACCCACGAAGGGTAACGGCTGCGCGAGTCCACGGAGGGCTCCACCCACGAAGGGTCCACGAAGAAGCAACCTTGCCTATTCCACCATGGCTTACGTCCACGAAGGACTAGCCTCACTCGGGGTAGATCTTCACGAAGTAGGCGATCTCCTTGCCCTTACAAACTTCTTGGTTCAACTCCACATCTGGTTGGAGGCTCCCAAGTGACACCTAACCAATCTAGGAGACACCACTCTCCAAAAGGTAATAGACGGTGTGTTGTTGATGAACTCCTTGCCCTTGTGCTTCAAATGATAGTCTTCCCAGCACTCAATCAACTCCTCACGGATTTGGCTATGGTGGAAGAAAGATTTGAGTGGAAAGCAACTTGGGAAAGGCTAGAGATCAAGGTTCAAATGGTAGGAATGGAATATCTTGATCTCAACACATGAGTAGGTGGTTCTCTTTCAGAAAATGTATGGTGGAAGTGTAGGCACGTTCTGATGGCTCTCCTTACTGAGAAGGATGGGGTGGAGGGGAATATATACCCTCCACACAAAATCCAACCGTTACACACTTTTGACCCAAGTCGGTGGCACCGAAACGATAATCTCGGTAGCACCAAACTATGTAAAAGATATGAACTTTAGGAATCTCGGTGGGACCGATATGAACAACTCGGATGAACCGAAGTGCAATGGCTTAGGGCAATCCTCATCTCGGTGGCACCGATTGCATCAACTCGGTAGGACCGAAGTGAAGCAATAAGGCAATAGAGAGGTGGCAAGCCATCTCGGTGAGACCGATTTGCAAACTCGGTGAGACCGAAGTAAATGCAAACGATTACAGAGAGTTGGCAAGGCCATCTCGGTGGGACCGAGATCCATTTCGGTGGATCCAATTTGTTAGGGTTTGGCAGTGGCTAAGTCTTGGATGAACTCGGTGGGGTTGGATTGGAAATTTCGGTGGGGCTGAGTTGGACTTTGGGTTTAGGACATATTTGGGTAGAGAGAGTGGTTGAGGGTTTAGGAATACTGTCACTAAGCACTTGAGCAAAAAGACCATTAAGCAACACCTCATCCCCTTTTAATAGTATTGGCTTTCCTATGGACTCAATGTGATCTTGGATCACTAAACCAAAAATGTAGAGTCTTGATCTTTGCCAATTCTTGTCCTTAGCATTTTGAGGGGTCCACTTCTCTAGTCCATGCCATGCCAATCATTGAACATCCTGAAATCTTAATCTTGAATGGACATTAGTTCAATGAGATATATGTTGTTATGAATTACCAAAACCACCAAGGGAGCAAATGTGCTTTCAACCTACGATGTTTATATGGTGGACACACCCAAATCCCCTCCAAGACGTCAGCGAAGGCGCCGAAGGGGCAATAATGGGGAACCCAGTGGCAACGACGCGACAGCCAATAATGGCGACGCGGAGGACGGCGACGCCGATAAGCATGAGGAGGAAGTTCAAGCCTCCCCAATAAGGAACGACACACCAGACCGACCTCTTGGAGACTCATATCCCGATGACCTCTTCGAAGGGGCCGATGAAAATTACATGCCGTAATCTGAGGAGGACGAGAGCCTCGGTACTGAGGATTACATCGTCCCCGAGGACCCCTTTGAACAAGAACGCTTCCGGCGACGCCTCGTTGCGACGGCCCGGAGCTTAAAGCGCAAGCAGCAGCTGCTGCAGGAAAATACCGATGCGCTAAATGAAAAGTGGGTTGAAGTGCTCTCTGCCGAGCAAGATATGGAGAACTGACGCCATAACGCACCGAAATCATACCCACGCAGGCGCCTTTTACCGGAGTTCGACGAAGAGCTCGCTGACGACCTCGATCGGCCCTCTAGAGGCCGGGACAGGCCAAGACGAGAAGACCACGGTGAACGGCCACCTCCGCGCCGTCATGGAAAAGACCCCGTGGACTACCTAGATCCTCACGACGCTAGACATCGTATTGAGGAAAATAGGGCTCCCCCTCGGTCCATCTACGGGTCAAGGGGACGTGCGCCCGCCGGGCCCGACGGCTACGATGCCTGGATGGACAGGAACGGCCGTGCCTGAGATCAAGCCTACTCACGACTCTCCCCCGACCTCCGATGAGATGCTCCTCGGTCCCAAGGTCCGGCCCACCCGATCTATTTCACAGACAGGGTGATGGAACATCAGTTCCCGGAAGGGTTTAAACCCATCAACATAGAATCATACGATGGTACCACGGACTCAGCAGTTTGGATCGAGGATTTCCTCCTGCATATACACATGGCCAATGGAGATGACCTCCATGCCATTAAATACTTGCCACTCAAGCTAAAGGGGTCGGTGAGGCATTGGCTTAACAGCCTCCCTCCTCACTCTATCGGCAGCTGGGAGGCCCTAGAAGACGCTTTTCAAGCAAACTTCCAGGGCACATATGTCCGACTTCCGGACGTTGATGACCTCAGCCGTGTCACCCAGCAGCCAGGTGAATCAGCCCGGAAATTCTAGAATAGGTTCCTCACCAAGAAAAACTAGATCATAGACTGCTCCGAAGCCGAGGCCATCGCCGCATTTAAAAACAATATTTGAGATGAATGGTTGGCCCGACAACTCGGCCAGGATAAGCCGAGGACTATGGCTGCCCTGACCTCACTGATGACCCGCTTTTGCGCGGGAGAAGATAGCTGGTTCGCCCGAAGCACTCATAACGGCGAGGTAGGCACCTCGGAAACTCGCGACGCCAATGGAAAACCAAAGCACAACAAAAATAAGCGCAGGTACAAGAATGGCGGAAACGACACTGAAGACGCCGCGGTCAACGCAGGATTCACCGGACCTAAATCCGGGCAGAAAAGAAAACCATTTAAAGGGAACAAAGACGTACCTAGCCAGCTTGATAGACTCCTGGACCGCCCATGTGGGATCCACGGTACTCAGGAAAGACCAGCAAACCACACTAATAGGAATTGCTGGGTCTTTAAACAAGCCGGCAAGATAGCGGCAGAGGGTCAGAGTAAAACCCAACACTGCAGTGATGACGAGGATGAACCTCGGCAGCCCAATAATGGTGGCCAAAAGAAATTTCCTAATGAGGTAATAGAGGTCAAGATGATCTATGTCACCCACATCCCTAAAAGGGAGAGGAAACGTGCACTTCGGGACGTATACGCGCTGGAGCCAGTCGCCCCGAAGTATAACCCATGGTTGGCCTACCCGATCACTTTCGACAAGCACGATCATCCGACCAGCATCAGGCATGGCGGATCGGCAGCACTCGTCCTGGACCCTATCATTGATGGTTATCATCTAACGCGCGTCCTGATGGACGAGGGAAGCAGCCTCAACCTCATCTACGAGGACACAGTTCGGAAGATGGGCATTGACTCATCTCGGATTAAGCCGAGCTCTACCACCTTTAAAGGTGTCATTCCGTGCGTCGAAGCCCGTTGTACGGGAACAGTCACCCTAGAGGTAGTCTTCGGTTCACCCGATAACTTTTGAAGCGAAGAGTTAATCTTCGATAGCGTACCCTTCCGGAGCGGATACCATGCGCTCTTAGGACGCACAGCCTTTGCACGCTTTAATGTAGTCCCGCATTACGCCTATCTCAAGCTCAAAATGCCGGGACCCAACGGCGTCATCACAGTCAATGGCAACACAGAACATTCACTCCGGACAGAGGAACAGACCGCGGCTTTCGCAGCCGAGGTTCAAGCGACCGAGGAGGCAGCCCGCAGCGATAAACGCGCCGCCCGCTCCTTGAAGCGCACCCGTGCTGCACAAATCGACCTCGGCCAGGTGACCCCGCACCCAAAATAGGGATGCGGGCTCCTCGTATGCCCTCTCTGGAGTGGGCACTACATCCCCAGAGTGCATAACTTCGCACTCAAGATTCCCTGGGACGTCGAGGAGCCAGAACGACCACCCAAACATCGGCGCGGATTAACCACGCAAAAACGAGGCTTAGAGCCCCTGCACAAGCAAGCATCTGTACAAGGAACTGCCAAACTTCTATGTGGTCGTAAAACCACAGAGTGGCTTCGGCCACACCTCCCTTTAATAACTCGGTCAATCAAACACCTAGAGTGTATAAAGGGCCGGAAGGGCATCGACCTTCGCAAATTCTTCGCCATCAATGGTGATGACCTAGTCAACAGTCCAGAAACACAGACGTGCGGCAGGTAGTGGTCCGGATTCTTCAAAATCCGTTAGCAATTATCCGACCTGTTTTTTCCTTTTTCTTCTACATTGTACTCTTTTCATTACTCTCGTCACAGCCGGGCATGTACACGGTTGATATTATGAAATAAAGAAACTGTGCCCTTTCAAGGTCTCTATTGTATTTATTTATCAGCATAAGCTCTGGGACGATGCAGCTCTCTACAAGATGCAATTGTATAAAAAGTCCAATGAATTCGGCGTCTCGGATGTTGGCCTTATATGCATCAGTTTCGAACCTAGATTTCGGTCAATAGTTGGGTTGCCCGGCTCCTATGTGTACCCCTTACGTTTTCGATGAATTCGGCTAAGGGTGTAACGGCAGAACCACTGCGATTGCGCCGCCAGGTCAATTGGCATGGCGCCTCTGTGGAGAAAGCCGAAAACTGACTATCTAGGCAGGCGTAAACTGGTCTGCCATCCGAAGACCGTGTCAAGTGATGTGACGATAGAGATCACCCGTGTCAAACGAAGGGCTTCCATTCCTAGCCGAAGTGCGCTCTGGCCTAGACCTCGGCCGAGCTGGCCGAACACTTCTTACACCGGGGGCTGGTCATCAGCCCCCACAGTAAAACTCCTATAACTGAATGAAAGATATCAAGCCACTATAGTCCGATTGCCTAGTTCCTATAAGACACCGACCGCCTTTGGGTACCGAGACGTCGGCTAAGGGTATAGTGTGCCTCAAGGAACACCCTTTGTATGACCTACATTGGGGCTGAAGCCGACGACTGGCCACTCTCATTTTAAACAGTCATATAGGAGGAATAACTAAAATTATAAAACAACACACATGGAATCTTAAAGCCATTCTCATTCAACAAGATATAATATTTTTACATTGTACACTCCGGCATTCCGAGATATCATCTAAAAATACAGAGTGTCTTTGGGGCACATGGCCTCGGTGGTCCGAGCTCCCGCCTCCACCTCGGCGAAGAATGGCTCGGCGGTCTGCGGCTTGTCGGCGGGAGGGCCAGCGACACATGTCTCCGCATCAACCTTGCGGAAGTGAGTCTTCACACAAGCATATGCCCTCCGCTCCCCTTCGAAGCACGCAGACCTCTTCCAGCAATCCACGCAGGGCACGGCATCTTGGAGACGGGCCGTCAAGCCAAAGAGGCTCTTCGGCATGGCTTCGGCAGGCCATATAGTGACACAGAGGTCCTGGAGCGCCGGTCTCGTCATGCGAAACAGTTCCACCAACTGCTTCACTCGATGATTTAGCAGCTGCGCGGACGGCGATCCCGGAAACTGCCCCCAGAAGGCCTTCTCCGCCTCATGGCTCGCCAGCTGGCCGAAGAACGCCACCGCATGCATCCGCCGCGCTCTGCGGGAGATCCTCAAAGACCTTTGCGGAACGCCATAACTGGGTGAGCTCGACGCACCCTTTGCTGCCAAACGAACACTGCAGCAAAAAAATCTTACCCGAGGCAATTTGCTCCACTTGCTGGAGCACCTCGCGGTCCGCTCGGGCCGAGGTCTTGAGCTCGGAGTGGGCACATTGAAGCTTCTCGAGCTCCTCCTTCGTTCGCTACCCCTCCTCCTGAAGTTTGTCGCATGCTTCGAACACGCCCTTCAGGGTCTCCTCGACCTCTAGCACCCGAGCTTGGTGCTTATCCCGGGCTGCCTTCTCGGCAGCACGGGCCTTCTCGGCCGCGGCGACAGTAGCTTCCTGCTGCCGCATATCTTTCCGAGCCCTCTCGAGCTCGGCCTTGAGCGTCTCCAGCTCCGCTGTCAACACAGCTCGGCCATTAGTTGTTTTCTTTAACATACATTATACCTCTTTATCCAGAATATACGGCAAGTTTAAACTTGCTTACCTTGAGATTGCTCAAGTTTCTGGTTCATCTCTGCCATCTCTTCGGAGACAGAGTCCGGAACCGAGGTCGCAACTTGGAACAAAGCAGATCCTTATTAGAAAGGGAATAGTTAAGATCACTACAAGGCTCCAGGACGACTTCTTCAAGCAGCGCCCTGGGGGCTACTTCCGGGCTCCTACTTACTCAAGCGACCCTGATGTCGGTTTCTTAAAACCGACTTCGGGCTCGGGGGCTACTCACTCACTAAGCCGTTTAGAAGGCTGTACTTTCATGTCCTCGGACAAAATTCATAAAATAGACAGCTTAAACAAACAAATTGAATGCGCAGAAGGCATACCTCGAAGCCTGCTACGAGGCTCTTGAAAACCTCGTGCAGGCCGGCCCCTGCGGACCGGTAGCCTTCCAGCGCCGTGCCTATCAAGGCACAGTGCTCCTCCTTTATGGAAGAGCCCTTTAGGGCCTCCTCCACCTCCTCGGTCCACCCCGCGCCGGTCCGTCCTTGGGCAGTAGGTTGGGGTGACGGGATGACCTCGGGCGTATCCACCCGAGCAGCCTCCGCCTGGTCTGGTAGAGCCGAGGTGAACGCCAGCTGGGCCGATGACTGGCCCAACCCTTCTTCGATGACCTCGGGGTGCTCCATCCCCGGGTCCTGTTTGGCTGAGGTGTTGACCTCGGCCATGATCGCCACCTCGTCGGCCCCCGCCAAGTTGACATCGGGGACCAGGGTGGAGGTCGCCTCCCCTAATCCGTCATGTTTCGGGGGAGAAACGGCGGGCTCTGGAGTCCCGCTGGCGGACGGCAGCCCGCTTGAAGAACCGCTGGGGATTACCCTCAGCGGGCTGCATGTGAAAGGTTGTCTCTATGAGATTTCTCTTGTTGAAGAAAATGACTCAAGTAAGGAATACAAGGACAAGGGCTTACCCTCGAGGCGCCGGTTTCTTCCTCCCCATGGTGAGGGGGTCTTCCTCTTAGTGACCGGAGAGCTCGGCCCTCTCTGGCGACTTGTTGGCGGCCTCGGATGAGGCTCGCCTCGGCCTCTTTGGGGCCTTCGGTGGCATGTCCACGTCGGTGTCTTCTAACGCCGACCGCTTCCCCTTTGGAGGAGGAACCTCCTCCTCCTCACCCTCCTCGGCGCCGCCATCTTGAGCGGCGGAGGTGTGGGTCTCTTCGGACTGAGTGACCGAAGTCCCCTGGGTCCGAGCACTTGACATCCCCGCCTGGGACTTCGTCCCTTTGGAGGCCACCACATGTGGTTCCTCGGTCAGAAGCGTTGAGAGCAGGGGAGTTGGGGGCTGCTCTGGTAGTGGGGACGGGCATCGCACCCCTTGAACCCAGGCCAGCCACTTCTGTAAAATGTCAAAACATGACGATTCAAGTAAAAAACTTTATTCTTCGGCGCAATGAGCAGAAAACAAAGATTGAAGGGCGAGACCACTCACCGGGGGGGCCTCATGGCCGTGTTCGAGGCCGCGGTCCTCCCCCGCCTTGGGGATCTTGTCCTTGGCCAGCTTCATGAGCCTTGACCACATGGTTGCCAAGGTGGAGTGGAAGAAGGTGTTGATGGTGTCCATGTCCTTGGGTTTTTGTGCCCACATCAGGGTAGCCCAAAGTTGGAGAGGAAGTATACGGCGGTTGAGCATGACATTGATGACGTCGGCCAGCTCAACCTTCCCCGTCGTGGACCACCACAGGATCCTATCGATCAGGGTCTCCACCTCTTCCGGCTTCCCCCAAGCGACGCCCTTCTCCTTCCAGGACTTGAGCTTCTTGGGAGGCCCGGCCGAGAAGGCTGGGACTTCGGATTGACCAGGGGCGAGTGGCTCGGTGATATAGAACCACTCCTCTGCCACTCCTTCACCGTTTCGATGAAGGTGCCCTTAAACCAGGTGCCCCCCTGGTTCTTGCTGATCATGGCCCCTCCGCACTCCGCGAGATCCGAGCCGCTGGACTTCGGCTTGATCCCGAAGAGCTTCAGCCATAAGCCGAAGTGTGGCTCAGCGCGGAGGAAGGCCTCGCACACTGTGATGAAGGCGGCGAGGTGGAGGACGGAGTTAGGGGCCAGGTGGTGGAAGTCTAACCCATAATAGAACATTACCCCGCGCACGAAGGGATGCAGCGGGAACCCCAGGCCTCGGATGAGGTGGGGGACGAAGACCACCCGCTCCCCGGCGTTGGGAGCGGGCACCAGCTGGTCAGCTGCTGGAGCGCGGACGGCGATGGCGGGGGCCAGATTACTCGCATCGCGAAGCTCGGCGATGGTCGCAGCTGTCACGATGGAGCCGCCCTAGTGCCCCTTGAGGGTGTCGGCCATGGCTGTGTGAGGAGTTGGGCTCGCGAAAGGGAAAGGCGCGCTGGTTGGATCTGGGCGTTGGAGCTAGACGAAGCAACAGTGGAGGAAGATTGGGAGCGTAGGCTATCGCGATGTTCTCCCCTTTGCTCTTATAGGCCTATGAAAGGCCAAGAGTCCCCCCCGCTGCGCCGATAAGTTCGCGGTTGCTATAAAAATGCCGTTGAAGCATATGGGGGGAAACAAAATCTTGATGATATCCCTAAGAAAGTGGGCACGATCTCTGCTTTGAGGGAACATGCCAGTAAACAGGCTGCCTCGAACCGCGATTTGAGGGGGAGGCAGTAACTGCTCGCCATGTCATGGGGCGAGCCTCGCCGATAAAGTTGTCAGGCAAGGATTGGATTGTTCATACCTATACGACCAGCCTTCAAGGCTAAGATATCTACCCACCTCGGGCGGGGTACAAGCTCGGTTGGACCGCGGATGTTGATGCTCCATTAAGAGAATCCGAAATGCAAAGTGGAACTCGTCTGTCAAGCCAAGGACTCCAGATCCGAAGTGATGTTTGTTGAAAGTCGTCCTCGGCATAGAAGACCAGTTCGGGGGCTACTGACGGTGTCCTGGATTAGGGGGTGACAACCTAGCCAGCCCAACTCCTCGGTTGGGCCTATATACCCCCGTACGTGACCAAGATGGACTCCGGAGGCCACACACGGGAGACGTGATCGAGGCTGTCTCTACCGAAAACTTGTAGTACACTTCAAGATTTGTCCAGCCGCCTTACTCCTAGATACCGACCTTGTAACCCAAGGTACCCTCCCTGGCATGTATATAAGCCATAGGGTTTAGCCCGTAGTGGGGGACAACGCAACATTGCTCACCTAGCCCTAGAAGTTAGACTCATATTACGATCTCGAGGTAGATCAACTCTGTACTTGTTACATCTCCATTAATATAAACAGAAGCTGGACGTAGGGTTTTACTTCCATTAAGAGGGCCTGAACCTGGGTAAACATCGTCTCCCTCGTCTTTGTTACCATCGATCCAAGATCCACAGCTCGGGACCCCCTACCCCGAGGTCTGCCGGTTTTGACACCGACACCAGCCCACAGGGAGGTCTTCTCCCTCCCCTCGCCGTGGTGGCTGCACAGAGCGTGCGCGCGCACTGGCCCCCCTCTCGCTACTTGACAACACACGCTACAGGCGCCGTGGGCGACTAGTTGACCTCGTCTGCGACCCCTGGGACGAGCCCCGTCCCCATTTCCCCCTCTCTCCCTCGTTCTCCCACCTCTCCCGAACGCCGCCCTGGACGGACCTCGTTAAACTCGCGGCCACCAAGCTTCCCGCACCTCCTCTCCGTGCCCAGAAGCACCGCGATGGATGCCTGCTTCGTTCCCCTCAAGTTGTTCGAGCCGGGACGCTCTGCACCGTCGCCTCTTCTTCCTCTCCGGGCACCGGAGATCGCCGCCACCATTGTGTCTGCTTCAGGACCTCCCCGAGCCTTTCGAGCTGCCCTGCGAGATCACTGTGAGCTCCGCCACTTCCCCGCATCTTCCCGAGCTCGGATTCGAGCTTGAGCATGCTTCCCCGCAACCACCGTAGCTCGCTGTCCGCCATGACCGTCCACCTCCTTGCTGCCGTGCTGCCTAGACCTGGCCAGTGATGCGCACGGACTCCTGGAGCTCGCCGGAGGCCGTTGCGCTTTTTACCTTCCCCGCTAACACGCCATAGCGCAGTTGCTCGCACACACCCGAGCGCCACCGCCGCTGATGTCGTCGCCGTCGTCACTACACTGCACCCCAGCCCCCGCTTCCGCCACCATCCAACGCTCCGCAGCAGCAGCTCTCCAACGGACCCAGCCGCCCCTCCAACCATGGCCGGAAACGGCCAACTGAGCATCGCCGCCGCGTACTGCTTAGCGCCAGCGGCTAAACGCCGGTTATGCCGACGTGGCATGGTTAGGTTAGTTGCTAATCACCAACCTTTTTACCCCCCTGTGCCACTGACTAGTGGGCCCCCCTCTGCTAATTACCCCCCCTAATTCAAATAACTGTTCGGTTAAGCTAAACCCAGTGGCCCACCTATCAGTTTTGACCTTGCCACGTCAGCGTTGACCGGCCCCACATGTCTGTGACTGTGGCTGGCTGACATGCGGGTCCCACTGGGCCCTTTGACCAGTCAACGTTGACCCAGTCAACTGCTGAATGGGCAGTTGACTGGGCCCACCTGTCAGCCACTATGTGCTCTAGCTGTGTACACACACTGGGTACCCGTAGCAATTTGTATTTATTATTTTTCGAAATAAAAATAATCCAGAAAATCCAGAAAATGTTTAAAACTTTGAAAAATCATATAAAATAAACCATAACTCGGATGAAAATAATTTATATATGAAAAATGATCAGAAAAATAAGACGAATACGAATACACTACCCACATACCTGTCAGCCCTCTCTAACATGGTGAACATGTAACTTTCCCCTCCGGATCGTTTGACCGATAATCACCCGGAGCTGGGAGAACACTCCCGGATATTTTCCCGCTCCGACCAAAATACCTAGCACTGCATTAGAACAACCCTAGCACTGCATATTTCCATGTCATGCATTAGTGTTGCATTGTTTGCCGTGTATTTATTGTTTCTTCCCCCTCCTTCTCTACCAATAGACCCCGAGACTGTCGACGACACTGCTGAGTACGACTACGTCGTCGACGAGCAGACCCCTTCAGCAGAGCTTCCAGGCAAGCAAAACCCCCTTGATCATCCAGATATCGCCTACTCTTTCTCTCTATTGCTTGCATTAGAATTGCTTCTGTTGTTGCTCCGATAGCTCCTATTCTGATGCATAGCCTGATTTCATCGCCTGTTATTGGTACCTTACCAGCTATCCTTTGATGCTTAGTTAGGTATGCTATGTTTCATCAGCTGGCCCTTCACCCTTATCCGTTTGCCAGGCTTGTTATCGGGCCATGATCACTCTGGGTGATGATCACGGAAATGTTACATTACTGCAATACTTTTAAACTGTTAAAGTCGGGCCGGCTCCAAGAGTGCCCGCGAGATAATGAAACAAGACGGGTTGAACCCAAGGGTACCCGCGAGTGATATTGTAACGGCACGACAGGGCAGGTGGAGACCACCTAGGAGAGAGGTGGGTCTGGTCCCTGGTCGTGGTCCGCGTACTACCAAGTCGGAGCGACAGGAACCCTGTTCGTCTCTGCGAGCTACTAAGACACGCCTAACGGATTTGGGTATTTGATCTGAGTTGGCCGCTGGCCTATACGCACTACCACCACGCGGGATAATGGTTTAATGGGGCCCTCTACGTCGTACGTTCCTTCCGAAAGCGATCCAGATGTCACAGTTCAGAGATGCGGGCTGATTGTTGGGGTGAGCTGGTTGCGTCTGTGGTGTTTCCACAGTCGTGCTTGGGCCCCGGCCAGTCTCGCAACATGTAGGAGCGCAGAGGGCGATGGGCCGAAGACCCCTTCGCACTTAGGATTTAGAACAGCCTGTTGACCTCTCTGGAGAGTCTAGGTTGGTCTACGGCGTGTCGATTACCCGAGGCTGGGGATTACCCAGCAAGTGTGTCTGGCCAGATGTAATCGAGCGTGTTGGGTAACAGTAGTGCACCCCTGCAGGGAAGTTATCTATTCGAATAGCCGTGTCCACGGTAACAGGACGCTCGGAGTTGTATCCTGATCTACTACAACTATGAATGGATACCGTTACATTGTTAAACTGTTACTACTGCTCTCGGGATCACTTTCTCGCAAGGTAGTCGAGGAAGGATCTTAGGACATTGCTAATATATACTTTCTATTATATGCTGCTGTGTTCTATTCTCTTCTGATGCTGCAAGATTGCTTCAAGATGCTAGTCTTCGATAGGCTAGGTCTTTCCCCCTCTGTTCCGGCATTTCTGCAGTTTAGTCCAAAGATATAGCCCCATTCCTTTGATACCGATGCATACTTAGTGTAGTTCCGATGTAAGTCTTGCGAGTACTTTGGATGACTACTCACAGTTGCTTTGCTACCTCTTTTTCCCCTACCCGGTTGCTGCGATCAGACGACGGAGTCTAGGATCAGGAGATCCCCGAAGGCACCTACTACTACGTTGAGCCCGCCGACCAGGAGTAGTCCGGAGGCCCTAGGCAGGAGGCCTTCGCCTTTTCGATCAGTGTCGCTGTTATGCTAGCCTTCTTAAGGCAAACTTGACTAACTATGTCTGTACCCAGATATTATTTGTTTGTATGACCTATGCATTCGGGTCCTCGTGACCCCTGGTTTGTAATATGAAGATTTATGTTTAAATTTGTGTTTAGAGTTATGTTGTGATATCTTCCCGTGAGTCTCTGATCTCGATCGTGCACGTTTGCATGTATGATTAGTGCACGGTCGAGCATGGGCGTCACAAGCTGGTATCAGAGCCGACTGCCTGTAGGAATCCCCCTTTCCAACTCCTTGGCCGAAGTTGAGTCTAGCCTTTGAAAACGATTTTACTAACAAGGCTGTGTGGCTTACGGGCCCACGTTGCCAATGGGTGGTATTAGGATCTTTTATTCCTCTCCCTTACTCTGGGACTCTGATCTCTCTTCTTTTCGGGTTAAAAGATTTTGCTAACTCTAACATTAGGTTCCCATGACCATTTTCTCCCGGAGAGCCCTTCGTCCCAGATGATCGCTTGCTTCACCAAAAGATCCCGAAGATACCCTTCGATGTTTCCTGAGACCCTTGTGCCCACTGCTTTTGCAGTTCCCTACCACTGATAAATCCCCGTGGATAACTACACATCCTTGCCATTCATACAATCATTCCCCGTTGCTCTTGTTATTACAAGATGCCCCGAAATACTCTCCGTTGTTCCGAGAATCCTTTGTGCCTACTGCCTTGCAGCTCCCTTTCACATGGATACACCTACGAATAATTCCTCACACTTACCGGGGATTCGTTCATCCCCAGTTGTTCATGTGTTTCGCAAAATACTTCATTATGCTATTCAATCTTTCGAAAATACCCTGCAGCCTATTGCTCATGACATTCTTGCCTGCTTGCTTATGGTTAATTCCATATGTCTACTAATCTCCGTTGACATCCCTTGTCGTTGCCATTTTGAGTCCTTTGATTCAATATGCTGCGAATGCTCGCAATCAACAGTCGAATCCTAGAATTCATACTTCTGGCTCAGACGTCATTTTCAACATGAGCTAGTTCTCGGCCAATCAAATTGCCATCGATTGTGCCCCTAAGTCTATTCAACTTATCTTTTGATCAGAGCGTCTGCTTCTGATCACTCAATTTGGAAATCATATTTCCTTTGTAGTTAAGCCTCGAATTGTTCATATGTTTCTATGATCTGATGCCTTTGCATTCTTTCTTCTTCTGGTTGAGTACCGATACTCACATCAGCTCTTTTGTGGACCGCCAGATCCTTTGTTGGGAAGTTATCCGACAGTGTCCTTCGTATTCAATAACCTAGTGAGTTCTTCCCCTGATGCATAATGCCTTTGGTAAATTGTATCCTTTGTTTTTGTCAACCATGCTCTGGTTCTGAGCTTGTGTTATTTACTCCTAGAATTTGTGGTATAGGTTCCTAAAATGCCCCGATGGGTGGTATCTATGCTTCCGCCATCTGAGTGAACCCAGAAACTCCTACGGGTCTTACTCTACTGGTGTTACCCCAGATAAAATTTCAACACCGCAACTTCATCGAAAGCGAGAAGTGAATGAAAGGTTATGCATTGAAGAAGTGGGAGTCGACCTAGAACTTTGTGTTCATGCCCATGGAAATGACGTACGCCGTCACAGAAGCTTCTTGCAAAATATTTATTCATTTGTATAATTCTTCCAGTTTCCTTAACTTGATTCCATAAAGTAATGGTTCTGACCATGCTGACCTCATTTGATAACTCCATTCCCGTGCCTCGTCTATTTTTTTCAACAAGGTTAAAGCACCTGCCATCCGCAGATCAACGATCTAGTTCAGCTTCTATTCTTCTCTACCTTTGAGTATTACCCTCTGGTATCTCGAGGATATCGTACCATTGCACTACATCTTATGAAGCTTTGATAAGGTGATACCTTTCCCCATCATAGTAATTCCACGGGTTCTGGTTTGTTGTCAACCGAGAACACCGATAAGTAAATCGAATCCACACTATGATTCAGTACTCCTAGTAAATTGTTGCCGAAAAGTTTAATACTCTGTCATGTCATTCCTAGCCTGATTGTCTGCATCATTATCATTCTAATTTTAACTATGCTACATGGCCCTGCTTCCCGAAGCACCATTTTCGACGATGAGCTAAGTTTACGTCGAGCTTCCTTGTCATACCGTTTCGTCTTGAACGGCAAGGTTAATTCCGAGCTCGTGTCATATCCGTGGTTCTGTTGAACTTTAGCTTCACCACTCCTTTTGCTTGTTGTCGTCATTGCTCGATTGCGTCCTCTTGAAACCTCTTGACATAATGTGTCGTGATCATCGTCAACATTTTGGCTTCTTCCAAGTGTCAATTGAATTCATGATGAGAAATACCATCCTTGCCCCTCGATAATTGGTATTATCATCGACAACATCCTTGCTTTTCCTTCCAGCACAGACTTGGTCATGTTTTGGACTATACCTTAAGTTCCTTGCTATCTTGAAAATGTTCCATGTGTTTTCTTGTGATCTTCAAACCCAGCCCTTGCTTAAAACATTAGGTCATTGCTACCCTGAAGCATGATTGTGGTACTCCTAGTATCAACAAGAACATTGGAAGCGTAATGCTAAATGATTCTTGATCTATTATCCAAACACCGTTGTATGGGTAAACATCATGATTCTTCCTGCCCCTTTTACCTAAAAGGATATGCCCTTGCTGACTTGTCTTGGATATCATGCTCTGTTTGTTCATGCGAAGGATATATTCCTAATACTTGTGTATAAACACATTTTCCTTTCCATTGGTTTGTTTAACCTTTCTTATGATCTATATGATCTAAGCAGTAATAATTCCCTGCTTATGTAAACACCTCAGTGTACAATTCAGTCAGAAAAACCCTGTTACTATTGCTGTTAACATTTCGGTAACCATCGATGGACGAGAACTTTGCCTATTGGTCCGCCTCGTTTCAACGAGCAGGAAAATGGTTCTCTTCGTCCCTCGCCCTAGGTACCGACGCTGTTGCCAACATAGTGGACAAGCTGTTCTCTGACAAGCCTTGTATCATGATTGTACAAGATGTCACCAGCCTTCCTATTCTTGATCCACCCTAACTATAGTTCCACAGGACCGAAACCTGACTCTCCTGTACATCCCTGTTCCCAAAGTTATTCCTCGCGCTTGGCCTCGTATGTAATTCACGAGCCATCTACCTTGAGATATTCAATCCGGTATCAGACGCAGTGCTTATGCCTGATGCTCTGGACCCCTTTTCATCATCCGTCATAGACATCGAATGTTTGCCTATCCGCTTGAAACTTCTCATACCTTCTTTTATTTCTCTCGATGTATTTCCCTAAGTTTCAACTCGAGAGATACTTTATACCTTCATCCCCTGAGATAGTTACCGGATGCCAACCTTTTTAGACATTCGTCCTTATAGTTTCCCCTCCTACCCTACTCGTAAGTACGATGAAGTTCCTGAAGAAAAGATTGCCAACTTCATCGCATTGCACTGATGCAGAGAAATGAAGACACCAAACCCGATGGGCCGATTTCTTCAAAGAAGAGCAACCAAGACCGAGAAGACTTGTTAGAATTTCGTAACCACACCAATACACTCTTACTCTACCTCTTAAATCTCGGGACGAGATTTCTTCGAGTGGAGGAGATTTGTAACACCCCAGGTATTAGCCCTGTCATCATTCTAAATAATGTGCCATGTCATCATGACCATCATAATTAAAATGCAATTAAAGAAATGATCCAACTTCAAATTCAATTTCAAACACAAGTCAAATTAATATTTCTTCTAACTGCAAAACTAAAGTGTTCATAATTTGGCAAATAATCACTTAGTAATTGATAAATAGAAACCAACATTATTTGAATATTTAAAATGCCCCTAACCAATACAAAACAGTACCAAAACAGCTTCAATTAATCCATTTTCATTTAAACAAAAATCAGATGAATTCAAAGGCTTACCAAACCTTTTTATGGCAATGCTTAATAATGCATATTAATTATTTGTCAAGGGTACACATTTTTCAAAAGTCGTTTGGTGGCCTAACAATTTGCAAATCCGAGAATAAATAAGAAAGCAGAAAAAGAATTAGAAAAGGCCTAAACGGGTGATGTGCAACTGGGCTCTAGTGGCCACAGTGCGAGGCCCAACCCACAGGGAGGTCTTCTCCGTCCCCTCGCCGTGGCGGCTGCACAACGCGTGCGTGCGCACTGGCCCCCCTCTCGCCGCTTGACAATGCATGGTACATGTGCCGTGGGCGACTAGTTGACCTCGTCTGCGACCCCTGGGACGAGCCCCGTCCCCATTTCCCCCTCTCTCCCTCGCTCTCCCACCTCTCCCAAACGCCACCCTGGACGGACCTCGCTAAACTCGCGGCCACCAAGCTCCCCGCACCTCCTCTCCGTGCCCAAAAGCACCGCGATGGACGCCTGCTTCGTTGCCCTCAAGTTGTTCGAGCCAAGACGCTCTGCACCGTCGCCATCAGCCTCTTCTTCCTCTCCGCGCACCGGAGATCCCCGCCACCATTGCGTCTGCTTCAGGACCTCCCCGAGCCTTCTGAGCTGCCCTGCGAGATCACTGTGAGCTCCGCCGCTTCCCCGCATCTTCCCGAGCTCAGATTCGAGCTCGAGCATGCTTCCCCGCAACCACCGTAGCTCGCCGTTGGCCATGACCCTCCACCTCCTTGCTGTCGTGCTGCCTAGACCTCGCCAGTGATGCGCACGGACTCCTGGAGCTCACCGGAGGCCGTTGCGCTCTTTACCTTCCCCGCTAACACGCCGTAGCGCAGTTGCTCGCACACACCCGAGCGCCACCGCCGCTGATATCGTCGTCGCCGTCACTACACTACACACCAGCCCCCGCTTCCACCACCATCCGACGCTCCGCAACAGCAGCTCTCCAACGGACCCAGCCGCGCCTCCAACCGTGGCCATAAACGGCCAACCGAGCATCGCCACCGCGTACTGCTTAGCGTCGGCGGCTAAACGCCGGTTATGCCGACGTGGCATTGTTAGGTTAGTTGCTAATCACCAGCCTAATTACCCCCCTGTGCCACTGACTAATGGGGCCCCCTCTGCTAATTACCCATCTAATTAAAATAATTGTTCGGTTAAGTTAAACCCGGTGGCCCACCTGTCAGTTTTGACCTTGCCACGTCAGCGTTGGCCGGCCCCACATGTCTGTGACTGTGGCTGGCTGACATGCGGGTCCCACTGGGCTCTTTGACCAGTCAACTGCTGACTGGGCAGTTGACTGGGCCCACCTGTCAGCCACTATGTGCTCTGGCTGTGTACACACACTGGGTACCCGTAGCAATTTGTATTTAATATTTTTCGAAATAAAAATAATCCAGAAAATCCAGAAAATGTTTAAAACTTTGAAAAATCATATAAAATAAACCGTAACTCGGATGAAAATAATTTATATATAAAAAATGATCAGAAAAATAAGACGAATACGAATACGCTACCCACATACCTGTCAGCCCTCTCTAACATGGTGAACATGGAACTTTCCCCTCCGGATTGTCTGACCGATAATCACCCGGAGCTGGGAGAACACTCCCGGATATTTTCCCGCTCCGACCAAAATACCTAGCACTGCATTAGAACACCCCTAGCACTGCATATTGCCATGTCATGCATTAGTGTTGTATTGTTTGCCATGTATTTATTATTTCTTCCCCTTCCTTCTCTCCCGATAGACCCCGAGACTGCCGACGACACTATTGAGTACGACTACGTCGTCGATGACCAGACCCCTTCAGCAGAGCTTCCAGGCAAGCAAAACCCCCTTGATCATCCAGATATCGCCTACTCTTTCTCTCTATTGCTTGCATTAGAATTTCTTCCGTTGTTGCTCCGATAGCTCCTATTCTGATGCATAGCCTGATTTCGTCGCCTATTATTGATACCTTACCGGCTATCCTATGATGCTTAGTTAGGTCTGCTATGTTTCATCAGCTGGCCCTTCACCCTTGTCCGTTTGCCAGGCTTGTTATCGGGCCGTGATCACTCTGGGTGATGATCACGGAAATGTTACATTACTGCAATACTTTTAAACTGTTAAAGTCGGGCCGGCTCCAAGAGTGCCCGCGAGATAATGAAACAAGACGGGTTGAACCCAAGGTTACCCGCGAGTGATATTGTGACGGCACGACAGGGCAGGTGGAGACCACCTAGGAGAGAGGTGAGCCTGGTCCCTGGTCGTGGTCCGCGTGTTACCAAGTCGGAGCGACAGGAACCATGTTCGTCTCTGCGAGCTACTAAGACACGCCTAACGGATTTGGGTATTTGATCTGAGTTGGCCGCTGGCCTATATGCACTACCACCATGCGGGATAATGGTTTAATGGGGCCCTCTACGTCGTACGTTCCTTCCGAAAGCGATCCAGATGTCACAGTTCAGAGATGCGGGCTGATTATTGGGGTGAGCTGGTTACGTCTGTGGTGTTTCCACAGTCGCGCTTGGGCCCCGGCTAGTCTCGCAACGTGCAGGAGTGCAGAGGGCGATGGGCCCAAGACCCCTTCGCACTTAGGATTTAGACCGGCGTGTTGACCTCTCTGGAGAGTCTAGGTTGGTCTACGGCGTGTCGATTACCCGAGACCGGGGATTACCCAGCAAGTGTGTCCGGCCAGATGTAATCGAGCGTGTTGGGTAACAGTAGTGCACCCCTGCAGGGAAGTTATCTATTCGAATAGCCGTGTCCACGGTAACAGGACGCTCTGAGTTGTATCCTGATCAACTACAACTATGAATGGATACGGTTACAATGTTAAACTGTTACTACTGCTCTCAGGATCACTTTCTTGCAAGGTAGTCGAGGAAGGATCTCAGGGCATTGCAAATATATACTTTCTATTATATGCTACTGTGTTCTATTCTCTTCTGATGCTACAAGATTGCTTCAAGATGCTAGTCTTCGATAGGCTTGGCCTTTCCCCCTCTGTTCCGGCATTTCTGCAGTTTAGTCCAAAGATATAGCCCCATTCCTTTGATACCGATGCATACTTAGTATAGTTCTGATGTAAGTCTTGCGAGTACTTTGGATGAGTACTCACGGTTTCTTTGCTACCTCTTTTTCCCCTACCCGGTTGCTGCGATCAGACGACGGAGTTCAGGAGCAGGAGATCCCTGGAGGCACCTACTACTACGTTGAGCCCGCCGACCAGGAGTAGTCCGGAGGCCCTAGGCAGGAGGCCTTCACCTTTTCGACCAGTGTCGCTGTTATGCTAGCCTTCTTAAGGCAAACTTGACTAACTATGTCTGTACCCAGATATTATTTGTTTGTATGACCTATGCATTCGGGTCCTCGTGACACCTGGTTTGTAATATGAAGATTTATGTTTAAATTTGTGTTGTGATATCTTCCCGTGAGTCTCTGATCTCGATCGTGCACGTTTGCGTGTATGATTAGTGCACGGTCGAGCAGGGGCGTCACAATTGTTCATGCTCTTTGTGCACGTTGATCCCCCCCTGCCGAACCACAAGGGGCTGGATGGCCCCATAGATGGTCGTACCCACGACATCTTTGGCGCGCCATGTAGGGGGAATCGCTTGCGCGAACCTTGATCTCTGGATGGCGCGTCTTCTTCATCATCTTCATCGACTTCCTCGTCATCCTCCTCGTCGTCGATGGCGCCCAAGAAGAAGGGCATCACGATGACAGTCACCCCGCACGCATCCGCAGGCGGCACGGCCAATGCGGGCGGTGTGGGTACCGCGGTTGGCACTACCAGCGCAGGCGGCGCGGTCGCCACGCCCACCGTGGTCGGCGTAGGAGACGAGCGCGCTGGAGGCAGTCGACGTCCTCGATCCTCTGGCGAACGGAGCCGTGACGGCACGGGCGGAGCGGACGGATGACCTCTCCTTCCTCCTCCTCCTCGCCGCGCCGACAAACGCAGCCACCGGAGCGGCAACGCCCGGGCCGGCGCGAGCCAAGATCCCGCCGCGGCGGCGTCCAAGGATGCAGCTTTGGGACAGACGCCACATCCCTCGCACAACGGGCGCGGAACAGCCCCGAGCGGCGCCAATGACTCCGGGCAGCGGCGACCTCACGGCAAGACTCCTGTTGATCAAATCCCAGATCCTCAGGCACCACTTCCGCCACGGCGACCCGCTGCTGGTCATGTGTCGTGGCAGCAAGACTGTGATGGCGCCCCTGCTGGCTCCGCCAGGAGTAGAGCGACGTCGCGCTCTTCGCTTCCGGCCATGCCAGCCACAGCGGCAGAAGCAATGGCGCGAGCCCAGATGCTACTGAACTTCCCTCCAGCAGCAGAGAAAATGGATGAGTGGAGAGCCACCATCCAAAGCTTGATTGGGTTTGCCGAGGCCAGTAAATCACAGCAAGCGGAGCCCTCACGGCGTCCGCAAACAACACCGGCAGCTCTAGCTGATGTCCGCATTGATGGTACTATGCTAACGGTGCAATCGCCTCAGCGGCAACAGTCTCAATAGCAGCAACGCCAACAACCACGGCAGGCTCGACGATCTTTTGAGCCCGACGAAGTATCGACGGCCTCTTTGGATCCGCAAGCGCGGCAAGACCAGCGGCAAGTGCTGCGAGATAGGCGGGCAGAAGACGCCCGCACCACCATCGAACGGTGCCGGGAGGCGCGCCGTCAATCCGACGCGCGCAACGGCCCCATCGTTGATGAGCGTGCGCCAGGGGTTGGCGGATATCTACCTTACGAGGTTGGGTGTCCCGCCTTCACCTGTGAGCTGCGGCAAGTCTGATGGCCGTCTGTCCGGGCCTTCAAGCCAGAAGTACCAGAGAAGTACGACGGCAGGCTGAACCCGGCAGAGTTTCTGGGCATTTACACGATTGCCGTACAAGCTGCCAGGGGAAGAGATGAGAAAATCCTCGCCAATTACTTCCTGTTGGTATTGAAACCCAACGTGAGGTCTTGGCTGATGAACTTGCCGGAGAACTCCATTTCTTCGTGGTCAGATCTCTACAATGAATTCGTTGGTGCCTTTACCGGAGGCCACAAGGCCCCTGGACAGCCCAGCGACCTACAAGTGATCCCACAAAGAGATGGTGAAACTTTACGCAAGTACATCCAAAGGTTCAGCCGTGTGCACCGTAACATTCCAGATGTACACCCCGCACCCGTCATTGCTGAGTTTCACACGAATGTGCACAATCGGAGGATGCGGGAGAAAATGAACGTCAAGTTGCCCAAGACCGTCAACGAGCTCTACATGTTGGCGGATAAGTGTGCACGTGCTGAGGAAGGAAGAAGGCTTCCCGGGGAGGACACTGGTGCCGAGGTAGATTCTGAGGACGATGATGCTGCCACCTCGAGGAAGAAAGGCCGAAAGCGCAACAGGAAGCGCAAGGGCAAAACTGTTATGGCCGTCGAAGGCTCCGGCAACTCTGAGCCCGCCAAGAAAGCCAAGACTGAAAACTCCGGCAAGGAGGCTGCTGTATGCGCCGCTTACCAGGAGGCGGCGGCAAACGAGAAAGCCGGCAAGTCAGATGGACCATACTGCAAAATTCACCATACCAAAGGCCATGATCTCCAAGAGTGCCGGTAAGTCGAGCACCTTGTTGAGAAACAGAAAGCTGAATACGAAAAGCGTGATAAAGAGAAGGGTCAAGATGGTGCTGGTGGATCCGGCAAAAAGGGCCGTGGTGGTTGAGGAGGCCGCCGCGGCAAGGCCGAGCAGCAAAAAGAGAAGCCTGCTAGAGGCCGAGATAAGAAAGAGGAAGACGATGGAAGTGACGAAGAGGACGATGATGAGACCAGCGAACAAGAATTCCAAAAAGCAACCGACGCCATGTGCATTGACGGAGGAGCATCCTTGCACTCCTCTCACCGCCAACTTAAGCAGTGGGCGCGTGAGGTTAATGCGGCGGAACCGGCAATGGGCTCTCAAAAGCCACTCAAATGGTCACACACGCCTATCATTTTTGATGATGAGGACCACCTTGATCGCATAACTACGGTCGGGTGTTTGCCGTTGTTGGTTTCACCAACAATTTGCAACCTCCAAGTAACAAAGATGTTAGTTGACGGTGGGGCCGGCCTGAATCTGATCTCTCTGGAAGTTATCAAAAGGCTACAGATCCTCGATGAGGAACTTGAGAAAATGGGCACGTTTTAAGGAGTGAACCCGGGAAGAAGCCAGCCCAAGGGAAAGATCACATTGCCGGTGACGTTTGGCGGGGAACTGAACTACGGAACGGAAAAGATTGTGTTTGACGTTGTCAAGATCCCCTTGCCGTACAATGGAATTCTTGGTCGCCCAGCCTTGGCAAAATTCATGGCAGCATCTCACTATGCTTACAACACGTTGCAGATGCCAGGGCCGATGGGTGTCATCTCCATCAACTCCGACAAGAAAGATGCAGTCATTTGCATCGACAAGATGTACAAAGATGTGGTTGCAGTAGAGGCCGCCAAAACACTAGCTCCCGCCAAGGAGAAGGAAAAGAAGAAGTCCGGCAAAACTTCCAGCAAAGATTCCGGGAAGCGCACCTCTTCGGAGTGCTGCGCGCCTGTTGAAGACTTGCCAGAGTGCTCTGCCGGTAAGAAATCCAAAGCTGCTTCACCGGCAACCAAAAAGGTGCTGGCGAGGGAGGACGGCACTGACGGTACCTTCACCATTAGTGCCACCCTTGACAGTAAATAGGAAAGCGCGCTCGTTGCCTTCCTGTGGGCGAATGTCAATGTGTTTGCATGGTGACCATCTGACACCCCCGGCGTTCCCAGGGAGGTAATTAAGCACCACCTTGCTGTCTGTCCCCACGCCCGGCCCATCAAGCAAAAAGTCCGGAAGCAAGCGTTGGAGCGGCAACAGTTCATTGCCGATGAAATCAAGAAGCTTGAAGCAGCAGGATTGGTTAGAGGTGTACTACATCCAACTTGGTTGGCAAATCCAGTTGTGGTGCACAAAGCAAATGGAAAGTGGAGACTTTGTATTGACTACACAGATATTAACAAAGCATGTCCAAAGATCCTTTCCCTTTGCTGCGCATTGATCAAA
The DNA here is from genome assembly GCA_039707655.1 of Elymus sibiricus. Lineage (NCBI taxonomy): Eukaryota > Viridiplantae > Streptophyta > Magnoliopsida > Poales > Poaceae > Elymus > Elymus sibiricus. Next base: position 195,634,185 of record CM077666.1, on the reverse strand, counting down.
TTGTAGACTCTACTTCCGGCTGTGATTTGCTCTCCTTCCTTGATGCATACTCCGGATACCACCAGATATTCATGGCCAAGGAGGATGAGGAGAAAACCGCATTCATTACTCCATGTGGCACGTACTGCTTCGTGCATATGCCTTTCGGATTAAAGAGCGCCGGTTCAACATTTGCAAGGGCAGTCCAGATTGGTTTTGAGCCCCAACTGCACAAGAATGTGGAAGCATACATGGATGATATAGTGGTCAAAACCAAGGACAAATCTACCCTTATTCAAGATCTAGAAGAGACATTTGCAAACCTGCGCAAAATCAATGTGAGGCTCAATCCCAAGAAGTGTGTGTTTGGCGTTCCATCCGGCAAACTTCTCGGATTCTTTGTATCTCAGCGAGAAATTGAAGCAAATCCTGACAAGATCAAAGCCATTGAGCAGATTCAAGCACCAAAAAGCGTCAAAGATGTGCGGCGTCTTGCTGGCTGCGCTGCTGCCTTGAGTAGGTTCACTTCAAGATCCGCTGAGCGCGCCCTGCCATTTTTCAAGATTTTGAAAAAGGCAGGTCCGATGAAATGGACTCCGGAAGCGGAGGCCGCGCTGCAGGACTTGAAAAGGTACCTCTCCTCCACGCCAATGTTAGTTGCACCTAGACCACCAGAGCCGTTGCTTCTATATATAGCGGCAACGAATCAAGTGGCTAGTGTTGCATTAGTGGCGCAGAGGGAACTCAATGACGAGGAAACAACCATGGCAAGCCCGTCCAGCGACAAATCGGGATCTTCTTCGACAAGATCTGGTGCCGACAAGTCAAAGGTAGCGCAAGCAAGTGAAGCTGATCAGCAAGTGGTGCTGAAGAAGAAGATGGTATAGCGACCCGTGTATTTTGTTAGTTGCCTTCTGCAGGGGGCTAGATCAAGATACTCTGGAGTGCAGAAATTGCTTTTCGGCCTCCTTATGGCCTCGAGAAAGCTGCATCACTACTTCCAAGCACACGAGATCACCGTCGTCACTCGCTTCCCGTTGCAACGCATCTTGAGAAACCCAGAGGTAACCGGCAGGATAGTGGAGTGGGCGTTGGAATTGTCAAGCTTTGCGCTTAAGTTTGAAGGCACTTCAACCATCGAGAGCAGAGCCTTGGCGGAGTTCATTGCTGAATGGACGCCAACGCAGGACGAAGAGACTCAAGAAACAGCTCTCCCCGACAAAGAAACAGCTCTACCCGGCAAAGGAACAGCCAAAGAATGGATCATGTACTTTGACGGTGCCTTCTCGATGCAAGGCGCCGGTGCCGGAGTGCTGCTTGTAGCACCCACCGGAGAACACCTCAAGTACGTGGTTCAAATGCACTTTCCAAGGGAGCAAGCTACAAACAACAATGCTGAGTACGAAGGGCTCCTTGCCGGTCTTAGGATCGCAGTGGACCTTGGAATCAAAAAATTGATCATCCGCGGTGACTCGCAGCTTGTTGTTAAACAAGTAAACAAAGATTACCAGAGCCCGTTGATGGAAGCGTACGTGGAAGAAGTGAGGAAATTGGAAGAGCACTTTGACGGGTTACAAACAGAGCACATCCCTCGTGCGAAAAACAGCATTGCTGATAACCTGTCTAAATGTGCTACTCAAAAGCTTCCCGTGGAACCGGGAACGTTTGTGCTCCATTTGAATCAACCAACAGTCACTCCATCAACGCAGGCCAGTAAGAGAAGTAAGTTGAATACCGGCAAGTATTTTCCGGCAGAGCTCCCGGAAGCCGCCGGCAAAGATGTTGCCGGGAACAACGACACGGTTATCGGCGAGCAGCAGCTTCGCGCAGAACCCCAGGTTCTTACCACCGAGGCAAGCGCTCCCATGGCCGAAGAAATGCATTTAGTCCTTGTCGTTGAGCCACAGGCTCCAACATGGGCACAGCAGATAGTTCGTTTCCTTCAAACAGGAGAACTTCCTGATGAGCAAGAAGAAGCTGAGAAAGTAGCCCGTCAGTCAAGTATGTATCAGTTTGTGGATAGCATTCTGTACAGAAAGCGACCAAACGGTGTGAAATTGAAGTGCATTTGCCGGGAAGACGGACTAAAGCTATTGGCGGAAATACACGGAGGCATATGTGGCTCTCACATAGGATCAAGGGCACTTGCCGGCAAAGCATTCCGGCAAGGCTTCTATTGGCCCACTGCCCTCCAGGATGCGACTGAGCTAGTAACCAAGTGTGAAGCATGCCAGTTCCATTCAAAGAACATACATCAGCTAACTCAAGCTCTCCAAACAATCCCTCTCTCCTGGCCCTTTTCGGTCTGGGGGCTCGATATCTTGGGCCCCTTCCCCTGTGCTATCGGGGGCTTTGAGTTCTTGTACGTCGCCATCGACAAGTTCACAAAGTGGCCTGAAGTGGAGCCAGTGAGAAAGGTGACAGCGCAATCAGCCGTCAAGTTCTTCAAAGGATTAGTTTGCCGTTTCGGGGTTCCTAACAGAATCATAACCGACAACGGCACACAATTCACGAGCTGAACCTTCATGCAGTATATCCAAGACCTTGGCAGTAAAATCTGTTTTGCGTCTGTTGCTCACCCGAGAAGCAATGGCCAGGCAGAAAGGAAGAATGCTGAAGTGCTACGTGGCCTCAAGACAAGAACCTTTGACAAGCTGCGCAAGTGTGGAAGACACTGGATTGATGAGTTGCCGGTGGTTCTTTGGTCACTCAGAACGACACCAAATCGAGCTACTAGCCAAACGCCCTTCTCCCTAATCTAAGGTGCAGAAGCGGTGCTCCCCACAGAACTCATATACGGGTCACCTCGAGTGCTCGCTTACGATGAAGCTGAGCAAGAGCAGCTGCAGCAAGATGACACAACGCTCCTTGAGGAAGATCGTCTTCAGGTAGCTGTGCGAGCTGCACGCTACCAGCAAGCCTTGCGCCGCTACCATAGCCGCAAACTGCATGCCCGAAGCCTTGAGCAAGGCGACCTTGTTCTTCGGCGTGTTCAGTCCGCCAAGGGATCAAACAAGTTGACGCTGAAGTGGGAAGGCCCTTACCAGGTAGTACGAGTCACCAGACCTGGCGCAGTCCGTCTGGAGACCGAAGATGGCATTCAAGTGCAAAACTCATGGAATATTGAGCATCTTCGCAAGTTCTACCCATAAGGCGCAGTTGCCGGGACACCTCCCGGCAACCCCTTTTGTACAATCTTTGTCGGCGAGACATGTAACCCTTTGTACAAAGCCAGGCGCAGATCCTGTGCATAATAAAGCTAAGTGTTTCGCAACTCCTCGTACATATTCATTTATATGTGAATGCATGTGATGTTGTGATTTACACTTTAGTTTGTATGGAATGACTGATGGACCGTCAAGGTTCCCAAACCATTCTGTTCTCTTCTTTCTTTTTCTTAAAAGGACAGAAGGATCCCTCGCGTGCAAATTTCCCGGGGGGAGTGGAGATGGGGTACCATTTTAATGACGTTCAAGCGATCATTTCATACAACGAGAGGAACGACGCAAGGAAGGAAAAGCTAAGTTGAAAAAGTTTGAAATTTTTTCCTTGTTACATTCGCAATTTCCCTTGAACGATTCTGTGCTTTGTATGAGAAACCTGCATGCGAAGGAACCTTGTCACGATCGGTCTGTGCTCTAGCTTGCCTCGAGTCCGCTCGGCAAGCCTAGCAGCTGCATTCTATCCCGGCAAGTTGCCTTGCTGGTAGCGGCACTTCCAGTAGGCCGCTAAGGACCCGTTCCTCAAAGCGCTCGCGGCAAGTGTGCGCGTCGGCAAGTTTCCAAACAAGCGTAGGGAGCGCGATCATACAAAGGCAAAATAAAACAAGGGGAACGGCGCACGTACATTCAAGCAACACAAGTTATATTACATCACAGAAACAGTGCGGGACTAACATAAGATCAAATGTATCTTTCACATGCAGCACGGTGATGAATGTAATGGCAAACTCAATCCCGACGATCGCCCTGGACCCTGGGGATCTGGAGAACCTTGTCGGCAAGAGGGGCAGCGATCTTGTCAGCAGCAGTGACGTCTGTGCTCGCCGGTAGCCTTTTGAAGACCCCAGAGAGATCAAGGCCGGGATTGCGATGAGCGATCTTGAGCAGCACCATGTATACAATTTCGCGCGCAAACTTCCGGGATTCATCGGCGAACGAAGCAGACCTGTCCTCGTGCTACGTCTTCAAGGCGTCGATAAGGCCCTCGAAGAACTTGGTCAGGCGGACGCTGGTGGCCTCCTTGTCATTGACGGTGAAGCCCCAGCTCTTCATGTCCATCACGGTGATTTGGGAGCTGATGCGTTCGGCGGCATTGACAAGCCTGCTGGTCCAGAGGGAGAGGTTCTCCTGCTGTTGGGCATAGTTGTTCTCAGCCTCCTTCTTCAAAGCCTCTTCCTTCTCCAGCTTCTCCATCAAGACCCTCTCCCTCTCCTTGGCGGATTCTGAAGCTGTTACCACGGTGGCCAATTGGGATTTCAGGTCTCCAATCGTCTTGGCGGCGGCATCAAGGTCTTGGTTCTTGGACGACAGCTGCGTTTGCAAGTCCCCTAGAGTGCGGGCTGCCTTCAGTGCTTCATCCTTGAGAGCGTCGATTTCTTTGCCACTGCCGACGAGATCTTCGTTCAATTTGGCCACCTGGGATTCCAGTTCTACCTTGGCGGAAGCAGCAGCGGCTGCCTTATCAGCAGCCTCCTTAAGCCTGGCGGCGTTCTCCAAGGCCTGGGCTTCGATAAATTTCTTGTGCCCATCTTCCAGCTACTATGTCCACTGCTTAAGGAGCGCTTCAATCTCATCATCCTTGCCGCAAAGAGTGGCGGCAAGGGCTCCTTCCCGTGTGGCAAGATCCTTCTCTTTGGCGTTGAGCAGCGTTTCGCGCTCTGTCAGCTTGCCGTCACGGATTGCTGCCTCTTCTTTGGCGGCATTGAGACTGCGGGCCTGTTGACTGTACCATGTGCGCAGCTCGTCCGCCTTCTCTCTCAACTTCTGGTCGACCAGATCCGCATCTTTGCGTTCCTCTTGCACCTTGTCCCACCTCCGACCATACCGTTCCTGGACGCCTTTGAAACCGACGGCCATGATTTCCATGAAGGCAAGATCTTCGGCGTTGTTGGCCACGTCGTTGGACTCGTCGGTTCTTTGGACCAAAGGGAGCAGGATCCGAGCTATTTCTTCGTCAAAGTTCAGCCCCACAGTGCCAGATGAACTGGGGGCTCCGGACCCGTGCTGGGAAGTTACCAACGCCAAGCTGCTTGACGAGGCCGGCAAGGTTGTCGTCGCTAGTTGGTTACCGGGGTTTGGCACATCGGTGCTGACGGGCGCCTTCTCCATAGCCTCCCTGGCAGGGTCAGACGTGTTGCCGGAGGATCTCTCGGATTCTTCGGGGAGTGTTCTGGTCTCCTCGGCAACTTGTGCAAGGCCCTCCTCAGCGGCAATCTTGGCGGCTTCATCATCGGCGTCCCTTGCAATATTGGCTACTTCCACAAGAACTTCGCCTTCTTCAGGAGGAGTCGGAGCTGTGGATCGAAGCAGGAACAAGGGTGAAATAGGGTTCCAAAATCACAAGTCAAGACCAAGAAGACAAAAATGGAATCTTTCCCGGAAGAGATATTCAAAGACAAGAGGATTACCCGTTAGTGCTTGCCGAGGAAGGGCGTCTCCTTCCCCGGCAACTCGCATTGCCGGTGCATGGTCGTCAGCGGCCCCGCTCGTCGAGGTGGCCCCCGTGTGGGCTGGCTCATCGGTGGAGGCCCTTGTCGGGGAAGCGCTCTCCGGAACATTGATCGATGGGGGAGCCACGGTTGGATCCGCCTCTTGGCGCTCCTCCTCTTGGCGGGCCTCCTTCGTCTCCACGACAAGCTCAGCAGTAGGAACTCCAGTACTGGTGCTAGTGGGAGGCACCTGCACCACATCCTCATGCAGGGGGCTGAGCTGGGGGCTGATAACAATGGCTTCAGCCATTGCGACCCCCTGCCCAGCACTTGCTGTAGGATCCTGTGCTGCTGCAGACCTGGGCCGCTTCGACCGATGCACAAGCGGTTCTGGGTCCCTTTCAAGACAAAAGGAATCAAGTTAAAATGACAATCAAATGGAATCAAGGCTTGACGGGGATAAGTGAAGCCACTTACTCCTCCTCCTCTTTGGACTCGCTGAGGACGTCGAGGTCGTACATCACTGGCGGAGGCGATTCTCTGGCCCTCTTGAGTACCGGGGGAGGTGAACTCGTCGGCTGGATGGATTCGACCTCCTCGACCACCTCCTGCTGAGGAGATGAGGGCTGAGTTCAGGGACGCCGGGTCAATTGCCGGCATACTTCTTCTTGGCGGCCGGTCTTCGTGGTCGTCTTCTTCACCGTGGGGCCAGCTCTCGGCGAGGAAGCATGCACCGGCTCTTGACTGACCGCCCTCCGAAGACGGCGCCTCCTCTTCAGGGCCCGAGGACCTTCCTATTCTTCGGGCTCTCCGATAGCCTCAGACCCGGTGGCCTCGGACCCGGCGACCTCAGCCTCAGCAATCTCATCCCCGACAGGCTCTTCTTGTTAACCTTCGGCAGCCTCTTCCTCGGAATGCTCCTCTTCATCATCCTCGGCTACCGTGGCACTAGAACCACCGCCGCGTTGATCCTCGCGATCTCTGCGGCCTTGCTGGCGATGTACGCCAGTTCCTCCTCAGTGGTAGCCCGGATGAGATCCGTTTCCTTCCGGGAAGCTTTCTCCGTCAGGCTGGAGGCCCAATCCATCTCGTGCTCCAAGGTGGGCAGATCCCAGTCCGCTTTCACTCCGTGAGCATCGCAGTCCGGCATCACCGCCAGGATGGAATCCTTGGCGGAGTTGATGTGTAGTGGCACTATCTTATCCGGCAAGTGGAATGTGCCAGTCTTCCGGAACAACTGTTCGCAGAGGCAGGCGTGCTCCATAACCGACAAATTGTTGGCGGTCCCGGGGTACAGTCGCATGATGTCGGCGGCGTTCTGGTATTGCCAAACGAATCTTTCTCTCTTCTGCAGCGGCGCTATGCGTCACCGGAGGAAGTCGGCGCCAACCATCTCTATGGTCAGATTGGCGGCCTTGAGGTGGGCGATCATGTTCAGTGCCGGATGAAGCTTGGCGTCAGTAGCACCTATACTGCTCCAATTCTTGTCGTGCACAACCCTCGTCGTACGTGGTATGCAGAACTGGGGAAAATCCTTCTCCTGGATCCAGCACCACTCCGCCCTCCACTCGTCCCACTTGAGGTGGAGCTGCCCAGCAAGGTACTCGCCCTTGGTTTTTGCCCTGGGGATCCAGGCCACGCTGCCGGAGAGCAATTTGTCTTCAATCTGGGGAATGAAAAAGTGACGGAATAGATCCACATTGGGGGCGACTCCGACAGAGTTCTCGCACAGGTGGGCAAAAACCACCATGCAAGTCATTGCGTTCGGAGTGAAATCCAGCAGCCTGAACCCATAGCTGAACATCATGGCGCTGAAGAAATCCGAGAATGGGGGAACCAGGCCGCAGTAGAAATAGGCGCAGAAGAACGGATATGAATCTGATGGATCCTTGTCGCCCTCGGGGAGCACTACGGGCGCCTTGTGGTCCTTGGTATCTCTCCCCCACATGTATGCGTACCTCCTGATCAGCTCGTTGGCGTCTAAGGAACACAGCGAGAAGATCGCATTCTCCCTCCGCCGCTTCTCCAGCTCTTCCAGTGCCTTCTTCTTCTCCTCCGCCTTGGGATTGAGCGGCTTGGCGGGCTTCTTCCCCGCCGCGTCGGCTCTCTTGGGCGCCATCGAGAATTGGGGAGGAGGAAGGTGGCCGAATCGAGGTGCGGATCAGTGGCGGCGGCGGCGGAAGCGGTTCTGGCGTGAGGAAGAAGATGAAGCAGGGGAAAGCAGGGGTGAATGAGCGGCGCCTCCTCGCAGTTGCCTTTTTATGGGGAAGGCGCGAGAGGGGGCTGGCTCTTCACTGTTTACCCCAGCCATGTTTTTCACAGGCGCACTACCGCGATATAACCGCAACAGTCCAAGTTCCCACGACCCACATTTAATGCATGGATTGGACGTGCTTCAGGATAACCATCATGACGAAAATTACAACGGCAGTTTCCCGCCGCGTGTCTGTGCATTGTTTAGGCCTAGCCCAACGACGCTTCGGACGCATGTGTGGCCCAGGCCCGGGGGCTCCTATCGGTGTATAAAACATGGGTATTTTATACCCTGACTTATGCGCAGACAGTAGCAGCCTCCTTGCCGGCCAAGCCTTGCCGGGAACCGCCAAGACCAAGACTCAGAACCCAGTTGCGGAAGCCACTGGGGAGAAGCTCAAGACGAAACATCAACAAGCACTTAACTAGTACCGAAGATGAAGACATTCCTTGCCAGCAAGGCTAAACCGGCAAGGTGAAGACCCGGCAAGCTCCGTACCGGCAAGCTTCTGCCAGCCCTCCAGCGCTCCACCACTCCACCTCACCGCACAAATGTTCGCTAGTGGATGAGGTGTCGACCGCGCAGGCTGGTTGGTAAGGCCTGTCGGGCATGTGTCAGCATACTGGGACAGGATTTTCCTCTAATGACACCCGTCTAGGAGGCGTGTCAGAATAATACGAGGTAGCTGGGCAAGCGGTGCAGAAACCTCGCCGGGACTACCTCTCCACATGACACCTAACGGTGCATTTAATGCTTTTGTCCTAAACTGGCAGAGTTAGGTACGATAGCACTGTTTGCTATCTAATCGCTATGTAATTACTGTTTTGCCACTGTGGTAACCCCTTTGAGCTATAAAAGGAGGGACAAGGCAATAGTTAGAGGGATTCGGACCCCTTTTTCAAACACTTGCACGTCTTGCGTAGCAGCACTCTCCGTACCTTGCCGGGAGAAGCGCTCCCTATACTTGTGCTTTCATACAACCAATACACCAAAAGCAGGAGTAGGGTTTTACGCTTCTCAGCGGCCCAAACCTGGGTAAATCCCTTGCATTTTCCATTGTTCATGCTCTTTGTGCACGTTGATCCCCCTTGCCGAACCACAAGGGGCTGGATGGCCCCATAGATGGTCGTACCCACGACAGTGTTAGTGTGACTTACACGCCTAGGAAGTCCGGGGCTAACGCAACTCTTAAAGTTGGGTGCTTCTTCTGAGAGTAGGAGAAATGCTGAAAGTTGAACTGTTAGAAGTATAAAGGCAAAAAGAGAGAAGACTGGAATATCCAGCTCATGTATGAATGTCATACAAGTTATTGATCTATAGAAGGCTGGTCAAAGGAATAGTTCTTGGGAATTGTGATTAAACTGTTAGTCCATAATTCTTGGGTATTGTGAGTTGATCACAAAGATACCCGCTCGATTGCATTCTGTTGCGACTCGATGCAAGAACTACTACGGCCTAAAAGGCTTGCCGGAGTGAGGTTTAGATACGTGCTGGAAACATAGTAAATGTTACTATACCTTCCATCAGTATATTACCTATGTATTTATTTCATTTTTGGAGTTTCATACACTCTAGCCCATTGCATAAAGTTTCTTGCAATAAGGTTGTTCATAAGAGAACTTTCATGTTTGGTGTTATGAATAACATAAGGGTCATACTTTCATTATGAATGAGATGTATGTTATGAATATTGATAATAATACATTACCTCTGTATTTACTTTCATAATCCATTTTAGAGTTTTATACACTCTAGCCCATTTGCATAATGTTTGTTGCAAGAGTGTTGTTCATAAAAGAACAATTGTTGTTCAGTATTATGAATAACATAAGGGCCATACTTCCATCATGAATGGGATGTATGTTATGAATATTGATGGTAATATGATACATCCATAGCACTGACACGAAATGTCGCAAGACTAAGAGAATACCTCACATGTGTGGCACTGCATTTGGTCACATTGGAGAAACCCGCATGGAGAAATTCCATAATGATGGATTTTGAAGTCGTTTGATTATGAATCATCTGACACTTCCAACTTTCCTCCGAAAAGTGAAGTGACTTAAATACCATTCATAGGCCATAAGGAACAAGCAACGAACTTATTGGTGATCATACATTTTGATGTATGTAGTCCGATAAATGTTGTTGCTAGCAGTGGATTTATCTATCTTCAGAAATGACTTAAGTGGATATATGGATATTTACTTGATGAGACGCAAGTCTGGATCTTTTGAGGTCATTCAAAAGGTTTCAAAATGAAGTAGAAATTATTGTAACAAGAAAATTATGTTTCTGCAATTTGATTGCGGAAAGGAATATTTGAGTTACAAGTTTAGCGAATGTCTGATGAGTTGTGAAAAGAGTTTCATAACTTACATCTCTCGGAACACCACTGTGAGTGGAATGTCTGTGAAGATGTATTCAAACCATTTATGACATGGTAAGATCAAAGATGACATAAATCAATTTGCCATTATCCCTTTTAAAGTAATGCTTTAGAGACTGCGGCTTTTACACTGAAAAGAGCGCCATCAGATCTGTTGAAATGATGCCAGGGAATGGTAACCCCAACCATGTTATGTCTTTTCTTAACATTTGGAATGTGGGGCTTGTGTAAAATATTTAAAAACCTATTCCAAATCACACAAGTGCTACTTTGTAGGTTATCCTAATTTATTGCGTATTTCTCCCTCACTGTACCGAGGCAAAAATGTTTGCCACAAAGAACGGTGTGATTTTGAAGTAAATGTTTCTTGCAAAAAGGTGAGTGGGAGGACAGTGCAACTTGACGAGATAACAGTATCTTCGTCATCAGGTCAAAGGAAAGAAACCTTGGAAGTAATTCCAGAGTTTCCTACTGCGACTGATACGGAAGTCTCTACAATAAAATGTATGGACTTCGGTCGAACTTGCAGTTGAACCTCGTAGGCAAGACTCGTGCAAACCTCTCAGGTGTGCTAACGAGATATTGTTGTTGGACAACAGTATAACTACGATACACAAGGAAGCGTTGATGGGCTCTGACTCCGGAATTGGCTAAATGCCAATATAATTCAAGATAGTTTCCATATGAATGATTCAAGATTATATCTTGATAAACCCTTCAGAAGACTTGGAGTCTAACGAACATTAATGGAACTATAAACTAATGTGGATAAAATGTTTTATCAATAAAGGTTGACTTGTTGCAATAACAAATTCAAGGAGTTGACTACGATGAGATTGTCTCACCGTAGCGATGCTTAAAGTCAGATCGGGTTAAACTAGCAATTAATACATATTTCAATCATGAGATATGAAACATGGATGGCAAAAGGATTTCCATGAAATGGAAATACAAACTAGGACTTGTATGTGATACAGTCCAAAGTGTTTTGTCGATCCAGAGGATGCTAGTGAGTATGCAAACTTCAGAGTTCCAGCAATGGACAAAAGAGAGCAAAATGGAGTTGGAATCTTCGTTTTTGATGAAATAGTCAAAAGAGTTTGATTTCATCAATGGATAATGAAGATGCTTGTGGTTACAAGAAAGTAAGTGGGAGCATAATAATATTTCTGAAAACCTTGTGTGCTTGACACAATGTTGATTGGAAATAATATAAATTTCTTGACACAAATTTGGACTTCATTGAAAATAGTTTTTCGATGAAGTGCTTGGGCTAGGTAGGCTTGACATTAGGCATTATTATCTATGGAGATAAGATTGCCTAATAGGCTAAGCCAAAAATACATATTGACAAGATGCTAAAACAGTATAGCATTAAAAACACCAAGGAGTGATTCTTGCCGAAGTCACAAGGAAAGAGTTTTTGCAAGACTCGGTGTCCCAAAACACTGATGAGCAAAATACATGATGGACATTCCACACACCTTTGTGTTTGGATTAATCATGTATTCCATGGTATGTAAAACAACCAGATATGTCCGACACTCCCAAGCTGTTGCGAGTGTAGATACCAAAGTGATCAAAGTACTGATCATGGGACAACAGTGAAAAATGTCATTGAGTACTAAAGTAGCACTGATGACATGTTTTCTCACAAGCAGAGATTATGAAGTGCTCATTGTAAGTAAATACATCGATACCGTCTTCATCATTGCTCCATGCGATTTTCGATTTAAGTTAAGGGTTTTGTGTAATACACGATATGGTTGCACGGTAGTTGGAAATTGTTCCAAACCGGATACTGTGGCGAATTCTATAACAAAGGCTAAGTATGTTGACGCTTTGGAAGTGACAAAGAAGATGTTGAATCATATAGTTCATTCATGAACTTAGTATGGTTCCAAGATGGCTTTGGTCAATGGGATACTATTGTAGATAGTTGCTCCATAGCTCAGTCTGAGGAATCAAGGTTCGACCAGTGATTCACATATATACAAAGCCAAGTCCACAAAAAATATGGATTTTGTGAAAGCATGAAAATGCAAGGATATGCAAAGATACACACGGACCTGAAGTTGTCAGCTCCGTTGGACATCAGGCTATACCACAAGCGAAGCATATTTTACACCGGTATGCCATATGTGTAAAGTGCTTTACCATTGACTAGATTATTGACTCTAGTGCAAGTGGGAGTCTGTAGAAGATATGCCCTAGAGGCAATAATAAATGTTATTATTTATCCCCATGTTCGTAATTAAGTTTGTATTCCGTGCTATAACTGCTATGGTTCTCGAGTCTGCAATAACACGAGGCTCGGAGGAAGACTCATATGCACGTGTGGAATAATAAACGGTAAAATGTATTCATAGTCTGGCCTCTAAGACTAGCTCAAGTGTTGCATGATGGTTCTATTTTCCTGATCATGGGGCATGACTATGCCGGCAACTTTGGGGACACAATGTTAGTAGAACACTTGTGGTTGAATCGACCCGATTGATGTTATGCTATGAGATACACTCGTCACAAGTTAATGGTTAATAACACAGAGAAAGTTTACATTTGCATAATTCCTTAGACCATGAGAGTATCGAGTTTCTTCATGCTTGATTCATGAACTTTGGGGTTTGTTAAATGTCATCTGTAACTGGGTGGCTATTACGGCGGCTTATGGGTTCATGGGAAAGTATGTCAAGTAACTTGATAGCTCAAGATTGGGATTTGCTCCTCCGACGATGGAGAGATATCTCTGGGCCCTCTCGGTGTTACGGTATCCACCATCATCTGGCCAGACACAATGTGATTTGATCACAGGGATGCCGGAACACGGGAACGAGAAAAGAGAACAAAACCGGTAACGAGGTAACTGGCATAGTGGACAAGTTGTTGATCCACGGGGATGCCGATAAATCTCACCTCGTGTATTTGTAACATATCGCGAAGCAACAGGAATAGCACACGGCAACAGGAGGTTCACTCGAATATTTATTCGTGTGGGTATAGGGGTCAATATGGGTGTCCACGGCTCCGATGTTGATCATTGATCGGAAAGAGTTCCGGTCATGTCTATACTTCACCGAACCTATAGGGTCACATGCTTAAGGGTCATCTATCTGCTGAATACTAGACAGGGAGTCTGAGAGAAAGTCACCGGAAAAGTTTCGGAGATAGCGGAAGAGTTCCGGAGAAAGAACACTGGAATAGTTTCGGTAAAACCGAAAGGTTGTTTCGGAGTATACCATTAAGTCAAAATGGTTTCGGCACATGCCTGGAAATTCTTAGAGGGTGCTAGAATTGTTCTGGGAACTTCTCGGATTTTTCCGGAGAAAAACCCGGAAATGTTCCGGAGCTGCCGGAACCGCTTTGGTTGCTTTTTGCAGATGAAAATCACTAATCCAGAATTGTTTCGGAACGCGTCCAAAATTATTTTAGTGGGTACTAGAATTATTCTAAGACCTACAGAAATATTTTCGAATTTAACGGTCGCGGAAAAATGTTTCCGTGAATAGTGTAAAGCACTTTTTGGTGGCTTCTTGGAGAAGCCACCTTGAGGGCCTTTTGGTATTTTTCCTCATTGGCTTCTTGGAGAAGCCACCCTTGGGCTTGGCCTATAAATAGGGGTGGAGGGGGCTGCCCAAATACACTCACTCTCTCATACACAATGCCATGCAATGATCTGGCTTCTTCTCTCCCTCCCACAAAAAGAGTTTCGTAGAGCCGAAAGGCTGTCTGGGTTCCGGTGGGAACTAGTTCTGGACGGCGAAGCCCTGCCAGATAGATGACACCGTATGTGTGCAACCCCGTAGAGGTCGTAGGTTCGATCTTTTACCCGAGGGGCTTTTCAAGGGTCCTCCCGAAGGGCTGTCCGAGTTACTGTCCGAGTTCGAGAGTGCCTCCCGAAGGGCTGTCCGTGACACTGTCCGGGGGACTGTCCGACCGCCTCCCGGAGGGGTGTCCGAGGGGCAGACGAGGGAGTACATCCTCATGGTTGGGAGGTTGTAAATCCTAGCTGCGGGGAACTGCACCGACCATCTACATCAACTCTACTTCCGCTGCGCTATGAGTCGGTAACGATCAGATCAAACCCTGTATGCATCTCCATAGTGATCCTGGGCGTGCTCGCAATTCCGGAAAAAAAAAATCTGCTGCATTCCCCTACACTATTTGTGGATAGGAGTGTTAAATATGCAGAGGCATTTAGTATGCATTGTTTAATTATAATTTTAGTAATTTTCTACAGTAGAGAATGTTAAGGTTTTGAGTTGATTTATACTAACTTATCTCACGAGTTCTTGTTGAGTTTTGTGTGGATGAAGTATAAAAGATTTAGGGAAACCATGATATGAGAGGAATTAAGGAGACGCAAAAGCTCAAGCTTGGGGATGCCCAAGGCAACCCAATATAATATTTCAAGAAGTCTCAAGCATCTAAGCTTGGGGATGCCCCGGTAGGCATCCCACCTTTCTTCTTCAACAATTATCGGTTAGTATCGGTTGAGCATAAGTTTTCGCTTCTTCACATGATATGTGCTATTCTTGGAGTGTCCTTTTATTTTCATTATGTTTGCTATTTGAATAAAATTATCAAGATCTGAAATCTTTTTTTATGAGAGAGATTCCTCACATAGCTACTTACTTGTTTGACTACTCATTGATCTTCAGCTATATCTTTTTGGAGTAGTTTATCATTTACTCTTGTGCTTCACTTATATCCTAAGAGTAAATTATTGAATGAATTGAATATCATAAAGTTGAAATTATATGTGCTTCATATGCTTGTATCATGTCTAGTAGTAGTTTCACATTTGGCTTAGAAAGTGAAATCTATTGAAGCTTAACAATCACAATATTGGTCATACAAGCAATTCATGAATGATTAGTATAAGGAAGAGAACATTCACATATAAATATATTATCTTGGACATCTTTTATGATTGTGAATACCCATTAATTATTTTCAAACTTGAGCAAATTAGTTGAAGTTGGACAAGGAAGACAACGTAATGAGTTATGTTTGGGTATATTTGCATAGAAGTTATCTTGTTATGGATCCTCTAACATGTGGTGCTTGCTTAGGATCTTTTGCTAGCCAAAAATTCATTCTAAGTAGAGATACTACTTGTGCATCCAAAAACCCTTAAACCCAGTTTCTTCCATGAGTGTCCACCATATCTACCTATGGATTGAATAAGATCCTTCAAGTAAGTTGTCATCGGTGCAAAAAGCAATAAAAATTGCTCCTAAAATATGTATGATCTTTTATTGCAAGGGAAAATAAGCATTGTACGAACTTGTGATGGTAAAGAAATAAAAGCGATGGACTGCATAATAAAGGTTGCTATCACAAGGGGCAATATAACGTGACGTTCCTTTGCATTAAGGGCTTGCACAACCAAAAACAAAAAGTGCATGACAACCTCTGCTTCCCTCTGCGAAGGGCCTATCTTTTACTTTAGGGTTTTTTTATTTCTGTGCCCCTGGTTCGTTAGTTGTACTCATTCATCCCCACGCTCTTAACTTTTGCTCACTTTTCCCCACTCCCTTGTCTGAAACCCTCACAAATGGGCAAACTGGACGTTGCCGTCTGGTCAATGGCTTGACCATTAACTCTGACGAGTGGGGCCACGTAGGGCCAAGTCCACCTTTGACCGTTAACTCAGATCGAGTCGCTCCCGCGCCGCCCTGGACGTACCCGTATAGTGGTATTTCGTATGATGCCCGTATAGTGGTATTCGTATACGTGGGCATTTCGTTTGTGCATGCAACTAACCGCGGTCGTGGGGTAGCATGTGTCCATGGAACATGCCAAAAACGTCCCATCGTATAAGAGGGGGAACCACCTCCGGGCGCATCGCCCCTACCATTTTCCCCCAAATCCCCTCCCTGCCGCATCGTCTCCCTCTCCCCCACCGCGTCGTCTCGCTCTCCTCCACCGCACCGTCTCGCTCTCCCCCACCGCATCCTCTTCCTCACCTTCATCGCCTCCCTCATACCGATGGCGGACGCTCGTGGCGACGCCGACGCAGCGGCCGGAGATCTGCAGGGCGCGGTGACCATGGCAGATGCAGTGCAGGACATTGGCGACGTCCACAGCGGTGCGGGGAAACACGCAACCGCTATCGCAGCTGTGGATGTGGAGAAGGAGGTGGCGGGCTCCGCCTCGGCGCTGCCGGAGCTGAAGGTGACGGCGTCGAGCGGCGCAGTCCATCCAGATGCGCAGACTGGCGAGGAGAAGGTGGTACAGGAGGTACTTCCATTTGCTTGTACCCTAGTTGCAATATTTAGATTGTAGCCCTAGTTTCATTGGTTGGATTGTGATTCGTAGGGTAGTACTGATGGTTAGAGTAGTTGGTTTGAGGGATGGGGTTTTCTGTATGGGGGGATGGGGTTTTTTGTATTAGGGTTTTTTGGATTACATTCGTTGCAAAAATGCTAGACAGATCTTAATGAGAGATAGGGATCTCTGTGCTTAAATGCTACACATATGTATGATTATTAGATTTGTTTTTGAATGCTACACAGATTGGGGTTTTGAATGCTACAGACATGTATGCTTAGATTTGTTTTTGAATGCTACACAGATTGGTGTTTTGAATGTCATATGCCCAAATGGAATGCATTAATTTTGATGCACCTATCAATTGATTAAGAACTTACTTGATTCATCAGTATATAAATTTGTCCACAATATGTAGTTATATTAGCTTTGTTGTTCAATGTGTGTGCATGACAATGGAAAATGCAAATAGGATCATAGTATGGATAATATGATCAATGTGTCATGTGTGCATATCTAAATTTTTAGTTGGCTTCTGTATTTACTAGTAATGGATGTAATTGTATATTCAGGAGGATGATTCTGTGGGGAATAAGAGGAATCTGGACCTTACTGGGTTCAAGGACCCGTACGATCCAGAGTATAGTGACGACGAAGAATATGAGGTAAGCCTACTTGAAATTTAGATTGTTCATTTAGTTCCTTTGACATGGTGTATATGAATCTATAATGTATTAATGTAATTCATTCATGTGTGCAGTATGAGTCTGGAGAAGATGTGGACAATGGCAACGTCGCATCCTTCACAGCGAAGGAGGAGGAGAAGATCAAGGCCAAGGGAGTTGCTTCCTTCTACAACCGCAAGATCAAGAAGTGGCACTGCCCCTACTGCACCACCAAGCCAAAGCCAAAGGATGGCCGCTTCGATCACCTTGTGTCTCATGCAGAGGATGCAGCGATTCGCGGGGAGGACTACAAGATCAGGGGGCAGCATGCTGCCCTCGCGAAGGCCCTGACTCCTCTTCCCAAGTGATGTGATGATGTTTTATCTTTTACTTTTGGTAAACTGAATGTGGCTGTTTGGTAAACTTTGTGTGGTGGTATCTATAGTAAACTTTGTGTGTGATCTATGGTAGTAAAGTATTATGCTATCTATATTTGTCTGTCCTTAAATTTGCCTGTGGTGTATGGTATGTTCTGTTTAGATGTTGTGTGCTATGAGTTTAGGTGCTGCAATGATCACACCTGCTGCTTCAGTGTTGCTTCACTGATCAGACATGCTGCAAAGAATAAGCAAAAAGAGCAAATAGTCCATCATTTGATCAAATATTTCAATAACAGAGCAAAAAAACAACATTTGAATGAAGATAGTCCATCATTTGATCAAGTATTCCAATAACAGATCAAGTATTCCAATATCAGATCAAATATTCCAATAACAGATCAAATATTCTAATAACAGATCAAATATTCCAATAACAGATCAAATATTCCAATAACAGATCAAATATTCCAATTTGAATTTGAGGCAAAATTTGAATTTTAGGCAAAATTTGAATTTGAACCAACACTTGAAGTCCATTGCCCTGTGGTGTGATGTTGCAAAGTTTGCTGAACTATTATAAACGATAGGTGATCAATCCGATCTCTTTTGCGTGGTAAAACTTATAGTCATGAGAAATGTGCTCCAAATGAGCTCCCAAGCTAGGGTAAACAACCCCATTTGTAATCAAGTTTTTTTTGGACCTACTCCAAATGAGCCAAATATTTTTTATTAACACCTATTCAATCTATATAGTGTAGATTCGAAGTCTCACTATTTATTGAATTAATCTTCATATTTTTACATTTTTTTTGAAAAAATTATGCTTTAATAGAAAACCATTAAAAACACGTTTAAAATATGAAAATGGAAAACTAAGTTCAGATCCTTCTTATTCACTTTGAAATCAAGCTTTGGTGATTTTTTTTGATTTTTTTAATTTTCCAAAACCTAAGGGAACCCTACCTTCTCTCCTTGAACTCTCTGCAACGTTGTACGTGATAGCTCATATGTGTGAAGGTTTTTTCATGAAAATGTCCATAGACCAAGTTTATGATTTTTTGTTGGTAACATGTCACATAAGACAACATTGTGCGCAGGTTTTATATTTTTTTGATTTTTTTTAAATTAATGGTGCTCATTTGACCTCGATCGTGCCACCTAGGTTTTTTTTTGAAAATTTCCGTATATCAAGTTTAGTATTTTTCCTCGTTAGTGTGTCTTATAAAACGACGAACGACGAAGGTTTCATATTTTTTCGATTTTTTTTAAATTAGTTATGCTCAGTCAAAGCCTAGATAACCCCGTTGACCAGCTCAAAACCCCTCTAAACCCCGCGGGGTTTCGCCTAACCCTAGATCCAAACATCAGCCGTCCGATCATACCCTAGCGCCAAGCGACAGCCCTCAGATGTGGTCTTCTAGAAGGGCTGGCTGCGTGCAGGCTCCGCGCCGTTGGATCACATGGACGGCTCCGCATCGTTGGATCGTGGGGCGATCCGCGAGAGTTGTTGGTTGTGGGGGAAATATCTAGTACTCCCACCCCTAGGGTTCTCCCGGTGCACCGATGCCCAAAAACATTTTTTAAATGTTCAAAAAATTCTTAAAAAAATGCACAAAATTTCAAATCAAAATTTGAGACATTGTTCGAGATACAAAAATGACAAATTTGACATCAATGTGATAATGGGCCAAATCTAAAGCCCAACTTATGTTATGTACTATTTACTGTCGAATTTGTCATTTTTGTATCACGAGCAATGTTTTGAATTTTGATTTGAAATTTTATGACAAGAGACATCGATGTTCTGTCGATGTGCTGGATTTTTTTCAGAATTTTTTGAACATTTTAAAAATGTTTTTGGGCATCGGTGCACCGGGAGCACCCCAAGGGGTGGGAGTACTGGATATTCTCCCGTTGGTTGTGCTTGCCCACCATTGACTCCGCGAAAAAAACATAGTTATTGGGCCCAAAATGAAACCAAGCTCTGGTTGGGCCGTCGCATTGGCTCTGTTTTTTTTGCTTTATTGTTTTGATTGCACATACAGAGATTGAGTTCCCTCAAACAAACTATGCTAGGGTTTAGAACCCTCTATCTTTTTTTCTTTTTTTTTAATCTATGTTATGTTATTAAGTTGTAATTGAACTATATGATCGTGCTCTGGGCTTGTTGGCCCTATCTATGTTATGTTATTAAGTTCTATTATTAAGTTTTCTATCTATCCTATTATTAAGTTCTTGCTAGTTTGTACTTTTTTTGAATTATTTATTGTTTTTTGAGAGAGCTTGCTTTGTTCGTAAGCACCTAGTGCATGCAGCCACAAAGAACCCTTCTCTTTTTTACAAAAGCCACAAATAATTTCTTTTTAGTGAAACATGCATGGCAGGCTAGCTGCGTGCATGCATAGCTACACAAGCCACCACCACGTCGAGGAAGCCACAAAGAATTAAGATATGTAGCCACCTAGTGCATGCAGCCAAAAATAATAAAAAAATATTGTTCAATTTATTTGTCGTAGCAAAACGGGTGCAGATGCGAGTGGATCGAAAAGGATCAAACGATGCTCTAAATCGAGGAGACACGCATCGGCGCATGCAGGCAGCGACCGTCGCTGCGTCCGTGGCGGCTGGCGTGCACGAAAGAGGCTCAGTAAGCGCATCGTGGCGGCATGCATCGGCGCATGCAGGCCGGCTAGCTGGGTGCGAACCAGCGACAGCGACCGTCGCTGCGTCCGTGGCGGCTGGCGTGCAGGAAAGCGGCTCGGTCGGCATGCATCGGCGCATGCAGGCAGGCTAGCTGTGTGCATGCATAGCAGGCTAGCTGGATACGTCGTGCATGCATTGCAGGCTTCTGTCGTGGCGGCGCGCGTAGGCGTTTCATGCAACGGCCCAACAGTCCAACGAAACCACGGCCCAACGGTCGAACAGTGCCACCGTCCAAGGCCGCCCGACTTGTTAGGTCCAACGGGCGACACAGTCCAGCGCGGCCCCACTCGTCAGAGTTAACGGTCAAACCATTGACCCGACGGAACGTCCAGTTTGCCCATTTGTGAGAGTTTCAGACAAGGTAGTGGGAAAAAGTGAGCAAAATTTAAGAGGGTGGGGATGAATGAGTACAGCTAAGGAACCAGGGGCACAGATGTAAAAAAACCTTTACTTTATGTATTTACTTTTATGCAAGAGTCAATAGTATTCCTTCTCATTTCAACCTCAATTATTCTCTAGTTGGTAAGCATCATGTGGTGGGGAAAGATCCATGCATATATGGCCAGTCAAATATATTTGATCATGGTTTATTATTGTTGACAATTATCTCTATGATAAATAAGTTGCGAGGCGAAACACTAAGCCCTTATCTTTCTTTGTGTTCGATGGATGCCATTTGTTCTAAAAATATGCTTTGAGTATTAGCAATCATAGAAGACTATATGATAATTGAGTATGTGGACCTCTTACTTAGACTTTGTTGAAATTAAGTTGAATTGCAATTGTTTGGTGACTAAGAACATAGGTTGTTAAGTTTCAAGAGAATGCATTGTTTGAATCATAACATGTGAATTGATTGCTACTTTATCATGATGAGTTTTATGAGAAAGAGTTGCTGTTATGATGCTAGGAAAAGTGATTGAAATTATCATTGATCAAACTTATGCACTATGCTAGCATTCACACTTCATAAATTATTTCTTTTATCATTTACCTACTCGAGGACGACCAGGAATTAAGCTTGGGGATGCTGATACGTCTCCAACGTATCTATAATTTATGAAGTCTTCATGCCATGTTTATTATAGTTTTGTATGATTTTGGTGCACTTTTATATGGATTTTATAAGATTTTTATGGACTAACATATTGACCTAGTGCCCAGTGCCAGTTGCTATTTTCTGCTTGTTTTTGGTTATCCAGAAAATCCAAATCAAATGAAGTCCAAATGCAGCGAAACTTTTTGACAATTTTTCTGGAAGGAAACAGACCCAGGCAGCTTTGGGGGAGCAGCAGAAGACCCACAGGGGGCCCACAAGCCACCTGGGCGTGCCACCCCCTCCCCGGGGCGGGCCCTGGTGCCTCGTGGGCCCCCTTGACGGAAATATGCCCTAGAGGCAATAATAAAGTTGTTATTATTTTATATTTCCTTGTTCATGATAAAGGTTTATTATTCATGCAAGAATTGTATTGACCGGAAACTTAAATACATGTGTGAATACATAAACAAATACCGTGTCCCTAGTGAGCCTCTACTAGACTAGCTCGTTGATCCAAGATGGTTATGGTTTCCTAACCATAGACATGAGTTGTCATTTGATAACGGGATCACATCATTAGGAGAATGATGTGATGGACAAGACCCATCTGTTAGCTTAGCATATGATCGTTCTGTTTATTGCTACTGCTTTCTTGAATGTCAAATACATGTTCCTCCGACCATGAGATCATGCAACTCCCGGATACCGGAGGAATACCTTGTGTGCTATCAAACATCAAAACGTAACTGGGTGATCATAAAGATGCTCTACAGGTATCTCCGAAGGTGTCTGTTGAGTTGGCATGGATCAAGACTGGGATTTGTCACTCCGTGTTTCGGAGAGGTATCTCTGGGCCCTCTTGGTAATGCACATCATAAGAAGCTTGCAAGCAAAGTGACTAAGGAGTTAGTTACGTGCTGATGTATTACGGAATGAGTAAAGAGACTTGCCGGTAACGAGATTGAACTAGGTATGGAGATACCGACGATCGAATCTCGGGCAAGTAACATACCGACGGACAAAGGGAATTACGTATGTTGTCATTACGGTTCGACCGATAAGATCTTCGTGGAATATGTAGGAACCAATATGGGCATCCAGGTTCCGCTATTGATTATTGACCGGAGAGGCGTCTCGGTCATATCTACATCATTCCAGAACCCGTAGGGTCCGCACGCTTAACGTTCGTTGACGATATAGTGTTATATGAGTTATGTGAATTGGTAACCGAATGTTGTTCGGAGTCCCGGATGAGATCCCGGACGTCACGAGGAGTCTCGGAATGGTCGATAGGTAAAGATTTATATATGGGAAGTCATATTTTGGGTTCCGGAAAAAGGTGCAGTTTTTTCGGTATTGTATCGGGAAGCTTCCAAAAGGTTCCGGAGGATTCCGGAGGGGTCCGGAAGTCCACAAGTGGGTCCACCACATCCCACGGGCTGGCATGGGCTAAGGGGAGGTGCCCTGGCCTTATTGGGCCAGGCGCACCTAGTCCTCAAAAGCCCAGGCAGCTAGGGAAGGAAAAAAGGAGAGTCCTAGTAGGAATAGGATTGGACTTTGGAGTCCAAGTCCACGTGTGTGACTATTCACGTGGTACTGTTCACGTGGTACTGTTCACGTGGCACTATTCCTTCTACTCCAAGCCCCTACACATATATAAATAGAGGAGAGGGGGCGCCCCAAACAAGCCACAACATTGTCTTAGCCGTGTGCGGCGCCCCCCTCCACAGTTCCGTCCCTCGGTCATATTTTCGCAGTACTTGGGCGAAGCCCTGCGGAGATAGCATCACCATCACCGTCACCACGCCGTCATGCTGCCGGAACTCATCCACTACCTCGCCGTCTTGCTAGATCAAGAAGTCGAGGACGTCACCGAGCTGAACGTGTGCTGAACGTGGAGGTGCCGTACGTTTGGTACTCGGTCGGTTGGATCGTGAAGTTGTTCGACGACATCAACCGCGTTGTTCTAACTCTTTCGCTTACGGTCTACGAGGGTATATAGACACACTCCCCCTCTCGTAGCTATGCATCTCCATGGATAGATCTTGCGTGTGCGTAGAAATTTTTTTGTTTTCCATGCAACGTTCCCCAACAGTGGCATCATGAGCCAGGTCTATGTGTAGATGATATGCACGAGTAGAACACAAAGAGTTGTGGGCGGTGATCGTCATACTGCTTACCACCAACGTCTTATTTTGATTCGGCGGTATTGTAAGATGAAGCGGCCCGGACCAACCTTACATGTCCACGTACATGAGACCGGTTTCACCGACAGACATGCAACTTGTTTTGCATAAAGGTGGCGGGCGGGTGTCTGTTTCTCCTACTTTAGTTGAATCACATTTGACTGCGGCCGGTCCTTGTTGAAGGTTAAAACAGCAAACTTGATAAATCACCATTGTGGTTTTGTGCCGTAGGTAAGAACGGTTCTTGCTAGAAGCCCGTAGCAGCCACGTAAAACTTGCAACAACAAAGTAGAGGACGTCTAACTTGTTTTTGCAGGGTATGCTGTGATGTGATATGGTCAAGACATGATGTGATATACGTTATTGTATGAGATGATCATGTTTTGTAATTTATCGGCAACCGACAGGAGCCTTATGGTTGTCTCTTTATTGTATGAAATGCAAGCGCCATGTAATTGCTTTACTTTATCGCTATGCGTTAGCAATAGTTGCAGAAGCAATAGTTGGCGAGACGACCACGACGCAACGATGGAGATCAAGGTATCGAGCCGGTGACGATGGAGATCATGACGATGCTTTGGAGATGGAGATCAAAAGCACAAGATGATGATGGCCATATCATGTCACATATTTTGATTGCATGTGATGTTTATCCTTTATGCATCTTATTTTGCTTAGAACGACGGTAGCATTATAAGATGATCCCTTCACTAAATTTCAAGATAAAAGTGTTCTCCCCGAGTATGCACCATTGCTAAAGTTCGTCGTTTCGAAGCACCTCGTGATGATCGGGTGTGATAGATTCTACGTTCACATACAACGGGTGTAAGCCAGTTTTACACAAGCAGAATACTTGGGTTAAACTTGATGAGCCTAGCATGTACAGACATGGTCTCGGAACACTGGAGACCGAAAGGTCGAACATGAGTCATATAGTAGATATGATCAACATGGAGATGTTCACCATTGCTGACTATCCCATCTCACGTGATGATCGGACATGGGCTAGTTGATTTGGATCATGTATCACTTAGTTAACTTGAGGGATGTTAATTTAAGTGGGTGTTCATTAGTAATTTGATTAATTGAACTTAATTTATCATGAACTTAATCCTGATAGTCTTTGCAAATTATGTTGTAGATCAATAGCTCGCGTTGTAGCTCCCCTGTTTTTGATACGTTCCTAGAGAAAGCTTAGTTGAAAGATGATGGTAGCAATTACACAGACTTGGTCCGTAACTTGAGGATTATCCTCATTGCTGCACAGAAGAATTATGTCCTTGATGCACCGCTAGGTGATGGACCTGCTGCAGGAGCTGCTGCAGACGTTGTGAACGCCTGGCAGGCTCGATCTGATGACTACTCGATAGTTCAGTGTGCCATGCTCTACGGCTTAGAACCGGGACTACAAAAGCGTTTTGAACGCCACGGAGCATATGAGATGTTCCAAGAGCTGAAATTGATATTTCAAGCTAATGCCCGGGTTGAGAGATATGAAGTCTCCAACAAGTTCTTCAGCTGTAAGATGGAGGAGAACAGTTCTGTCAGTGAACACATACTCAGAATATCTGGATACCACAACCACTTGACTCAGCTGGGAATTGATCTTCCAGTTGAGAGTGTTATTGACAGAGTTCTTCAGTCACTGCCACCAAGCTATAAAGGCTTCGTGATGAACTATAATATGCAAGGGATGGAGAAGACAATTCCCGAGCTCTTCGCGATGCTGAAATTGGCGGAGGTAGAAATCAAGAAGGAGCATCAAGTGTTGATGGTTAACAAGACCACTAGTTTCAAGAAAAAGGGCAAGGGAAAGAAGGGGAACTTCAAGAAGAACGGCAAGCAAGCTGCCGCTCCCACGAAGAAACCCAAAGTTGGACCCAAGCCTGAAACTGAGTGCTTCTACTGCAAAGGAACTGGTCACTGGAAGCG
This sequence comes from Elymus sibiricus, assembly GCA_039707655.1. Taxonomy (NCBI): domain Eukaryota; kingdom Viridiplantae; phylum Streptophyta; class Magnoliopsida; order Poales; family Poaceae; genus Elymus; species Elymus sibiricus. Next base: position 195,608,732 of record CM077666.1, on the reverse strand, counting down.
GAACTGCCCCAAGTATTTGGAGGATAAGAAGGATGGCAAAGTGAACAAAGGTATATTTGATATACATGTTATTGATATGTACCTCACTAGTGCTCGTAGCAGCGTCTGGGTATTTGATACCGATTCAGTTGCTAATATTAGTAACTTGAAGCAGGAGCTGCAGAGTAACGGAGACTAGCTGAGGGCGAGGTGACGATATGTGTTGGAAGTGTCTCCAAGATTGATATGATCAATATCGACACGCTCGTAATACCTTCGGGATTAGTATTAAACCTAAATAATGGTTATTTGGTGCTTGCGTTGAGCATAAAACATTATATCTGGATATTGTTTATTGCAAGACGGTTATTCATTTAAGTCAGAGAATAATGGTTATTATGTTTATATGAATAATATCCCTCGTGATCATGCACCCTTGTGAATGGTTTATTCTTGTTGAATCTCGATCGTAGTGATACACATATTCATAATATTGATGCCAAAAGATGCAAAGTTGATAATGATAGTGCAACATACTTGTGGCACTGCCATTTAGGTCATATTGGTGTAAAGCGCATGAAGAAACTCCATGCTGATGGACTTTTGGAATCTCTTGATTATGAATCATTTGATACTTGCGAACCATGCCTCATGGGCAAGATGACTAAAACTCCGTTCTCCGGAACAATGGAGCGAGCTACAGATTTGTTGGAAATAATACATACCGATGTATGCGGTCCGATGAATGTTGAAGCACGCGGCGGGTATCGTTATTTTCTAACCTTCACAGATGATTTGAGTAGGTATGGGTATATCTACTTGATGAAACACAAGTCTAAAACATTTGAAAAGTTCAAAGAATTTCAGAGTGAAGTAGAGAATCATCGTAACAAGAAAATAAAGTTTCTATGATCCGATCGCGGAGGCGAATATTTGAGTTACGAGTTTGGCCTTCATTTAAGAAAATGTGGAATTGTTTCACAACTCACGCCACCTGGAACACCACAGCGTAATGGTGTGTCTGAACGTCGTAACTGTACTTTATTGGATATGGTGCGTTCTATCATGTCTCTTACCGATTTGCCACTATCATTTTGGGGTTATGCATTAGAGACAGCTGCATTCACGTTAAATAGGGCACCGTCTAAATCCGTTGAGATGACACCGTATGAACTGTGGTTTGGCAAGAAACCTAAGCTGTCGTTTTTTAAAGTTTGGAGATGAGATGCTTATGTGAAAAAGCTTCAACCTGATAAGCTCGAACCCAAAGCGGAGAAGTGCGTCTTCATAGGATGCCCTAAAGAAACAATTGGGTACACCTTCTACCACAGATCCGAAGGCAAGGTCTTTGTTGCCAAGAATGGGTCCTTTCTAGAGAAGGAGTTTCTCTCGAAAAAGTGAGTGGGAGGAAAGTAGAACTTGATGAGGTAATTGTACCTTCTCTCGAATTGGAAAGTAGCTCATCAGAGAAAACCGTTCCCGTGATGCCTACACCAATAAGAGAGGAAGATAATGGTGAAGATCATGAAACTTCAGATCAAGTTACTACCGAACCTCGTAGGTCGACCAGAGTACGTTCCGCACCAGAGTGGTACGGTAATCCTGTTCTGGAAGTCATGTTGTTAGACAACGGCGAACCTACGAACTATGAAGAAGCTATGATGAGCCCAGATTCCGACAAATGGCTTGAGGCCATGAAATCTGAGATAGGATCCATGTATGAGAACAAAGTATGGACTTTGGTGGACTTGCCCGATGATCGGCAAGCCATTGAGAATAAATGGATTTTTAATAGGAAGACAAACGCTGATGGTAATATTACTGTCTACAAAGCTCGACTTGTCGCGAAAGGTTTTCGACAAGTTCAAGGGGTTGACTACGATGAGACTTTCTCACCCGTAGCGATGCTTAAGTCTGTCCAAATCATGTTAATAATTGCCGCATTTTATGATCTGGCAAATGGATGTCAAAACTGCATTCCTTAATGGTTTTCTCAAAGAAGAGTTGTATATGATGCAACCAGAAGGTTTTGTCGATCCTAAGGGTGCTAAAAAAGTGTGCAAGCTCCAGCGATCCATCTATGGACTGGTGCAAGCATCTCGGAGTTGGAATATACGCTTTGATGAGGTGATCAAAGCATATGGTTTTGTACAGACTTACAATGAAGCCTGTATTTACAAGAAAGTGAGTGGGAGCTCTGTAGCATTTCTAATATTATATGTGGATGACATATTGTTGATTGGAAATGATATAGAATTTCTAGATGGCATAAAAGGATAGTTGAATGAAAGACCTCGGTGAAGCTGCTTATATATTGGGCATCAAGATCTATAGAGATAGATCAAGAGGCTTGATAAGACTTTCAATGAGTACATACCTTGACAAGATTTTGAAGGAGTTCAAAATGGATCAGTCAAAGAAGGAGTTCTTGCCTGTATTGTAAGGTCTAAAGTTGAGTAAGACTCAAAGCTCGAACACGGCAGAAGATAGAGGGAGAATGAAAGTCATTCCCTATGCCTCAGCCATAGGTTCTATAATGTATGCCATGCTGTGTACCACACCTAATGTGTGCCTTGCCACGTGTCTGGCAAAGGGGGTACAAGAGTGATCCAGGAGTGGATCACTGGACAACGGTTAAAATTATCCTTAGTAACTAAAGGACTAAGGAAATGTTTCTAGATTATGGAGGTGATAAAGAGTTCGTCGTAAAGGGTTACGTCGATGCAAGATTTGACACCAATCAGGATATCTCTGAGTAGCAAACCGGATACGTATAATGGAGCAGTCATTTGGAATAGCTCCAAGTAAAGCGTGATAGCAGCATCTACAGTATGACATAAGGATTTGCAAAGTACACATGGGTCTGAATATTGCAGACCCATTGACTAAAATTCTCTCTCACGAGCAAAACATGATCACACCTTAGAACTCTTTGAGTGTTAATCACATGGTGATGTGAACTAGATTATTGACTCTAGTGAACTCTTGGGTGTTAATCACATGGCGATGTGAACTACATTATTGACTCTAGTGCAAGTAGGAGACTGATGGAAATATGCCCTAGAGGCAATAATAAAGTTGTTATTATTTTATATTTCCTTGTTCATGATAAAGGTTTATTATTCATGCTAGAATTGTATTGACCGGAAACTTAAATACATGTGTGAATACATAAACAAATACCGTGTCCCTAGTGAGCCTCTACTAGACTAGCTCGTTGATCAAAGATGGTTAAGGTTTCCTATCCATAGACATGAGTTGTCATTTGATAACAGGATCACATCATTAGGAGAATGATGTGATGGACAAGACCCATCTGTTAGCTTAGCATATGATCGTTCTGTTTATTGCTACTGCTTTCTTGAATATCAAATACATGTTCCTCCGACCATGAGATCATGCAACTCCCGGATACCGGAGGAATACCTTGTGTGCTATCAAACGTCACAACATAACTGGGTGATCATAAAGATGCTCTACAGGTATCTCCGAAGGTGTCTGTTGAGTTGGCATGGATCAAGACTGGGATTTGTCACTCCGTGTTTCGGAGAGGTATCTCTGGGCCCTCTCGGTAATGCACATCATAAGAAGCTTGCAAGCAAAGTGACTAAGGAGTTAGTTACGGGATGATGTATTACGGAACGAGTAAAGAGACTTGCCAGTAACGAGATTGAACTAGGTATGGAGATACCGACGATCGAATCTCGGGCAAGTAACATACCGACGGACAAAGGGAATTACGTATGTTGTCATTGCGGTTCGACCGATAAGATCTTCGTGGAATATGTAGGAACCAATATGGGCATCCAGGTTCCGCTATTGATTATTGACCGGAGAGGCGTCTCGGTCATGTCTACATCATTCCCGAACCCGTAGGGTCCGCACGCTTAACGTTCGTTGACGATATAGTGTTATATGAGTTATGTGAATTGGTAACCGAATGTTGTTCGGAGTCCCGGATGAGATCCCGGACATCACGAGGAGTCTCGGAATGGTCGAGAGGTAAAGATTTATATATGGGAAGTCATATTTTGGGTTTCGGAAAAAGGTGTAGTTTTTTCGGTATTGTACCGGGAAGCTTCCAGAAGGTTCCGGAGGATTCCGGAAGGGTCCGGAAGTCCACAAGTGGGTCCACCACGTCCCAAGGGCTGGCATGGGCTAAGGGGAGGCGCCCTGGCCTTATTGGGCCAGGCGCATCTAGTCCTCAAAAGCCCACGCAGCTAGGGAAGGAAAAAAGGAGAGTCCTAGTAGGAATAGGATTGGACTTTGGAGTCCAAGTCCACGTGTGTGACTATTCACGTGGTACTGTTCACGTGGTACTATTCATGTGGTACTGTTCACGTGGCACTATTCCTTCTACTCCAAGCCCCTACACATATATAAATAGAGGAGAGGGGGCGCCCCAAACAAGCCACAACATTGTCTTAGCCGTGTGTGGCGCCCCCCTCCACAGTTTCGTCCCTCGGTCATATTTTCGCAGTACTAGGTCGAAGCCCTGCGGAGATAGCATCACCATCACCGTCACCACGCCGTCGTGCTGCCGGAACTCATCCACTACCTCGCCTTCTTGCTGGATCAAGAAGTCGAGGACGTCACCGAGCTGAACGTGTGCTGAACGCGGAGGTGCCGTACGTTCGGTACTCGGTCGGTTGGATCGTGAAGTTGTTCGACGACATCAACCGCGTTGTTCTAACTCTTTCGCTTACGGTCTACGAGGGTACGTAGACACACTCCCCCTCTCGTAGCTATGCATCTCCATGGATAGATCTTGCGTGTGCGTAGAAAAAAATTTGTTTTCCATGCAACGTTCCCCAACACCCCTGTGGCACATCTTCGCGTGATTCCAACGCCAAAAATTCTTATAAATACCAAAACCCATAGAAATAACCCTAGAAATTCGACTCCGCCGCCGCAAGCCTCTGTATCTTCGAAATACCATCTGGAGCCCTGTTCCGGCACCCTGCCGGAGGGGGAAATCATCACGGGAGGCCATCTACATCATCCCGGTGGTCTCCATGATGAGGAGGGAGTAGTTCACCCTCTGGGCTGAGGGTATGTACTAGTAGCTATGTGCTTGATCTCTCTCTCTCATTTTCTTGATTTGGCACGATCTTGATGTACCGCGAGCTTTGTTAATATAGTTGGATCATATGGTGTTTCTCCCTCTCTATCTTGTTGTGATGAATTGAGTTTTTACCTTTGAGGTTTCACTATTATCGGATTGAATACTTTTATGGATTTGAAAACACTTGATGTATGTCTTGCATATGAATACCCGTGGTGACAATGGGGTATTATATTGATTCACTTGATGTATGTTTTGGCACTCAACTCGCGGATTCCCGAGGTGACATTGGGGTAATCTATGCATAGGGGTTGATGCACGTTTTCGTCCTACTTTCTTCGGTAGAAATCTTGGGGCACTCTTTGAAGTTCTTTGTGTGGATTGAATATTATGAATCCGAAGTTGTTTGATGCATATCGAATAATCAACTCACGGATACTTGTGGTGACATTGGAGTATCTAGGTGACATTAGAGTTGGTTGATGCGTGTCATATGGTGTTATTTTAGTACGAACTCTAGGGTTGTTTGTGACACTTATAGGAATAGCTCAATAGATTGATCGGAAAGAATAACTTTGAGGTGGTTTCGTACCCTACAACAATTTCTATCTTATGTTCTCCGCTAATAGGAACTTTGGAGTGATTCTTTATCGCACGTTGAGGGATTGTTATATGATCCAATTATGTTAGCACTATTGAGAGATTGCACTAGTGAACGTATGAACCCTAGGCCTTATTTCTAAGCATTGCAATACCGTTTGTGCTCCATTTTACTATTTGCTACCTTGCTATTTTTTTATTTTCAGATTATAAAAACCTATATCTACTATCCATACTACACTTGTATCACCATCTCTTCGCCGAACTAGTGCACCTATACAATTTACCATTGTATTGGGTGTGTTGGGGACACAAGAGATTTCTTGTATTTGATTGCAGGGTTGTTTGAGAGAGACCATCTTCATCCTATGCCTCCCATGGATTGATAAACCTTAGGTCATCCACTTGAGGGAACATTGCCACTGTCCTACAAAACTCTGCGCGCGGAGGCCCAACACGAGTCTACAAGAATAAGTTGTGTAGTAGACTTTAGCGGCCCACACCTCTCTCTCTCTTCCCAAGCCGACGCGGCCCACTGGCCAGCCGGCCCAGCCGCGTGCAATCCGAGCCGAATCGGCAACGGATCGGCTAACCGATCTATATCCTGCCTCTCTCTCTCTCTCACTGCACCCCGGCCCCACCGCCCGCTCTCTCTCTCCGCGCGCTCACCTTCCTCCCCGCCTCCGATTTCTTTCTACCGCCGCCGCATCGCCGGATCCCGTTGAATCCGGGCCGTATCGGCCTCGCCCGTGCCCCAAGATACCGTGGTTATAAAGACACGGCTCCCCTCGACCGAATCCCCCTGCTCCTTCTCGCTCCCGTCGACCACAACCACCGGAATCCCTCGCCGTAGTTCCTCTCTGCCACCGCTCGCCGTCGCTCGCTCCGCCGCACTCCGTCCACCCTAGCTCCTGCCACCACCACCAAATGCCTCCTCGTCATCGTCCGCATCTCAGGAGGTACTCGCCGGAGCTCGGGACCCTCTGGAACGCCAGCAGCATCGACCACCGCCGCCCCACCTCGCCGTTGACCTCGCCGCCACCGCGGTGAGTACCGGGAACTCTCTCTGCCGTCGGATCAGTAACAGACGGCGTAGATTAGATCGCTTTTATTTTTTTTAGCCGTGAACCATTTTCCCCTAGCGCTCGGTCGCCCGCCCGCTTGTTAGTTTTGGTCGCTAGCCGCAGCGAATCACTAAGACCCCCGTAACCATTAGCCGATCGGTAGTTTTTTTTCTTTTTTTCTGTTTTTCTTTTAATTTACAGATTGTTTTCTGTTTTTATTTCCTTTATATCTTTTAGACTTTTAATTGTTTTTGAGTGATTCTTTTTGCATTGGATCAAAAAATTTGTCTAGTTTCTGTAGATGCCAAGTTTGACCATATTTGAAATTTTTAAATTTGAATTTGCATGAATTTGTTTCAAAGACTAGATTGATAATATCTTTTGTTTGAAAATAGGTTTTCAGTTGATTCCTTTTGCACCTTGTCACAAAAATAGTTGTGCATCCAGTTGCACTTCAAATTTTATTTTATTTAAATTTGTTTATTAGCAAAACAGTACTATTTTCAATATAGTATTGTTTTGATTCTAGTGATTCCTATTTATTTTTAATTATTTATTTTTGCAATATTTTGTTAGTGGTAGTATGTTTCTGTTAAACTTCAGTAGCTAGTTCATAGAATTTATTTTATTGGTCTTGCTACTATTTTGGATTTAGTTTAGCATAGCTATTATAGAGTGTTATGAAATAGCTAGTATTTTTAGTTATTTTTGCTAGAAATTTATTTTAGTTAATTTCTTTCTGTTGTTTTGATGAAAACGGATTTTATTTTTTGTTAAGTAATTATTTCGATTATTTTAGTGTTGTTTAGTGAGTTATTGTTTACTATTGTGTGAGTTGAATTCTTTTCTTTGATTTGGAGTTTCTTTGGGAATTTTCATTTGATTTCTTCTTGTGTTTTTGTGTGATATTAATTGCTTGTTGATATTGTTGAAGTGAATATGATTGCTTATTGTATGTCATTTGATTGCTTCGTTAGACTATCCGGAGTGCGAGGCTTGTTTCTAGAAAGCGTTAGGGTTTCAAGATCGTCAGCAAGGCAAGTTCACTTTGATCGTGAATTTTATTACCTATGTTTTATTGCATTGGTAGTTTTTCTTTCCACCATGAACAAGTAGGATATTGAGCTTGAACTTGAGGTAGTATCATGAGGTAGGAGAAAACCCAATACCCCTGTTACCATTGCCCGGGAAGGGACGTTACTTCATAATTGCTACGCTCTAGTAGACGGGGTTGGTTGTGAGATCTCAGGAGTGTGGTGAGGTTAAGTAATTCAAGACCTGCATGATGATCAAGACTTCAAGACTTCAAGGACTCAATATACCTCTGGGTGGGATGGAATGCATCTGGCAGCCTGATATCTATCATGGTTATGCCCGGGAATCCTAGTATCTACCTGTGATCATCCCGACGGAATGCCACCCAGGCTCAAAGAGAAGAATGGATACTTCAAGGCCGGAAAGCTTACATGTGCAACCGCAAGTCATTATGGGCTCTGGCTTGGTTGACCTTAGTTATGACCCTGGCTGGGACGGTGCTAGCAGATGTAGACGAACGGTAGGTGTGGATGGGCACCGGACAGTGGTCAGGGAAACTCTTTGGAAGATCATGTTTCGATCGTCCTGTTCTGAAACACCTTGAAGTGCGAGGACTTTAAAGGAGGGATCGAATCTTGCGGGTAAAGTGTACAAGCCTCTGTAGAGTGTTAAACTAATCAATTAGTCGTGTCCCAGGTTACGGACAGCTTGAGCACCGGAGATAATACTATCTGCCTATCTCAACACAATTAATATTAATGAGTGGGTATTATTAATAATAATTTGGGATATGAGAATTGGTTGGCGGAATCATCTCATTAACAACCAACATTTGTAGTAATATTGCATTTGACTCCTTTGTTGTAGGCAAAATCAGCTTTTCGCAAAAATAAACCTTAGAGCCCCACCAACCATACTTGCATATAGCATAGATATTTTATTTATCAGCTCTCTCATATGACTTGCTGGCATATTAAAAATGCTGACCTACACGGCTGCAACGTCTCATGTTGCAGAGGACTATTACGACCGGGAGTGAGGCTACGTTCTACGGTTGGCGATATGCCCTATGGAGTCGGATGGACTCGCTATCTTCTACGTCTTCCACAGTAGTCCTCTCATGAGTTGGCCTTCAGCCAATTTATTATTTATGTAATAAAGTGTAACATCCCCAGATCTTAGCCCTGTCATTAAGCTAATTAACCTGCCATGTCATCTTATTAATCTTGCTAATTGCCACTTTGGTTCAAATCCAATTCAAATTGAAATTCAAATATAAAGAGAAAATTAAAGTTGTTCAAATTTGAAAACCAAAATGTCCATAAGGCTGCAAATAATTTAGAGGCATTTATAAAAATATAATCAACATTTATTGAATTAGTTAAGTGACCCTAACGCGCTAAAACAGAACCAAATCAGCAATATTCAATACATTTTTATTTAAATAAAATTCATAGGAAATCTTATTGACTCCAAACTATTTTCTGATAGTACATAATATTGCACTGATAATTTTGGGCCAATTCTCATATTTTACAAAACTAAATTTGGGGCTATACATTTTATAAAACCAAGACTAGAAAAAGAAAAACAGAAATAAAAAAGAAAAGCAGCCACTAGGCCTCGTCCCAGCTGGCCCCTCCCGTCTACTTAACCCCCACGGGGGGCGCCCCAAACCCTACCCCCCCCATTCCCCGTTCCTTCCTCCCTCTCCCGCCTGGACTCTGCCGCCGCCGCGTCCTCGCCTCCGTCGCACGTCGTCGTCGCCCTCGTTCGTCCCTGACCTCCCCCTCGCCGGCTCCACCGAGCCACGCCGCCCCCCTCCTCTGCAACGCGGGGTGAGGACACACCCCTTCTCCTTCTCCCCCTCTGCCGTCCACCGTCGCCCGCCCCGCGGCCGCCGCACGCCCGAACCCGTCGTCGTCGTCGCCGTCCACCATCGCCCGCACCGCGGCCAGCCATCTCTCCCCCTCGCCGCGCCCGCCTCGCCTCGCCTCCCGCCCGCTGCTCGCCCGCGCGCGCGAGCCCTACCGTGCTTGCCCACGCCCGCCTCTCCACGGCTGCGGCCTGCTGCTGCTCCTGCTGCGGCTGCTGCCGCCCGAGCTCGCCGTCCCGCTGCCGTCGCCGCTCATCGTCCGCTGCCCGCGCGCGCGCTTTCGTCTTCGGACGCGTCCGGCCTCGCCCGTGTGCCCGCACGCTCGCGTGACCCCGGACATGTCCGGCGCCCGGATGGGCACACGCGGACATGTCCGGCCTGTCCAATGACAGGTGGGGCCCAGCCCCTGTATTTGTTTTAAAACGAAAAAGAAAATAAAAATAAAATAGAATAAATAAATAAACAATTATTAATTAGTTAATTAATTAATTAACTAACTAATTAATTAACTTAATTAATCATGTTTAATTAAACTAATTATTTAATTAACTTAATTAATCTGTAATTAGTTTAATTAAAACCCTAATTAGATTAAACAGAGAATGACAAGCGGGACCCTCTGGTCCTGTTCACTGATGACGTCACAGTGACGTCATGCTGACATCAGCATTGCACTGTTTCGGATAATGTTGATTTAAATAATTTAAATAATTTCAGAAAATGATTAAAACTTTGAAAAATCATATAAAATAAACCGTAACCCGGATTAAAATAATTTATATATGAAAAACAATCAGAAAGATATGACGATTCCGAATATGCCCTCCGTTCATCTGTCACGTGTCCCTAACTACCTGAACATGGAACCATCCCCTCTGGTTCATCTGTCTGACAGACGTCCGAAACCGGGAAAACGTTCCAGTTAATTTCCCGCTTCGTCTGCCACGTGTAGCACTGCGTTAGGCCACACCTAGCACCGCGTATTGCCATGTCATGCATCTGTGATTGCATTTGTTTGCTTTATATTTATTGTTTCTTCCCCCCACTTCTCTCCGGTAGACTCCGAGACCGACGCTGCCCAGGAGACCGACTACATCCCCGACGACCCGTCCTTTTCAGTAGAGCAACCAGGCAAGCAAGCCCCCTTGATGCATACCTATATCACCTATTCTTTCTCCCTCCTGCTTGCATTAGAAATTGCCGCTGCTTTGCTTTATCCTATTCTGATGCATAGCCTGTCCTTGTTACTGTTATTTGATACCTGCCTGCTATCCTAAACTCTTTAGTATAGGTTGGATGGTAAACCATCTGTGGCCTCTCTCCTTTGCTGTAGTTGCTCCGCTTTAGAACCAGTTCCCCGATCGATGTGATCGAACGGGCTGAGAACAGCACAACACCGCACACACCCCTAAATTGCTTGACTCTGCAGAGCTGGCATTGAGTGCCGAGGGTGATACCTCTTAGCTCACTTCCGATGGTGCCTCTGTAGAATAGCTGTACGGTAGTGAGTTACCGAGGGTGATTCCTCTTTCATCACCTCCGATAAGCTACCGTCGTGCAACTCCTCGAGAGGGAATCCATCAAGGGTGATTCCTCGGATTCCTCCTCGATACTTGGACACACAGTTACTTTGACCTTTGTTACAGGCGGGTCGACCCCGAGGGGTACCCGCGGGGAAATATGAAGTCGGGTTTGCCAGGAGGGCACCCGCGAGTGATACTGTGGCGGGACAACAGGGCTGGCGGAGACCACCCTGTTCGTGTTCCGTGTGTTTCCAAGTCGGAGCGACAGGTAGTCTGCTCGTATCTGCGAGTTACTAAATAGGCCTAACGGAACTGGGTATTTGATCTGAGTGGGTCGTCGTGCCCTATACGCACTACCACCACGTGGGATAATGGTTTAATGGGGCCCTTTACGTCGTAGTATCAGCCGAAAGCTCTTCAGACGTCACAGCTCAGAGATGCGGGCTGATCGTCGGGGTTGGGCTAGTTACGTCACTGGTGTATTCAGTGTCGCGCCTGCTCCCCGTCCAGCTACGCAGCGTGCAGGAGTGCAAAGGGTGATGGGCCCAAGACCCCTTCGCACTTAGGATTTAGACCGGCGTGTTGACCTCTCTGCTGAGCCTAGGTAAGACTGCGTCGTATTGATCACCCGAGGCCGGGTATTACCCAGCAAGTGTGTCCGGCCAGAGGTAATCGAGCGTGTTGGGTAACAGTAGTGCACCCCTACATGGAAGTTATCTATTCGAATAGCCGTATCCACGGTAACAGGACGCTCAGAGTTGTATCCGGATCTATGACAACTACAAATTGATGATGATTCATATTAAACTGTTAATATTGCTCTCGGGATCGCTTTCTCGCAGGGTGTCGAGAAAGGATCTCAGGGCATTGCTGTTGTATATCCACATGTATGCTACTATTATCTACTCTCTTCTGATGCTGCAAGATTGCTTGATGTTGCTAGTCTTCGATAGGCTAGGCCTTTCTCTCTATTCTGGCATTTCTGCTATATAGTCCACAGATACAGCCTTTTCATTTGATACCAATGCATATTTAGCATAGTTCTGATGTCAGTCTTGCGAGTACTTTGGATGAGTACTCACGGTTGCTCTGCTATTCTTTTCCCCATACCCACTTGATGATATATCAGACGATGGAGCCCAGGAGCCAGATGCCACTGCATGAGCTTACTACCAGGAGGGTCCCGACGGCACTTACTACTGGATTGAGCCAGCCGACCAGGAGTAGTTCGGAGGCTCCCAGGCAGGAGGCCTTGCCTTTTCGATCGTTGTTGCTTTTGTGCTAGCCTTCTTAAGGCAAAACTTGTTTACCTTTGTGTCTGTACTCAGATACTGTTGCTTCCGCTGATGCTTGTATGCGCAAGCTTATGTATTCGAGCCCTCGAGGCCCCTGGCTTGTAATATAAAGCTTGTATTATTTTTATTTGTGTTTAGAGTTGTGTTGTGATATCTTCCCGTGAGTCTCTGATCTCGAGCGTGCACGTTTGCGTGTATGATTAGTGCACGTGTCGAGCAGGGGCGTCACAAGTTGGTATCAGAGCCGACTGCCTGTAGGAAGCCCCTTTCCAACTCCTTGGCCGAAGTTGAGTCTAGTCTTTGAAAAACTATGTTTTACTAACATGGCTGTGTGGCTTACGGGCCCACGTCACCAATGGGTGGTATTAGGATCTTTTATTCCGCACCTTTACTCTGGGACTCTGATTTCTCTTCTATTCGGGTTAGAGATTTTGCTAACTCTGACGCTAGATTCTTGTAACCATTTTCTCCCCGGAGAGCCACTTGATACAGATGTTCCCGTTATTCTTGAAGTACCAAATGGTTAGGAAGACACTCTCCGATGAATCCCCAAGGCCCTTGTGCCCACCGCTCTTGCAATTCTTTACCATAGATAAATCCCTGTGGATAACTGCACATAATTGTCGTTCATACATTCATTCTCAGTTGTTCATTTGTTTCTCAAAATATTTCGTAATGCTATCCGATCTTCCAAAAATCCTGTGCAGCCTATTGCTCTGGAAAGTCTTGCGTGCCTGCATTATGGTTAATTCCATATGTCTAGCAATATTCATTAGCATCCTTTGTCACCATCATTATGAGCCTTTGATCCGATATGTTTGCGAATACTTGCAATCATTAGTTGATCCTTAGCAGTTATCCTTCTGGCTCAGACGTCATTCCAGACATGAGCTGGTTCTCGGCAAATCAAACCTTGATTGATTGCCCATCTAATTCTATCCGACTTACTCCTCTTTTGATCCGAGCGTCTGCTTCTGATCCTTTAATTTGGAAATCATAATTCCACTATATCTTATATTTCGGTTATTTCGATGTTTCCATAACTCGATGTTCTTGCATTCTCCCTTCTATTGATGGACTCTAATGTGGGGCCATTTGTTTAATCCTTACATCGCCAGTCCTCATGGATCACATGATCCTTTGATTGGATTATTATCTGACAGTGCCCTCATATTTAAAATCTTTGGGTTCTTCCCCTGATACAAAATGCCTTTGGTGAATTGTATCATCCACTCCGTGTCGTCATCCCTCTGCTTTCGAGTTTGTATCTGTTGCTTTTATAAATGTGTTGAATAGCTTTCTAAACTCCTCTGCTGAGCTGTATCCATGCATTCAGCAATTTGTGTGAACCTGAAAATCTTTACGGGTCATACTCCTCTGGCGTTACGCCAGCTAAAATTTCAACACCACAACTTCATCGAAAGCGAGAAGTGAATGAAAGGTTATGCATTGAAGAAGTGGGAGTCGACCTTGAACTTTGTGTTCATGCCCATGGAAACGATGTAGACCGTCACGGAAGCTTCTTGCAAAATATTTATTCAATTGTATAATTTTTTCGGTATCCTTAACTTGATTCCATGCAGTTATGGTTCCGACCATGCTGACCTTATTTGATAACCCCATTCTCGTGCCTCGTCTATTTTTCGACAAGGTTAAAGTAGTCACTTTCCGCGGATCGATGATCCAGTTCAGCTTCTATTCTGCTCTGCCTTCGAGTACTATCCTCTGTTATTTCGAGGATGTCATGCCATTGCACTACATCTTATGAATTTTTGATGAAGTCATACTTTTCCCCGTCTTAGTCATTCCACGGGTTCTGGGTTGATGTCAACCGTGAACACCGATTAGTGAATAGAATCCACATTCAATTCAATACCTTTAGTAATTTGTTGCTAGGAAATTTAAACTCAACCTTGTCATTTCTACACTACCGGCTACATCCTTATCATGCTACCTTTGACCGTGCTACCTCGTCCTACTGTGGTGCATGAATTCTTCAGGCCGTGAGCCAAGCTTACGTCGAGTTTTCAAAATTTTGTTGTTGGCCTTGAAAAGCAACTCCGATTCCGAGCTTGCACCCTATTTGATGTTACCATAACTTTCCACTTTGACATTCCTTTGCTGGATGCCGTCACTGTTCGATGGCATCCTCTTGAAACCTCTTGGCAAAATGTATTGTGATCAACGTTAACCTTTTTGACTTCTTCTGAGATGTCAATTGAATTCATGGCGAGAAATACCAACCTTACCCCTCGAGGATTTGTGTTATCATCGACAACATCCTTCACTTCCTGCCAACACAGCCTTAGTCATGTTGTGGTTATACCTTGGGTTCCTCGCTATTCCTGACATTGTTCCTGGAGTATTTCCTATGATCCTCAAACCCAACCTTTGTTTAAAAACCATATCATTGCTACCCCGAAGCATGACTGTGGTACTCCAAACAGCAACTAGAACATTGGAAGCGCAATGCTAAATGTTTCTTGATCGATTATCCAAACACCGTTGTATGGGTAAACATCGTGATTCTCCTTGCCCCATTTGTCTAGCGGGTTAAGTACTTGATGTCCTTTCATGTATATCATGCTCTAGTTGTCCTTGGGAAAAGATATACTCCTAAATCTTGTGTGTAAACACATTTTCCTTTTCATTGGTCTGTTTAACCTCTCAGATAATCTATATGATCTAAGAAGTGATAATTTCCTGTTTATGAAAACACCTCGATGTACAATTCTGTCAGTGAGACACTGTTACTATTGTTGATGACATTCCGGAAATCATCGATGGATGAGAACCTTGCCTATTGGTCCGCCTCGTTTTAACGAGCAGGAAAATGGTTATCTTCGTTCCCGCCCTTGGTACCGACGTTGTTGCCAACATAGCTGACAGATTGTCCTCTGATTCACATTGCAGTCGTGACCTTGCAAGATGTCACTGCCTTCCCACTCTTAAACGACACCCACCACAGTTCCACAGGATCGAAACCTGACTCTCCTGTTCATCCTTGATCCCGAAGATTCCCCTTACTCCACCTCTTAAATCTCGGGACGAGATTTCTCGTAGTGGGGGAGATTTGTAACATCCCCAGATCTTAGCCCTGTCATTAAGCTAATTAACTTGCCATGTCATCTTATTAATCTTGCTAATTGCCACTTTGGTTCAAATCCAATTCAAATTGAAATTCAAATATAAAGAGAAAATAAAAGTTGTTCAAATTTGAAAACCAAAATGTCCATAAGGCTGCAAATAATTCAGAGGCATTTATAAAAATATAATCAACATTTATTGAATTAGTTAAGTGACCCTAACGCGCTAAAACAGAACCAAATCTGCAATATTCAATACATTTTGATTTAAATAAAATTCATAGGAAATCTTATTGACTCCAAACTATTTTCTGATAGTACATAATATTGCACTGATAATTTTGGGCCAATTCTCATATTTTACAAAACTAAAGTTGGGGCTATACATTTTATAAAACCGAGACTAGAAAAAGAAAAACAGAAATAAAAAGAAAAGCAGCCACTGGGCCTCGGCCCAGCTGGCCCCTCCCGTCTACTAACCCCCACGGGGGGCGCCCGAAACCCTACCCCCCCCCCCAATTCCCCGTTCCCTCCTCCCTCTCCCGCCTGGACGCCGCCGCCGCCGCGTCCTCGCCTCCGTCGCACGTCGCCGTCGCCCTCGTTCGTCCCCGACCTCCCCCTCGCCGGCTCCACCGAGCCACGCCGCCCCCTCCTCTGCAACGCAGGGTGAGGACACCCCCTTCTCCTTCTCCCCCTCTTCCGTCCACCGTCGCCCGCCCCGCGGCCGCCGCACGCCCGAACCCATCGTCGTCGTCGCCGTCCGCCATCGCCCGCACCGCGGCCAGCCATCTCTCCCCCTCGCCGCGTGCGCCTCGCCTCGCCTCCCGCCCGCTGCTCGCCCGCGCCCGCCTCTCCACGGCTGCGGCCTGCTGCTGCTCCTGCTGCGGCTGCTGCCTCCTCCGCCGCAAGCCGCCGCCGCCGCCCTGCTGCGCCGCTACCCGCCGCCCTACTGCGCCGCTGCCCGCGCCAGCCGCTGCCGCCCGAGCTCGCCGTCCCGCTGTCGTCGCCGCTCGTCGTCCGCTGCCCGCGCGCGCGCTTTCGTCTCCGGACGCGTCCGGCCTCGCCCATGTGCCCGCGCGCTCGCGTGACCCCGGACATGTCCGGCGCCCGGATGGGCACACGCGGACATGTCCGGCCTGTCCAATGACAGGTGGGGCCCAGCCCCTGTATTTGTTTTAAAACGAAAAAGAAAATAAAAATAAAATAGAATAAATAAATAAACAATTATTAATTAATTAATTAACTTAATTAATCCTGTTTAATTAAACTAATTATTTAATTAACTTAATTAATCTGTAATTAGTTTAATTAAAACCCTAATTAGATTAAACAGAGAATGACAGGCGGGACCCACTGGTCCTGTTCACTACTGACGTCACAGTGACGACATGCTCACATCAGCATTGCACTGTTTCGGATAATGTTGATTTAAATAATTTAAATAATTCCAGAAAATGATTAAAACTTTGAAAAATCATATAAAATAAACCGTAACCCAAATTAAAATAATTTATATATGAAAAACAATCAGAAAAATATGACGATTATGAATATGCCCTCCGTTCATCTGTCACGTGTCCCTAACTACCTGAACATGGAACCATCCCCTCCGGTTCATCTGTCTGACACACGTCCGAAACCGGGAAAACGTTCCAGTTAATTTCCCGCTTCGTCTGCCACGTGTAGAACTGCGTTAGGCCACACCTACCACCGCGTATTGCCATGTCATGCATCTGTGATTGCATTTGTTTGCTTTATATTTATTGTTTCCTCCCCCCACTTCTCTCCGGTACACTCCGAGACCGACGCTGCCCAGGAGACCGACTACATCCCCGACGACCCGTCCTTTTCAGCAGAGCAACCAGGCAAGCAACCCCCCTTGATGCATACCTATATCACCTATTCTTTCTCCCTCCTGCTTGCATTAGAAATTGCCGCTGCTTTGCTTTATCCTATTCTGATGCATAGCCTGTCCTTGTTACTGTTATTTGATACCTGCCTGCTATCCTAAACTGCTTAGTATAGGTTGGACGGTAAACCATCTGTGGCCTCTCTCCTTTGCTGTAGTTGCTCCGCTTTAGAACCAGTGCCCCGATCGATGTGATCGAACGGGCTGAGAACAGCACAACACCGCACACCGCCCTAAATTGCTCGACTCTGCAGAGCTGGCATCGAGTGCCGAGGGTGATACCTCTTAGCTCACTTCCGATGGTGCCTCTGTAGAATAGTTGTACGGTAGTGAGTTACCGAGGGTGATTCCTCTTTCATCACCTCCGATAAGCTACCGTCATGCAACTCCTCGAGTGGGAATCCATCGAGGGTGATTCCTCGGATTCCTCCTCGATACTTGGACACACAGTTACTTTGACTTTTGTTACAGGCGGGTCGACCCCGGGGGGTACCCGCGGGGAAATATGAAGTCGGGTTTGCCAGGAGGGCACCCGCGAGTGATACTGTGGTGGGACGACAGGGCAGGCGGAGACCACCCTGTTCGTGTTCCGTGTGTTACCAAGTCGGAGCGACAGGTAGTCTGATCGTCTCTGCGAGTTACTAAATACGCCTAACGGAACTGGGTATTTGATCTGAGTGGGTCGTCGTGCCCTATACGCACTACCACCACGTGGGATAATGGTTTAATGGGGCCCTCTACGTTGTAGTATCAGCCGAAAGCTCTTCAGACGTCACAGCTCAGAGATGCGGGCTGATCGTCGGGGTTGGGCTGGTTACGTCACTGGTGTATTCAATGTCGCGCCTGCTCCCCGTCCAGCCACGCAACGTGCAGGAGTGCAAAGGGTGATGGGCCCAAGAACGCTTCGCACTTAGGATTTAGACCGGCGTGTTGACCTCTCTGCTGAGCCTACGTAGGACTGCGTCGTGTCGATCACCCGAGGCCGGGTATTACCCAGCAAGTGTGTCCGGCCAGAGGTAATCGAGCGTGTTGGGTAACATTAGTGCACCCCTGCAGGGAAGTTATCTATTCGAATAGCCGTGTCCACGGTAACATGACGCTCAGAGTTGTATCCGGATCTATGACAACTACAAATTGATGATGATTCATATTAAACTGTTAATATTGCTCTCGCGATCGCTTTCTCACAGGGTGTCGAGAAAGGATCTCAGGGCATTGCTGTTGTATATCCACATGTATGCTACTATTATCTACTCTCTTCTGATGCTGCAAGATTGCTTGATGATGCTAATCTTCGATAGGCTAGGCCTTTCTCTCTATTCTGGCATTTCTGCTATATAGTCCACAGATACAGCCTTTTCATTTGATACCAATGCATATTTAGCATAGTTCTGATGTCAGTCTTGCGAGTACTTTGGATGAGTACTCACGGTTGCTCTGCTATTCTTTTCCCCATACCCACTTGATGATATATCAGACGATGGAGCCCAGGAGCCAGATGCCACTGCAGGAGCTTACTACCAGGAGGGTCCCGACGGCACTTACTACTGGATTGAGCCACCCGACCAGGAGTAGTTCGGAGGCTCCCAGGCAGGAGGCCTTGCCTTTTCGATCGTTGTTGCTTTTGTGCTAGACTTCTTAAGGCAAAACTTGTTTAACTTTGTGTCTGTACTCAGATATTGTTACTTCCGCTGATGCTTGTATGCGCAAGCTTATGTATTCGAGCCCTCGAGGCCCGTGGCTTGTAATATAAAGCTTGTATTATTTTTATTTGTGTTTAGAGTTGTGTTGTGATATCTTCCCGTGAGTCTCTGATCTCGAGCATGCACATTTGCGTGTATGATTAGTGCACGTGTCGAGCAGGGGCGTCACATAAAGACTCTATATGAGATTTCGATGTAATAAAGCAGGTGTGATTGAACTTTGATTTATACATTGATGTACTGTGTGTGCAGCATGATCTTGGGATGGTACAGATACACAGAGACTTGACCGTATCGGGTCGGGTCGCTACAACGGGTTGATGACCTTCTCGTAGAACTTGTCCTTGGACGAGCTTGGAGGCGCCATGGTGATCTAGATCTGTCAGAAAAACAGCCTGAAACAAGAACAGAGGAGAAATTTGCGATACGGTGGTTAAAACATTCGAGAGTATATATAATGAATTTTTTTCGTGCAGGACAAGTAGTATGGAAGAAAAACGGAGTCAGGAAAGTCCACGGGGGAGCCATGTGACGCCCCAGAATTAATCGTGCACTAATCATACACGCAAATGCACACGATCAAGCCTAAGGACTCACTTGAAGATATCACAACACAACTCTAAATACAAATAAAAGTCATACAAGCTTTATATTACAAGCCAGGGGCCTCGAGGGCTCGAATACATAAGCTCGCGAACAAGCGTTAGCGGAAGCAACAACAGTATCTGAGTATAGACACAAAGTCAAACAAGACTACCTTAAGAAGGCTGAGCAAAACAACGGCACTGATCGAAAAGGCGCAGGCCTCCTGCCTGGGTGCCTCCTATCTACTCCTGGTCGTCGGTCTCCATGTAGTAGTAAGCTCCACCGGTAGGATAGTAGTAGTCGTCGACTGGGGCAGCTGGCTACGGGGCTCCGTCGTCTGGTCGCAGCCATTGAGTATGGGGAAAAGGGAAAGCAAAGCAACCATGAGTACTTATCCAAAGTACTCACAAGACTTACATCAGAACTATTCTACTTATGCATTGGTATCAAAGGAAAGGCTGTATCTGTGGATTAGACTGCAGAAATGCCAGAATAGAAGGGAAGGCCTAGCCTATCGAAGACTAGCAACTTGCAGCATTAGAAGAGTGTAGATTAGTACATAAATATAGTATTAAGTAATTAGTAGCAATGCCCAGAGATCCTTCCTTGACTCCCTGCGAGAAAGCAATCCTGGAGCTAACATATTAATTAAGTTTACAAGTATCCAGTTCTAGTTGTAGAAGATCGGGATAATTTCTGAGCGTCCTATTACCGTGGACATGGCTATTCGAATAGAAATACTTCCCTCCAGGGGTGCACCAACTTACCCAACACGCTCGATTAACTCTGGCCGGACACACTTACTCGGTCCATGCCCGGCCTCGGCTGATCGACACGTCGTAGCCCTACCTAGGCTTAACAGAGAGGCCAGCACGCCGGTCTACACCCTAATCGCTCAGGGGTCTTGGGCCCATCGCCCTTTGAACTCCTGCGCGTTGCGTGGGCGGCCGGGACCAGACCTAGCCCCTATATACACACGCAGGCTTTCGCGGTCCACCCGGGCGTGCGCCGCTCAATCGCTGACGTCTGAAGAACTTCGGTTGATACATATGATGCCGAGTGCCCATACTATTCCCGCGTGGTGGTTAGTGCGAAAAGGCCAGCGTCCTACTCAGATCACATATCCTAACCCATTAGTGTGTTGGGAGCTCGCGGTGACAATCAGCGATCCACGATCTATGGTCCCGTCGCCCCGTCTCGAGGACTTGCGGGAAGGGCCAGGCCCAATTCCTCTCCTTCCTCTCCTGAGGCAATCTGCCTGCCCGGTCGTGCCTCGTAATTATACCGCGGGTACCCTCATGGTCAACCCGTCATCACATTTCTCACGGGTACCCCTCGGGGCCGACCCGACTTTAACAAGGTCTGAGGTAAAAGTAGGGTAACCGTGTGTCCAAAACATCAAGGATGAACCCGAGGAATCACCCTCGTTGTATTCTCACTCGATGTATCCATCAAGGTGAACTCGGAGGAATCACCCTCGATGGGTTCACACTTGAGGAGTTGCACGACAGAAGCTTCATCGGAGGCGGTGAAAGAGGAATCACCCTCGAAAACCCACAACCGACTAGCTTTACTACAGAGGCAACATTAGGAGGGAGGTCAGAGGTATCACCCTCGGCACTTGATGGTAGCTCTGCAGAGTCGAACAACTTAGGGGGTGTGCGGTGATGTGATGGTCTCTGCGCATCGATCACTCTGATCGGGGCACTAGTAGCTAAGCGGGGCAACTAGGACAAGGATGAGGGGCCACAGATGGTTTACTAATCAAGCTATACTAAGCATATAGGATAACATGAATGGTATCAACAGCAATTACAAAATTAGGCTATGCATCAGAATAGGTATTTTCGGAACAACAATTATAGCAATTCTAATGCAAGCATGAGGGAGAAAGAATAGGTGATATAGGCATGTTCAAGGGGGTTTGCTTGCCTGGAAGCTCTGCGGGGAAAGAGGGGTCGTCGACGGTGTAGTCGTACTACGGAGCTGCGTCGGTCTCGGGGTCTACCGGAGAGAAGAGGGGGAAGAAACAAATAAATACAAGCATCCAAATGCAACATAGATGTATGGCATAGTAATATGCTGTGCTGGTGGTGACCTATCGCAGTACTACACGTAAGAGATGGTGCGAGAAAATATCTGGAATATTTTCCCGGGTTTAAGCATCAGTCAGAGAGATGAACCAGAGGGGAAGGTTCCATGTTTGCGGTGTTGTGGACATGTGACAGCTACATGGAGGGCATATTCGGATGTGTCTCGTTTTTTTGATCAACTTTCATGTAGAAAACTTTTCGATCCGAGCTACGGTTTATTTTCTACGATTTTTCAAAGTTTTAAACCATTTTCTAAAATTCCTGGAATTAATTTAAATTCAAAAATAACAGAAAAATGTTTTATTGCGTCAGCATGATGTCAGGGTGACGTCAGCAGTCAACTCCAGCTGGTCCAGGTCAAACCTGACCACTGGGACCCACATGTCAGTGTCACAGTACTAAACAAAGGGTATTTAAACTAATTAGAGGTTAATTAGCACATGGGGCCCCACTGTCAGTGACTAATTACTTATTAGATTAATTTTATTTCTAAAACTACTTTAATTAGCGGTGGGGCCCGTCTGTCAGTGACTAGGGTTGCCCAATCAGCATGTTGACTGGTCAACCCAATCAACTGGGGCCCCTGGGCCCACTGGTCAGTGACCCAGGGGTGCCCACGTGGCGGCCAGGTCAGCGGCGCCGGCGTTTAAACGCCGGCGACCGAAAAGCATGGAGGAGGGCCTCGGGCCTCGCCGGAAACGTGCTACCGTGGGCCGTTTCAAGCGCGGCCGGTGCCGTTCAAACGTGCACTCGACGCCGCGTCGAATGGCACCGGTGGCGTGGGCTGGGGTGGCCGGAATCGGCGGTGGCGAGCTCGCGGGCGGCGGCCGGAATCGGGCGTGCTCGGTTTCGTCGATCCAGGGCACGACAGGGCATGCGGTTGGTGGCGTTGGGCTGCTGGGAGCTTGCTGAGCACGTGCCGTGCTCGGACACGAGCTGCGGTGGCTGTGGCTACGACGGCGAACTCGACGGCGGTGGCGAGTTCGACCATGGTAAAAGCAGAGGCTACCGGTGCGAAGAGAGCCAGGGGAGAGAGAGGATCCATGCGGGAGCTCACCGAGTGGCGCACGGTGGCCGTTGCGAGGTTTAGGAGCAGCAGACGGCACCGGAATCGACGAAGATCGCCGGTGATCTGAGGTTGAAGACAAGCTCGTTGCCGTCGCTATGGGGCTCCCCGGCTCGAATGGCTGGCACCAGGCGACGGAGAAGTCGACAGCGGAGCCCTACGGCATGTCGGTGAGGCAAGAGGAGGACAGTGGCCGCGGGATCGACGGCGATGGCGACGGAGGCGCTCGGGTGCAAGAGAGAGGGCGAGCGAGCGAGGGAGAGAGGGGGAGAAGTGGCTAGGGTTCGCCAGGGAGGTGCGGGCGACGCCCTTATCCACTCCGCGGCGGCGACGGCACCAGGGATATCCGACGCGTGCGCATCGCCGGCGTCGGGCACGCGCGGCGTCGTCACGCGCAGAGAGAGAGCGGGAGGAGGGAGAAAGAGGGAGGTGGGCTGGGCTGGTGCCACTTGCACTTAGGCCCAGCTCACAGTAGTTGTTTAGGCCCTTTTCATTTTCTTTTTCTGTTTTCTTTTTTATAGAGAGTTTTGTAATTAAATTGGGCTGCCAAATGCTTTTTGTAAAATGTCGGAATTGGCCACAAAAATACAATGCAATTTTCTGCACTGCAACAAAAATTTGGGCAAGGTTTGAATTCATTTGAATATTACATAAATGAAATGGCATTTAAATTGCTATTTTTGCACTGTTTAAATGCTCTAGCCCATTTTAGCAAATAGGTGATGTTGTTTTCCTGAACAAGAATTTGTTTTGAAATATTTGCTACAACATGAACTATTTTTCAGCAATTTTACTGCAACTTCAAATTTCACTTATGATTTGAATTGAATTCAGTGGTGGAATTTGAAATGAGATATGAATCCAAAGGTGATCAAGCATTGCAAATCAAAGTAGCTTAGCTTAATGATGTGGATCACTGTAGCTCAATACACAAGGGTGTTACAATTCTCCTCCTGTAAAAGAAATTCTCGTCCCAAGAATTCAGGAGATAGAAGGGAAAAGATCGGGATATTCCTCGCGAAGACGATCCTCGCATTCCCAAGTGGCTTCATTTTCAGTATGATTTGACCACTGCACTTTAAGGAACTTGGTTGTCTTCTGACAGGTCCGACGTTCAGCTTGATCAAGAATGTGGATCGGATGCTCCTTGTAAGATAGGTCATCTTCCAATTCGAGCAATTCATGATCCACTGCTTGGTGTGGATCCTTGAAGCAACGGCGAAGTTGCGACATGTGGAAGACATCGTGGAGGTGAGAGAACTGCGGCGGCAATTCCAATTTATAAGCCACATATCCACGTCTGGCGAGAATGCGGAAGGGACCAATGTAGCGAGGAGCTAACTTGCCCTTAATTCCAAAATGGTGAGTGCCCTTCATAGGAGTGACATGCAGATAAGCTTGCTCACCAGGTTGGTAGATTGATCCCCAGTGTTTACGATCATAATTGCTCTTCTGGTGAGACTGGGCTGCCTTGAGATTTTCTCGGACAATACGGACTTGCTCTTCAGCGTGTTGGATAATATCCGGACCAATGAGCGGCCGTTCCCCACTTTCTGACCAATTCAGAGGGGTTCGACACTTTCGTCCATATAGTACGTCGAAGGGGGCCATCTTCAAGCTGGCTTGATAGCTGTTGTTGTACGAGAATTCAGCATACGGGAGAGATTCTTCCCACTTCTTGCCAAATGAAATGACACAAGCACGCAGCATATCTTTGAGCACTTGAATAACTCGCACAACTTGGCCTTGGGACTGGGGGTGATAAGCAGAGCTCCAGGTTATATGAGTTCCCATAGCTTCTTGGAAACTGGCCCAGAACTTTGAGGTGAAAAGGCTGCCACGGTCTGAACTGATCTCCTTCGGAATACCATGGAGCGATACAATTCTGGAGATATACAAATCTGCTAACTGACTAGCAGTGATCGTCTCCTTGACTGGCAGAAAATGGGCAACCTTGGAGAGTTGGTCAATGACGACAAGAATAGCATCATGACCCTTTTGAGACCTGGGAAGACCAGTAATGAGATCCATTTGAACTTTGTCCCATTTCCATTCAGGGATTGGAAGCGGTTGCAGAATTCCAGCAGGCTTCTGATGTTCTGCTTTGACGCGACGGCAAACGTCACATTCAGCAACATAGCGAGCAATGTCCTGCTTCATTTTAGACCACCAGTACCTTTGACAGAGATCACGATACATCTTGGTGCTACCTGGATGAATAGATAGTGGTGTATCATGTGCCTCCTTCATAACTTTGTCGGTCATAAGCTCGAACCGAGGTACTACAATGCGGTCTCTGAAGTACAAGGTTCCGTCTTTAGCAAGCGAGAAATCTCTGGACTTTTCAAGGTCAAGATCTCTTTTCATCTGATCAACTTCAGCATCTTTTGCTTGCGCAGACTTAACAGCTTTCTCAAGATTTGGCTGCAGAACAAGGGTATTAAGGGAACCTTGTGGAACGATATGAAGGTTCCACTTGCGAAGTTCCTCATAAAGAAGGGTTTGAGCTCACGGAACCATCAGATTGTTGCAATAAGACTTGCGGCTCAAGGCATCGTCCATCACATTACCTTTGCCAGGGGTATAAGAAATACCACAGTCATAGTCTGTAATTGTTTCCAACCATCGTTCTTGGCGGAGATTGAGATCTGGCTGAGTAAACAAATACTTCAGACTTTGATGATCCGTGTATATCTCACATCGATTACCGAGGAGGTAATGTCGCCACAGCTTCAATGCATATATCACTGCAGCAAGTTCAAGATCATGCACTGGGTAGTTCTCTTCATGAGGACGCAACTGTCGGGAGGCATAGGCAATCACTCTGCGTTCTTGCATCAGGACACAGCCTAATCCCTGACGAGAGGCGTCGCAATAAATCATGAAGTCCTTGCGAGAATCCGGAGGAGCAAGCACTGGTGCAGAAGTCAGTTTCTCCTTGAGGGTCTGGAAACTTTCCTGACATTTATCTATCCATTCAAACTTAACGCCTTTGTGAAGCAGATTAGTCAGAGGCTTGGCAATCTTTGAGAAGTTCTCGACAAATCGACGGCAATAGCTTGGGAGTCTGAGAAAACTTCTGACTTGCTTGACATTGTTTGGGGGAGTCCAGTCAAGAATAGCCTGAACTCGTTCTGGGTTGACAGCAATGCCATCCTTGGAAATCACATGACCAAGGTAGGTCACTTCGGATAACCAGAATTCACACTTGGAATATTTGGCATACAGCTGATGCTCTCGAAGCTTTTCCAGAACAAGGCGAAGATGTTCAGCATGTTCTTCCTTATTCTTGGAATATACCAGAATATCATCCAGATAAACCACGACGAATTTATTGAGGTAATCCATGAAGATATAGTTCATCAGGCGGGAGAACATTGCTGGAGCATTAGTTAAGCCGAATGACATGACGGTATACTCGTATGAACCATAACGAGTAACGAAGGCGGTCTTGGGAATATCCTCTTCGCGGACTCGGGTCTGGTGATAACCCAACCTCAAGTCGATTTTAGAGAATACCGAGGATCCAGCAAGCTAATCATACAGATCGTTGATCCGAGGAAGCGGATATTTGTTCTGAATTGTTGCCTGGTTGATAGGTCGGTAATCTTGGACCAATCGGTTCGTACCATCTTTCTTCTTGACAAAGAGAGAAGGTGCTCCCCAGGCAGAGGAACTTGGACGAATGAAACCTTTACGAAGCGACTTGTCGATTTCCACCTTAAGCTCAAGAAGCTCATGCGGCAGCATCTTATAAGGACGCTTCGCAATAGGAGTGGTGCCCAGTTTTAAGTCGATGACAAACTCGACAGCTCTAACACGGGGTACTCCTGGAAGTTCTTCTAGAAAAACATCTTGGAAGTCGTGAACGACTAGAACGTTTTCAATCCCCTCAAGAGGAGAAGCGTTCAACGCATTCAGAGCATAAATCTGAGCCTCGGCATTTTGAACGAGATGAGCATGGTAATTTACTATCTCATCCGAGGGGTGCAGAAGTTGGACGGCTTTAGTGGCACAATTGATTAAGGCGGTGTGAGCCTTCAACCAATCCATTCCCAGAATGAGGTCAACCTTGGAAGACTTCAAAATAATGGGAAATGCATGGAACTCCAACCCTTCAATTTCAATGGCGACATCGGGGCTGAACATGGAGGTTCGACATTGGCCCGCGGGAGTGTTTACAACTAACGATTGGTGTAGCTCTTCGCATTTAATGTCATGCATGCGTGCAAAATTTTCTGATATGAAAGAATGTGATGCTCCTGAATCAAATAAAACAGAAGTTGGTACTGAATTAACAGGAAGTGTACCCATCATAGTAGCTGGTTGATCTTGATCTTCATTCATGTTGACATGATAAGCCTGACCACGACCATAAGGAGGCCTGGCATTGATGTTGCGAGGCTGATTGTTGCCACGACCATTACCACGGCCAGCAGATGGAAGTGCCAACTGGTTCTAATTCTGACGGCAGTCTTTGGCACGGTGACCTGGACATCCACATGTGAAGCAAAGCCCATTATCGGGACGGGGAGCAGGAGCTCGAAGCATTGGAGCTTGAGGTCTTAGCTGCCTCGGTGGTGGAGGAGGCAGACGAGGTGCAGCATAGGACGGCCTTGGTGCAGGAACAGTCGAACGATACATGCTATGAGGAATCCATATATGACGCTTCTGCGAAAACGAGCCCGAAGATGAGCCCGCTTCACGGGTGCGCTTGAGCGCGTCCTTGTGATCCTTCAGACCAGTCTCAACCTGTATGGCCTTGTTCACCAAGGTGGCGAAGTCGGCAAAGTATTGGACAAGTAGTGCGAACTTGATATCTGGGTTGAGCCCTTCACGGAACTTTTCCTGTCTGCGGGCATCAGTAGCAATGTCCTCTTCAGCATAACGAGATAGTTCAAGAAATTCCCGCTGATAGACCTCCACAGACTAGCTGCCTTGGGTAAGGTTGCGGAACTCACACTTCTTCCGGTCTATAAGTCCTTAAGGAATATAGCGGGCACGAAAAGCAGCCTGGAATTCCACCCAAGTGATGATGGTTCCAGCAGCTAGGGTATGCCAGTGACTATCCCACCATTGAGCTGCAGGACCCTTCAGAAAGTAGGACGCAAAAAGTGACATAGCTGGAAGGGGCCACATTGGCAGACTCCATCTCATATGTGATATCACGGAGCCAGTCATCAGCATCAAGCGGTTGAACATAGTTGCGGAATATGGTTGGGTTGAGGCGCACAAACTCTTGCAAGGTTATTGGGGCTGGCTGCTGGTTGCCATTCGGACGAGGAAACTGATCCATAAGCCCTTGCATGAACTGACGGTGCGTTTCAAATTGTTGCATCATTGCAGCCATATAGTCGGGCGGTGCTGGATTGTTGGCACCACGGCCACGACCTGCGGGTCTAACCATCCTGCTAAAATTCAACAGGGGGTAGTTTAGCAACGAGCATTGCAGTTGTATGGAATCATTCATGAAGTAACATGCATAACAAATGAAAGTCCAATAGATACAACATCATAGTCAAACATGACATACAGATCCATACATAGATTCGGTTACAAGCCAGTGTTACAATAGCGAAAAGGAAAGCTAGACAACTAGGCGGCACGCAGGCACACGGTGGAGGGATACAACAACGGGACATAGCGATAGCTACATCAACATCGGAGAAAACCACTGAAGCCAGGCAGCTGCAGGTGACGACGCAGGGTACCCTCGATATAAGGATCCTCCGCTGTGTGAACACTCTAGTGCAGAACCTGGTCCCGAACTGGAAGAAGAGGACCACGTGGAGGAGTACAACCTCCAACTGCAGGCCACTCAAGACCTGGTGGCATCTCCGTCCTGCGCCGGTAAAGGATATACTCTGGATGAATCCCTGCACTGACTGCTGGCAGCAACTGTGTCAGAGCATCGTAAAGATGAGCACGAGTGGCGTACAACTCGACAGCAAAAGCTTGGGCAGTGCGATCCAAAGCCTCAGTGTACTGAACCAAAACTTGCGGGTCATAACGACGTCGCACGTAAGGGGTACAGACAGCAGTGTAGTATCCACTCTCATCCCCAGCGGGGGCATATGGGATATATCTGAAAGCAATCTCCTCCAAGCGACTGTGCTCTCCACGGAGACGGGCAATAGAAGTAAAGGCAGCATCATGGACGGCCATATCAACAGTCACTCCAACACCATGAAAGGTGTGCAACTCAGTGATGGAGTTGTCCTGCCGATCAAAGATACGAACCACAGCGTGGTACTGCTCCGGGTTGAACTCGCGGTAGTCCTCATAAACGGCGTACTCAGGGTACCAGCGATATCCTAGCCTGGTCTAGAGATCGACCAAAACAGCAGGGAACCTAGTCGCATCAACAACCATAGTGTGAAGTACGAGCTGTCTTGCGGGACGCATCTGAAACAAGCAGTGAAAGATGTCAAACGACAGTGTGAGAAGCATATGATGGCATTGGAAAGAAATGTTGCAGATAATCCAGCTCTCCGGGTGAATGTGATTACGAGAACCTAGCATTAGAGTCAGTAAAATCTTTAACCCGAATAGAAGAGAGGTCAGAGTCCTAGAGTAAGGAAGAGGAATAAAAGATCCTAATACCACCCATTGGTGACGTGGGCCCGTAAGCCACACGGCCATGTTAGTAAAACGGTTTTTCAAAGGCTAGACTCAACTTCGGCCAAGGAGTTGGAAAGGGGGTTTCCAACAGGCAGTCGGCTCTGATACCAACTTGTGACGCCCCCGACTTAATCGTGCACTAATCATACACGCAAATGCACACGATCAAGCCTAAGGACTCACTTGAAGATATCACAACACAACTCTAAACACAAATAAAAGTCATACAAGCTTTATATTACAAGCCAGGGGCCTCGAGGGCTCGAATACATAAGCTTGAGAACAAGCGTTAGCAGAAGCAAAAATAGTATCTGAGTACAGACACAAAGTCAAACAAGACTGCCTTAAGAAGGCTGAGCAAAACAACGGCACTGATCGAAAAGGCGCAGGCCTCCTGCCTGGGTGCCTCCTATCTACTCCTGGTCGTCGGTCTCCACGTAGTAGAAAGCTCCACCGGTAGGATAGTAGTAGTCGTCGACTGGGGCAGCTGGCTCTGTCATCTGGTCGCAGCCATCGAGTATGGGGAAAAGGGGAAGCAAAGCAACCGTGAGTACTCATCCAACATACTCGCAAGACTTACATCAGAACTATTCTACTTATGCATTGGTATCAAAGGAAAGGCTGTATCTATGGATTAGACTGCAGAAATGTTAGAATAGAAGGGAAGGCCTAGCCTATCGAAGACTAGCAACTTGCAGCACTAGAAGAGTGTAGATTAGTACATAAATATAGTATTAAGTAATTAGTAGCAATGCCCAGAGATCCTTCCTCGACTCCCTGCGAGAAAGCAACCCCGGAGCTAACATATTAATTAAGTTTACAAGTATCCAGTTCTAGTTGTAGAAGATCAGGATAATTTCCGAGCGTCCTGTTACCATGGACACGGCTATTCGAATAGATATACTTCCCTGCAGGGGTGCACCAACTTACCCAACACGCTCGATTAACTCTGGACGGACACACTTACTCGGTCCATGCCCGGCCTCGGCTGATCAACATGTCGTAGCCCTACCTAGGCTCAACAGAGAGGCCAGCACGCCGGTCTATACCCTAAGCGCTCAGGGGTCTTGGGCCCATCGCCCTTTGCACTCCTGCGCGTTGCGTGGGCGGCCGGGACCAGACCTAGCCCCTGTATACACACGCAGGCTTTCGCGGTCCACCCGGGCGCGTGCCGCTCAATCGCTGACGTCTGAAGAACTTCGGCTGATACATACGACGCCGAATGCCCATACTATTCCCGCGTGGTGGTTAGTGTGATAAGGCCAGAGGCCTACTCAGATCACATATCCTAACCCATTAGTGTGTTGGGAGCTCGCGGTGACAATCAGCGATCCACGATCTGTGGTCCCGTCGCCCCGTTTCGAGGACTTGCGGCAAGGGCCAGACCCAATTCCTCTCCTCCCTCTCCTGAGGCAGTCTGCCTGCCCGGTCGCGCCTCGTAATTATACCGCGGGTACCCTCATGGTCAACCCGTCATCATATTTCTCGCAGGTACCCCTCGGGGCCGACCCGACTTTAACAAGGTCTGAGGTAAATGTAGGGTAACCGTGTGTCCAAAACATCAAGGAGGAACCCGAGGAATCACCCTCGTTGGATTCTCACTCGATGTATCCGTCAAGGTGAACTCGGAGGAATCACCCTCGATGGGTTCACACTTGAGGAGTTGCACGACAGAAGCTTCATCGGAGGTGGTGAAAGAGGAATCACCCTCGGAAACCCACAACCAACTAGCTTTACTACAGAGGCAACATCAGGAGTGAGGTAAGAGGTATCACCCTCAGCACTCGATGGTAGCTCTGCAGAGTCGAACAACTTAGGGGGTGTGCGATGATGTGATGGTCTCTGCCCATCGATCACTCTGATCGGGGCACTAGTAGCTAAGCGGGGCAACTAGGACAAGGATGAGGGGCCACAGATGGTTTACTAATCAACCTATACTAAGCATATAGGATAACAGGAATGCTATCAACAGCAATTACAAAATTAGGCTATGCATCAAAATAGGTATTTTCGGAACAACAATTATAGCAATTCTAATGCAAGCATGAGGGAGAAAGAATAGGCGATATGGGCATGTTCAAGGGGGTTTGCATGCCTGGAAGCTCTGCGGGGAAAGAGGGGTCGTCGACGGTGTAGTCGTACTCCGGAGCTGCGTCGGTCTCGGGGTCTACCGGAGAGAAGAGGGGGAAGAAACAAATAAATACAAGCATCCAAATGCAACACATATGTATGGCATGGTAATATGCTGTGCTGGTGGTGACCTATGGCAGTACTACACGTAAGAGACGGTGCGGGAAAATATCTGGAATATTTTCCCGGGTTTAAGCATCTGTCAGACAGATGAACTGGAGGGGAAGGTTCCATGTTTGCGGTGTTCTGGGCATGTGATAGCTACATGGAGGGCATATTCGGATTCGTCTCGTTTTTCTGATCAACTTTCATGTAGAAAACTTTTCGATCCGAGCTACGGTTTATTTTCTACGATTTTTCAAAGTTTTAGACCATTTTCTGAAATTCCTGGAATTAATTTAAATTCAAAAATAATAGAAAAAGGTTTTATTGCGTCAGCATGATGTTAGGGTGACGTCAGCAGTCAACTCCAGCTGGTCCAGGTCAAACCTGACCACTGGGACCCACATGTTAGTGTCACTGTACTAAACAGAGGCTATTTAAACTAATTAGAGGTTAATTAGCACGTGGGGCCCCACTGTCAGTGACTAATTAATTATTAGATTAATTTTATTTATAAAACTAGTTTAATTAGCGGTGGGGCCCGTCTGTCAGTGACTAGGGTTGCCCAGTCAGCACGTTGACTGGTCAAACCAGTCAACTGGGGCCCCTGGGCCCACTGGTCAGTGACCCAGGGGTGCCCACGTGGCGGCCAGGTTAGCGGCGCCGGCGTTTAAATGCCGGCGACCGAAAAACACGGCGGA
This sequence comes from Elymus sibiricus, assembly GCA_039707655.1. Taxonomy (NCBI): domain Eukaryota; kingdom Viridiplantae; phylum Streptophyta; class Magnoliopsida; order Poales; family Poaceae; genus Elymus; species Elymus sibiricus. The sequence continues at coordinate 195,576,299 of CM077666.1, read as the reverse complement.
GGGCCTCAGGCCTCGCCGGAAACGCGCTACGGTGGGCCGTTTCGAGCGCGGCTGGTGCCGTTCGAACGTGCACTCGACGCCGCGTCGAATGGCACCGGTGGCGCGGGCTGGGGTGGCCGGAATCGGCGGCGGCGAGCTCGCGGGCGGCGGCCGGAATCGGGCGTGCTCGGTTTCGTCGATCCAAGGCACGGCAGGGCGTGCGGTTGGTGGCGTTGGGCTGCTGGGAGCGTGCAGAGCACGTTGCCGGGCTCGGACGCGAGCTGCGGCGGCTGTGGCTACGACGGCGAACTCGACGGCGGCGGCGAGTTCGGCCATGGTAAAAGCGGAGGCTAAAGAGAGGCAGGGGAGAGAGAGGATACATGCGGGAGTTCACTGAGTGGCGCACGGTGGCCGTTGCAAGGTTTTGGAGCAGCAGACTGTGCTGGAATTGACGAAGATCGCCAGCGATCCGAAGTTGAAGACGAGCTCGTTGCCGTCGCTATGGGGCTCCCCGGCTCGAATGGCTGGCACCAGGCGACGGAGAAGTCGACGGCGGAGCCCTACGGCATGTCGGCGAGGCGAGAGGAGGACGGTGGCCGTGGGATCGACGGCGGTGGCGACGGAGGCGCTCGGGTGCAAGAGAGAGAGGGCGAGCGAGCGAGGGAGAGAGGGGGAGAAGTGGCTAGGGTTCGCCAGGGGGGTGCAGGCGACGCCCATATCCACTCCACGGCGGCGACGGCACCAGGGAAGGCCGACGCATAAGCATCGCCGGCGTCGGGAGCGCGCGGCGTCGACACGCGCAGAGAGAGAGCGGGAGGAGGGAGAAAGAGGGAGGTGGGCTGGGCCAGTGCCACTGTGCACTTAGGCCCAGCTCACAGTAGTTGTTTAGGCCCTTTTCATTTTCTTTTTCTGTTTTCTTTTTTACAGAGAGTTTTGCAATTAAATTGGGCTGCCAAATGCTTTTTGTAAAATGTCGGAATTGGCCACAAAAATACAATGCAATTTTCTGCACTGCCACAAAAAGTTTTGGCAAGGTTTGAATTCATTTGTATTTTTCATAAATGAAATTGCATTGAAATTGCTGTTTTTGCACTGTTTAAATGCTCTAGCCCATTTTAGCAAATAGGTGATGTTGTTTTCCTGAACAAGAATTTGTTTTGGAATATTTGCTACAACATGAACTATTTTTCAGCAATTTTAGTGCAACTTCAAATTTCACTTATGATTTGAATTGAATTCAGTGGTGGAATTTGAAATGATATATGAATCCAAAGGTGATCAAGCATTGCAAATCAAAGTAGCTTAGCTTAATGATGTGGAACACTGTATCTCATTACACAGGGGTGTTACAAGCCACATGCTTGGTAGGCGCGCCCTGGGGGAGTAGGGCGCGCCCCCCAGGCGCTCCCTCGTGCACTTTTCGGACTGTTTATTATTTTCCTAATTTTTTATATATTCCAAAACGGACAGAAAGTACTTTTATGGAATTTTTGGAGTCGTTTTACTTGCCGTGCCACATACCTACTCGTTTTCATTGTTCTGGAGCAATCCGGAAGGTTTCTTCTATGTGCTCTTCCGGTGTCATTGTTTGAATAATATTGGTTTCAACATTAATGGAAGTACCTGAGATATAATATTTAATTCTTTGCCCATTAACCACTCCTGGATTAGTGCCTTCGGAGTTTTTATTTTGATGGCTTCGGAGCGATAAACTTCTTCGATGATGTATGGTCCTTCCCATTTAGAGAGAAGCTTTCCTGCAAAGAATCCTAAACGAGAATTGTATAATAGAACATGATCACCTACTTTGAATTCCCGTTTTTGAATTCTCTTATCATGCCATCTGTTAACTTTTTCTTTAAACAACTTGGCATTTTCATAAGCTTGGGTTCTCCATTCGTCTAGAGAGCTAATATCAAACAACCTCTTCTCACCGACAAGTTTAAAATCATAATTAAGTTCATTAATTACCCAATATGCCTTATGTTCTAACTCAAGAGGTAAATGACATGCCTTTCCATAGACCATTTTATATGGAGACATACCCATAGGATTTTTATAAGCAGTTCTGTAAGCCCATAATGCATCATCAAGTTTCTTAGACCAATTCTTTCGGGATCTATTAATGGTCTTTTGCAGGATTAATTTTATTTCTCTATTAGTTAGTTCAACTTGACCACTAGACTGAGGATGATATGGAGATGCAATTCTATGATTAATGTCATATTTAGCAAGCAATTTACGGAAAGCACCATGAATAAAATGTGAACCACCATCAGTCATCAAATATCTAGGGACTCCAAACCTCGGAAATATAACTTCTTTAAGCATTTTAATAGAAGTGTTATGATCAGTACTACTAGTTGGAATAGCTTCTACCCACTTAGTAACGTAATCAACAGCAACTAAGATATGTGTATACCCATTAGAGGAAGGAAAAGGTCCCATATAATCAAAACCCCAAACATCAAATGGTTCAATAACAAGTGAATAGTTCATAGGCATTTCCTGACGTCTACCAACATTACCAATTCTTTGACATTCATCACAAGAGAGGACAAACTTACGTGCATCTTTGAAAAGAGTAGGCCAATAAAAATCAGATTGTAATACCTTATGTGCAGTTCTGTCTCCCGCATGGTGTCCTCCGTATGCCTTGGAGTGACACTTCCGTAGGATTTGTTCCTGTTCATGCTCAGGTACACAACGTCTAATAACACCATCCACCCCTTCTTTATATAATTGTGGGTCATCCCAAAAGTAATGTCTTAAATCAAAGAAGAATTTTTTTTGTTAGTATGTAAAACTAGGTGGTATATATTTAGAAACAATATAATTAGCATAGTCTGCATACCAAGGAGTATTACGAGAAGCATTTATATCAGCTAATTATTCATCAAGAAAACTATCATCAATAGGCAGTGGGTCATCAAGAACATTTTCCATTCTAGACAAATTATCAGCTACGGGATTCTTACCTCCCTTTCTATCAATAATATGCAAATCAAATTCTTGCAGTAAAAGAACCCACCTAATAAGTCTAGGTTTAGCATTTTCTTTACCATAAGGTATTTAATAGCAGCATGATCGGTGTGAATAGTTACTTTAGAATCAACAATGTAAGATCTGAATTTATCACATGCAAACACAACTGCTAAAAATTCTTTCTCGGTAGTGGCATAGTTTTTTTGAGCACTATCTAGAGTTTTACAAGCATAATGAATAACATTCAATTTCTTATCAACTCTTTGTCCTAGAACAACACCAATAGCATAATCACTAGCATAACACATAATTTCAGAGGGTAGGTTCCAATCAGGTGGTTGAACAATAGGTGCAGATATTAAGGCTTTCTTAAGTATTTCAAAAGCTTCTACGCAATCATCATCAAAAAAAATGGCACATCTTTTTGGAAGAGATTAGTAAGAGGCCTAGAAATTTTAGAGAAGTCTTTTATAAACCTTCTATAGAAACCAGCATGACCAAGGAAACTTCGTATACCTTTGATGTCTTTAGGACATGGCATTTTCTCAATTGCATCAACTTTAGCTTTATCAACTTCAATACCTCTTTCAGAAATTTTATGCCCAAGGACTATACCTTCATTTACCATAAAGTGGCACTTCTCCCAATTCAAGACAAGATTAGTTTCTTCGCATCTCTGCAAAACTCAATCAAGGTTGCTTAAGCAATCATCAAAAGAAGTTCCGTAAACGGAAAAATCATCCATGAATACCTCAACAATCTTTTCACAAAATTTAGACAATATAGCAGTCATACATCTTTGAAAGGTAGCAGGTGCATTACATAAACCAAAAGGCATACGATGATAAGCATAAGTTCCAAAAGGACAAGTAAATGTGGTTTTCTCTTGATCTTCTTTTGATACAGGTATTTGAGAGAAACCAAAATAGCCATCTAGGAAGCAAAAGTATGTATGTTTAGATAATCTTTCTAACATTTGATCAATAAAAGGCAAGGGGTGATGATATTTCCTAGTAGCTTTATTTAATTTCCTGAAATCAATTACCATCCTATAACAAGTTACAATTCTTTGTGGGATAAGTTCATTTTTATCATTAGGAACAATGGTAATACCTCCTTTCTTAGGAACACAATGAACATGACTTACCCATCTACTATCTGCTATAGGGTAAATTATACCTGCCTCCAGAAGCTTTAATATTTCAGTTCTTACCACATCCTTCATTTTAGGATTTAATCTTCTTTGATGATCAACGACTGGCTTAGCATCAGGCTCCATATTAATCTTGTGCTGACATAGAGTGGGACTAATGCCCTTAAGATCATCAAGAGTATATCCAATAGTTGCACGGTGCTTCTTCAAAGTTTTAAGTAATCTTTTTTCTTCATGCTCTAAAAGGTTAGCACTAATAATAACAGGATATATCTTCTTTTCATCAAGATAAGCATATTTTAGTGTATCAGGTAATTTCTTTAAATCAAACACAGGATTACTCTTTGGTGGAAGAGGGTCTCCCAAAGTTTCAACAGGCAAGTTATGTTTAAGAATAAGTGCTTGTTTAAAGAACAACTCATCTATTTCATTTCTTTCAATCATATGCATATAATTTTCATGGTCTAGCAAGTATTGTTCTAAAGGATCAGTAGGAGGCACAACAATAGAATCAAGACCAATAATTTCATCTTTAGTAGGTAATTCTTCATCATGAGGTTGTCTACTAAACTTAGAGAAATTAAATTCATGAGATATATCACCAAACTTAACTCTAACCTTTTCTTTAACACAATCAATTTCAGCATTAACGGTATTCAAGAAAGGTCTACCAAAAATAATGGGGCAAAAATTATCTTGTTGTGAACCAAGTACTAAGAAATCAGTAGGGTATTTGATTTTGCCACACAAGACTTCAACATCTCTAACAATCCCAAGTGGTGTAATAGTATCTCTATTTGCAAGCTTAATAGTGACATCAATATCTTCAATCTCAACAGGTGCAATATCATTCATTACTTCTTGATATAAAGAGAAAGGAATAACACTCACACTAGCACCCATATCACATAAACCATGCACTGGTGCAGAGACGTCCTATACAAATGGTTTTTACCCCCTTTCAGCGACAGAGTTTTAAACCGTCGCCTTGCCTGTGTGTGCGATAGGGGGGTCCAACCCACACGACCCAGAAACCGTCGGCGATGGAGGCTCCAGTCACACACGCGGGGCAAAAAGAGCTCGTGTGCGATCGGGTGAGCCATCGTTTCCATTTGTATGTACGTCCTACACGGTGAATCCCAGACAAACGTTTCCATTCGTATGTACATCACACACAATTTTTATGTGGAAACGTTTGTGTAAGGTGGCCTAACGCAAACATTTGTCGGGCGGAAGTCATGTGTGACTGTTCATTGATCCAACACGCCTACTTTATAGAAACCGTGTGGGTTGTTTGAGTTCATCGCCCACGGTGTTGTCTGAGAAACCGTCTGCAATAGAAAAACCCAATAAGCAGGCTAATTGGCCAATTATTGATAATCCATTTAGTAATCAAATTGACATTTCATATCAAACACACCATATATTTCATATCCGTATTACGGCAACCAGGATTTCATAATTGAATTACATCAGATAGCTTCAGCACTTAGTTACACCATATAGGCATGTAGCTACCTACGACATTACACAACAGCGCCAAGTTTCACATGCAATATCTAAAACCTTTTGAAAATAGCATCATACATGGTAAATAGACAGATGAATCTCATTGGGAAAACTGCTGAAGCAGAAGGCGAATATTGAGCCTTCAGTGATGTTGAATGTCCTTGCAACTTTAGGCCAGTGGCTATGGATAATTGCCCGCCCAACCTTCGTCCTCTTGAGGAATACTTCAATATTGTACCGTGGGTGTTGAATGAATACCTTCCTCGCCTCTTGACCATGCATGTGGTCTGAGAGGTAATCATCGGTGAAGTGCTTTGCAAAGGATTGGAAACAAAGATATTCATAAATATTTATTCTAAATTTTGAAATGGCGCAAAGGAACAAAAAGGTAAAAGAGTTAGTACCATCGTCCTATAGTTGGTTGATGTCTTCTTCATTGTGCAAACAAAGATCTTGTTGTTATTCATCGCTAGTTTCTTTATCCTAACAATCCTTCTGAGTTTCTTGACTTGACTGATATTCATGGACATCTTATTTCCCCATTTGCAAAATGGGTCGAACAGTGGGTCTAAACCTCTGCAGCAGGACCTACATGTGCAAGACCAAATTGTTAAAAACCTAAATATTAGAATGGTTCCTGCAATTGGACAATAATGTGCTATTAGACAACGGACCATGCATGTGCGAACCTCGATGGTAAACCTCGGTGCCTCCCATTGTTTCCCTGCAACACATATAAGGCAGTTATTGATCAGGTTAAGTGAGAGTTGGCATACTATCAGTAGAATATGTTAATGAAAAATAAACAAATTGCAGATCCAGCAGATTAATTCGTGCCGCATGGAAAAGCTAGTTAACCAAACCAAGCATGCTTAAGAACTAGGAAATATGGCAAATGTATATGTTTCTCATGTACTACGTATTTTGTACAGCCAAATTTGATGTATTTCTCACATGCATAACAATACAAAATTGTACCCACAACAAATGAACATCACATTGCAGAACTGAACCAAACAGTTAACTGGACAGCACAAGAAATGAACCAAACAGTTAACTGAGCACCGTATTGCAGAATAGAACGTATACTAGAAGTCAGACAGTTAACCAAACCAAGCATGCTTAAGAACTACTGGGAAATATAGCAATTGTTGAACCAAACTGTTAACTGAACATCACATTTCAGTAGATCAGATTGCATATTAACATTACAGAGGACAATTCACTAGAAGACACCGGTGGTGGCCTCGAGAAAACACCACGAACTATCGTTTAAAGCAGCCAACCGCGTGGCAGCGGCCGCGCGCGAGGCGTCGACGGTGGCCTCGATGGCGAGGTGCTCCTCCAAGATCTGGCGGTCAGCACGCATGGCAGCCATTGCGACCTCATCCGTGCGTGTGGCCGCGATTTGCTTCTCTGCTGCCAGATGCTCCTTCAGCTCCTGGCTATACTGCGTGCAAAATGGCTATGGGTGGCGCTTATTTGGAGGATGGGGTAGTGGTTTGGGTGGAAGGTGCCGCGCCGGTGGTCGGGGCATGTGGGATGGAGAAGGAGGTTGGGGGTGGGGTGTGGATTACCTGACTATATCGACGAGGCCACGCAGCAGGAAGGAGCGTCGCCGGCGAGCAGGCGGCGCTGCAAGCAAGCAGTGAAGGTTTGAACTGGAAATGTGGCTTTTGGGCGGGGGGAGGCGGGGATCTAGATATTTCCGCGGTTGCCAAATTTTTGCTCGGTGCAGCGAAAAACTGGCGCCCAAGTGTTGCCGCGCTGGCGGTGGAATGTAGCCGACGAAACTTCCCCTAGATATTTTATACTACATCGCACACGATTCTTGCTAATAAACTATTTGGTGTACTTGATTTTTTCATTCTGATTTGAAAAACAAAATGAGGTTACGGTGGGAAAGGACGATGTTTGAATTGCTATACCATTTATCTACAGTGAACATGCAACTATAGGAGTTTTGTGTTATAACTTGGAATTAATCAGGGTTCGTTTGACCTTTTTATACATTAATTGAGTTTCTAGGCATTTAATGTGCATAATTCAAATTTGAACTACAAGCACATGCTCTAGTGCACCAAAATGGGTTGAAAAATCATATATGTCTCCTTGGGTGAATGTTTAGGTCCCATGCAAGAAATGGGGATGAATTTCAGACATCTGGGCATCGTGGCTCGTCTAGAAATATTGAGAAACTTGGTTTTAAAATTCCTGTAAATCCAAAACTCGCCTGAAAATCATGAAACTTGGCATGGTGTCATGGCACCAACATGTTGTGGTAAAAAAATTGGCCGATTTGGGACAACTTTTGGTATAAGCTTCTTACAAACCATAGCTTCTCTCGAGAAGCCTCATGGTTCCGAGAGGGAACATGTCACCCCTGTGTGCGAAACGGCATACGCTGCCTCTTCCCGTGTTGATTTATTTTACAGAGGCAACATGCAACTATAGGAGTTTTGTGTTACAACTTGGAATTATTCAGGGTTCGTTTGGCCTTTTTTATACATTAGTTGAGTTTCTAGGCATTTAATGTGCATAATTCAAATTTGAACTATAGGCACATGCTCCAGTGCACCAAAATGGGTTGAAAAATCATATATGTGTCCTTGGGTGAATGTTTAGGTCCCATGCAAGAAATGGGGATGAATTTCAAACATCTGGGCATCGTGGCTCGTCCGGAAACATTGAGAAACTTGGTTTTAAAATTCCTGTAAATCCAAAACTCGCCTGAAAATCATGAAACTTGGCATGATGTCATGACATGGCACCAACATGCTGTGGTAAAAAATTGGCCGATTTGGGACAACTTTTGGTATAAGCTTCTTACAAACCGTAGCTTCTCTCGAGAAGCCTCATGGTTCCGAGAGGGAACATGTCACCCCTGTGTGCGAAAGGGCATACACTGCCTCTTCCCGTGTTGATTTACTTTACAGAGGCAACATGCAACTATAGGAGTTTCGTGTTACAACTTAGAATTATTCAGGGTTCATTTGGCCTTTTTTATACATTAATTGAGTTTCTAGGCATTTAATGTGCATAATTCAAATTTGAACTACAGGCACATGCTCCAGTGCACCAAAATGGGTTGAAAACTCATATATGTGTCCTTGGGTGAATGTTTAGGTCCCATGCAAGAAATAGGAATGAATTTCAAACATCTGGGCATCGTGGCTCGTCCGGAAACATTGAGAAACTTGGTTTTAAAATTCCTGTAAATCCAAAACTCGCCTGAAAATCATGAAACTGGGCATGGTGTCATGAAATGACACCAACATGTTGTGGTAAAAAAATTGGCCGATTCGGGACAACTTTTGGTATAAGCTTCTTACAAATCGTAGCTTCTCTCGAGAAGCCTCATGGTTCCCTGTGTGCGAAACGGCATACGCTGCCTCTTCCCGTGATGATTTATTTCACAGAGGCAACATGCAACTATAGGAGTGGCATGCTAAAATATGAAATTATTCAGCGTTCGTTTTGCCTTCCTTTTACATGATTTGAGTTTTCTAGGCATTTTGGAACAAATAGCTGCCACGTTATTATTGCAAACGGTTGTATTCTTCCAACCGTGGGCGTTCCACTTACCATTTACTACCGCGGGCAGCTGTTTGATTAGACGGGACGCGTGCGAGCTGTTCGCCGCGCAGGCTCACCGGGAAGCGAGCCCTTTGACCTGCCATCGAGCAAAATTTATTGATGGCCTTGGTTTCGGCCGCCTCGGGAAGGTACATAGAACAGTTTCTAGTGCTCCTCCTACTCCTCCGTTCTTATCTATAAGTGTCGCCGCCGAGGATCGCCGCCTACTGCGATGGAGGACGAGCCAGCCAAGAAGCGGGGGCAGGTTGAGCCAGAACCGCAAGAGCCTCCCACGAGAGTGGACTTCATCAGCAGCCTCCCCGACAAGATGTTGGTAACCATCATATCCCTCCTCCCCATCAAATCTGGCGTGCGGACCACTGTCCTCTCCCGGCGGTGGCGCCCCCTCTGGCTCTCCACCCCCCTAGACCTCATCGAGGACGACGAGCTCTGTAGAGGGGAGCGCAAACGCTTGGACGCATTGTCCCACATCCTCGCCATGCACCCTGGGCCGGTTAGACGCCTTGTCATCGGCAAGTTCCATTCCAACTGCAGGGCCGAAAGCAAGTTTCACGAGTGGTTCCTATCCTCCGCCCTAGATCGGCTCGAGGAGCTCAGCTTTCATGCTGGACATCCGCGTTCGCTGCCGCCGTCCGCTCTCGGCCTCGCGCCCATGCTGTGCTACATTCAGGCAATGCCTTTTCCCCCAGATTGATGCCGTGCCCACTCTTCATCTTCCTAAACTGAAGCACCTCGAGCTCATGGGCTTCCGCATCTCGAGGGAGGATTTGCAGCACCTGCTCGGCGGCTGTACAATGCTTGAGTACCTTTGTCTTCAGGTGATGGATGGGTTCGGTAGCCTCCGCATCGCCTCGACGAATGCCCGTACGATTTATGTGCATTGCTGGTGCCGCGACAGGCTGTCATTTCAGGTGTTTCACGAAATGGTCATTGAGAATGCGCCTTTCCTTGAGAGATTGATTCTATTTGATAAAGAAGGTCCAACAAGAATCAGGGTCAACGACGCACCGAGATTGACAATGTTGGGCTATTCGTGTGATGAATTCTCCGGACTTGTTGCTGGATCATTACCCGCTCAGGTACAATAGTCTTATTCTTCTCATTCTTCTTATTGGACATCACATTTTATCTAAGTTTTGTTGATCTATGTTCGGCTGTCATCCAGAAAATGATTCCCACAAGCTTGACCCCGTCTCCATGCACAGTGAAGATCTTGGCACTACAATCTGTCGGCCCCGATCTGGATGAAGTTGTTAGATTCCTTAGATGTTTCCATGCACGGAGAAGCTATACATCGAGGTGATGCTCCTTTCCTGTTAATTGTTAACCACAACGGAGTACAATTTGTTGTTACTTTTACCCATGATTACAATGACAAATGTAGTATGATTTCTAAAGGAAATTTGGAGGATTTCAATACATATATTTTTTGAGATGTTAATCATGAACAATTGAAGATGTCATGTCACTCTATTCGTGTATTTTAGAAATCCTGCAAATCAAAGAGGCCCGAAGTTTTCAAAACTGCAGCTAGGCCCTAATATGTTGTCTTCGTTTGCAGATAGAAGCAAGCCAGAAAGTGGAAAATGTGGCGCAATATAACAATCCCATTGAATGCCTTAATCTTCATCTCACAGAAATTACTTTGAACCACTACCGAGGCACCCCACCAGAGATTAAATTCGCCAGGTTCTTTGTTCAGAGAGCAAGTGTGCTCAAGGTAATGAGGTTTGCATTATATTTAGTGCGCAGAAGTGAATGGTTTGCTGATCAGCGCAGGTGTCTACAACTGAATGGAAAAGTCTCTGCAGAAGCTGAATTTCAGTTTGGAACTACATATGACAGATTATTGAGAAGTCACAATATCAAACCGATGTATGACTTCTCGGTGACTGATCCATTCGCACAAATAGTGCATGGCTCAGATTCTGAAGAACATGAATCTAATTTGTAAGAACAGTTTGAACCTTGTAATGCTGGAATTTGAACCTTGCAATTTTCTGGTATCTGTGATATAACGTCATTGGATGTTAAATTTAGTTATGCAATCATGTCCTTATAAGTATATATGTTTGTTGTTCTGTAGACAGAGCATAGATGTTGTGCACACAGAGCAAATCACATCGCACACGGACTAAACTACATAACCCATCGGTCATGAATTCATCAATCGCTGACAATTATTTACCACCAACCGTTTGCCCACAACACAGACGGCTTATTCGCAGGAATCGTCCATGTTGTTATCCGTCTTCCCACACATTTTGGATTACTGACCTGTTTCCCGCGTATCACACACACCTTGTTAAGTTGAACCGTTTCTGTTCTGTTGGGTAATCGCAAATAGTTCATCCGAGTGAATTGTATGCCGTGTATCGCACACACCTTGATCTGTCTGACCGTTTCTGTTGTGTTGGGTAATCACAAACAGTTCATCCGAGTGAACTGTATGCCGTGTATCGCACACACACCACGAACCTGCTGACCGTGTTTGTTATTCTAGCTTATCGCAAACAGTTAGAATGGATCAACTGCATGCCACGTATCGCACACGCGTCTCTAATCTGAATCATTTTTTATGCCTTCGGCATCGCAAACAGTTCGTATTATATGCGACGGTTTTATTACGACACCGTTTGCGATTCATGCAGCGCACACAGTTTGGTCGCGGGGTCTCTGATTCATGTGTCACGTTAGCGGTCGCCTGCAGTAGTGATGATAGCAATGATCTCCAATCTTAATAGAAACAACAGGCATGCCAACTACGGGCTTGTTCTTGTCTAACTTGTCTCATTTATTTCTAACGGGTTTAGCAATTCTAGCAGCTTCATCACAAAAATATATGACATGTCCATCAATATTATCAACCAAAAGATCTTTAACCATTGCAAAATTAGGTTCAACTTTAATTTGTTCAGAAGGTCTAGGTGCTCTTATATTACTTTTATTAACCACAGTTGAAGCTTTTGCATGTTCCTTAATCCTAACAGGGAAAGGAGGTTTCTCGATATAAGCAGTAGGCACAACTAGATCAACATTGTAAACAATTATTTCTTCTTTAACACTAACAGGTTCTTCATTTAATTCAATAGGTGGATGAAACTTAAACCATTTCTCCTTAGGGAGATCAACATGAGCAGCAAAAGATTCACAAAAAGTAGCTACTATCTCAGAGTCAAGTCCATATTTAGTACTAAACTTATGAAAAGCATCAGTTTCCATAAAAGATTTAACACAATCAAACTTAAGATTTATACCTGACTCTTTACCTTTGTCGATTTCCCAATCTTCAGAGTTGCATTTAATTCTTTCCAAAAGATCCCATTTGAATTCAATAGTCCTCTTCATAAAGGAACCAGCAGAAGAATTATCGAGCATGGATTGATCATTATGAGAAAGCCGAGCATAAAAGTTTTGAATAATTATTTCTCTTGAGAGCTCATGATTGGGGCATGTGTGCAGCATATACTTAAGCCCCCCCCCCAAGCTTGAGCGATACTTTCTCCTTCACGAGGCCAAAAATTATATATATAATTCCAATCACGATGAACCAAATGCATAGGATAAAATTTCTGGTGAAATTCCAGCTTCAACCTGTTCCAATCCCATGTTCCAGTATCATCACATAGCCTATACCATGTCAATGCCTTTCCCTCTAAAGATAAAGGTAATACCTTCCTCTTAACTCAATCCTCGGATAAACCTGCAAGCTTCAACAATCCACAAATTTCATCTATATATATCAAGTGCATATCAGGATGTACCTTTCCATCTCGTGCATAAGGATTAGCTAGCAGTTTCTCTATCATACCCGAAGGAATTTCAAAATAAATATTTTCAGTAGGTTCAGTAGGTTGAGGGGAAACTCTCAATGCTTCCGGTCGAGGTGAAGATACCCCGAACAAACCCCTCCAAGGATTACTTTCCATAGTGACAAGTGACAGCAAATTTCAGCACGAAATATAAATGTTTCCTTACCAAATTCCACTCACCAAAGGCGCTTCACTCCCCGGCAACAGCGCCAGAAAAGAGTCTGGATGACCCACAAGTATAGGGGATCAATCGTAGTCCTTTCGATAAGTAAGTGTGTCGAACCCAATGAGGAGCAGAAGGAAATGACAAGCGGTTTTCAGCAAGGTATTCTCTGCAAGTACTTAAAGTAGCAGTAACAGATAGTTTTGATAGCAAGATAATTCGTAACAAGTAACAAGTATAATAAAGTGCAGCTAGGTGGCCCAATCCTTTTTGTAGCAAAGGAAAAGCCGGAACGGTCTCTTATATAAAGCAAAGAGTTCTCGAGGACACATGGGAATTCTCATCTGGTCACTTTCATCATGTTTGTTTGATTCGCATTCGCTACTTTGATAATTTTTATGTGGGTGGACCGGTGCTTGGGTGCTATTCTTACTTGAACAAGCCTCCCACTTATGATTACCCCCTCTCGCAAGCATCCGCAACTATGAAAGAAAAATTAAGATAAATCTAACCATAGCATGAAACATATGGATCTAAATCAGCCCCTTACGGAATAGCGCATAAACTAGGGTTTAATCTTCTGTCACTCTAGCAACCCATCATCTAATTACTACTCCACAATGCCTTCCCTTAGGCCCAAAGATGGTCAAGTGTCATGTAGTCGATGTTCACACGACACCACTAAAGGAAGCAACAACGTACATATCATCAAAATATCGAACGAATACCAAATTCACATGATTACTTGTGACAAGACTTCTCCCATGTCCTCAAGAACAAAAGTAACTACTCACAAATCATATTCATGTTCAAGATCAGAGGGGTATTGAATAGCATTAAGGATCTGAACATATAATATTCCACCAAATAAACCAACTAGCATCAACTACAAGATGTAATCAACACTACTAGCAACCCATAGGTACCAATCTGAGGTTTTGAGAGAAAGATTGAATACAAGAGATGAACTAGGGTTTGAGATGAGATGGTGCTGGTGAAGATGTTGATGAAGATTGGTCCTCCCACGATGAGAGGATCGTTGGTGATGTTGATGGCTTCGATTTCCCCCTCCCGGAGGAAACTATCCCCGGCGGAATCGCTCCGCCGGAGAGCAAAATTGCTCTTGCCCATGTTCCGCCTCGAGACGGCGATGCTTCATCCCAAAAGTCTTCTCTTTACTTTTTCTAGGGAAAATAGCCTTACATAGCAGAAGATGGGCCCTGGAGGCCTGCCAGGGGCGCCACAAGCTCGGGAGGCGCGCCCAGGGGGGTAGGGCGCGCCCCCAGGCATGTCGCTTCCTGTTGGGTCCCCCTCTGGTATTTATTCAGCCAATATTTTTTATATATTCCAAAACAATTCTCCATAAATTTTAGGTCATTTGGAGGTATGCAGAATAGCTATCTCTGTTGCACCCCTTTCCGGTCCAGAATTCCAGCTCCCGGCAATCTCCCCCTTCATGTGAAACTTGCAAAATAAGAGAGAAAATGCATAAGAATTGTATCATAAAGTGAAATAATGACCCAAAACATAATAAATAACAGTAGGAAAACATGATGCAAAATGGACGTATCAATCACTCCTCCACATACGATATCTCCTTGTGCATGATTTGCTTGATGCGCGAGGTGTAGCAAAAGTATTGCCCCTAGGTTGGGCGAATAACCGACGTCTAGGTTTGCTGCTTTCCCGAGAACTAGCATGTTCTCATCATTCACCTTAGAAACTTCTCCTCGTGCCTGCAACGAGTTAGTGATAACATAGGAGAAATAACGTATAGCAGGACTTTCAATGCAACTGGCTCTTTGCTTAGAGCCATGGTGACTCATCCGAAGAAAGGATTGCCTTGGGTGCGGGTCAGTGAAATCATAAACATATCTAATATCATCATCATTGTTAGGGAAGCCAAAGTAGTTACACCGCTCAGCAAAAGTGATGTTAAAGTCTTGGTCAAGGAGACGGAAAGTGATCCTCTCCTCCTCATATGCATTTGGCATTAAACCAACATTGTGCGAGAGAGTACTACGAAACTCAAGCGTCAATCGTTCATAAGTCTCACATCCCTGATAAATAAAATGATGCAGCCCGGCATTATGACAAAGCAAATTAAAATCATGAGTGATACCTAGCTTGGCGAGAGTATTCGCACAAGCCCATTTGGTTGCTTTGATCTTCCATGTGGTGAGCTTCTGGAACTTCTTCCTTTCTCCACGGTCGGTGAAGACGATCCCCTGAGTGAAAACTTGTTGCGGTTGTGCGGTGGATGAACTCGAACCACCGCGTACGCAAGAAGACCTCCGTGTAAACATCTATAAAACAATTTTTTAGTCCAATACAATGAAACAATAATGATCCTACGGTACTCACGACATCATACTCCTCTAAAAACATTAACAAATCCATGCCAAACTCAAGTTTGAATAAAAAATGTGCATATCCTAAACATGGCAATGCTAGGCATGTAAAACGTGGATTCACGAAAAATAAATTGGGGATTGGACGAGAAACGTACCGTAGATCGATCACACGGAAGGATTCGAACTGAAAACGAACGAGTAGAGAGATCGGGCGAAGTTTTGCTAGGGTTTGGAGAGGTTGTAACGCCCCCATGTAATAGCTACAGTAATCACCCCTTTGACAGTGCCATGTCATCATGATTAACCATGCTTGAGCATCATTGCATCATATCTCATTTCAAATTCCAATATAAACTTGCAATTCAAACCTAAAGTGAAAATCAAAGTTGTTCAAAACCAGAAACTAAAATGTTCATTAAATAGCACATAATTCATAACTAATTATGTTGGGGAAAACAACATCACCATAATTCCAAAATTTGCCCCTAGCTAATTAAAACAGTAACTAAACAGCACAAATTAACACTAAATTGTTTAATAGGATTTAAAGTAAATTCATAATTTAATCAAACCAATTTCTGGTGAATGAGAATAACACACTGATAATTATGGGTCAATCCACATATTTTATAAAAGTCATTAAGTACTCGAACAATTTGCAAAGCAGTGGAAAAGAAAAGGGGCAAAGGCCTACTGTGTACTTGGGCTGCAAGTGCACAGTAGCCGGCCCAGCCCACCAGCGCCATCATCGTCTTCGTCGCGCTGTCGCCTGGCGCGCGCGACAGCGTCGTCGTCTCGCCACGCGCCGGCCATCCGCGCCGTCCCCGACGCCGTTAAGGCCTCGCCCGTGCCCCTCTCGACCGCCCCGAACCCTAGCCCCCCTCAGTCGCCCCCGCACGCTTCCTCCCTCTCGATCCCCACCTCTCTCGCAACGTCGCCGTCGTTGCCGCGCTCGATCCCGCGGCCACCGACGACCTCGAGCCCCGCTGAGACGCTCACAAGCACCGCCGCGACCACCCCGTACTCCTTGACCACGACCCTGAGCTCCGGAGCCCCTGCTGCGACCTCCCCGAGCTCTTCATCGCCGCACGGTCGCCGGCGCTTCTCCGGCGAATGCCGCCGCCCTGCTGCTCCTAAGCTCCCACCGGGCCTTCGTGTGCCTCCCCGGTGAGCCTCCCCTCCTTTCCCCTCTCCTAGCGCTGCTCCTAGCCGCCGGTAGCCGCCGATTCGCCTGAGCCCGAAACCCGCCGCCGTGTAGCACGTCGCCGGCGAGGCTCCGACGACCATTTGGTCTCGGGCTCGTGCCCGTTCGCCTCGTCGTGCCGCGTAGATCCTCCCCAGCTATTCCTTTCGCCCGAACGCGCGCCGCAACTGCGTTCCCATCGCTCGCCCGAAAGCTTCGCCGCCGGCGAGCTCATACCGCTCGGCTCCGGCCGCCGCAGCCCGCGAGACCGCCGCCATTCGCTCCGGCTCGTCGCCAGCTTTCGAACGAGCCCAACCCCGCTGCAAACGGTGCCCCCTGCGCGATTTCCGGTCACCTCCCGTGCCGCGCCGCCGCGTTTCGCGCTCGCCGACGTGGCCTGACCGCTGGGACCCCCTGTGTCGCTGACGGGTGGGTCCCGTTGACCTGTTGACCCGGTCAACGCTGACGTGGCCCCTCCTGTCGCTGACATGCGGGTCCCGCCAGCTAAAACGATTTTTAAAAAATAGAAAATGTGTTAATTAATTTAATTAGATAATTAAAACACTAATTGCTCACTGACAAGTAGGTCCCACCCCTAATTAACGTAATTTAGTTAAGTTTAAACCCTGATTAGCTTAATGTGAGGCTGACATGTGGGTCCCACTGGACCCACTGGTCAGTTTGACCCTGGTCAGCCCCTGTTGACTGCTGACGTCAGCATTGCATCATGCTGACGTCATCCCAACACTGTTCTGGATAATTCGAATTAATTGATTAAAATAATTTCAGAAAATTAATAAAACTTTAGAAAATCATATCTTTTAAACCATAAGTCAGATGAAAATAATTTATATATGAAAGTTGATCAGAAAATTGCCACGAATCCAAATATGCCATCCATTCATCTGTCACATGCCTCTAGCTATCTGAACATGGAACTTTTTGACCGTTTGCAGTAGATGAATAGTGCACCACTTTAATAAAACAAATCCAATTAAATTTTTATTAATTCCCAAGAGTTATCTAAATCATATAGTTTGACAGTAAAGCACATTTGCATATCTTTTAGGCATGTCATGCATCAGTGATTGCATTTGTTTGATTTATATTTATTGTTTCTTCCCCCTCCTTCTCTCTCGATAGACGCCGAGACCGACGCCGTCCCAGCAGAGTTCGACTACACCCCCGACGAGCAGCCGTTTGTCGATCAGCCTCTCTCAGCAGAGCTTCCAGGCAAGCAAACCCCCTTGACGCATGCCTATATCATCCATTCCTTCTCCCTCCTGCTTGCATTAGAAATTGTTGCATTTTGATTTGTCCTAATCTGATGCATAGCCTGTCCTTGTAATTGCTGTTGATACATGCCTTATTATCCAAACTGCTTAGTATAGGTTGGATGGAAAACCATCTGTGGCCCCTCTCCCTTGCTGTAGTTGCTCCGCTTTAGTACCTGTGCCCCGTTAGAATGATCGACGGGCTGAGAACAGCACATCACCGCACACCCCCTAAATTGCCCGACACTGCAGAGCTGGCATCGAGTGCCGAGGGTGATACCTCTTAGCTCACTTCCGATGGTGTCTCTGTGGAATAGCTATACGGACGTGTGTTATCGAGGGTGATTCCTCTTTCATCACTTCCAATAAAGCTGACGTCGTGCAACTCCCCGAGTGGAAGCCATCGAGGGTGATTCCTCCTGGTTCTCCTTGACGGATGACATCGAGTGGAATCCATCGAGGGTGATTCCTCGGATTCCTCCTCGATACTTGGACACACGGTTACTTTGACCTTTGTTACAGGCGGGTCCACCTCGAGAGGTACCCGCGCGGGGAAATGTAAAGTCGGGCTGGCCCCAAGGGTGCCCGCGAGCGAATATCATTAAAGACGGGTCAGCTCCAAGAGCACCCGCGCGATACTAAATACGCCTAACGGAACTGGGTATTTGATCTGAGTGGGTCGTCGTGCCCATTTCGCACTACCACCACGTGGGATAATGGTTTAATGGGGCCCTCTGCAGCGTAGTATCAGCTGAAAGCTCTTCAGACGTCACAGGTTACTTTGCGGGCTGATCGCCGGGATTGGGCTGGTTACGTCACTGGGTTGTCCAGTGTCGCGCCTGTTTCTCCGGCCAGCCACGCAACGTGCAGGAGTGCAATGGGTGATGGGCCCAAGACCCCTGCGCACTTAGGATTTAGACCGGCGTGTTGGCCTCTCTGCTGAGCTCTAGGTCGGGCTGCGTTGTGTCGATCACCCGAGGCCGGGTATTACCCAGCAAGTGTATCCGGCCGGAGGTAATCGAGCGTGTTGGGTAACAGTAGTGCACCCCTGCAGGGAAGATATCTATTCGAATAGCCGTGTCCACGGTAACAGGACGCTTGGAGTTGTGCCCGGATCCATGACAACTATAAAGAGATGATGATACATGATAAACTGTTAATACTGCTCTCAGGATCGCTTTCTCGCAGGGTGTCGAGAAAGGATCTCAGGGCATTGCTACTGTATGACAACATGTATGCTACTACTATCTACTCTCTTCTGATGCTGCAAGACTGCTTGAAGATGCTAGTCTTCGATAGGCTAGGCCTTTCTCTCTCCTCTGGCATTTCTGCAATACAGTCCACAAATATAGCCTTCTCATTTGATACCATTGCATGTTTAGCATAGTTCTGCTGTCAGTCTTGCGAGTACTTTGGATGAGTACTCACGGTTGCTTTGCTATTATTTTCCCCCATACCCTATTGTTGATACATCAGACGATGGAGCCCAGGAGCCAGATGCCACCGCCGGAGCTTACTACCAGGAGGGTCCCGATGGTACTTACTTCTAGATCGAGCCAGCAGACCAGGAGTAGTTAGGAGGCTCCCAGGCAGGAGGCCTGCGCCTTTTCGATCTGTATCCCCTGTTTGTGCTAGCCATCTTATGGCACCCGTGACTAACTATGTCTGTACTCAGATATCATTTGTGTGTATGACTTATGTATTCGGGTCCTCGCGATCCCTGGTTTGTAATATGATGATTTATGTTTGAATTTGTGCCTAAAGTTGTGTTGTGATATTGATTAGTGAGTCCCTAATCTTGGTCGTACGCGTCTGCGTGTATGATTAGCGTACGGTCAAATTGGGGGCGTCACAAGTTGGTATCAGAGCCGACTGCCTGTAGGAAGCCCCTATCCAACTCCTTGGCCGTAGTTGAGTCTAGTGTTTCCGAAAACTATTTTACTAACATGGCTGTGTGGCTTACGGGCCCACGTCGCCAACTGGGTGGTATTAGGATCTTTTATTTCTCTTCTATACTCTGGGACTCTGAACTCTCTTCCTTTCGGGTTAAATGAATTTTACTAACGCCGACACTAGGATCTCGTAATCTCGTCCACCCGGAGAGCTGGATTATCAGTGCTTGTTTCCCTATCATTGATCTGATTATTCTGATAATCACATTTTCCTTTCCATTGGTCTGTTTAATCTTTCTCTCCAAATTATATTATATTTGTCATTGTCGTTTGACAATCCTGAGTTGCCTCTGTTTCAGATGGATCGTCTGTTCCCACCACGCCCCGCGACGCAGCTTGTGCTTCGCACTTCGGCTCGCAATGCCCCTGGCTTTCCAGCTGTCCTGATCGCCCTCCTGACCAGACTTGGTTACCGATGGTACCCCGAGTACATGGTCTACGAGGATTACCGCGAGTTCAACCAGGAGCAGTATCATGCTGATGTTCGCATCTATGATCAGAGGGATGACTCAGACACCGAGTTGCACCTTTTTCACGGTATCGGTGTGACGATTGAGATGGCAGTCCATGATGCTGCCTATTCTGCTGTCGCACGACTCCGTGGAGAGCATCGTAGCTTGGATGCCTCTGAGTTCCGATACATTCCGTATGCGCCTACTGGAGATGCTACTGGATACTACACAGCTATCTGTGCCCCTTACGAGCGTCGTCGATACGACCCGCACGTGTTGATTCAGTGCACTCAGGCTCTGGATCGCACTAACCGGGCTCTTACAGTCGAGCTGTTTGCCACTCGAGCACGTCTCTACGATGCTATGACACAGTTGCTACCAGCTGTTCGAGCAGGGATACATCCGGAGTATATCCTTTACCCGCGCAGGACTCAGATGCCGGCAGGTATCGATTGGCCTGCTGTTGGAGGTCACAGGCCTGCGCGTGGACCTCTTCATTCAGTTCGAGACCGGGTTCTGCATCAGAGTGCACACGGAGAGCAGGACTTTTCTGCTACAGAGATTCATCGTCCGCACTTGCACTTGCAGTTACCCCGTTTCAGTGGTTTTCCCCGACGTTGATGTAGCCTTTGCTATGTCTCGTTGTGTAGTTCCTCACCGCGTGCCTGCGCGCCGCCTAGTATGTCTTTTTCCTTAATTTTACGCCGTTATGCTGTCCGCATGTAACCGACTCTGTGTATGGATCTGTATGTCGTAATTGACTATTACTATGTATTGATGCACTACTCATTCATTGTCGTGTTACATCATGTTTGTCGCTAAACACTCGCAAGTGCTTTTTCTAAACTACCCCCTGTTGAAATTTTAGCAGGATGGTTAGACCAGGTGGTCGTGGTCGTGCCCCTGAGCAGCCACCACCGCCCGACTACATGGCCGCAATGATGCAACAATTCGAGCTGAACCGTCAGTTTATGACTAATATTATGGCTCAGTTTCCGCATCAGAACAATCAGAACCACAACCCAGCTTCAATAACACTGTCAGAGTTTGTGCGCCTCAACCCTACTATTTATCGCAATTCTGAACAGCCACTGGATGCCGATGACTGGCTTCGCGACATCGCCTTTGAGATGGAGTCTGCCAATGTCGCCCCTGAAAGCCTTGTCGCCTTCGCGACCTACTTCCTGAAGGGACCCGCTGCTCAATGGTGGTCCACTCACAAGCGTACACTGCCTGCTGGGACAATCGTTACTTGGGGTGAGTTTCAGACTGCCTTCCGTGCTCGCTATATTCCTCAGGGGATCATAGATCGGAAGAAGACCGAGTTCCGCAACCTCGTTCAGGGCAACAAGACCGTCGAAGCCTATCAGCGGGAGTTCCTTAACTTATCCCGCTATGCTGAAGAAGACATTCCAACTGATGCTCGTAGACAGGAGAAGTTCCGTAGTGGACTCCACCCAGACCTCGAGCTTGCACTTGCTGCTCAAGACGTCACCGACTTTGCCACTCTCGTGAACAAGGCTATTCTGGTTGAGACCGCTCAGATCAAGCACAAGGAGTCGCAGAAGCGCTATCGTGACATTGGCTCATCTTCGAGCCCAGCACAGAAGCGTCGTATCTGGATTCCCAATAGTGTGTACCGTCCAGCTGCCCCTGCGTCAAGACCCTCTTATGCTGCACCCTGTCTGCCTCCTCCACCACCGAGGCAACCAAGAGTTCAAGCTGCTCCACCGCGTGTTGCTCCTCTTCGCCCTGAAGATGGTCTATGCTTCAAGTGCCGCAAACCAGGTCACCTTGCTAAGGACTGCAGCCAGAATCACAATCAGCTGGCTTTTCCTCGTAATGGCCGTGGTAATGGTCGTGGCAACAATCAGACCCGCAACTATAATACTGGGTCTGCTGCTTATGGTCGTGGACATGCTTACAACATTGATATCGAAGAAGTCCAAGATCAACCTGCTACTGTGATGGGTACCCTTCTCCTTAATTCAGTACCCACTTCTGTTTTATTTGATTCAGGAGCATCGCATTCATTCATGTCTGAAGCATTTGCATTATCACATGACATTGCGTTTGATTAAATGAACCTACAAATGGTCGTCCGTACCCCTGGAGGTCAGTGTCAAACCTCTGTGATGGCACACAATGTCCCTGTTGAAATTGAAGGGTTGGAATTCCTTGTTTCACCCATTATCCTGAAGTCTTCCACCATAGACCTCATTTTGGGAATGGATTGGTTGAAAGCTCATATTGCTAACATCAATTGTGCCACTAAAGTCGTCCAACTCTTGCACCCCTCAGATGAGATAGTGATCTACACCGCCCGGATTACCCGGAATGCCGAAGCTCAGATATATGCTCTGAATGCTTTGAACGCCTCACCTCTGGAAGGGATTGAGAACGTTCCGGTCGTTCGTGACTTTCCGGACGTCTTTCCGGAGGAACTTCCAGGAATACCCCCGGTTAGAGCCGTCGAGTTCGTCATCGACTTGAAGCCTGGCACTACCCCTATTGCGAAGCGTCCTTATAAGATGCCTCCGCATGAACTTCTCGAGCTTAAGGAAGAAATCGACAAGTCACTGAAAAAGGGTTTCATCCGCCCCAGCTCCTCTGCTTGGGGAGCACCTTCTCTCTTTGTTAAGAAGAAGGATGGAACTAACCGATTGGTCCAGGACTATCGGCCCATTAACCAAGCCACAATCCAGAACAAATATCCACTGCCCCGGATTAACGATCTTTATGATCAGCTTGCTGGATCCTCTGTGTTCTCGAAACTCGATTTGAGGTTGGGTTATCATCAGATCCGAGTTCGAAAGGAGGATATTCCGAAGACTGCTTTTGTTACTCGCTATGGATCATACGAGTACACTGTTATGTCCTTCGGATTAACTAATGCTCCGGCAACCTTCTCCCGATTGATGAATTATATCTTCATGGACTACCTCGACAAGTTCGTCGTGGTCTACTTGGATGATATCCTGATATATTCCAAGAATGAAGAAGAACACGCCAAACATCTTCGGCTTGTATTGGAGAAGTTACGAGAACACCAGTTATATGCCAAGTACTCTAAGTGTGAATTTTGGTTATCCGAGGTGACTTATCTTGGTCACGTGATTTCCAAAGATGGCATTGCCGTTAACCCCGAGCGAGTTCAGGCTATTCTAGACTGGACTCCTCCGAAGAATGTCAAGCAAGTCAGGAGTTTTCTTGGACTCGCTAGTTATTGTCGACGATTCGTTGAGAACTTCTTGAGGATTGCAAAGCCATTAACTGACCTGCTCCACAAGGGTGTTAAATTTGAATGGACAGAAAAATGTCAAGAAAGCTTTCAGATGCTTAAAGATAAGTTGACATCTGCCCCAGTGTTAGCACCCCCGGATTCTCAAAAGGACTTCGAGATTTACTGTGATGCGTCTCGTCAAGGATTAGGCTGTGTCCTAATGCAAGAACGCAGAGTAGTTGCTTATGGCTCTCGTCAATTGCGTCCTCACGAGGAAAATTATCCGGTACATGATCTCGAGCTTGCTGCAGTTATTTATGCTCTGAAGCTATGGCGACATTACCTCCTTGGTAATCGTTGCGAGATATACACAGATCATAAGAGTTTGAAGTATCTGTATACCCAGCCAGACTTCAACCTTCGTCAACAAAGATGGCTTGAGACAGTAGCCGATTATGATATGAATATCTCCTACACCCCTGGCAAGGCTAATGTAATGGCCGATGCCTTGAGCCGCAAGGCTTATTGCAACAACCTCATGGTTCAGGAAGCACAACCTATGCTTTATGAAGAGCTTCGCAAATTGAACCTTCACATTGTTCCTCAGGGTTATCTCAATACCCTGGAGGTTGAGCCAGACCTCGAGCGCAACATCAAGACCAGACAGAATTATGACTCTGAAGTTGAGAAGATTAAGAAGTACCTCTCCAAGGGTAATCCTTCTTTCTACCATGTTGGTGAGGATGGAGCTTTGTTCTTCAAAGGCCGCCTAGTGGTCCCCAGAAAGCATAATCTGGACTCTCGTTCGGATGTCATGAAAGAAGCACATGACACGCCCTTGTCTATTCACCCTGGTAGTATCAAAATGTACCAAGACATTCGTCAGCGGTACTGGTGGCCCGATATGAAACATGATATTGCTAAGTATGTTGCTGAGTGTGACGTTTGCCGTCGCATCAAAGCAGAACATCAAAGGCCTGCTGGAACTCTGCAACCCCTTGAAATTCCGGAATGGAAATGGGACAAAGTCCAAATGGACTTCATTACTGGTTTTCCCAGATCGCAGAAGGGTCATGATGCTATCTTTGTCGTCATCGACCGATTCTCAAAGGTTGCTCACTTTCTGCCTGTCAAGGAGACAATCACTGCTAGTCAGTTAGCAGACTTGTATGTTTCCAGAATTGTGTCACTCCACGGTGTTCCGTTGGAGATCAGTTCAGATCGTGGCAGCCTCTTTACTTCCAGGTTTTGGAGTAGTTTCCAAGAAGCCATGGGAACTCATCTGTCTTTTAGCACTGCTTATCACCCTCAGTCTCAGGGTCAAGTCGAAAGAGTTAACCAAGTGCTTGAAGATATGCTTCGAGCTTGCGTCATCTCATTCGGTAAGAAATGGGAAGAATCTCTCCCATATGCCGAATTCTCTTACAACAGTGGCTATCAAGCTAGTCTGAAGATGGCACCATTTGAAGTTCTCTATGGACGTAAGTGTCGAACCCCTCTGAATTGGTCAGAAACTGGGGAACGTTCACTCGTTGGACCGGACATTATTCAACAAGCTGAAGAACAAGTCCGCATAGTCCGTGAACATCTGAAAACTGCTCAGTCTCGTCAGAAGAGCAACTATGACCGAAAGCACAAGGTAATGGTCTATCAGCCTGGTGAGCAAGCTTACCTTCGCGTCACTCCGATGAAAGGCACCCACCGATTCGGAATCAAGGGCAAGTTAGCTCCTCGCTATATTGGCCCGTTTCGCATTCTCGCTCGTCGAGGAGAAGTGGCATATCAATTGGAATTGCCGCCAAACCTTTCTCAAGTGCATGATGTCTTTCATGTGTCGCAACTTCGTCGCTGTTTTAAGGATCCTATCCGAGCTGTGGATCATGATGTACTTGAATTTCGAGAAGATCTGTCTTATCCAGAATATCCGATCCGCATTCTAGATCAAACTGAACGTCGGACTCGTCGAAAGTCGATCAAGTTCCTCAAGGTTCAGTGGTCAAATCATTCTGAGGATGAGGCCACTTGGGAATGCGAGGACCGTCTTCGTAAAGGATACCCTACTTTCTTTCAGTCTTCCTCTTAATTCTCGGGACGAGAATTCTTGTTAGAGGAGGAGAATTGTAACGCCCCCATGTAATAGCTACAGTAATCACCCCTTTGACAGTGCCATGTCATCATGATTAACCATGCTTGAGCATCATTGCATCATATCTCATTTCAAATTCCAATTTAAACTTGCAATTCAAACCTAAAGTGAAAATAAAAGTTGTTCAAAACCAGAAACTAGAATGTTCATTAAATAGCACATAATTCATAACTAATTATGTTGGGGAAAACAACATCACCATAATTCCAAAATTTGCCCCTAGCTAATTAAAACAGTAACTAAACAGCACAAATTAACACTAAATTGTTTAATAGGATTTAAAGTAAATTCATAATTTAATCAAACCAATTTCTGGTGAATGAGAATAACACACTGATAATTATGGGTCAATCCACGTATTTTATAAAAGTCATTAAGTACTCGAACAATTTGCAAAGCAGTGGAAAAGAAAAGAATTGGAAAAAGAAAAAGAAAAGGGGCAAAGGCCTACTGTGCACTTGGGCTGCAAGTGCACAGTAGCCGGCCCAGCCCACCAGCGCCATCATCGTCTTCGTCGCGCTGTCGCCTGGCGCGCGCGACAGCGTCGTCGTCTCGCCACGCGTCGGCCATCCGCGCCGTCCCCGACGCCGTTAAGGCCTCGCCCGTGCCCCTCTCGACCGCCCCGAACCCTAGCCCCCCTCAGTCGCCCCCGCACGCTTCCTCCCTCTCGATCCCCACCTCTCCCGCAACATCGCCGTCGCTGCCGCGCTCGATCCCGCGGCCACCGACGACCTCGAGCCCCGCTGAGACGCTCACAAGCACCGCCGCGACCACCCCGTACTCCTCGACCACGACCCCGAGCTCCGGAGCCCCTGCTGCGACCTCCCCGAGCTCTTCATCGCCGCACGGTCGCCGGCGCTTCTCCGGCGAATGTCGCCGCCCTGCTTCTCCTAAGCTCCCACCGGGCCTTCGTGTGCCTCCCCGGTGAGCCTCCCCTCTTTTCCCCTCTCCTAGCGCTGCTCCTAGCCGCCGGTAGCCGTCGATTCGCCTGAGCCCGAAACCCGCCGCCGTGCAGCACGTCGCCGACGAGGCTCCGACGACCATTTGGTCTCGGGCTCGTGCCCGTTCGCCTCGTCGTGCCGCGTAGATCCTCCCCAGCTATTCCTTTCGCCCGAACGCGCGCCGCAGCTGCGTTCCCATCGCTCGCCCGAAAGCTTCGCCGCCGGCGAGCTCATACCGCTCGGCTCCGGCCGCCGCAGCCCGCGAGACCGCCGCCATTCGCTCCGGCTCGTCGCCAGCTTTCGAACGAGCCCAACCCCGCTGCAAACGGTGCCCCCTGCGCGATTTCCAGGCACCTCCCGTGCCGCGCCGCCGCGTTTCGCGCTCGCCGGCGTGATTCCGGCGAGTCGCCGGTGGCCGCCGACGTGGCCTGACCGCTGGGACCCCCTGTGTCGCTGACGGGTGGGTCCCGTTGACCTGTTGACCCGGTCAACGCTGACGTGGCCCCTCCTGTCGCTGACACGCGGGTCCCGCCAGCTAAAACGATTTTTAATAAATAGAAAATGTGTTAATTAATTTAATTAGATAATTAAAACACTAATTGCTCACTGACAAGTAGGTCCCACCCCTAATTAACCTAATTTAGTTAAGTTTAAACCCTGATTAGCTTAATGTGAGGCTGACATGTGGGTCCCACTGGACCCACTGGTCAGTTTGACCCTGGTCAGCCCCTGTTGACTGCTGACGTCAGCATTGCATCATGCTGACGTCATCCCAACACTGTTCTGGATAATTCGAATTAATTGATTAAAATAATTTCAGAAAATTAATAAAACTTTAGAAAATCATATCTTTTAAACCATAAGTCAGATGAAAATAATTTATATATGAAAGTTGATCAGAAAATTGCCACGAATCCAAATATGCCATCCATTCATCTGTCACATGCCTCTAGCTATCTGAACATGGAACTTTTTGACCGTTTGCAGTAGATGAATAGTGCACCACTTTAATAAAACAAATCCAATTAAATTTTTAATAATTCCCAAGAGTTATCTAAATCATATAGTTTGACAGTAAAGCACATTTGCATATCTTTTAGGCATGTCATGCATCAGTGATTGCATTTGTTTGCTTTATATTTATTGTTTCTTCCCCCTCCTTCTCTGTCGATAGACTCCGAGACCGACGCCGTCCCAGCAGAGTTCGACTACACCCCCGACGAGCAGCCGTTTGTCGATCAGCCTCTCTCAGCAGAGCTTCCAGGCAAGCAAACCCCCTTGACGCATGCCTATATCATCCATTCCTTCTCCCTCCTGCTTGCATTAGAAATTGCTGCATTTTGATTTATCCTAATCTGATGCATAGCCTGTCCTTGTAACTGCTGTTGATACATGCCTTATTATCCAAACTGCTTAGTATAGGTTGGATGGAAAACCATCTGTGGCCCCTCTCCCTTGCTGTAGTTGCTCCGCTTTAGTACCTGTGCCCCGTTAGAATGATCGACGGGCTGAGAACAGCACATCACCGCACACCCCCCTAAATTGCCCGACACTGCAGAGCTGGCATCGAGTGCCGAGGGCGATACCTCTTAGCTCACTTCCGATGGTGTCTCTGTGGAATAGCTATACGGACGTGTGTTATCGAGGGTGATTCCTCTTTCATCACTTCCAATAAAGCTGACGTCGTGCAACTCCCCGAGTGGAAGCCATCGAGGGTGATTCCTCCTGGTTCTCCTTGACGGATGACATCGAGTGGAATCCATCGAGGGTGATTCCTCGGATTCCTCCTCGATACTTGGACACACGGTTACTTTGACCTTTGTTACAGGCGGGTCCACCTCGAGAGGTACCCGCGCGGGGAAATGTAAAGTCGGGCTGGCCCCAAGGGTGCCCGCGAGCGAATATCATTAAAGACGGGTCGGCTCCAAGAGCACCCGCGCGATACTAAATACGCCTAACGGAACTGGGTATTTGATCTGAGTGGGTCGTCGTGCCCATTTCGCACTACCACCACGTGGGATAATGGTTTAATGGGGCCCTCTGCAGCGTAGTATCAGCTGAAAGCTCTTCAGACGTCACAGGTTACTTTGCGGGCTGATCGCCGGGATTGGGCTGGTTACGTCACTGGGTTGTCCAGTGTCGCGCCTGTTTCTCCGGCCAGCCACGCAACGTGCAGGAGTGCAATGGGTGATGGGCCCAAGACCCCTGCGCACTTAGGATTTAGACCGGCGTGTTGGCCTCTCTGCTGAGCTCTAGGTCGGGCTGCGTTGTGTCGATCACCCGAGGCCGGGTATTACCCAGCAAGTGTATCCGGCCGGAGGTAATCGAGCGTGTTGGGTAACAGTAGTGCACCCCTGCAGGGAAGATATCTATTCGAATAGCCGTGTCCACGGTAACAGGACGCTTGGAGTTGTGCCCGGATCCATGACAACTATAAAGAGATGATGATACATGATAAACTGTTAATACTGCTCTCAGGATCGCTTTCTCGCAGGGTGTCGAGAAAGGATCTCAGGGCATTGCTACTGTATGACAACATGTATGCTACTACTATCTACTCTCTTCTGATGCTGCAAGACTGCTTGAAGATGCTAGTCTTCGATAGGCTAGGCCTTTCTCTCTCCTCTGGCATTTCTGCAATACAGTCCACAAATACAGCCTTCTCATTTGATACCATTGCATGTTTAGCATAGTTCTGATGTCAGTCTTGCGAGTACTTTGGATGAGTACTCACGGTTGCTTTGCTATTATTTTCCCCCATACCCTATTGTTGATACATCAGACGATGGAGCCCAGGAGCCAGATGCCACCGCCGGAGCTTACTACCAGGAGGGTCCCGATGGTACTTACTTCTGGATCGAGCCAGCCGACCAGGAGTAGTTAGGAGGCTCCCAGGCAGGAGGCCTGCGCCTTTTCGATCTGTATCCCCTGTTTGTGCTAGCCATCTTATGGCACCCGTGACTAACTATGTCTGTACTCAGATATCATTTGTGTGTATGACTTATGTATTCGGGTCCTCGCGATCCCTGGTTTGTAATATGATGATTTATGTTTGAATTTGTGCCTAAAGTTGTGTTGTGATATTGATTAGTGAGTCCCTAATCTTGGTCGTACGCGTCTGCGTGTATGATTAGCGTACGGTCAAATTGGGGGCGTCACAGAGGTTTGGAGGAAGAAGAATAAGAAGAAGAAGAAAAGAGAGAGATGGGGGCGAAATACCTCCTTCATCGGGCTTATTGGAGCTGCCGGTGCGCGAAACGACCGCTCATACGGGCGCCGGCGCCCGTATGAAACACCGTTTCAACCCGTTTTAACTCACCTTTGCCTGCGTGCAGATGAAACGACCGTTGAAACGGACGCTTGCGTTCGTTTGAACGTCATCTTTCATTCTGTTCTTCTTGTACTTCTGGTCGAAGATGTCAAACGACCGCTCGTACGGGCGCATGCACCCGTTTGGAACGTCGTCAAGCGCTCTGGATTTTCTTTGTTTTCTGCAAAAGAATCAAACGACCGCTCGAACGGGCGCTCGTGCCCGTTTGAAACACCGCCTTCTCTCCTCCTGTCTCTGGTTGTTTTGCGCTGGAACTCCGGCAGGTCATGCGACCGCTCATACGACCACCGGTGGTGGTTTTGAACGTTGTCTTTTGATTTGTATCTTGCGAGACTTTTCTTTTTTTCTTTCTCTCCTGCAGGGTTAGTTCCAAGACAATACATAGACATATTTCCAGGCATTCAAACATCAGTATAAATCATCTTTGCACAAGGCTAGGCCTTCATTAGAATAACTCTTCCAAATTCACTTCTTCATATAGAACTTCAATCACTCTTTTTATTAAAAACAAAAACTTACTTGTCTACTTTATTCGCGTGGGTTGCCTCCCACGAAGCGCTTGTTTTCGGTCGGATAGCTCGACCGTAGTGGTGATCAAGGTGGTGCTAGAACACCGAGACCATAGCTTCTGGCATTCAAAATGATGCCTCCTCCTGTGTAGGTCTTCAATTTCTTTTTCTTGGGGAAATGTCTTATAAAGGGATCTTTAGATGGTAAATCAAAACGAACATTTCCCTCAATCACATTTATCACAGCTTTGATAGTCCTTAGAAAAGGTCTACCGAGAATTATAGGAGCAATTGAATCTTCAGGCATATCTACTATAACAAGATCAATCATGACAGGGCAATCATTTATTTGAACTATAACTCCATGCTTAATGCCTACTGCCCGAGTAAAAGTAGAGTTAGCCATATTCAATATAATCTCAGTATTAGCATAAGGACTAAGATTAAGACTATCATAAACAGATTTGGGGATAGTGGAAACAGTTGCCCCTAGATCACATAAAGCACTGAACTTATTAAGTCCTATCTCAATCTCTATAGTAGGTTCAAAAGTATCTTCTTGCTTAGCTGGTACCTTACTGAATAACTTTTTTCTTTCATCATCAAGTTCACATACATTGGCTGCAACTTGTTCAACAAAGACATTATATGCCTCATCGTTAGTTACCTCCGGTAGTGCATACTTCATGGATATCATCTTTACAAAATCTGCAATGGTATAATTGTATTCTGGCACATGACTTGTGTCAAGTACCTCATCTTTCTCTTCGTTGCTTCTCACCATTTTATCTTCTTCAACCGGGTTAGGCTCCGGTTTACCTGCAAACTTGGCCAAAATCAAGGTTTGGCTCTCTGCTATCTTTGCCACTTGTGCCTCCATATTCTTGGATCTGGCTTCAAGTATTTGCACATCATTTGTTAGTCCAACAACCTTACCAGTCAATTGACCAAGTAAGTTATCATGATTCTTCAAGATATTCTTGAAGTTTTCATTCTGCTCAGTATGGCTAGCAGTAAAACTTTTAAGAGTTTCTTCAAGAGTATTTCTATTGCTACCATTAGCTCCATTAAAATTATGGGATGCTCCTCCATTATTAGGATAAGGAAGTTTAGGAGCATATCCATTATTTTTCCAATTGGGATTATAGCTATTACGAGCAATAAAATTCACATCACTAGTATCTTCATTAGTGATGGCATTGACATTTACCTCTTCTTTACCTTTCATCAAAGAGATAAGTTTTTCTAGCTTGGTTGTCAACTCTGAGCTATTCTCTTCTATGACATTCACCTTCTTGGTGGTGTGGTTCTCTCAACTTGCCATTGGGCATGGTTCTCTTGCATATCATCTAGTATCCTCTTGACATCTTCTATGGGTTTTCCCATGATTGTTCCTCCTGCAGCTGTATCAAGCATAGTTTTTGACATGTGATTCAAGCCATTATAAAACATATGAAGGATTAACCACTCCTCCATTCCATGATTGGGGCAGTTTCTTATAGCTTCTTTCATTATATCCCACGCAAGCACAAGTGGCTCATGTTCCTCTTGCTTGAAACCTGTAATCTGAGAACGTAATTGCATAATTTTTGCAGGTGGACAAAACTTAGAATTTTTTTTACTGCAACAAGCATCCCAAGAAGTAATATTGCCTTTAGGCAAAGCTAAAAGCCATTACTTAGCTTTTCCTCTCAAAGAGAAAGGAAATAAGCGAAGTTTAAGAGCATCTGGGGTCATAATCCTTTATGCGTGTCATGTTGCACAATTCAGTAAAATTATGTAAATGCATACCTGCATCTTCAGAAGTAGAGCCTCCAAATTGATCCTGTTGAACCATGGAAACTAGGTTCGGTTTGATCTCATATTCTGCAGCTGCAACCTCAGGTTGTGCTATTGGTTCACGCATGAAATTGTTGCTAGGAGTAGCAAAACTCCCAATATTACGAGCCATAGTAACTTTTTGGTGTTTTCAACTAAAAGACTTGCAACAAAATAAAACTTAGACTAAAAACTAGAAAAGTAAAAACAAAAACTGAAAATTAACTTTAACAAAAACTCTAAACACAAAGACTAGGAATACTAAACTCCTCCTCGGCAACGGCGCCAGAAAAAGGGCTTGATATCTCCTTTTAATTGATCCGGTATTGGAACAAGAAAGGGTATCCCGCACCTATTTCCCCAGAGGTGACCCTGGGTATCGAACCCACGAGAGGAAGATTCCCTTGAAGCAATGGTATCTAGCAAGCTTTTGCCAAAGTGTCAAATCCAGCTTTTGACCGAATCAGCAAGCAAATTGTGATTCAAACACTTATAATAAAAAGAAGGTACAGGGATGAGGTCTTAATGCTTACAACCATGTATTGGTGTTGGGATAAAAAATGATATTAGTTTGTGCTCGGGAAGTCACCCATCAAGAGGTGCTTGCTTCGTATCGGAGTGGGGGATGTGTCCAAATTACATCTTGACCGGCACGAGTCCTGCATCAAGAATCAGTTGTCCTACCGAAGGCCCTATCCGTCTCGCGGGGTTGCCCCGATAATTAAGAAAATAATATCAGACAAAAGCATTGGGTGTTTAATGACTACACCTCATGAATCCCCAAGGTTATGATCCATGTTACCCTACTAAACCTTACTGTCACCGGTGTTTGGTATAACACTTCACAGTCCCCTTGCTCCTAGCCTCACCGGTACTCAATCTCCATGATCCTGGGTACCTGCAGGGATGAAGATCGTGGACAAGACAAGAGACACTTCACGAAACAATTTTATTTCACACATACAAGACGTTATGTCAAAGGCTTCCATTGATCCCTTCACCAAATACCTGGGGTTGCAAGGCTCATGCCTCACCCCATACCATACCGAACTACTCACACATGGAGATTAGATCGCGAGAAGAAAACATTGAAGAACACATATTGGGATTGATTGATTGCAATATGTCTTACAATGGATGCCTTGTGCGATGCACGATTACAAGTATGAACTAGATGAGAAAGCACTATGGTGGTGGAGATGGCTATGGAGATGAAAATGGCGGCGGCTAGGGTTTGTGGATGAAGATGATGATGAAGAGGTTCTGGCTATGCTCGACGCTCTCCCGACGCTGTTCTGTTGACATTTCGATGGGCCCCCTTTATAAAAGTTGTTCAGGTGGACGACCTGCCTTGGTTTCCACGCCAAACGACCGCTCATGTGAGCCTACGCGGTCGCATGGAACGCCGTCTTTGACACTGGTCGCCTTCTGGTGACTTATCTCTTCTCCATTTTCCTTCCTTTTCTTTCTCCCACGTGATTTCTTCCCTTTTTAGCCCATTTCCTATGGAAAAATATCAAAGAGAGGATTTGTGGAATC
Organism: Elymus sibiricus; assembly: GCA_039707655.1. Taxonomy (NCBI): domain Eukaryota; kingdom Viridiplantae; phylum Streptophyta; class Magnoliopsida; order Poales; family Poaceae; genus Elymus; species Elymus sibiricus. The sequence continues at coordinate 195,542,379 of CM077666.1, read as the reverse complement.
CTATGCATTCATTAGTCATAAGTGGCAATATCGGAGTGAATATCTCTCTTTTAATGAAATATCTTGGTTTAAACAAGGTTGAAATGAGTGTAAAAATATCACTCATCACCCCCTAGCCTTGGAGGGGGGCTACGGCTGGCGCACCCCCACACCCCTATATATAGTCGGGAGGCGCAGGGGGGCAACACCCATCTCCTGGCCGCCACCCCCTCCCTCTCCCTCCACCATCTCGTTCTGTAGTATCTTGGCAAAGCCCTGCCGGAGTTCCGCTGCCACCACCACCACGCCGCCGTGCTGGCCTAGATCCCATCTACCCCCCCCCCTCTTGCTAGATCAAGAAGGAGGAGACGTCACCAAGCCGTACGTGTGCACATCTTGGAAGTGTTGTTCGTGCGGCGCTTGGATCGGATTGGATCGCGAAGGAGTACGACTACGCCAACCACGTTCATTAGAAAGTTAACGCTTTCGGTCTACAAGGGTATGTAGACACACTCCCCTCTCATTGCTAGCATCTCCTAGATCAGATCTTGGGTGTTTTCGTTGTCTCATAGGATTGTTTTTTCATGCGACGTTCCCCATCAGGGACAATGGAGCGATGGTGGTACGTGTACGGGACGGTAACGGTGCTTCAAAACCCGGCTATGGTGTGAAGAGGAAGAAGGCAAAACTTTGTTTGTGTCATGGCAGTTGGATTTGGAGTGCACTCCGTACCAGGCCTCCACAAACTTCAAATATGGAGGTTACAAGCTTGTTTTTGAAACGAGCTCCATAAATTATAGCGATCGGGACACATATAACGACTCTATAAGAGCTCCGGTTATGAGTTATTTGCCATACTAATGGTTATTACGGTGATCGGTCACGTATGACACAAGTTTGGTGTTAGGATCAGGTGTAAATGAGACAGATGAAAACTTTTGCTCTGCCCCGTCGGATCATGTCCCAACGCTCAGATCGTCCACCTCAGTCCTACGGGAGAATTTCAGGTGCTACCGCACCTCCAGTGATACGATGATACGGGAGCTCGTGGTCCGTCCAATCAAAAATCTAGTGGTCACAGGAAAAGCTTGTGCAAACTTGCAGGAACACCCGCAAGGAGTCCCTTAATTTTGCACAGGTCTGGAGACTGGAACACTAACCATTGGATCTTTGATCTAACGGACCATAAACTCTCGTATCATCATGGCACGGGAAGTGCGGGAGCACCTGCAATTCTCCCTCAGTCCTACGTTCACTCGTTTTGCACAAAGCCCCCCCCACAAGCACAACAAACACATATCCCTACCTCCCCGTTGTGTTCTTCCCCATCTTCCCACTGCGCACGGAGGTTGTACCTGGCAACGGGAGGCGAATTTCCCATCGATGAAAGAGCCTGGATTTTGAAGTGCGGGCAGAAGAAGAAAGAATGTAGGGGAATCAAGGTCAGATACAAGGGAATTGGGGGAGGAACGAAGAAGAAAGAGGAACAGGAGGTAGGGGAAGAGGAGGCCGCTGTTGCCGTTCATGATCCAAGCCCAGATGAGTGGCTCGTTGCTTTTCACTAGAGATAAGTATCTGGTGGCACTTGTGGGTTCTCGATGGGCCAAGCCCATGTGTTGGTCGCCCTTGGTGGGCTTGCCGCTTTGGCTACAGCTGGTTTTGCTGTCGTGGCAGTGCTTTTGAGCGATGCAGCTAATGAGTCTGAATCACGTGATTATTTTGTTGGTATTTTTATGCCTGCTTAGTAGGTATCGCGTTTGCGCACTTCTTTTTGTCATTTTCCTTAGATAACGCTTTGCTGGACCAAATAATGCTTTATGGAAGTAATCCCAGGAAATGGTAGTGGAATCACGCATTTAAAGTGATGATCACCTACCATAAAAGAATTATGCAAAAAAGGGGGCAAAGAAACAACTGTTGGGCGTTGCAAAAGGGGGCAAAGAAACAAATGCTTAGAATGTTGGGCTTTGCTAAGTATTAGATATTTTTGCCTTTAGATGATGACTATAAGTCTTCCACATCTTTAGTATCAATCGGGAATAAGACGTTAAAAACTTGATGGGATGCATCACCTTTGTTTCAGTTTATTTCATGATTACTTGGTGAAGGCTATAAACTAATGACCCAGGTATGAAAAAAGGGGCAAGTTCTTTCTACGTTAAAAACAAAATATGAAACCAAAGAATTAAACGAATTTTGTAAATCCCCACCGTCAAACTTGGATGATCAAGTATATCTTTTCATGTCACGCCTTAAAAAGGAAAAGCTTGGTGACATGGGATAGACTTGGCACTTCAAGGAAATTGGGAAATAAGAAAATCTCTTCTACAAAAAACCAAAGACCGTAGAAACTTGTTCAGCTTAAAGAATGGAGTAGTTATCCTTTGGAGTTGAGGAAAGTCTTCTTAACGATGGATAGTAAGGTGTGGAAGCCTTCATGCTCATCTGATTAAGGTAGAAATGTGGTAGTACATAGAAGGGTCAATCATTTGATGCACATTTTGAGACCTCATGATGGACTCATTTATTTTTCAATTATCCACATATCATATTAAAGATGGCCTCTTTCCTACAAGTTGCGGCATTTGCTCGGGGACGAGCAGACCTTTAAGCTTGGGGGAGTTGATGAGTCCGAATCACGTGATTATTTTGTTGGTATTTTTATGCCTACTCAACAGGCTTTGTGGAATTTTATCGTGTTCGCGCACTTCTCTTTGTCATTTTCCTCAGATAACACTTTGCTGGACCAAATAATGTTTTCTGGAAGTAATCCCAGGAAATGGTAGTGGAATCACGCATTTAAAGTGATGATCACCTACCATAAAAGAATTATGCAAAGAGGGGGCAAAGAAACAACTGTCGTCGAGCCTCCAGAGCAAAAGACGGCGTTCCATATGACTGCATCCGCTCGGATGGGCGGTCGTATGGAGTACCATCACCGCCGTCAGATCAACTATATTCGCCCTGTGAAGACGGATCGTGCATCAGACGCCGAGAGCCCGCAGAAACACATCCAGAAGCAATAACCCTTGCCTCCGGATCGATCCAGAGGGAGGAATTGGCAAGGGGGAGGCCGCCGCCTCCATCACCATCACCGGGAAGGCCTTGACATCATCACCACAGCCGTCATCATCATCATCCTCATCCGCTTTCTTGTAATCCCAAGAACCGTAAAGGGAACGACTTGTGTATTGCAATTTTGATCCATTCATGTTCTTAATCTTTGGTGCTATGATGTTTGTTGCCTTCATGAGTGAGTAGTTCCCCTAGTTTTCAGGGATATGGATGAACCCTAGTGTGTAATAGATCGTTGATATTAGGATTTAATATCCTCTTTGCATGTTCATGTTAATAGTCTTCTTGACATTGGGTGAAGTCGACCATCCAATGTATGCCAATTTTGGACGGAAGCCTATTACTGCTGGCGAACCGTGTGGTTGTAGAGGTGGTTGACGTGACAAGCCCCATCTCCCTTCGTAGCGGATCGTTGCAGCAAGGGGTAAAACAGAGACCACCCATAGGCTGCGTCCACGGGGACCTTATCCCCTTAATCACCGTTTGGTAACCGGAGTGGGGAAGAACGGTGGTGGCGTATATGATACGGGGCTGCCGAGAGTATGCACGTATCTGTACCGGCTCTGCCCACAAAGAGAAACATGTAAAGTGGATTAGGAATCCAAAGTAGCATTGTGTTTAGGCACCGTTATAGATGCACACTAGAGGGGACTCCGGACTCCCTGAGAACGCTTTAGCCCTATTGATTCCAACCCGCTTATTTACAATTCCAGTTATTTACTTTTATTGAATTATTATTCACCTTTACGCTCGCTACATCATTTATATTATTTCACTACTGCTTTGGATCACTCATGCCTTGCAGGCACACTATTCACATCATCCAAAAGACAAAAGATTGATTCATGTGCTCCCTGTGGGATCGATACTCTTACTTCGAAAAAGCTACAACTAAACCCTGTGCACTTGCAGGACATCAGCAGCCATGGTGGACATTGGGTCGCTGACATCCCCTACCCCTTGAGATTCGGCTTGACCTCAAGCCGATGCCACCGAGGAACCGCCCTACTACTTGTGAGTTGCGTTGGGATTTTCCCTGAAGAGGAAGGGTGAAGCAATATAGTAGTGGATAGTATTTCCCTCAGTAGAGATCCAAGGTTATCGAACCAATAGGAGAACCACGCAAACACTCGTCAACAGTACCTGCACACACAAGAGCAAATACTTGCACCCAACGCAGGTAAGAGGGTTGTCAATCCCCTTATACTCGTTAATTGCAAGGATTAAATCTGGTAGTGGTAGATAGATAAATTGCAAAGTAAATAAAAATAAAGAAAATTGCAGCAAGGTATTTTTGGTTTTTGTAATATGATTAAAATAGACCCGGGGGGCATAGTTTTCACTAGAGGCATCTCTCTCATAAAAATAGCATACGGTGGGTATATAAATTACTGTTGGGCAATTGATAGAAAAGCGCATAGTTATGACGATATTCATGGCATGATCATGTATATAGGCATTACGTCTATGATAAGTAGTCCGACTCGTGCCTACATCTACTACTATTACTCCACCAATCGACCGACTCCTGCCTGCATCTATGGTATTAAGTTCATGACAAACAGAGTAACGCTTTAAGCAAGATGACATAATGTAGATAGAATAAAACCAAGCAATATGATTAAACACTGTCGTTTTACCCTTAGTAGCAACAATACAAATACGTGCCTCGCTACTCCTTCTGTCACGAGGTGAGGACACCGCAAGATTGAACCTACTACTATGCACCACTTCCACAGAGAATAAATCAATCTAGTTGACCAAACCAAACGGATAGATCGGAAAGCATTACATAGCTATAACAATCACACATAATAAATGTTAGAAAAGACTCAATTACTTTCAATGAATATTCAAATCATGAACCCACAATTCATCGGATCCCAGCAAACACACCGCAAAAGAAGATTACATCGGATCGATCTCCTAAGAGAACATTGTATTGAAAATCAAAGAGAGAGAGAAAGCCATCTAGCTAATCAATATGGACCCGTAGGTCTGTGGTGGACTACTCACACATCATCGGAGGTGCAACAAGTTTGATGTAGAAGCCCTCCGTGATCGATCCCCCCTTCGACAGAGTACCAAAAAAGGCCTCCAGATGGGATCGCGGAAGAACAGAGACTTGCGGCGGTGGAAAAATTGTTTCGGGTGGCTCTCTGGGGGTTTTGGAATGTTTGGGAATTATAGCGCTGGAATTAGGTCAGACGGACCCACAAGACATCAGGGCGCGCCCTGTTGTCTTGTCGTCTACTGATACGTCCATTTTGCATCATGTTTTGCTACTGTTATTTATAGTATTTTTAATCAATATAACACTTTGTGGAGCAATTCTAATGCCTTTTCTCTCTTAATATGCAAGATTTACACAAGGAGGGAGATTGCCGGCAACTAGAATTCTAGACCAGAAAAAACTATGTCGGAGATACCTATTCTGCACATCTCCAAATGAGCTGAAATTTTACGGAGATTTATTTTGGAATAAATAAAAAATACTGGAAGCAAGAAGTACCAGAGGGAGCCACCCAGGTGCCCACGAGGCACCAGGGCGTGCCACCCCCCCCCCCCCAGGCGCGCCCTGGTACCTCGTGGGGCCCCTGGCCAGCCTCTGGCCCCCATTTTCTGGTATATAAGTCATTTTGCCCTAGAAAAAATATAGAGAAGACTTTCGGGACGGTGCGCCGCCGTATCGTGGCGGAACTTGGGCAGGAGCACTTTAGCTCTCCGGTGGAGAGATTCTGCCGGGGATACTTCCCTTCGGGAGGGGGAAATCGTCCTCATCGACATCACCAGTGATCCTCTCATCGTGGGAGGACTAATCTTCATCAACATCTTCACCAACACCATCTCATCTCAAACCCTAGTTCATCTCTTGTATTCAATCTTTGTCTCAAAACCTTAGATTGGTACCTGTGGGTTGCTAGTAGTGTTGATTACATCTTGTAGTTGATGCTAGTTGGTTTATTTGGTGGAAGATTATATGTTCAGATCTATTATGCTATTCAATCCCTCTCTGATCTTGGACATGATTATGATTTGTGAGTAGTTACTTTTGTTCTTGAGGACATGGGAGAAGTCTTGTCATAAGTAATCATGTGAATTTGGTATTCGTTCGATATTTTGATGATATGTATGTTGTTGATTCTCTTAGTGGTGTCGTGTGAACGTCGACTACATGACACTTCACCATCTTTGGGCCTAAGGGAATGCTTCTTGGAGTAGTAATTAGATGATGGGTTGCTAGAGTGACAGAAGCTTAAACCCTAGTTTATGCGTTATTCCGTAAGGGGCTGACTTGGATCCATATGTTTAATGCTATGGTTAGAGTTATCTTAATTCTTCTTTCGTAGTTGCAGATGCTTGCGAGAGGCGGTAATCATAAGTGGGAGGGTTGTTCAAGTAAGAACAGCACCCAAGCACCGGTCCACCCACATATCAAATTATCAAAGTAGCGAACGTGAATCAAACAAACATGATGAAAGTGACTAGATGAAATTCCCATGTGTCCTCGAGAACGCTTTACTTACTATAAGAGATTGTTCCGGCTTGTCCTTTGCTACAAAAAGGATTGGGCCAACTTGCTGCACTCTTTGTTACTATTGCTACTTGTCACTTGTTACAAATTATCTTGCTATCAAACTACTCGTTACCGATAATTTCAGTGCTTGCTGAAAATACCTTGCTGAAAACCGCTTGTCATTTCCTTCTGCTCCTCGTTGGGTTCGACACTCTTACTTATCGAAAGGACTACGATTGATCCCCTATACTTGTGGGTCATCAAGACTCTTTTCTGGCGCCGTTGCCGGGGAGTGAAGCGCCTTTGGTGAGTGGAATTTGGTAAGGAAACATTTATATTACCTGCTGAAATTTACTGTTGCTTGTCACTATTGAAAGCAATCCTTTGAGGGGTTTGTTCGGGGTATCTTCACCTCGACCAGAAACACAAATAGTTGCTTCTCAACCTACTGTACCTACTGAAAATATTTATTATGAGATTCCTCCGGGTATGATAGAGAAACTGCTAGCTAATCCTTATGCAGGAGATGGAACGGTACATCCTGATATGCACTTGATCTATGTGGATGAAATTTGTGGATTGTTTAAGCTTGCAGGTTTATCCGGAGATGGAGTTAAGAAGAAAGTATTCCCTTTATCTTTGGAGGGAAAGGCATTAATTTGGTATAGGCTATGTGATGATACTGATACATGGGACTGGAACCGATTGAAACTAGAATTCCATCAGAAATTTTATCCTATGCATTTGGTTCATCGTGATCGGAATTATATATATAATTTTTGGCCTCGTGAAGGAGAAAGCATCGCTCAAGCTTGGGGGAGGCTTAAGTATATGATGTACACATGCCCCAATCATGAGCTCTCAAAATAAATTATCTTACAGAATTTTTATGCTCGGCTTTCTCATGATAATCAAACTACGCTCGATTCTTCCTTGACTGGCTCCTTTATGAAGAAAACTATTGAATTCAGATGGGATCTTCTGGAAAGAATTAAATGCAACTCTAAAGATTGGGAACTCGACAAAGGTAATGAGTCAGGTATAATACTTGAGTTTGACTGTGTTAAATCTTTTATGGCTACCGATGCTTTTCATAAGTTTAGCACTAAATATGGACTTGACTCTGAGATAGTAGCTTCTTTTAGTGAATCATTTGCTACTCATGTCGATCTCCCTAAGTAGAAGTGGTTTAAATATCATCCCCCTATTAAAGAAAAGATTGAGGAACCCGTTAGTGTTAAAGAAGAAACAATTGTTTACCATGTTGATCCAGTTGTGCCTACTGCTTATATTGAGAAACCACCTTTTCCTGTTAGGATTAAGGAACATGCTAAAGCTTCAACTGTCATTAACAAAAGTAATATTAGAGCACCTAGACCCTCTGAACAAATTAAAGTTGAACCTGATATTGCTATGGTTAAAGATCTCTTAGTCGATAATATAGATGGGCATGTTATTTACTTTTGTGAGGAGGCTGCTAGAATTGCTAACCCTGTTAGAAATGAACGAGATATGTTAGACAAGAACAAGCCCGTAGTTGGCATGGCCTGTTATTTCTGTTAAGATTGGAGATCATTGCTATCATGGTTTGTGTGATATGGGTGCTAGTGTGAGTGCTATTCCATTTTCCTTATATCAAGAAGTAATGCATGATATTGCACCTGTTGAAATTGAAGATATTGATGTTACTATTAAGCTTGCGAATAGAGATACTATTACACCACTTGGGATTGTTAGAGATGTTGAAGTCTTGTGTGGTAAAATCAAATACCCTACTAATTTCTTAGTACTTGGTTCACAGCAAGATAATTTTTGTCCCATTATATTTGGTAGACCTTTCTTGAATACCGTTAATGCTGAAATTGATTGTGTTAAAGAAAAGGTTCGAGTCAAGTTTGGTGATATATCTCATGAATTTAATTTCTCCAAGTTTCGTAGACAACCTCATGATAAAGAATTGCCTAGTAAAGATGAAATTATTGGTCTTGCTTCTATTGCCGTACCTCCTACTGATCCGTTAGACCAATATTTGCTAGACCACGAAAACGATATGCATATGAATGAAAGAAATGAAATAGATAAGATGTTCTTTGATCAACCACCTATCCTTAAACATAATTTGCCTGTTGAAACTCTTGGAGGCCCTCCTCCACCTAAGGGTGATCCTGTATTTGAATTGAAGCAATTGCCTGATACATTGAAATATGCTTATCTTGATGAAAAGAAGATATATCCTGTTATTATTAGTGCTAACATTTCAGCGCATGAAGAAAAGAGATTACTAAAAACTTTAAGGAAGCACCGAGCTGCTATTGGATATACTCTTGATGATCTTAAGGGCATTAGTCCTACTCTATGTCAGCACAAAATTAATATGGAGCCTGATGCTAAATCAGTTGTCGGCCACCAACGACGATTAAATCCTAAGATGAAAGAGGTGGTAAGAACCAAAATATTAAAACTTCTGGAAGCAGGTATAATCTATCCCATAGCTGATAGTAGATGGGTAAGTCATGTTCATTGTGTCCCTAAGAAAGGAGGTATTACCGTTGTTCCTAGTGATAAAAATGAACTCATTCCACAAAGAATTGTAACTGGTTATAGGATGGTAATTGATTTTAGAAAATTAAACAAAGCTACTAGAAAAGATCATTACCCCTTACCTTTTATTGATCAAATGTTAGAAAGATTATCTAAGCATACACACTTTTGTTTTTTAGATGGTTATTCTGGTTTTTCTCAAATACCCGTATCACAACCCGATCAAGAGAAAACCACCTTCACTTGTCCTTTTGGAACTTATGCTTATAGACGTATGCCTTTTGGTTTATGCAATGCACCTGCTACCTTTCAAAGATGTATGACTGCTATATTCTCAGACTTTTGTGAAAAGATTGTTGAGGTGTTCATGGATGATTTTTCCGTTTACGGAACTACTTTTGATGATTGCTTAAGCAACCTTGATCGAGTTTTGCAGAGATGTGAAGAAACTAATCTTGTCTTGAATTGGGAGAAGTGCCACTTTATGGTGAATGAAGGCATTGTCTTGGGGCATAAAATTTCTGAAAGAGGTATTGAAGTTGATAAAGCTAAGGTTGATGCTATTGAGAAAATGCCATGTCCTAAAGATATTAAAGGTATAAGAAGTTTCCTAGGTCATGCTGGTTTCTATAGGAGATTTATTAAAGACTTCTCTAAAATTTCTAGGCCTCTTACCAATCTTTTGCAAAAAGATGTTCCATTTGTTTTTGATGATGATTGTCTAGAAGCCTTTGAAACACTTAAGAAAGCCTTAACCACTGCACCTATTGTCCAACCGCCTGATTGGAACTTGCCTTTTGAAATAATGTGTGATACTAGTGATTATGTTGTTGGTGCTATTCTAGGACAGAGAGTTGACAGAGAGTTATCCATTATGCTAGTAAAACTCTAGACAGTGCCCAAAGAAATTATGCCACTACTGAAAAAGAATTTCTAGCAGTTGTGTTTGCATGTGATAAATTCAGATCTTACATAGTTGATTCTAAAGTAACTGTTCACACCGATCATGCTGCTATTAAATATCTCATGGAAAAGAAAGATGCTAAACCTAGACTCATTAGGTGGGTTTTATTGCTACAAGAATTTGACTTGCATATCACTGATAGGAAGGGAGCTGAGAATCCCGTAGCAGATAATTTGTCTAGAATGGAAAATGTTCTTGATGACCCACTACCTATTAATGATGATTTTCCTGATGAACAATTAGTTGTCATAAATGCTTCTCGTAATACTCCATGGTATGCAGACTATGCTAATTATATTGTTGCTAAATTTATACCACCTAGTTTCACATACCAACAAAAGAAAAAGTTCTACTTTGATTTAAGACATTACTTTTGGGATGACCCACATCTTTATAAAGAAGGAGTAGATGGTATTATTAGACGTTGTATACCTGAGCATGAACAGGAACAAATCCTACAGAAGTGTCATTCCGAGGCTTACGGAGGACACCATGCGGGAGACAGAACTGCACATAAGGTATTGCAATCTGGTTTTTACTGGCCTACTCTTTTCAAGGATGCTCGTAAGTTTGTCTTATCTTGTGATGAATGTCAAAGAATTGGTAATGTTGGTAGACGTCAAGAAATGCCTATGAATTATTCACTTGATGTTGAACCATTTGATGTTTGGGGATTCAATTTTATGGGACCTTTTCCTAAATCCAATGGGTATACACATATTTTAGTTGTTGTTGATTACGTTACTAAGTGGGTAGAAGCTATTCCAACTAGTAGTGCTGATCATAACACTTCTATTAAAATGCTTAAAGAAGTTATTTTCCCGAGGTTTGGAGTCCCTAGATATTTAATGACTGATGGTGGTTCACATTTTATTCATGGTGCATTCCGTAAATTGCTCGCTAAATATGATGTCAACCATAGAATTGCATCTCCCTATCATCCTCAAACTACTGGTCAAGTAGAATTGAGTAATAGAGAAATAAAACTAATTTTGTAAAAACCCGTCAATAGATCTAGAAAGAATTGGTCTAAGAAACTTGACGATGCATTATGGGCTTATAGAACTGCTTATAAAAATCCTATGGGTATGTCTCCTTATAAAATGGTTTATGGAAAAGCATGTCATTTACCTCTTGAGTTAGAACATAAAGCATATTGGGCAATTAAGGAATTAAATTATGATTTTAAACTTGCCGGTGAAAAGAGGTTATTTGATATTAGCTCATTAGATGAATGGAGAACCCAAGCTTATGAAAATGCCAAATTGTTTAAAGAGAAGGTTAAAAGATGGCATGATAGAAGAATTCAAAAACGGGAATTTAAAGTAGGTGAGCAAGTTCTATTGTACAATTCTCGTTTGAGATTCTTTGCAGGAATACTTCTCTCTAAATGGGAAGGACCGTATATCATCGAAGAAGTTTATCGCTCCGGAGCCATCAAAATAAACAACTTTGAAGGCACTAATCCAAGAGTGGTGAATGGGCAAAGAATTAAGCACTATATTTCAGGTACCCCCATTAATGTTGAAACTAATATTATTGAAACAATTACATCGGAGGAATACATAAGAGAGACCTTCCGGAACACTCCAGAACCCTGAAAAGGAAGAGGTATGTGATACGGTAAGTAAACCGACTCCAAAAATTCCATGAAAATACTTTCTATCAGTTTTGGAATATTAGAAAAAATACAAAAATAAGAAACAGCCAAGGGGACCCACCTGGTGCCCACGAGGCACCAGGGCGCGCCACCCCCCCCCCCCCAGGCGCGCCCTGGTGGCTCGTGGGCTCCATGTGAGCTTCCCGACTCCGTTTTCTTCTGGATTGCTTGTTTTGCAAGATAAAAAATCTTTATATATACTCCAGGATGTTTTGACCACCGTATCGCAAAAATATCCTCTATTCTTGTTTCGTGCTATTTTCCTGGCAGATCCGAAAGTATGTCGTCTCAAGACTCAGATGGGGAGAGCTTCGCATCACACTATGTTTCAAATCCAAAGATCTATGGGGATATAGACCCCTATGGATGGTCCGAGGAGGAGGAGCAAGATGCCAACATAAAGGGGACTGAAGACACGAGTTCGGATGAAGATGATGCCCCTCTACCTCAACTAGGAGATATGCATGTGGAGTTCAAGAAGTCGAGCCTCCCAAACACAGTAAACAAGTCTAAGATCCAATTTATCCCGTCCCATTTTCTGCAGGAAAGCAAGGAGGCATTATGTAAAAAGGTATTGAAGCTTGAGCAAGAAGTCGATGATTTGAGGGAGGAAAATTTCATCCTCAAACGTAAGCTGGACAAGCTCCCCACACCATCACCACCATTACCGAAGAAGGAGACATGAGCATATGGGTATGGGCACTCCCCTTGGCTTGTGCCAAGCTTGGGGGAGGTGCCCCGGTATCGTATCACCATCACTTTTATTATCTTTACCTATTTTAGTTCGATCCTTAGTTATTTCGTGATCTAGTTGAATAAAAGTTTAGTATGATCTATTTTCGAGTATTAGCTTCGTGATCTATCTATCTATGTAATCGAGTTGAGAGTTATATAATAAAGAGTAGTTTGAGTTTTTGCTTCTTTACTTTCATGTTCCAATTCTAGCAATGAAAATAATGAAAAAGATTATATGCTAATCTTATGGAAAGTAATGACATTACATAAAGAAAACTATACGTGATAAAATTTATTGGAAGTTAACAAGCATAGCATTAGTCAATGATGCAACTCATGAAAAAGTTAATAAGGGAAGAGAAGATTCACATGCAAATATACTATCTTGGACATCTTTTATGATTGTGAGCCCCCATTAAGTATTTTATGCCAAATTGTTGACGTTGGACAAGGAAGACAACGTAATGAATTATGTTTGTTCATATTCACATAGAAGTTATATTGTTATAGATCCTCCAACATGTGGTGCTTGCCCAATATCTTTGCTAGCCAAAAATCCGCACCAAGTAGAGATACTACTTGTGCATCCAAAACCTTTAAACCCAGTTTCATGTCATGAGAGTCCACTATATCTACCTATGGATTGAATAAGATCCTTCAAGTAAGTTGTCATCGGTACAAAAAGCAATAAAAATTGCCTCTAAATATGTCTGAACTTTTATTGTAAGGGAAATAAGCTTTGTACGAACTTGTGATGGTTAAGAAATAAAAGCGACAGACTGCATAATAAAGGTTGCTATCACATGGGGCAATATAAAGTGAAGTTCCTTTGCATTAAGAGCTCTTGCATCCAACAACAAAAAGCGCATGACAACCTCTGCTTCCCTCTGTGAAGGGCCTATCCTTTACTTTTATGTATTTACTTTTTATGCAAGAGTCAATAGTGTTCTCCTCTACTTCCTTTTTATTTTTCTCTTTTGTAAGCATCATGTGGTGGGGAAAGATCTAGGCATATATATCCAGTTGGATATGAGTGATCATGAGTTATTATTGTTGACATCACCCTTGAGGTGAATAAGTTGGGAGGCGAACTCACAAGCCCCTATCTTTCTATGTGTCTGGCTGAAACTTTTTGCTCCATATATATGTCGTGAGTGTTAGCAATCATAGAAGACTAAATGATGGTTGAGTATGTGGACTTGCTTTAAAGCTCCTACATGAGACCCTTCCTGAAAATGTGATGAATTGCAACTGCATTATTGACTGAGAACATAGTTTGTTAGTTTTCAAGAAAGTTTATGCCTTATACTTCATTGTTGTGATGAATTGTTACTTGCTCAAGAGAAGCTTTATGATAATAAATATTGCTGTTATAATAATGATCATGATGCTACTATGTCCGTATTTTGTTTTTATCGACACCTCTCTCTCTAAACATGTGGACATGATTATCGATATCGGCTTTCGCTTGAGGACAAGCGAGGTCTAAGCTTGGGGAGTTGATACGTCCATTTTGCATCATGTTTTGCTACTGTTATTTATAGTGTTTTTAATCAATATAACACTTTGTGGAGCAATTCTAATACCTTTTCTCTCTTAATATGCAAGCTACCTTAGGACAGTTAGAGTTACTGCCGCCGTTTACCGGGGCTTCCATTCAAAGCTTATCACACTTCTCCTTCCGACCTTCCAGCACCGGGCAGGTGTCAGACTCTATACATCGTGTTACCACTTAGCAGAGTCCTGTGTTTTTAATAAACAGTCGCTACCCCCTGGTATGTGCCGCTTTCCTAATCAAAAGATAGGAGAGCACCCCTTCTCCCGAAGTTACGGGGTCATTTTGCCGAGTTCCTTCGACATGGTTCTCTCGACGCGCCCTAGTATACTCTACTTGTTCACCTGTGTCGGTTTGGGGTACGGTCAGTTCACCTACACAAGGAGGGAGATTGCCGGCAGCTGGAATTCTGGACCTGAAAAAACTATGTCAGAGATACCTATTCTGCACGACTCCAAATGAGATGAAATTTTACGGAGATTTATTTTGGAATAAATAAAAATACTGGAAGCAAGAAGTACCAGAGGGGGCCACCCAGGTGCCCACGAGGCACCAGGGCGCGACACCCACCGCCCCCCCCCCCCCCAGGCGCGCCTTGGTACCTCGTGGGGCCCCTGGCCAGCCTCTGGCCCCCATTTTCTGGTATATAAGTCATTTTGCCCTAGAAAAAATATAGAGAAAACTTTTGGGACGGTGCGCCGCCGTCTCGAGGCGGAACTTGGGCAGGAGCACTTTTGCTCTCCGGCGTAGAGATTCTGCCGGGGATACTTCCCTCCGGGAGGGGGAAATCGTCGTCATCGACATCACCAGCGATCCTCTCATCGTGGGAGGACTAATCTTCATCAACATCTTCACCAGCACCATCTCATCTCAAACCCTAGTTCATCTCTTGTATTCAATCTTTGTCTCAAAACCTCAGATTGGTACCTGTGGGTTGCTAGTAGTGTTGATTACATCTTGTAGTTGATGCTAGTTGGTTTATTTGGTGGAAGATTATATGTTCAGATCTATTATGCTATTCAATCCCTCTCTGATCTTGGACATGATTATGATTTGTGAGTAGTTACTTTTGTTCTTGAGGACATGGGAGACGTCTTGTCAAAAGTAATCATGTGAATTTGGTATTCGTTCGATATTTTGATGATATGTATGTTGTTGATTCTCTTAGTGGTGTCGTGTGACCGTCGACTACATGACACTTCACCATCTTTGGGCCTAAGGGAATGCATTGTGGAGTAGTAATTAGATGATGGGTTGCTAGAGTGACAGAAGCTTAAACCCTAGTTTATGCGCTATTCCGTAAGGGGCTGATTTGGATCCATATGTTTAATGATATGGTTAGAGTTATCTCAATTCCTCTTTCGTAGTTGCGGATGCTTGCGAGAGGGGGTAATCATAAGTGGGAGGCTTGTTCAAGTAAGAACAGCACCCAAGCACCGGTCCACCCACATATCAAATTATCAAAGTAGCGAACGCGAATCAAACAAACATGATGAAAGTGACTAGATGAAATTCCCATGTGTCCTCGAGAACACTTTACTTACTATAAGAGATTGTTCCGGCTTGTCCTTTGCTCCAAAAAGGATTGGGCCAACTTGCTGCACTCTTTGTTACTATTGCTACTTGTCACTTGTTACAAATTATCTTGCTATCAAACTACTCGTTACCGATAATTTCAGTGCTTGCAGAAAATACCTTGTTGAAAACCGCTTGTCATTTCCTTCTGCTCCTCGTTGGGTTCGACACTCTTACTTATCGAAAGGACTACGATTGATCCCCTATACTTGTGGGTTATCATCTACTCGTAGGTCTTCTGGTCCTCCCCCGAAGCTTCTAGGGTCTCTTATTTCTAGAAAAAAATCGTCAAAAAGTTTCGTAGCGTTTGGACTCCGTTTGGTACAGATTTTTTGTAAAACCAAAAATAAGCAGAAAATAGCTACTGGCACTAGGCACTGAGTTAATAGGTTAGTCCCCAAAAATGATTTAAAATTACATAAAAAGTATCTAAGAATGATAATATAATAGCGTGAAATGATAAAAAATTATAGATACGTCGGAGACATATCACGCCCTGCTTGCCGACCACCACTGAACATGTCACGACAGCGATCGGTTTCGTCCGATGAATGAGAAATCCAAACTGACAAACTGCTGCCGCCGGTGTCCCATGGCTGCTAAATGACGTGCTTCATACATCTTGTATGCCACACAACATAAGGGACAGCTCTTGCAGATGGAATGAAGGCCATCGGGGATTGATTGCCAATGTAGAGAGCACAAGCAACAGTAGGAGAACCGTAAGCGCAGGGAACTCCTTGAATAAAGCCAGAGCAAACTCAACTCATACACCCAAGTAGTTGCTACTTGTTTGTTAATGGCACTGTTGGAAGGGGCCAGTTAAGATTGCACCTACACCGCAGAACGCAAACATGTTGAGCCATCAAACATGAAAGGACCAAGAGAGCATCGTATTGGTTAGGTTTGTATGCCTCGGCTATGTGAAACTGCACAGAACTATCCTCTGGATTCCTTGGCTCGGCTCCAAGATCCCAGCCACAGCAGGAAGTCCAGTTTTGACCAAATCCCTCTCCTTCAATTCCAATGACCCGTAACTTCACAATCTGCACATACAAATGCCCATGACCGCAATTCATATATGATGCAAGACGTCCAGAAGATCATGGTTTACTGCTCCATCGAAGAGACCAAAAAAATCTGCTATGGAGTATTAGATAACATTTATTGCAGTTTGTTTTGATCCTTGTCTGATGGTCAGGTGTAGGAGAATTGCGTATGGCAGCATGCTCCTGTACTTGATATTTTGTAGGATTTTTAGTTTCACTCTCTCTGTTGTAGATGTTCTCTTGTTGTTTAGGTGAACATGAACATGAATTGTTGGCTTCCCATAAGTGCACGATGTAGCAGAGATAGAACTGCATGTCTTGATAGTTCATTGGCACCCTATGAATTGCTTCTAGCCCAAAATAGGTAAGATAACCTGCATGTGTAGGATTGGTTTCAGTGCAAGTCATTTCCTGTACCATTCAACTCGACGCTACCACATATAGCAATGAAGGAACCATTACACAACATCGTCATGAATATAGAGAAGTGACCTCTTTCTCCGTGCTTGGTCGAACAACAAGTTTTCGTATATATATTCGACGCTACTACATATAGTACACGTTCATGCATATATACAATATAATATCTCTTGCGATCCCTAATATCTAATTACCAAAATCCCCTACCAATTCCCGATGGTATTCTCCGGTTTTAGATATGACCTCTTCAAGTAAGAATCCCGCCAATTCCTCTTGAATTGCTCGTACGCGATCCTTTGGTAGGAGATCGTCCCGCATCCGTTGGATCTAATTTAAAGAAGGTGGTCAATATATATGAATGAAACTCAACACAATTGATGGTAATAAAATAAAATTGTGAATATTGTTTACGTACTTCAAGTTGTTGTAAAATTCTGCCCTTCTCATAGGTCGTCTGGCGAATGAACTCACAAACGTAGTATCCACATAAATTATTCACGTCTCCCTGCCTCGAGCACTTTACGAGAATAGAGTTCAATCAAAATAATAATCAAGCATGATAATGGTATTGAAACTAGCTAGAATCAAAGAGATGCGCGGACCTAGCTAGTACTACTTACATTGAGTTTCGAAATTGCAACTCCTCTTTCCATTCACCCCTAACCTTCTTGGTGAACCGTTTCCAAACCCTGCCCGGCAAAGAAAATGAATAAAGGGGTTATTAATGACTTGATATCAGGAAATGAACGAAAGTTGCCGATATAGTGCGATAATGATTGAAATTACCTCTGGAGCATTTCACTCAGGTCCGCCCACATCTTAGGGTCTTTATGTTTCGAGTCCATGACAAGTACTTTTCCTGTGTCAAACTGAATGACTAGCAGAATAAAGTGGAACCTGCGCACGCATAACTTATCAATTACACTTAACATCGAGTAAGCGAAACAGAATGTGTACAAGACAGTAACACTCACTTGAAGTTGTAAGGAAATAGTATTTCCCTTTTGGTTTGTTGTTCAATTAACGCCTTTAGCAAGTTATCCTCTGTTTCCTTGGCGTTGTTTTGTACCGTATATTCATGTATGTTATTTGGGTTAATGAACCCAATGTCATAGATTTGTCCTCTTTTGCATTCGAGGATCTTCATTCTGCATAATATAGTGAGGATAATTATACATGCAATGAACGAGCTGAGGTAGAGACTTAATTACAGAAATAATACTTACAGACAATAGCAACTGATGATAGATTTGTCGAGGGCGTCTTGATTGTATAACTGAAATAATTCCTCAAATTCAATGAAAATCTCCTCGTCTCCACTGAAGTAATGCTCATTTTTAATTCCCACCATGAGTGAGTCTTTCCCTTCCTTTGAGGCTTCCATGTACCACTCATGCAATCTTCGCATTTGTGTTGGTAGAAGCCATTCCTCCTCAGGTCTGACGAGAGGCTTCCCGTGCTGGTATCTGTATGCTAACTCAGCCGTGGAGAACTCTACCCCGCTTAAGAATTGAGCAAGAGTGGCCGCTACCTCCGGATCATAATCCTTATAGGAAAACACGTTGAGCGGGGGGCATGATTGGTTTTTCTATTCTCCGAGCTGGGGAATTGTTTTCCCCCTTGCACTACTACTACTTCCCGACCGCTGCTGTTTATGTGACTTCATAATAGAGCGGTCATAGTTTGATGGCAGCGGAGGCGGTGGTGGTCGCGTAAGGTTTTCCAGAAACTGCTTCGCTTTTGTCGGATCTATTTTCTCCTTTGGCTCGGGCCGTTTCGGTGCAAGCTGGCGTTTCACATCGTCATCCACGAGCTTCTTGACTTCCTCATCACTCATTTCGTATGGTAACTTGGCAGGAGCCTCCTTGATGCTGTACCTTGTACCTGCTCTGGATTTCTTCGTAGTTGTAATACTAGCCGCCGGAGCGGCGGTTCTCTTCCGCTTATCCACCCAGTGCAGAGGCGGCGGAGGCGGCGGAGTCTGCTGATGCGGCGGAGACGGCTGAGGCAGCGGAGTCTGCTGAGGCGGCGGAAGCGGCGGAGTGTGCTGAGGCGGCGGAGACGGCTCAGGCGACGGAGATAGAGCTGGATTGCTACTCTGAGGAGTCGATAGCCTTGGCGTCCAATGTGGAAACACGATGTGTTCCTTTTTCCATAGAATGGTAGTTTTTCTGGCATCTCCCAGTTCAGTCTCCCCTTCACCTGTAGGGAAGTCAAGCTCCAGCTACTCAAATCCCTTGATAACTTCATCCACCCCGATAACAGCATAGCCATCTGGAATCGGAGAGCAATGGTAAGTTCCATTACCAGGAGGTAAGGCAAAGCCGACCGCCACCTTCACGGATATGTTCATGCATTTCACATGTAGCTCACAATTTTCCCTCTGTGTGATATCATCCACGGGGTAGCGAGGAGCCGAGATATCATCTATGGGCCGAACGAGCTCCGTGGAAGCCATGCTACTTTTCCGCTGAGATGATGGGCCGGTAGTATCGAATGCAGGATCTTCGTGCCGCTGAGATGGGCCGGTAGCTTGCTGGCTGGTAAGTGCCTCTATTTGCTTCTGCTGCTGCTCTAATTTTTCTTCTATCTTCTGCATCCGGTCTGCATGATGTTTCTTTTTTCTCCCTCGGCTTCTATAAGTCTCACTGCAGTCGGGAAACCCAATCTTCCACGAAATGGAGCCTGATGTGCCTCGTGTTCGTCCACTGTGTTCAGCATTCCCGAGGGCGCGTGTCAGCTCATCGTTCTCTCTGTCGGGATTGAACTTCCCGTCCTGCACGTCCTTCATTGCAGCTTTAAGGGCTTTGAGGGGTGTTCCAAGTTGATCTTTTGCAAAAAATACACTTCCCTGTTTCTGGGTCCAACTTTCCCCCATGCCCGTAGAACCAAGCCTTTGCCCGTTCGGCCCACTCCAATGTCTCTGGATCAATCCCTTTATCAATCAGGTCATTCTCAGTTTTCTCCCACTTAGGCCTGGCAACCTTGTAGCCACCTGACCCCATAACATGGTGATATTCCTTCTTTGCAGCATTTTGCTTATTTATTTTTGACCTTTTCTTAGCTTCATCCGATGTCTTGTACTCCACAAATGCGTCCCAGTGATCTTTTATCTTCTCATATGCTCCGGTGAATGTTGGAGTCTTGTCTTTCAGGACATAGTCTTGGTGCAATCTTTTCTTCCAATTGCAGAATTGTGCGGCCATCTTCTTAAGAGCCCACGCATTGACTTTTGGCTCTATAACTTTGTTATTTGGATCCACCTCTAGCGGTAGGGTGAAATTTGTCATGAGCGTATTCCAAAGCGTTTCTTTGGATCTATCGTCGACATAAGTAACTCCATCCGCCTTTGGCTTATTCCATTCTCGAATGGTGATCGGGATGCTGTCCCTAACAATAACTCCGCACTGACTTACAAATCGGTTTGCGTTCCGCGCGGGACCAATCGGTTTGCCATCTTCACAGACTTCTTCGATCTTGAACCTTTCATTTTCGCCCAACCTTTTTTTCGGGCCTCATTTCTTTATAGAAGATTGGCTCGATCCGGAGGGCTAAAAGAAGAAGGAAGCATTAATATATGTATATACAAATCAATTAATGCATCTAGTCAGCAGAGGCTTAATTAATATACCTCGCCGGACTTTGTAATAATTAAGGTTCCAACACAGGAGCCGTCATCTTCTCCCTCCATTCCCTCACCGGAGCCGTCATCTCCTCCCTCTATTCCCTCACCGGAGTCGTTCAGAAACTGTGAGGTGATATCATCATCTCCGTCGCGGATTATTGCCCCCAACATGTCTTCTTGTTCTTCATCTCTGCCGTGCTCCATAGTTTCTGCAAAGACTTGCAAGTTATTTCAATGCTATAAACAAATTATTAAAACAAATTCACATTTCCATGTCTATTTGCATCTCGATTAAAAAAATCACATTATTAAAACAAATTCACATAATATCACTAATACATCTCGAATAATCCAGTTAATGCAATAATATTATCATATAATATCACTAATACATCTCAAATAATCCAGTTAATGCAACAATAATATCACATAATATCAATAAACATCTCGCCCAATCAAACTGGACGTCGACTCCTGGTTCCTGAGCCGCGGGCGGTGAACACCCAAAGAGAAGGAACCATCACAGGATCATAGCTCGGGTGAGATCCCTGAAGAAACTGCCAGGTATTGGAGAAGCTGTCGTCCAACGCAACCATGTAGCGACGGACGTGCTCGTCCTCCTCCCTGACATGGCGACGTACCACCCTCTCAGGGGCCGACTCCCTCTGCACCGATAGTGGCCCACGCGACCGCCACCAAAGAAGCTCCGGGTCGACGACGAGACCCCGATTCCTCACCAAGCTGAGCGCCCCGGAAGGTAGCACCTCCCAGTGCCAGCCCGGCGGAGCCCAGTCCCGGACATGGCGCCTCTCAAACTGGTTGTCGCCGCCGAGTCGACGACGAGGATGCGGGCCGGGCATCATCGCCGAGAACAAATTCCTATGAAAACAAATCAGGAATTGTAGCTCACCCTCAGATGTAGAGGATGTAGTCGATCAGCGGAGGGACGATCGTGGACCAACAGCTCCAACGTCGACGATCACTCCACGGAGATGCAACACCACAAATCCTGTAAATCAAAACAACATGCTACAGGAACTATATGGGTACAAACTTGATATGCACTTAAAGTAGAGATGACATGCTTCAATTCATCTTTACGGTCCAGGTTCATAAACATCATGATTAATTGACTATGATCCATGCAAAATGCAACATTCTGAAACAGATCATGACTTAGTGAAAAACTGGGCATATGCATGAGCAGAGTTAAAATGATGGCATCAAAAGGTTCATGTACATATCATGGAGCCCAAATATTACAACATGGCATAAACATAGGAGCAACAGGTTCATGGGAATCATCAAGGCAATATACAACCATGAGATAAGCTGTTTTTCAGACTTAACATCAGGATGCACTTTTGCAACGTAGATTAACACATCAAGATGAACTCTATTATGCATGCAAATGACACCATCATGTAGAGCACGAAGGGTAGCACATTTTACATATATAAATCATGTTCATAGGACCAACATGCACAAATTTACACACACCAAAAGAATGCAATATGATATTTGGAATCTCAGGGACTTAGCAAAAATGTAGGTAACTAAAAGCAAATGCTTGAGGGGCGGAGAGGCGAACCTGGACGCCGGACGTCGGGGCAGCCTGACGGCGTGCGCGTGGAGGGAGCGCCGGCGCGGGCTCGGGCAGCCTGACGGCGCGCGCGTGGAGGAGGGCCGGCACGGGCTCGGGTGCGCGGCGCGTGGAGGAGAGCGGCGACGTCGAGGGGGCGCGCGCACGTGGAGGAGCGGCGGCGGGCAGCCTGACGTCGCCGGCGCGTGGAGGAGAGCGGCGGGCAGCCTGATGGCGTCGCGTGGAGGCCGGCGGCGGGAGCTAGCGGACGCGTCGAGGGCGCGGTCGATCGGGTGAGGGAATGGAGGAAGATTGGGGGAGGGAGAAGGGGCGGTTTAAATACCGCCAGGCCTTTAGTCCCGGTTGGTGCCTCCAACCGGGACTAAAGCTTATTTTGGCGGCGGCCGAAAGGGCGCGAATGGGCTAGGCCTTTAGTCCCGGTTGGAGCCACCAACCGGGACTAAACATCCAAATTATTTTAGTTTTGTTTTAAACAGATTCAAAAACTTTTGATTTAATTCTTTTTGCTATTAAACATGCCTAGTTTTGATTTAATTCTTTTTGCTATTAAAGTTTTTAACAAAAAATATTGTATGAAAATTTTAGTTGATTCTTTTTGCTATTGAAGAATATTATAAAATACTTTTTGTTAACCTAATAATGTTATATTTTCTTTTCGGTTAAGTTATTAGTTTAGTATTTTTCTTTGCTGCTAAGTTTTATTTAGTACAAAAACTATTTTTGTTATTTGTAGTTAAGTCCTACAGTTCCCTGAGGAGTTTTTATTTGGATTTCCTTGAAGTTTTGTTTTGCTTTTTCTTATTGTTTTCTTTATTGCTTTATTCATTGATTGTATTTTGATTGCTAGAATGCTTGCTAGAGTGAATGCTTATATGAATGATGCGGCTTATCTGGAATGCTCAGAAGACATTCATATTTTGTTTGGACATAATTGCATTGATTAACTCCTCTGTATAATTAAAATACTAAAAGGACAGAAATAATTGAAAATTCATAACTTAATAAATAATTATTCAAAAATCATGTTTCAAATGCCAAAATGCCCTAGCTTTTTGGTTCAATTCCGACGCTACGGAGTCCACCTAGGACACCCAAAACACATATATACCCTAACTCTTACAAAGATGACGGTGAAGCCGGTCACATCCCAGACTGGGATCTTGGGGTATTGATACGTCTCCAACGTATCTATAATTTATGAAGTATTCATGCCATGTTTATTATAGTTTTGTATGATTTTGGTGCACTTTTATATGGCTTTTATATAATTTTCATGGACTAACATATTGACCTAGTGCCCAGTGCCAGTTGGTGTTTTCTGCCCAGTTTTTGTTTTACAGAAAATCAATACCAAACGAAGTCCAAATGCCACGAAACTTTTTGGAGATTTTTTATTGGCCAAGATAAACACTAGAAGCTTCGGGAGGAGGCCAGAAGACCCACAGGGGCTCCACGAGCCACCAGGGCGCGCCACCCTACCCCCCCCAGGCGCGCCCAGGTGCCTCGTGGGCCCCCTGTGGCCCTTCTTCGCGTGATTCCAACGCCAAAAAATCATATATATTCAGAAACCCCCGAAAGTTAACCTAGATGAGTTTTTACGCCGCCGCAAGCCTCTGTACCAGAGAGATCCCATCTACAGTCCTTTTCTGGCACCCTGCTGGAGGGGGGAAGGCATCACCGGAGGCCATCTTCATCATCCCGGTGGTCTCCATGACGAGGAGGGAGTAGTTCACCCTCGGGGCTGAGGGTTTGTACCAGTAGCTATGTGTTTGATCTCTCTCTCTCTCTCTCGTGTTCTTGAGATGGCACGATCTTGATGTATCGCGACCTTTGTTGATATAGATGAATCATATGGAGTTTTCCCCTCTCTATCTTCTTGTGATGAATTGAGTTTTCCCTTTGAAGTTTTCTTATCGAATTGAGTCTTTAAGGATTTGAGAACACTTGATGTATGTCTTGCATATGGATATCTGTGGTGACAATGGGATATTCACTTGAGTCACTTGATGTATGTTTTGATGATCAACTTGCGGGTTCCGTGACCTTGGGGATTTATGCATAAGGGTTGGCACACGTTTTCGTCTTGACTTTCCGGTAGAAACTTTGGGGCACTCTTTGAAGTTCTTTGTGTTGGTTTGAATAGATGAATCTGAGATTGTGTGATGCATATCATATAATCAAACCCGTGGGTACTCGTGGTGACATTGGAGTGCCTAGGTGACATTAGGGTTTTGGTTGATGTGTATCTTAAGGTGTTATTCTAGTACGAACTCTAGGGCTCTTCGTGACAATTAATGGGGATGGCTCATAAGATTGATCGGGAAGGATAACTTTGAGGTGGTTTCGTACCCTACAACAATTTCTTCGTTTGTTCTCTGCTATTTGTGACTTTGGAGTGAACTCTTTGTCGCACGTGAGGGATTTACATATGATTCAACTATGTCAACAATGTTGGGAGATCGCACTAGTGAAAGTATGAACCCTAGGCCTTGTTTCTAAGCATTGCAATACCGTTTTTTATGTCCGTTTACTTCTTGCTACCTTGCTGTTTTTATATTTTCAGATTACAAAAACCTATATCTACTATCCATACTACACGTTTATCATCATCTCTTCGCCGAACTAGTGCACCTATACAATTTACCATTGTATTGGGTGTGTTGGGGACACAAGAGATTTCTTGTATTTGGTTGCAGGGTTGCTTGAGAGATACCATCTTCAACCTACGCCTCCCACGGATTGATAAACCTTAGGTCATCCACTTGAGGGAAAATTGCTACTGTCCTACAAACCTCTGCGCTTGGAGGCCCAACACGAGTCTACAAGAACAAGTTGTGTAGTAAACATCAGGTATAAAACTTTTTCTTCGCGTGTGTCCCTTGCTTATGATTGTGCCGTAACCATGGAGAATCTTCATCATTTAACAGGATGCTTGTGTCAGTCTTCACTGTGAAGGGAGGAATTTCATGAAACTTTTCATAATCTTCGGACATGTCTGTCTTGTCCTCCACTCCCACGATGTTTCTTTTCCCTGAAAGAACTATGTGGTGCTTTGGCTCATCGTATGATGTATTCGCTTCCTTATCTTTTCTTTTTCTCGGTTTGGTAGACATGTCCTTCACATAGAAAACCTACGCCACATCATTGGCTAGGACGAATGGTTCGTCTGTGTACCAAAGATTGTTGAGATCCACTGTTGTCATTCCGTACTGCGGGTCTACCTTTACCCCGCCTCCTGTCAGATTGACCCATTTGCACCGAAACAAAGGGACCTTAAAATCACGTCCATAGTCAAGTTCCCATATCTCCTCTATATAACCATAATATGTGTCCTTTTCCCTATTGGTGTTTGTTGCATCAAAGCGGACACCACTGTTTTGGTTGGTGCTCTTTTTATCTTGGGCGATCGTGTAAAATGTATTCCCATTTATCTCGTACCCTTGGAAAGTCAATATAGTCGAAGATGGTGTCCTGGCCAACAAGTACAGCTGATCTACAACAATGGTGTTATTCATGAGATGTGTTTGCAACCAACCGCCGAAAGTCGCCATGTGTGCATGTGTAATCCAGTCGTCAGACTGCCCCGGGTGTTGGGAGCGTACAATATTCTTGTGTTCATTGATATACGGGGCCACCAAGGTAGAATTTTATAGAACTGTGTAGTGTGCTTGAGTGAAAGAATGCCCGTCCCTACATATTATTGCTTTCGGTCCTAGAGTGCCTTTTCCACTCAGTCTCCCCTCATGCCGCGATTGAGGAACACCAATCGGCTTAAGGTCAGGAATAAAGTCAACACAAAACTCAATAACCTCCTCTGTTCCATAGCCCTTGGAGATGCTTCCTTCTGGCCTAGCACGGTTATGAACAAATTTCTTTAAGACTCCCATGAACCTCTCAAAGGGGAACATATTGTGTAGAAATACAGGACCCAGAATGGCAATCTCTTCGACTAGGTGAACTAGGACGTGCGTCATAATATTGAAGAAGGATGGTGGGAACACCAACTCGAAACTGACAAGACATTGGACCAAATCATTTTGTAACCTTGGTAGGATTTCTGGATCGATTACCTTCTGAGAAATTGCATTGAGGAATGCACATAGCTTCACAATGGCTAATCGAACATTTTCTGGTAGAAGCCCCCTCAATGCAATCGGTAGCAATTGCGTCATAATCACGTGGCAGTCATGAGACTTTAGGTTTTGGAATTTTTTCTCTGCCATATTTATTATTCCCTTTATATTCGACGAGAAGCCAGACTGGACCTTGATACTGATCAGGCATTCAAAAAAGATTTCCTTCTCTGCTTTGGTAAGAGCGTAGCTGGCAGGACCTTGATACTGCTTTGGATGCATGCCGTCTTTTTCGTGCATACGTTGCTGGTCCTCCCGTGCCTCCAGTGTATCTTTTGTCTTCCCATACACGCCCAAGAAGCCTAGCAGGTTCACGCAAAGATTCTTCGTCACGTGCATCACGTCGATTGTAGAGCGGACCTCTAGGACTTTCCAATAGGGTAGCTCCCAAAATATAGATTTCTTCTTCCACATGGGTGCGTGTCCGTTAGCGTCATTCGGAACAGATTGACCGCCAGGACTCTTTCCAAAGATTACTTTTAAATCCTTGACCATATCAAATATATCATCACTAGTATGGTGGGCAGGCTTCTTCCGGTGATCTGCCTCACCTTTGAAATGCTTGCCTTTCTTTCTTAAGGGATGCTTGATCGGAAGAAATCGACGATGTCCCGGGTACACATTCTTCTTACATTTATCCAAATATATACTTTCAGTCTCATCTAAACAGTGTGTGCATGCATTGTATCCCTTGTTTGTCTGTCCTGAAAGGTTACTAAGAGCAGGCCAATCATTGATGGTTACAAACAGCAACGCTCGTAGGTCAAATTCCTGCTGTTTGTGCTCATCCCACACACGTACACCTTTTATATCCCACAGCTGTAAAAGTTCTTCAACTAATGGCCTTAGGTACACATCAATGTCGTTGCCGGGTTGCTTAGGGCCTTGGATGAGCACTGGCATCATAATGAACTTCCGCTTCATGCACAACCAAGGAGGAAGGTTATAGATACATAGAGTCACAGGCCAGGTGCTATGACTGCTGCTCTGCTCCCCAAAAGGATTCATGCCATCTGTACTTATACCAAACCATAAGTTCCTTGCGTCATCTGCAAACTCCGAGAACTCTCTCTCGATTTTTCTCCACTGCCACCCATCAGCGGGTACTCTCAACATCCCGTCTTTCTTACGGTCTTCTTTGTGCCATCGCAACAACTTGGCATGCTCTTTGTTTCTAAACAGACATTTCAACCGTGGTATTATAGGAGCAGACCACATCACCTTGGCAGGAACCCTCTTCCTGGGGCGCTCGCCCTCAACATCACCAGGGTCATCTCGTCTGATCTTATACCGCAATGCACCGCATACCGGGCATGCATTCAAATTCTCGTACTCCTCACCGCGGTAGAGGATGCAGTCATTAGGGCATGCATGTATCTTCTGCACCTCTAATCCTAGAGGGCAGAGAACCTTCTTTGCTTCGTACGTACTGTCAGGCAATTCGTTATCCTTTGGAAGCTTCTTCTTCATTATTTTCAGTAACTTCTCAAATCCCTTGTCAGATAAACCATTCTCTGCCTTCCATTGCAGCAATTCCAGTGTGGTACCAAGCTTTGTGTTGCCATCTTCGCAATTTGGGTACAACAATTTTTGTGATCCTCTAACATGCGCTCGAACTTCAACTTCTCCTTTTCACTTTCGCATTCTCTCTATGCATCAACAATGGCCCGGCGAAGATCATCAGTGGGCACATCTGGTGCCTCTTGATCTTCAGCTTCCCCCGTTGCAGTATCACCGTATTCAGGGAACATAGGATAGTTGTCATCATTCTCTTCTTCTTCATTGTCTTCCATCATAACCCCTCATTCTCCGTGCTTGGTCCAACAATTATAGCTGGGCATGAAACCGGACTTTAGCAGGTGGGTGTGAAGGATTTTCGAGGAAGAGTAATCCTTGTCATTCCGACAGACAACACATGGACAACACATAAAACCATTCACACTATTTGCCTGAGCCACACCGATAAAATTTTGCAGGCCCGTAATGTACTCGGCAGTGCGTCGGTCACCGTACACCCATTGCCGGTTCATCTACATTATATAATTAAGTATATCAAAAACCATTACAGAACATCATGAATAGAGAAATGACCAAATTAATACAAGTTCATCACATTAAAACCAAAGTACAGTAGTGATCAAATGTTATTACTGCAAAAATAAATACATAAAGTTCATACATAGTTCTCATAAGACAACATACAACTATCTAGAGCATCTAAAACATACATTGAAACTAACATACAACTATGTAAAACATTTAAATGCAACAACAAATGCGCTCAAAATCGCAACTAAGGTAACAATTGATCCAACAGCATAATGATACCAAGCCTCTTTATCAATGGCATATTTTCTAATCTTTCTAATCTTCAAGCGCATTGCATCCATCTCGATCTTGTGTAGATCGACGACATCGGTAACATGCAACTCCAATTTCATCTTCTCTTCTTCAATTCTTTTCAATTTTTCTTTCAAATAATTGTTTTCTTTTTTAACTAAATTTAACCTCTCGACAAGAGGGTCGGTTGGAATTTCCGGTTCACATACCTCCTAGATAAAAATATCTATGTCAAGTTGGTCGGCATAATTGCCATAAACACTAAATGAAACAAATAGTTATAAAAGATAATATACCACATCCGAATCATAGACCGGACGAGAGCCGACGGGGGCGGATATCAAAACCATGGCACTATATAATAACAAACAATAATACAAGTAAGAAAATTATACAAGTAACTATCTAAATCATACAAGTAAGATTTTTTTTAAAAAAGATAAAAACAAGAGGCTCACCACGGTGGTGCCGGCGACGAGATCGGCGCGGGCGATCGACGGCGGTGAGGACGGGGACGGGAACGGGACGGCACCCTACACATTTGCAAACTAAGAAGTTAATTTGAGCTCAAATTGCATCTAAATCAAATAAACTCCGACATACACTCCTCCACCAAAACCCATAATTCACTCTACTTCTAGAGCATGAAATGAGCTAAAGTAGCAATGAGAGATGAAAGGATGAAGTTGCTAACCTTTTAGAACACTTGGATAGTTGGTGCACCGCCAAATCTAGACAAATCTTGAGGAAAATGGAGCTTGGAGGAAGAACAGAGGAGAAGAATGGATTGTGTGGCTCGGGCAAGAAAGAGGAGAAAGCTTAAGTGTGGCTCGGGCACCTCATATCATGTTTGTTTTGTGTGAACTCAAGTGGCATCATGCTCTCAGGCATTTCATCGAACACCTCTTGTGCATAGGAAGGGAAAACAAACTAGCACACACCTCCCACCTTCTATGAGCAAAAAACAGAGGAGAGGGCGGGCAGGGGCGAGGGTATATATAGGCAAACTTTTAGTCCCGGTTGGGGTCTAAAACCGGGACTAAAGACAGACCTTTAGTCCCGGTTGGAGACACCAACCGGGACTAAAGGGTATCGGCCCCTTTAGTCCCGGTTGGTGTCTCCAACCGGGACTAAAGGTCCCAATCGAACTGAGACTGATGCCTGCCAAGCCCCGGCCGGCGTCCTAGCCGCTCGAACCGGGACTAATGCTCACATTAGTCCCGGTTCATAACGCGACCGGGGCTATTGCTCTGATCCGGCTAGAACGAAAGCCCTGTTTTCTACTAGTGACTTGAGCATGTCGTCGACTGTAACAGCAAGATCACCGCGATAACCAAAAACCCACTAAGCCTTTATTCAAACTCTGGAGTTCCACATAAACATCTGACTCATGTGCGATTGCTGCACCATCTCCCGGATCTAATTGACGAAGAAAAGAAGATGCATCCTGGTATTCCTCAAGACAATCTTCTCGTTCATTTGGGTGTGCAACTACAGGCGGTCCAATTGTGTTGACACTTTCAGGCATTTTATGTTGAATTCCATTGGTGCAAGTATTGTCTGAATCGGTTCCATTACCAGGATCCTCACGGGGAACATCCATGTCCGCCAATCAAATTAACCAAGAACTGAAGCAGGGACCTCCATGTGATTGACTATGAATACTTGAACAAGGTTCTTCCGGGTGGCTTGTGACTGATAGAGGTCGGAACGACGACCATGGACTAGGCCTGAAGAGGTGCCCCATGTGATTGAACTGCACTTGTACAGGCGGTGGCCATGGTTGATGTTCGAAGGAAGGCAGGTGCAGACGCTCAGCGATGGCAGTGTCATGTGTCTCGTCGGCATTGTCGATGGTGGCGGTCAGAGGCTTCACCGAGTCGCACACATATGCGGGGCATTCTGCCAAGCACTTGGATGGCGCTGGTGCAGCCAAGTTGTTGGGGACAAGGAGTATGACGATGTGGCCCGCCTCGCTCACTACTTGGGTGGGGGTGTTGATGGAGGGTAGTGGCGAGTTGTCCAGCTCCTGCACGCTGGTCTTGGGGCCGACGTCGGTGGTGGTTGCCACCGGGGTGACGATCTCGGCGACGACCTCTTGGTGGATGAGGTCGACCGCGAACTTGGAGTGGACGGTGGTGGTGGTGTCATGGGCTGATACGTCTCCAATGTATCTATAATTTTTTATTGTTTCATGCTATTATATTATCAATCTTGTATGCTTTATATGCAATTTTATATCATTTTTGGGAGCTAACCTATTAACTCAGTGCCTAGTGCCAGGTTCTGTTTTCGCCTATTTTATTGTTTCGCAGAAAAACCATACCAAACGAAGTCCAAACATGATGAAACTTTACGGTGATTTTTTTGGTCCAGGAGAGACCCTAGAAGCTTCGAGGGGAGACCAGACGATGCACTAGAGAGCCACAAGCTCACAGGGCGCGCCTCCAGGGGGGCGCCACCAGAGCTTGTGGCCCCCTCGTAACTCCGTTTGACCTAATTCCAAGCCTATAAATTCCCTAAAATCCAGAAACCACGAGAGCGAGACCCGAAACAATTATTCCGCCGCCGCAAGTCTCTGTTCTTTTGTGATCCCATCTGGAGTCCTCCGCCAGTACTCTGCGGAGTGGGAATCGATCACGGAGGCCATCTTCATCAACCTTGTTGCCTCCATGATGATGCGTGGGTAGTTCCCCACAGGACCTATGGGTCCATAGCAGTAGCTAGATGTCTCTCTCTCTCTCTCTCTCTCTCTCTCTTTGATCTTCAATACAATGTTCTCTTCGGAGATCGATTCGATGTAATCTTTTGCGGTGTGTTTGTTGGGATCTGATGAATTGTGGGTTTATGATCAGATTATTCATTGAAAGTAATTCTGCCTTTTCTAAACTTTATTATGTGTGATTGTTATAGCTATGTAATGCTTTCCGATCTATCCGTTTGGTTTGGTCAACTAGATTGATTTATCTTCAGTGGAAGTGGTGCATAGTAGTAGATTCAATCTTGCGGTGTCCTCACCCTGTGACAGAAGGGGTAGCGAGGCATGTATTTGTATTGTTGCTACAAAAGGTAAAATGACGGGGTTCGATCATATTGATTGGTCTTATTTTGTCTACATTATGTCATCATGCTTCAAGCATTACTCTGTTTGTTATGAACTTAATACCTAGAGAGGCAAGCAGCGCTCTCGAAGTGGAGTAATAGTAGTAGATGCAGATGGATGTCGGTCTACTTGTCACATGTACTGATCGTGCCATGAATAACATCATAACTATGCGCTTTTCTATCAATTGCCCAACAGTAATTTAATCCACCGTTTGCTATGTTCTTGAGAGAGATGCCTCTAGTGAAAGCTATGGACTCCGAGTCCATTCACATCATATTACTAAAACCCTAAAAAAATTGATGTAATTTATTTATTTTTATTTAGTTTTGCAATTTATATATTTACCACTATCAGAATTAATCCTTGCAATTAACGAGTACAAGGGGATTGACACCCCTCTTGCCCGCGTTGGGTGCAAGTATTTGTTTTTGTGTGTGCATGTACTGTTGACAGTTGTTTGCGTGAATCTCCTACTGGTTCGACAAACCTTGGTTCTTAACTGAGGGAAATACTTTCTGCTACTATACTACATCACCCTTCCTCTTGGGGGAAATCCCAACGCCCATCACAAGTAGCATGGACCTCGTCGACGCTGGTGAAGGCCTCGGCAGTAGAGGTGTTGGTGCCGATGGAAGGCACATGCATGAGCTACTCGACTCCCAGATGGAAGAGGTCGACCGTGGGCTCGAGGCGGACGGTTGTGGCCACGTCGTGGACCTCGTCGACGCTGGCGATAGCGACGACCTAGGTCTGGCACTCCGTCGAACACGTGACGGGCACCATCTCGATGAAGACTAAGGATGCATCATGGGCGACCGCGGGGGCCTCCTGGGCCTAGGTGGTGGTGGAGAAGGCGTCGGGGACGACCGGCATGACGGTGGCGTCGACGGTGAGGCCGCCATCGGAGGCCACGACCGCGGAGCGCGCCGGCTGCGGGGTCGAAGCTCCCGTGATGAGCCGGGAGAGCAGCTTGTCGTACTGCGCAGATATCATGTATGTGGTGTCGTAGCGCGCCATGGTTCGCACGTGGTAGTCATCTAGGTAGGCCTTGAGCTCGGGATCCATGGTGGTGAACTGGGAGGAATGACAAACTGATTTTTTTTGGCAGTTTGTTTGGCAAAAATTGGGCGAACTCGGGGAAAATTGAGGCGATTCGGAAGGATGGAGGGAGGCTCTGATACCACGATGTTAGGTCCCACTTATAGATTACTCCATTACAGGGGAATCAAGGTCAGGTACAAGGGAATTGGGGAGGGAGGAAGGAAGAAGAAAGAGGAACAAGAGGTAGGGGAAGAGGAGGCCGTCATTACAGCGGAGAAATAGAGAAGCCAGGAAGCCCTTCTAAACGGATTCAGCTTGTGCAGTATTCCAAGAATTCTGAAGAAAGCTCAAGGAAAGAGACCCCAGAGGAGGGCAAGATGATCAGCGTAGGGAAGGCGAAGCAGTATGCGAACGTTCTTGACAAGCCCCTCAGCCGTGGCAGACAGGAGGTACGCGTCCTTCCCATATCAAAATCCCTTCAGATATTTGTTTCTGACAGGCTCTCTTAGTAAGGTATAGGTGTAGGTAACTGGGACAGATTCACAGGTTAGGGGAGTAGCTGGGCGGGAAGTGTTTCAGATCCTGCTCAGTTAGTTTGAGCAGCAGGATTTTTCTTTACTCATCGACTGTAAATTGTGGGAGTATTGTTTATTTGAGTAGTATGCAGTTGCAATGTGAATTTTGTTGAAAGTTGAAGCTGAATGCATGGTGTAGTGATAGCTTCCAGTGGAAACGTGGAGGAACTATTGCCGAAACCCACTACTCTATAATCGTGTTTCAAGAATGAAAGGAAATGGGTTAATATTGTGCATAGTAGCAAAATATATTGAAGTGTAAGTTACTTCACAGCTTAGTGATACTTTCAATTGGATAAATTAAAGAGCTAAATATATTGATTATTGTACCCTAATTGCAATATGTGAATGTATTCAATTGTACCCTAATTGCAATATGGTGTAGTGATAGCTTCCAGTGGAAACGTGGAGGAACTATTGCCGAAACCCACTACTCTATAATCGTGTTTCAAGAATGAAAGGAAATGGGTTAATATTGTGCATAGTAGCAAAATATATTGAAGTGTAAGTTACTTCACAGCTTAGTGATACTTTCAATTGGATAAATTAAAGAGCTAAATATATTGATTATTGTACCCTAATTGCAATATGTGAATGTATTCATTCGTTCCATTGGTAGTAGTTGTGTTTCTGAAGTTAAATTGAAGCTTTTGACAATGGCTACTTGTATTTGTCCCAATATATGCTGTATCATATGTACAAATTTCTTATAATACTGTCATCGCATTAGTATGAAAAATACTCCAAATGATTTCTCATTAATTTTTAAGTACATTCTAGTGAACCTAAACTGTAATTGCTGCCCTGTAAGCAATGAGAAGGAATTGTTTCATGAAAAGAGCCAAACACAATGATAATAACGACTCTTGCATTAGTTGAAGGGGTCAAATAAATAGCATCAAAATATTCTAAAGTGAAAGGTACTATGCACCGTAGTGCTACTTTCGATTGGATAATTTTGTAGAGCTAAATATATTGCGCCTATACTACCCTGATTGCAATATGGGATGTGTTAGTTCCTAAGTGCAAAAGGATTTGGATGTGAGATGTAGTGGCACATTCATTCTTTTCATTGGTAGTTTTTAGCGTGTGCCAATATATTTTATTTTCTTCCTTGTTTTGTTATGATACATGTTTCATAAATGTTTTGTATTTCATAGGTCAGTTTGAGTGCATTCGCATTCTTGTTCTCGGAGTTGGTTCAATACAACCAGACACAAGTTGACAACATTGCTGAGCTGGAACGAAGGTAGCCTCTATGTTCTTATTCATGCATCTGTTCATATTGTTGATGAACCTGTATTGTAGTTAATTATATCCATGGTAACAGGTTTTTTACTGTCCTACGGCATTTCATTTATCCTGACTTGATTGGTACCTTGTGGCTGGTACAACCTTTTTTAGTCCTTGCATGCTACTCTTTGATATCCGGGTCACATATTTCAGGTGCTATGTGTTTGCCACTTACTGTATGATAATGTCTTAAATCATCCGGAATTTCAGATAGCAAAAGGTTTACAACAACTTGCTCACATGTTGAGATGTGATGCAACTATAACATTTGGTTGATCACTTACTATTATTTTTGTGACATGGTCGATCAAATTTCTGCAACATTATTTGTGCCTCTCTAATGTTTCAGTATATCTCTCTCTTTGGAGAATGAGGCCACAATATTATTGTGCTAAATCATGCAA
The DNA here is from genome assembly GCA_039707655.1 of Elymus sibiricus. Lineage (NCBI taxonomy): Eukaryota > Viridiplantae > Streptophyta > Magnoliopsida > Poales > Poaceae > Elymus > Elymus sibiricus. The sequence continues at coordinate 195,507,189 of CM077666.1, read as the reverse complement.
GGGCATTTGACAATGTTTCTCATTAAAAATACACCGCTCCATTTTCATGCGCTAATATTCTTTGATGCTTGGCATAACATCTGTTCCTCTCATTTTATGGTTTATACACAGGCTAGAGGACGCTGGTTATGCTGTTGGTGCTAGAGTTCTTGAACTGCTGTGTCACAGGGAGAAGGTTTGATGCGTAGTTCTTTTCTCATTCCATGATTTCATTGGTCGTCTATTGCTTCATATACTTAAAACCATGATAAAGTTAACAGAACAGTCAAAACTTTGTCGCTTCTTTGTTGTGAGTGGCATGGCATAGTCATCTCGTTTTTCTTGCATAACTTCTTTTGGATAACAAACTTGCTGTTTGTATTCCCATGTCTTTCTCTAAAGAGGAAGTCATAGCAACAATATCTGAATTTTTGGCATTTTAGACCACATGCGCGAATGTATTGACAAAAAAGACCACATCCGAGTGGAATTGACAAAACTACCGTGGCGGCAGGCTGGCAGGTGACACATGGCACCTGCCGCCACAGCCTCTGCACTGCACTGCTTTCTCGCAAGGGACGAACAGAAAATGGAAATGACGGACCCACACAGTGCCTGCCGCCTTTATGTGTGGCGGCATGTCTTGTTGCTGCTGTGCCGCACAGGTGGTCCTTAGGTCGGACGTCGGGTCAACAGATGTAGCAGCGAATAAACAAAAAAAGAACAAACACAGTACTGCATGCACTCAAGTTGATGACAAAGCAAGTACATGGCCATGCACGCTCATATTTACATTTGCTGCTGGTGGCAATGCACGATTGACAGGAAAACAATGGTGAAAGGAAGGGAAAAAAATGAAAATTGGAGGTGAGCTGAGCATGGTTGACCAAGGCACTGCAGCAAATACGTGTGTGAAAATTGGACCACTTTGCATGCAGACCTCATAACTATGCAGGGGAAACAAGACCTGCACAGGCAGACGCAAGACATGCCGCCACACACATTGGCGGCAGGTACTGTGCAGGTCCGCCATTCCGTTTTCTGTTCTACCCTGGTGAGAAAAGCTGTGCAGCACGACATGCCGCCAGTGGCTGTGGCGGCAGGGCCTGCCGCCACCGGCTATGGCGGCAGGTGCCACATGTTGCTTGCCGGGCCTGCCGTCATGGTAGTTTTGTCAATTCTATTCTGGGATGGTCTTTTCTGTCAATATGTTCGCGCAGGTGGTCTAAAATGCCAAAAATTCACAATATCTATGGCACAACACTGACATGCCAGCATCCATTACTTCTCTTAAGGTTCCAGGTGTTCTCCAAATTTACATCATTAGCCTCCTTGTGTACATGCTTTCTAAACTGTTATTGTGTACATGCTAGCACAACATCTGACATGCCAGCATCTGACTTATTGTGTACATGCCAGCACAACATCTGACATGCCAGCATCTGACTTATTGTGTACATGCTTTCTAAACTGTTATCCTGTGGAGATGGTCATGTTAATAATAATAGTCAATCCAGGGGAATAGACGAGAGACTCGACTGCTGGGGATTTTATCGTTCATTCACAGCACTGTATGGAAAGTACTGTTTGGAAAGGTAATCTATTCTACGTATCAATCTTCTGTTATTCCTACTCTGTTCCGCAATAGTTGGAGTGATTGCCATAATTTAGGTGTTCTTGTAATGCACTTTGCCGTTCAATGTGTGCATTCTTGGTTGTCCCATCAAAAGCTTGTGGGCCAAGCTTGTTTGTTAGTGGCCTGACTTCTGGGGTGTTTGATGTTTTCCGCCACTGCCTGACCAAGCACACCTATTTTTTTAATTTGGTTTCTGTTTTTCTGACTGTGTATAAGATTGCGTATAGATAATTTCTCCTATTTAAATATAAAATAACATATGCTGAAAATAAATACTCCCTCCGATCCGAATTAATTGACGCAGCCTCTATACAATATATAGTTGTATAGAGGCTGCGTCAATTGATTCGGATCGGAGGGAGTACTGAATTACACTAATATCACACCGAAGGTTGGAAATTAAGAAATACTTTAATCCAATGGCAAGTCTTTGCTAATCACCATTTTGAACAACACAAAATTGTGACAATATGACCTGTTTGTCCATGTTTCAATTTGGTTGCTAGTGCAAAAGCAGTCTCAACTAACATAGATGATTCTCCATATTTCATGTATGTACTGATATTATAACATGATTTTATTAATTTGTACCATTATAGCTGCGTAATGTCAGAGTTGAGGTATCAATTTGGTCGATGTTGCATGTGTGCACTAATTTAACACCTTGTCTGAAGCATTGGGATCTAATGAGCACTTCTCTTTGCACTTACTGACACAAATTTGACTAACAAACTCAACACAGCTTTCAGCATCACATTTCTGGCATGACGACCCTTAATCCTAAAACTCCTATTGTCCATAATACCGAAGAAGATTTATGATTCTCATATTTTAAACAATTTCCTCTAGTTGTTTCATAGAATAAATTTTTGCATCCATTTATCATGTGTTGATAGTAAGTCCGCCTGTGGTTCTCGCTGGACTGAGTGCACTTATTTGATTGCTTATTTCGGCAGATGGTTTCTTATTGTTTCCAGGTGGCTGACTCACTTGAGAAAGGAACAGAACATGAGGATGAATACATGATTAGTGAAAAGGAGCTTCTTGTTAACCGGTGTGATGAACTCGTTTTTCTTTAACTTCATTATATATTTCTTCCTGTACAAATCTGGAACCTGAGAACCTTTTTATTTGATCAGGTTCATTTCCGTGCCGAAAGACATGGGGGCATTCAACTGTGGAGCTTTTGTTGCAGGGATTGTAAGGGTGGGAATTCCAGCTCAAGTATCTAAGTCAACCATGTCTTCTTAGATACACAATGTATAAACACTTCATAAAATTTCTTACAGGGTGTATTGGACAATGCTGGTTTTCCGGCGGTAGTTACGGCACATTTTGTGCCGATTGAGGGCCAGCAGAGGCCCAGGACAACAATCTTGATTAAATTTGCTGAAGAGGTAAAATGGACTGTGTTGTTTTACTTAACTTTTGCTGCACTTTAACAAAGAATATATCCTATTGTATAACTGAGAAAAACAGAAGGGGTGATTTCCTTTCTTTGGAAATATTTAACCTTAGACAAGCAACTAATTTTTGCCTACGTTTCACTATGACTGTCCCAGTCTATCAATTAATAGGAGCATGCATGGTCATTTTTTGCTTAATCTTCCCCAGATTTTCCTTGGTTTGTGCACATGGAGGAGAGAGTATGTAAGAAAACTACGATAGACGTACTATTAAACATGGCCCTTGTAGCTTAGGATGGTTGTGGTACAAAGGACATATAGCCACAACTTCTTTTGCAGGGAAATATGCCACAATTGTGGATTTACTTTAATGTGTATAGTACACACCCTTTATATAAAACTGGTTTGCTAGAAGATTTAGCCATATTATATTTGAGTAAATTATTTGCTTTTGTACAGGCTGCTAAACAGTAAGTAAAATAGAGGTAACTAGAGATGATACCCCACGCATTGCTGCGGCAATTGGTTGCAATTATTTCAATGAGATTTGGTTGTATGAAACATTAGTATTTGGATCAACAATATGAGAATTTCTAAACTAATATAATTTTTTGTATTTTATTATTGTATAGTTGTAGAATATTTATTAAATATGAGTCGCATGCATGGTGTGTCTTTTCCCATGCATGGTGGCATGGCATGGTGAGTTGGCATAGTTGCATGTCGAGAGAAGTGCATGTTAAGGTGGGTCTTTTCCCATGCATGGTGAAATGGTGAGTTGGCGTAGTTGCATGTTGAGATAATTAGAGTTACTGGGGATCAACTATTTAGTATATAGGAATTTAGAACGAGAGTCTCTAATAATGTCTTTGATTTTTTTTTCTAATAGTATGTTAGTGTTAGACTAAATCACTAAAGTGTGTACTTTTGATGACACCTGTACTAACATTATCTTCAGATTACCAAACTAAATACCTTTTTTGTATAGTGACTTGAAAAATTCGAGTGCACGCATTCTAAAATGAAATCAATAGGGGTTGAGTCTGAATTTTGTTGGTCTTTACCATCTACGGAAAAAAAATTAAACCCTTATATGTCCCGAGGCCCGTATGCCATAGGCATAATTTATTTCAGCTTTGAGGGGCATATAAGGATTTAACTCTTTGTTGGACTTTTTTTGGAGGAATCTTTTTTTTGGACTAAATAAATATTACGCGAGAGTTCCTATTGTCTTTGAATCAAGCTGTTACGGTGGAGCAATGTTGCCCCAACCGAGATGAAGTCCTCTTTAGAAATATGTGGCAGGTTCTAGATAATTGACGTTTGCATCTTATTTTCATTTGATTGGAATCCGCTGAACGGGATATAGTGAGCTAGTGCCCAAATTTGTTATCATCTGTAGTAGAAATGAAAGAGGAAAGACAGTAAGAAATGGATTGTTTGTGACTAATGTTTAGATACATTGAGGTGACCTTGTTTGAATAAATGCTCATTTTCAGGTTTTACGCCGGGAATCAAGACTTGGCTGAAATGTACACCAGGCTATTTCTTCTCTTCTGTTTGTAAGATGAATCCATTTCAAATATGTTTTGTTTTTCTTGATTTGTGTAATACTAATATACTGGTAATTTTGAGAATATATATAAGCAGTGGCCTCATTTTGTGAATGTCTACACGGGAATACTAGCAAATTGTATGTGCAGAGGAGAAACATCAAAAGGATTAGGAGAGCCCATATAAATAGGGAAGTAGAAGTTGCTTTCCTGCACGTTATATGTCCACCGTGGACCACAATCCCATATCTGGTGGCCGGCGAGGTCGCAACCAGCGGCTGATTGGAGGCGAGCAACCGCTTCCTGGATCGTCTCAACCGATAAGATCCGCCAGCAGCAGTGAAATTCAGCAACCCGATCACCCGCAATGAACTCCCAAGTTCCACCTGACTTCTTGAGGTTTTTTTTTTAAAAAACGGATGAAACGAGCTTCCACTCCTTCCTTGCAGTCCAGCTCAATGATGAGTTGCCTATCTGTTCTCTCTAGCGCCACGGACGTACCCTCGAGACTTGCGGAGATTTCCGCCTCCAGCAGGGATCGGCAAGATCGAAGGAACTGACACGTTGAGAAGGTGTTTCTGCTGCCTCTACCTTGGAAGAATGGGGGAGCGACTACAATAGAAGAAGGGCCATGGGTGCAAAAATCTTTCCCTAATAACTAGCACAAATGCCCGTGCGTTGCAACGGGAGAAAAGAATTTTTCATGTTTGTGCGTCTGTGTGTTGCCATGGGAGAACACTCATGTATGTGATGCTATCAAGATTCATCTTAACTGAAAACTTAATTGTCCATTTGTTAAAGTATCATACATGCATTTTTCTACATAAAGAGATATGGTTAAATGCCCATGCATTTCTAGGGAGAAAAAAAATCAACTGATTGTAACTTTCTCATTTGCCAATTAAACCTAGGCACCTTGACCACCTTTAACTCTCTTGTCACCCAAGTAACCTAAATCTACTTTAGTCACGACCAATGTAGGAGAAAAGTCTCTGATTAAAAAAACTATAAATCAACCGTAGTTTGGGAATAGGCTATGTATTCCCGTCATTGACCATCTAAATTTGTTCATAGCCTCCTAGATATTTCTGGAAACACCATACATCAATATCACGCTTAGCAATCTCAACCGTGGTATTGGCTGAATCTCAATGCAAAAATTCAGAACATCCATCCTATCTACTGCTTCTCAGCTTCAGTAAACAACAGAGCATTGTTGCAATAGTTAGAAATTAAATCGGGTGAAATTAGCAATGCAATGTACAACAGACCAACCAAAATTTGAGTTTATGCATACACTACAATCCATTGTGATCTATATGCTGGAGTTACCTAAACAAATACTATTGATAAGAGTAGGTCTGACAAACAAACAAAACTACCATAGCACCGCACGTCTTCACATGCACATAAAATTGCAGCTCAGAAAAGCTTATGCTGGTTTTACCTTTTTTTCCTTTTCTTTTGAGGTGAATTTTCTTTTTTTCGTGAGTTCAGTTTGAGGCAAAAAAAAATCCCGTGAGCAGGCCTGGTCAATCTAGTCAGCACCAGAAGCCCATCAGGCCGAAGGCACGCACGAAGAAACAGACCTGCTCCTCGACCGCGGACGCTTATATTCCTGTCGTCTTCTTTTCCCTACGTCTCTCTCTCGTCACGGGACACCATGGCCGCACCATACCATGGAGCAGCAACCTCGAGCTTCGCCGTCCGACCCGTTGACCAGCGTCCCGCCGCCTGCAGATGTTCCGCCGCGCCCCTCTGCCTCGACCGTCCTCCGCGGGTCTCCCCTCTATCCGCCATGGACCGCCGACCTCGTCGACCTTCCCCCTCCCGAGCTCGCCTGAGCCGCCGCTCAGCGCCATGACAGCGAGCACAGCTCATCACCCGACCCCTCCTCATGTTGTGCATCACCGGGCCACACAACTGCCTCCTTCCTGTTTTCTTCCTCCCTTCGGCACCGCCTCCTTGTACGCGCTCCCCCTTATCGAAGGGAGGAAGAAAACAGGAAGGAGGCAGTTGTGTGGCCCGGTGATGCACAACATGAGGAGGGGTCGGGTGATGAGCTGTGCTCGCTGTCATGGCGCTGAGCGGCGGCTCGGGCGAGCTCGGGAGGGGGAAGGTCGACGAGGTCGGCGGTCCATGGCGGATAGAGGGGAGACCCGCGGAGGACGGTCGAGGCAGAGGGGCGCGGCGGAACATCTGCAGGCGGCGGGACGCTGGTCAAGGGGTCGGACGGCGAAGCTCGAGGTTGCTGCTCCATGGTATGGTGCGGCCATGGTGTCCCGTGACGAGAGAGAGACGTAGGGAAAAGAAGACGACAGGAATATAAGCGTCCGCGGTCGAGGAGCAGGTCTGTTTCTTCATGCGTGCCTTCGGCCTGATGGGCTTCTGGTGCTGACTAGATTGACCAGGCTTGCTCACGGGATTTTTTTTTGCCTCAAACTGAACTCACGAAAAAAAAGAAAATTCACCTCAAAAGAAAAGGAAAAAAAGGTAAAACCAGCATAAGCTTTTCTGAGCTGCAATTTTATGTGCATGTGAAGACGTGCGGTGCTATGGTAGTTTTGTTTGTTTGTCAGACCTACTCTTATCAATAGTATTTGTTTAGGTAACTCCAGCATATAGATCACAATGGATTGTAGTGTATGCATAAACTCAGATTTTGGTTGGTCTGTTGTACATTGCATTGCTAATTTCACCCGATTTAATTTCTAACTATTGCAACAATGCTCTGTTGTTTACTGAAGCTGAGAAGCAGTAGATAGGATGGATGTTCTGAATTTTTGCATTGAGATTCAGCCAATACCACGGTTGAGATTGCTAAGCGTGATATTGATGTATGGTGTTTCCAGAAATATCTAGGAGGCTATGAACAAATTTAGATGGTCAATGACGGGAATACATACCCTATTCCCAAACTACGTTTGATTTATAGTTTTTTTAATCAGAGACTTTTCTCCTACATTGGTCGTGACTAAAGTAGATTTAGGTTACTTGGGTGACAAGAGAGTTAAAGGTGGTCAAGGTGCCTAGGTTTAATTGGCAAATGAGAAAGTTACAATTAGTTGATTTTTTTTCTCCCTAGAAATGCATGGGCATTTAACCATATCTCTTTATGTAGAAAAATGCATGTATGATACTTTAACAAATGGACAATTAAGTTTTCAGTTAAGATGAATCTTGATAGCATCACATACATGAGTGTTCTCCCATGGTAACACACAGACGCACAAACATGAAAAATTCTTTTCTCCCGTTGCAACGCACGGGCATTTGTGCTAGTAAAAAAAACATATCTGAGCCATTGGATCGTTGGTGGATGGCACAGATTCTGGTGGAAGGATCTCAGCCACTTAATGTACATTTTACGAAAACCCCCCCTACTAGCAATTAGTTATAAAACATAACTTTTACAGTAACCACCTCAAGTATTTCATCTCCCTCTCCATTCATTTTGTCCAACGACCATATCTGCACAGTGATATTTTATCTCCCCTACTAGCAATTAGTTATAAAACAGATTCTGCAGAGTGATGAAGCCCCATAAAATCTTTGCACATATCTGCTTCATGAAAACCATGCATATTTCAGTATGCATATATGGTTGTCACTGCAAAGCCACCCTTTGAAGCTGAATATGGTTGTCACTGCAAAACCATGCATATTTAAGTGGCTTGTACTACATCACTAATTACACAAAAAGAAGCTGAATATGATTGTCACTGCAAAGCCACCCTTTGACAATACTAAACATCAGACTGGACCATCCCAAATTGAGCATATCACAAGCATACATATCTTGATGAGACATGGTAGCACCATTTTTAGTACATGGCCAGCAAGACAGAGTATTAAGGACTAATATGTGTTGGGGAACGTTGCATGGGAAACAAAAATTTTCCTACGCACACACAAGATCTATCCATGGTGATGAGCATCTACGAGAGGGAGAGTGAATCTACATACCCTTGTAGATCGCTAAGCAGAAGCGTTAAGAAACACGGTTGATGTAGTCGAACGTCTCCGCGATCCAAATCGCAAGTCGTCCCTCGATCCGATCACGAACTAGCGCCGAACGGACGGCACCTCCGCGTTCAACACACGTACGGCTTGATGACGCCTTCACCTCCTCGATCCAGCGAGCGATGGTAAAGTAGTAGATGAGTTCCGGCAGCACGACGGCGTGGTGATGGTGGTGAGGAACAATCTCTGCAGGGCTTCGCCAAGCGCTACGGAGATTATGACGGGAGGAACTAGAGGGTTAGGGTGGCCGGCACACGGCTTGGGAAATCTTGATGTGTCCCGTGTGCTAGCCCTGCCCCTCTATTTATATGTTGAGCCCTGGGGTCTAAACTTGGAGAGAAAGCCTCCACAAGGTCGGTTTTGCCCGCACAAGGTTGGTCTGGCCCGCACGGAAAGAGTCTAACTCGGATTCCAGCAGTATCGCGTACAAGCGGTAGTACCGCTCACGAGCGGTAGTACCGCTTCACACAAGCTGTAGTACCGCTTCACACAACCGGTAGTACCGCTTACGCGGTAGTACTGCCTTACCAGCGGTAGTACCGCTTAAGGCAGCAGCAAAACTTCCTTTTGCACTTTCCAATACCTCGTGGGCTTTACCCCTTTGGCCCATATAAAGTGTTGCTGCACCCGAACACTTCGGTAAACACCCGGAACCCCTTCCGGTGAATTCCGAAACCCTTCCGGAGATCAAAACACTATTATCACATATATCAATCTTTACCACTGGACTCTTCCGGAGATCCTTGTCATGTCCGGGATCTTATCCGGGACTCCGAACAACCTTCGGTCACCAACACAATAACTCAACTATACTAATCGTCACCAAACGTTAAGTGTGTAGACCCTGCGGGTTCGAGAACTATGTAGACATGACCGAGACACCTCTACGGCCAATAACCAATAGCGGGACCTGGATGCCCATATTGGTTCCTACATATTCTACGAAGATCTTCATCGGTTGAACCTCTATGTCAAGGATTCAGTTAATCCCGTATGATGTTCCCTTTGTTCTTCGGTATGTTACTTGCCCGAGATTCGATCGTCGGTATCTCTATACCTAGTTCAATCTCGTTACCGGCAAGTCTCTTTACTCGTTCCGTAATACAAGATCTCATGGCTAACACTTTAGTCACATTGCTTGCAAGGCTCATTGTGATGTTGTATTACCGAGTGGGCCCTGAGATACCTCTCCGTCACACGGAGTAACAAATCACAGTCTTGATCCATGCCAACCCAACAGACACCCTCGGAGATACCTGTAGAGCATCTTTATAGTCACCCAGTTACGTTGCGATGTTTGATACACACAAGGTACTCCTCCGATGTCAGGGAGTTGCATGATCTCATGGTCATAGGAACAGATACTTGACATGCAGAAAACAATAACAATAAACTGACACGATCATATGCTATGTTTATAGTTTGGGTCTTGTCCATCACATCATTCTCCTAATGATGTGATCCCGTTATCAAATGACATCTTATGTCCATGGCTAGGAAACCTTCATCATCTTTTGATCAACGAGCTAGTCAACTAGAGGCTTACTAGGGACACAGTGTTGTCTATGTACCCACACATGTATTTGAGTTTCCAATCAATACAATTATAGCATGGATAATAAACGATTATCATGAACAAGGAAATATAATAATAACTAATTTATTATTGCCTCTAGGGCATATTTCCAACAGTCTCCCACTTGCACTAGAGTCAATAATCTAGTTCACATCACTATGTGATTTACATTGTAATGAATCGAACACCCATGCAGTTCTGGTGTTGTTCATGTTTAGCCCTTGGAAGAGGTTTAGTCATCGGATCTGCAACATTTAGATCCGTGTGTACTTTGCAAATATTTATGTCGTCCTCCTTGATGTAATCACGAATGGAATTGAAACGTCGCTTTATGTGTCTGGTCCTCTTGTGAAATCTTGGTTCCTTGGCTAGAGCAATGGCACCAGTATTATCACAAAACAGAGTCATTGGGTTAAGCGCACTAGGCACTACTCCAAGATCTGTCATGAACTCCTTCATCCAGACACCTTCCTTCGCCGCCTCCGAGGCAGCGATGTACTCCGCTTCGCATGTAGAATCAGCTACCACGCTTTGCTTGGAACTGCACCAGCTAACCGCACCCCCATTAAGAATAAATACGTATCCGGTTTGCGACTTAGAGTCATCCGGATCAGTGTCAAAGCTTGCATCGACGTAACCCTTTACGACGAGCTCTTGATCACCTCCATAAACGAGAAACATGTCCTTAGTCCTTTTCAGGTACTTCAGGATATTCTTGACCGCCGTCCAGTGTTCCACTCCTGGATCACTTTGAAACCTTCCGGCCATACTTATGGCAAGGCTGACATCGGGTCTTGTGCACAACATTGCATACATGATAGAGCCTATGGCTGAGGCATAGGGGACGACACTCATCTTTTCTCTATCTTCTGCAGTCACTGGGCATTGAGTCTTACTCAACTTCACACCTTGCAATACAGGCAAGAACCCCTTCTTGGACTGATCCATTTTGAACTTCTTCAAAACTTTGTCAAGGTATGTGCTTTGTGAAAGTCCTATTAAGCGTCTCGATCTATCTCTATAGATCTTGATGCCTAATATGAAAGCAGCTTCTCCTAGGTCCTTCATTGAAAAACTCTTGTTCAAATATTCCTTTACGCTTTCCAACATTTCTATATTGTTTCCAATCAGTAATATGTCATCCACATATAATATTAGAAACGCTATAGAGCTCCCACTCACTTTCTTGTAAATGCAAGCTTCTCCGTAAACTTGTATAAACTCGAACGCTTTGATCACCTCATCAAAGCGAAGATTCCAACTCCAAGATGCTTGCACCAGTCCATAAATGGATCGCTGGAGTTTGCAAACTTTGTCAGCATTCTCTGGATCGACAAAACCTTCTGGTTGCATCATATACAACTCTTCCTTAAGGAAACCGTTAAGGAACGCTGTTTTGACATCCATCTGCCAAATTTCATAATCGAAAAAGGTAGTTATTGCTAACATGATTCTGACGGACTTAAGCATCGCTACGGGTGAGAAGGTCTCATCGTAGTCAACTCCTTGAACTTGTGAAAAACCCTTTGCCACAAGTCGAGCTTTATAGACGGTGACATTACCGTCCGCGTCCGTCTTCCTCTTAAAGATCCATTTGTTCTGAATGGCCTTACGCCCTTCAGGTAATACTTCCAAAGTCCACACTTTGTTTTCATACATGGATCCCATCTCGGATTTCATGGCCTCTAACCACTTCTCGGAATCCGGGCCCATCATCGCTTCTCCATAGCTCGTAGGTTCATCGTTGTCCAACAACATGACCTCTAAGACAGGGTTGCCGTACCACTCAGGAGCAGTACGCGTCCTTGTCGACCTACGAGGTTCGATAGCAACTTGATCCAAAGCTTCATGATCATCATCATTAATTTCCTCTTCAGCTGATGTAGGCTCTACAGAAACATCTTTCTGCGCTGCGCTACTTTCAGGTTGAAGTAAAGGTTCAACAACCTCATCAAGTTCTATCTTCCTCCCACTCAATTCTTTCGAGAGAAACTCTTTCTCAAGAAACGTTCCGTTTTTAGCGACAAACATTTTGCCTTCGGATCTGAGGTAGAAGGTATACCCAACTGTCTCTTTTGGGTATCCTATGAAGACGCATTTCTCCGCTTTGGGTTCCAGCTTTTCAGGCTGAAGCTTTTTGACATAAGCATCACATCCCCAAACTTTAAGAAACGACAGCTTTGGCTTCTTGCCAAACCAAAGTTCATATGGCGTTGTCTCAACGGATTTCGATGGTGCCCTATTTAAAGTGAATGCAGCTGTCTCTAATGCATAACCCCAAAACGATAGTGGCAAATCGGCAAGAGACATCATAGATCGCACCATATCCAATAAGGTTCGATTACGACGTTCGGACACACCATTACGCTGTGGTGTTCCAGGCGGTGTTAGTTGTGAAACAATTCCACATTGTCTTAAGTGATTGCCAAACTCATAACTCAGATATTCTCCTCCTCGATCAGATCGTAGGAATTTAATCTTCTTGTTACGATGATTCTCAACTTCACTCTGAAATTGTTTGAACTTTTCAAATGTTTCAGACTTGTGTTTCATTAAGTAAATATACCCATATCTACTTAAGTCATCAGTGAAGGTGAGAAAGTAACGATAACCACCGCGCGCCTCAATGCTCATCGGACCGCACACATCAGTATGTATGATTTCCAACAAGTCACTTGCCCGTTCCATTGTTCCAGAGAACGGCGTTTTAGTCATCTTGCCCAAGAGGCATGGCTCACATGTGTCAAGTGATTCAAAATCAAGTGACTCCAAAAGTCCATCGGCATGGAGCTTCCTCATGCGTTTTACGCCAATATGACCTAAACGGCAGTGCCACAAGAAAGTGGTATTATCATTATCAATTCTACATCTTTTGGCATCAATGTTATGAACATGTGTATCATTACTATCGAGATTCAATAAGAATAAACCCCTCACATCGGGTGCATGACCATAAAAGATATTACTCATATAAATAGAACAACCATTATTCTCTGATTTAAATGAGTAACCGTCTCACAATAAACAAGATCCAGATATAATGTTCATGCTTAACGCAGGCACCAAATAACATTTATTCAGGTTCATCACTAATCCCGATGGTAATCGAAGAGCGAGCATGCCGACGGCGATCACATCAACCTTGGAACCATTTCCCACGCGCATCGTCACTTCGTCCTTTGCCAGCCTCCGTCTATTCCGCAGTTCCTATTTTGAGTTGCAAATATGAGCAACCGCACCGGTATCAAATACCCAGGCACTACAACGAGAGTTGGTAAGGTACACATCAATAACATGTATATCATATATACCTTGTTTGTTGTTGGCCGCCTTCTTGTCAGCCAAATACTTGGGGCAGTTCCGCTTCCAGTGTCCAGTTCCCTTGCAATGAAAGCACACAGTTTCTGGTTTGGGTCCAGCCTTGGGTTTCTTCACGGGAGGAGCAACTGCTTTGCCACTCTTCTTGGAGTTACCCTTCTTACCCTTGCCATTTTTCTTGAAACTAGTGGTTTTATTGACCAGCAACACTTGATGCTCCTTCTGAATTTCAGACTCAGCGGCTTTCAGCATCGCAAACAGCTCGGCGACTGACTTGTTCATCCCGTGCATGTTATAGTTCAACACGATGCTCTTGTAGCTAGGTGGCAATGATTGAAGAACTCTGTCAGTGATAGCCTCTGGCAGAAGGGGCATCCCCAATTCAGCCAGACGGGTGGAGTACCCAGACATTCTGAGTATGTGATCACTGATAGACCCGTTCTCCTCCATCTTGCAAGCATAGAACTTATCGGAGATCTCATACCTCTCGATCCGGGCATTCTTCTGAAAGATAAACTTCAACTCCTAGAACATCTCATATGCTCCATGACGTTCAAAACGTCTTTGAAGTCCCGGTTCTAAGCCATACAATATTGCACATTGAACTATTGAGTAATCTTCAGAACGAGCCTGCCAGGCGTTCACAACGTCTAGAGACTCAACTGGAGCGGGTGGATCACCAAGCGGTGCATCAAGGACATAAGCCTTCTGGGAAGCCGTAAGGATAATCCTTAGATTACGGGCCCAGTCCACAAAGTTACTTCCATCATCTTTCAACTTAGCTTTCTCTAGGAACGCATTAAAATTCAGGGGTGCTACTGCGCGAGCCATGATCTACAACATAAATATAGCAAAGACAACTTAGACTATTGTTTAAGATAATGAGTTTAGTTAATCATATTACTTAAAAACTCCCACTCAAATTGACATCCCTCCGGTCATTCGAGTGTAACATGATCCAAATCCACCAACTCAAGTCCGATCATCACGTGAGTTGAGGTGGTTTCAATGGTGAACATCTTCATGTTGATCATATCTACTATATGACTCATGTTCGACCTTTCGGTCTCTTGTGTTCCGAGGCCATGTCTGTACATGCTAGGCTCGTCAAGTTTAACCCGAGTGTTTCGCATGTGCAACACTGGCTTGCACCCGTTGTATGTGAACGTAGAGTCTATCACACCCGATCATCACGTGGTGTCTCGAAACGACGAACTTTCGAAATGGTGCACACTCGGGGAGAACACAATTTATCTTGAAATGTAAGTGAGGGATCACCTTATAATGCTACCGTCGTCCTAAGCAAAATAAGATGCATAAAAGGATTAACATCACATGCAAATCATAAGTGACATGATATGGCCATGAACTTGTGCTTTTGATCTCCATCTCCAAAGCACCGGCATGATCTCCATCGTCACCGGCATGACACCATGATCTCCATCATCTTGATCTCCATCAACGTGTCGCCATGAGGTTGTCGCGCCGACTGCTGCTTCCACGACTATTGCTAACTCATAGCGATAAAGTAAAGCAAAACGGCGAAAATAATTAAAGACAACTCTATGGCTCCTGCCAGTTGCCGTACTCATCGACATGCAAGTCGTGATATTCTATACAACACATGATCATCTCATACATCACATATATCTCATCATGTACTTGGCCATATCACATCACAACATACCCTGCAAAAACAAGTTAGACGTCCTCTAATTGTTGTTGCAAGTTTTACGTGGCTGCTACGGGTTTGCAAGAACCGTTCTTACCTACGCAAAACCATAACGTGGTGTAGTGATTGCCTTTTGATCTTCTAAAAGAACCCTCTTCATTCAAATCGATTCAACTAAAGTGAGAGAGACAGACACCCGCCAGTCACCTTTATGCAACGAGTGCACGTAGCGGTGAAACCTGTCTCGCGTAAGCGTATGCGTAATGTTGGTCCGGGCCACTTCATCTCACAATACCGCCGAATCAAGTATCAACTAGTAACGGCAAGCAATATGTATACACCCACGCCCACAACTCATTTGTGTTCTACTCGAGATCTCATCTACGCATAGACCTAGCTCTGATACCACTGTTGGGGAACGTTGCATGGGAAACAAAAAATTTCCTACGCACACACAAGATCTATCCATGGTGATGAGCATCTACGAGAGGGAGAGTGAATCTACATACCCTTGTAGATCGCTAAGCGGAAGCGTTAAAAACGCGGTTGATGTAGTCGAACGTCTCCGCGATCCAAATCGCAAGTCGTCCCTCGATCCGATCACAAACTAGCACCGAACGGACGGCACCTCCGCGTTCAACACACGTACGGCTTGATGACGCCTTCACCTCCTCGATCCAGCGAGCGATGGTGAAGTAGTAGATGAGTTCCGGCAGCACGACGGCGTGGTGATGGTGGTGAGGAACAATCTCTGCAGGGCTTCGCCAAGCGCTACGGAGATTATGACGGGAGGAACTAGAGGGTTAGGGTTGCCGGCACACGGCTTGGGAAATCTTGATGTGTCCCGTGTGCTAGCCCTGCCCCTCTATTTATATGTTGAGCCCTGGGGTCTAAACTTGGAGAGAAAGCCTCCACAAGGTCGGTTTTGCCCGCACAAGGTCGGTTTGGCCCGCACGGAAAGAGTCTAACTCGGATTCCAGCAGTATCGCGTACAAGCGGTAGTACCGCTTCACACAAGCTGTAGTACCACTTATGCGGAAGTACCGCTTCACACAAGCGGTAGTACCGCTTACGCGGTAGTACTGCCTTACCAGCGGTAGTACCGCTTAAGGCAGCAACAAAACTTCCTTTTGCACTTTCCAATACCTCGTGGGCTTTACCCCTTTGGCCCATATAAAGTGTTGCTGCACCCGAACACTTCGGTAAACACCCGGAACCCCTTCCGGTGAATTCCGGAACCCTTCCGGAGATCAAAACACTATTATCACATATATCAATCTTTACCTCCGGACTCTTCCGGAGATCCTTGTCATGTCCGGGATCTTATCCGGGACTCCGAACAACCTTCGGTCACCAACACAATAACTCAACTATACTAATCGTCACCAAACGTTAAGTGTGTAGACCCTGTGGGTTCGAGAACTATGTAGACATGACCGAGACACCTCTACGGCAAATAACCAATAGCGGGACCTGGATGCCCATATTGGTTCCTACATATTCTACGAAGATCTTCATCGGTTGAACCTCTATGTCAAGGATTCAGTTAATCCCGTATGTTGTTCCCTTTGTTCTTCGGTATGTTACTTGCCCGAGATTCGATCGTCGGTATCTCTATACCTAGTTCAATCTCGTTACCGGCAAGTCTCTTTACTCGTTCCGTAATACAAGATCTCGTGGCTAACACTTTAGTCACATTGCTTGCAAGGCTCATTGTGATGTTGTATTACCGAGTGGGCCCTGAGATACCTCTCCGTCACACGGAGTAAGAAATCCCAGTCTTGATCCATGCCAACCCAACAGACACCCTCGGAGATACCTGTAGAGCATCTTTATAGTCACCCAGTTACGTTGCGACGTTTGATACACACAAGGTACTCCTCCGATGTCAGGGAGTTGCATGATCTCATGGTCATAGGAACAGATACTTGACATGCAGAAAACAATAACAATAAACTGACACCATCATATGCTATGTTTATAGTTTGGGTCTTGTCCATCACATCATTCTCCTAATGATGTGATCCCGTTATCAAATGAAATCTTATGTCCATGGCTAGGAAACCTTCATCATCTTTTGATCAACGAGCTAGTCAACTAGAGGCTTACTAGGGACACAGTGTTGTCTATGTACCCACACATGTATTTGAGTTTCCAATCAATACAATTATAGCATGGATAATAAACGATTATCATGAACAAGGAAATATAATAATAACTAATTTATTATTGCCTCTAGGGCATATTTCCAACAATATGATCACCACTCAACATGCATTGCTATTTAAAACAATAAGCTCGATGGTCATAACAGAAAAGCTCTAGCATTTCCCTCCAGTTCTACTACTTCTTGCTCATCAATCTTCTTGTTCTGGGAGAGATCACACCAAGAAAACACGATTCATTTGAGCACAGACACGTACAGATGCATGATCAAGAACAGAGTTAAATTTATCTTGCATAGAAATTCTCTCAATTGTCAGAAAGGGAAGACTTTGATAAAAGCTTCTTATATCCAGCTGTAGTCCTGATGTTTCCGGTTGTCAGAGCATCATGCATCTACAAATACAAGGAAGAAAAATATAGTTTACATTAGAAGGAAAGAAATAGGAAAATTATGTTCTATAATCCTGATCATGTATGTATTGAACAATATATGTATGTCCACATAACATCTTCTGCTATAGTACTTTTTACCGAAAATAGCTCAATATTTTTTTTTGGATACTCCACTAGGTCGTGGCATATGAAATATACCTCAGGTAAAGGACTCTTATACAAGCTTGATTGGTTCACTCTTATCTAAGCTTGATTGGTTCACCAAACAAATACGACTCATCTAAAAACATATAGTATTATGCAGTAATAGCAAGGCAAAAAACAGGTAGTCTTTAAAGCAAGAACCACAAACCTCTACTATTGTGTCATTTGTTTCTTAGAGCATGCCCTTGCATCATGGAACGCCACTTCCTTACAAATGCTGCATTTGCGCGCGACTTTTTGATGGATTCTAGGCCTTCTTTTCTTCTCGCTGGACCCACTCCTCACACAATCCCTGTGTCCCTTTATTCTAGAGCAAGTCCCCCTTGCACTGATATCAGTAGGTGTGTGGATGGTAACATGCTTTGGAATGATGCTCCCGATGAATGACTCCTCATTTTCGTGTGTGTTGCATGCTACAGATGGTACGAGCTGGGCTAAAGCCAACTCGGCGTTGCACAAACTAGTGTGAAGGAATTCAATTCCTTCCATGGAACCTTTGAATTCCGTATGAGATCTTCTAGCTTGTTCCTGACGAGAGCTGTCTTCCTTTTCATAGCTATGTCAACCGGGTCAATTAAATTCTCTTCAAGCATGTTCCCTTTCCCATCGAAGACAATGTCCCTAGCAATATGAAGAATATTACATCATGATGCGTGCCAAGGCAGATAAGTATTAATGCTTCTACACCTACATGAAGAGAAATATACCTTTTGCAATTTCTTTCCCACCGCTTAAGAACATAAAGTCTTGGAAATTCATTTATTTTTGCACCCCTCAACACTCGGATAATATGGCGGCACACAATTCCATTGGACTCAAAAAGCTTGCAAGAACATTTAGCAGTCATGGATGTTGTGTCATAAGACACTTCTCTAATCTTCTTGTATTGGTCACTCACAAACATGATTTTAATCCCCTCACGAACTTCCGTGTTCTGAACATCACAATCATCCCTGGCAGCAAGCACCTGAGCCTAAAATAATTTGAAAATCTCATGGGTGAATACTGCCCTGCCTTGTTTCTCTATTTCCCATGGTGTCACCAACTCACTTGTTGTGTATCCACTTGTGTTATCAACAATTAACTCATTCTGCCTCTGACATTTCAAAGCAGTGTCAAACCTTAGCTAAAACTCAACAAAGGTAAGCTTGCGACAAATGAAGCACTTAAAAAATGAGTTTGCGCTCTCTGAAATCGAAGTTGTCCTGAGAAGACCAGCTAAGGGAATTTCCATGAAGTAAGCTGGTATCCATGTCGCACGAAGTTCATACCTTTTCGCAAACCACTCATGGTCCTCCAACTTAAACTCTATGATGAAAGACTCCCATCTCTCCTCAAATTCAGCAGTGGTTTCAGAATTCCACACACAATGTTTTAGCCTATCATAGAACACAAGGTCATTTCTCAATTCAGGACGTACCTTCCCAGGAACCTTCTCCATAATGTGCCACATACACAATCGATGTGCGGTGTTCGGCAGAGTTTGTTTAATTGCGTTCCTCATCTTACTACATTCGTCAGTTATGATCAGTCTAGGCGCAATCCCATTCATTGCTCTAAGAAACGCCCTGAACAACCAAATATAGGAGTCTGCCGTCTCATGAAGTAGAAAGCCAGCCCCAAAAAAGACACTTTGCATATGATGATTTACTCCAGTGAATGGCGCAAAGGTGTATTCATATTGGTTAGTGCTGTATGTTGAATCAAAAGATACCACGTCATTGAAGTGACCATAGTTTTTCCTGCTTGTTGCATCCGTCCAGAACAAACGGACTAATGTACCAACCTCATCAACTTCATAGTCAAAGAAAAAAGCAGGATTGAGAGCCTTCAATCTACCAAATTGGTCCACTAGCATTTGAGCGTCACAATTTTTTATTTTATTTTTCAATCCACCATAGTGATTCTGTAGGTCCTTCTGGGTGCAGCCAACATGCTCAAAACCCCCTGCGCCAACGTGAAGAAACCTATATGCTAAGGCGGTCCCGATGCTAGCTTTTTGGCAATCATGGAGTGTTGTCTTCACCCTCTCACTAATTTGACGATTAGATCTAATCAAGTGTTGGTGGCTAGGTGGCACAAAAGGGTGATTGTGATATTCAGTGAGTGAAGCTATCCTATATTTTTCATCACTTTCCCGAGTGACATAGATAAAAGCTTGACATCTGCATCTAGTCAATTTCACCTTTCTCCTTTTCTTTGAAGGATCAACAACAACCATACCTTTCTCGGGCCGAAAACCTTCTTTTGCAAACAAGAAGCGCTTCCATTGAAGCACATTATCTACTATCTTTTGCTGCCCAAGACGTACACCAAATCCGACATGGTGTGCATACGTCTTGTAAAATTCCATTACCGAGCCAATGTCATCAAATAGCATCCCCACTTTTGGCTTCAATTCCTCGTCACACTGGGGTTTATACAAAGAACCCTACAACATCAATTGAGAGTTCAGTAACATTAACCTCACACGACAATGCTATGAACTTATTGGATCTCATTTTTGTCAGAATCAAGAAATATATTTCCGTCCAACCTAAATTCAATTAGTATACACCACATGCAATACTTATTTAGTGAGTATTACAAGATGTGACCAGAGTTGGTACCTCTTGAGAGCAGGCTTGTTTCTTTTTCGGTGTACTCGCATCATCAATAAGAAGCATTGGAGAATTAATCTCTGCAAACGAGGTAGCATCACTGAAATCTTGATTTTGAACACTATTGACCGATTCCACGACCACAAACAAATATTCAGCAAAAAACATCAAAAGAAGGGATTAACGGAAAATTAGGTAATGACAAAATTTTCTTGACTTTTTGGACTATGTCTTCTCATCTAGTAGTGTTGGTATAAATTTTGCAATTACTGGAACTGTGGGCTCTCCTAAAGGTGATGTGTCACTACTTTCCTCCATTTTAGTTCAAGATGCAATAGCAAAACAGCGGAGAACAAACTTAGTACTAGTCGACGAGCTTCGATCTATCCATCATACGCAGAGCAGAAATTGAGAAATCAGCCCCAATTCCAAGATTGCAATGTTAAGGTTGCAAATTAAAAAGATATACATAAAGAGAGTCTTCTTTCTACATACAAAAGGTGAAAAAGTTGCGATTGTTCTTTTTTACAATCGTAGTGTCATAAAAGCTGAATGAGGAAGACCAAAGAGCTAATACAATTATTTCACCAAACCCAAACTATCATGATTTTAGTTTCAATGACATTACTGGACAAATAGATAGTGAACGCTCATAAATCAGTGAAGTGGCACATATTGCAAGTGTAACGAATTTCAGTATTGTGCCTACAAGCACTTCACATGCAGGTAATTTAATAGGTAGATGAGATTAGTTTGTTCCCATGTACAATATCCAAGAAGAGGATGACATTTCAAAATACAGAACTGCTCGAAAATCTAGTATAAGCATAGAAGCTTGTCCAGTGATTAATATTTCTGTTCATGGATACATAGAGATATCCCTGTTATTCCTATCAAGTTGAAAGCAAGCATATCCCAGATGAGCATGAACTAGCTGTCCAGTCAAAAAAAATTCAAGTAAGCAAACATTATGATTTTTGTTATGACTAATCAACACCGAATAAAGGTCTTTCCAAAATAACTGAATTTGGTACTCAAATTAGCTTAGCTAGAATCATAGGCATCAATTTCCCCAACATAATCTAAACATGTACTACTAATTTCCACCATCTCAACAATGTCCTGATTTAGATTTAGGGCATAGGCATACGGCCTCCCCTAGGCATACCGGCAAAAGATGGGATAGTGGCTGTTGTCCTCACGCTTCAGAAACCATCCCAGCGGAAATTAGTTTCCCAAACCAAACGATACAACCACCCAAGTGAGCTAACAAGAAGCTCCCGGATCAAGATTGAAGAACGTGGGCGCGGGCGGAGTCGAGTACCTGCCGAGGGCGCAGAGGTCGTCGAAGTGGCGGTGCATGGAGACGTTCTCCTTGGCTACAACATCCTCGTTCCTCTCGATGTGCTGTTGCGCGCTGTGCGGCGGCGCGCTCGCAGCGACGAAGAGCGCATCGAGGAGGCGGTCCGCACCGAGGCGGATGTCCGCGGGAGCAGGACGTCGGAGCAGAGTACTTGTCCGCACAGGGGAGGTCTGCCGGGGCAGCCAGGAAGCCGGCGACAAGACGGTCGGGTGCTGGATGTGGACCTCCACTAGGCGCAATCGCCCAGCTAGCCACCGAATCTGGCCTGCCGCCACCATCGACAAGCCCTTGCTATCGCCCAGCTACACATTGGAGGATTTTGGGTCTGCGTTGCTGCGTTCCTAGGAAGGAGGAGGTGGTTCTGAAAGCAAAAAGAGTAGAACCAAGGGAGTTTTGTGCAAATAACATAGTGCCTATGTGCACAGATCCATCCACAAGAATCTGGGCCCTTCATCCAGGATCAGATGGCCCAGCCACGTTTTTTCTATTTTTGCACCCATGGCCCTTCTTCTATTGTAGTCGCCCCCGGAAGAATGCGAGGTTTGCTTGACTGTTTGCAGCGACTCCCGAATCACCATCTTCCCTTTCACCATGTTGCCATGCGACTTGATACAGAGGAGTGACTCTATACAGTTGGAAGCGTCTTGAACTCTCGATTGAAGGCGTCGGCTTGTGATGTGCTACTTCATTCCGACAACGCGCAAAAGGTCATGAGTATGGCCATGCGTTGCAACTCAGTCCTGTTGTTCAGGAGGTGGAGTAGCCATTCCTTGCCGGCGTTCGTGACAGTGGCAAGTTATGGGAGCGGCTACGAGTCCTTCATGCCCTCCCACAACGGACATGCCATTGGGCATCTCCAGACGACATGAAAGGTGTCGTCCCGCTCGACGCCATAGAGAACACACACGTCAGATTTTTCAATAGTTCTCTTATGCTTATTTTCCATTGTAGCAAGGGTATTTGTAGGGAGACGCCAACCAAAGATTCATACCTTGAGGGGGAGCATGGCACCTCCACAATGCCGTCCACCACGCAGACGTGCAAAGTTTCTCCTCTAGCCCGATTTTGTAGGCCGACCTAACGGAGAACAACCCTTGGGGTCCGAGCCCCAGGCCAGGGCGTCATGCAACCGAGGAGATGGTCGAAGCTTGAGGATTTCCTCAATATTCAGTGCCATGAAATGTTGGTGGAGCAACTCCATATTCCATGCGCCTCGCTCGTTGAGGAGTTCGGTGACCAGTCGTAGTCTGCACCTCCCGTCCGAAGAGATAGGCCGGTACAACGCCAGACGGGGAAGCATGGATCATGCCAAATGTGAACGTTCTAGCCATCCCCAATCCACCACACCAACCCCTTCTTGAGGTGCTCCAAGCCATATGTGATGTCTTGCCATGTGGATGAAGCATTCCTTGCAAAAACAATATCCTCTAAACATTCGTTAGGATAGTATTTAGCTTTTAAAACCCTCGCACACAGGCTCTTGGGATTAAAGAGCAGTCACCACGCCCATCGGGCGAGAAAGGCTTGATTAAAGAGTCTGTAATCATGCTGAGTCCAAAATTGCATCATGTTTTACATTTATTTTGTGCCATAATTGTAGGATTAGTCAGAATTTTACCGCGTTCGTGCACCTTTTTTATTGATTTTACGAGGATACTTAATGCGGAGGAGTTCTTGAGGCAAAGGAAAGAAATCCCAAGATATGATGTGAAAATCACGTTAATTTGCGTGATAAAAACATACCCTAAAAGTACAAGGCAAGAGAGGAGAAAACCAGCCGCAACAGAGATTCCAGGGGAGAAGGCGGCGTCTGGTACGAGCACGCGCGCTTGTACCAGCGCTCTTACCATCTGCCGCCGGCACCACCTGGTGAACTATTTTAACCCCGTGCCATCGGATCGGCAAAAGCGCAACAGAGACATCAGAAACTTTGACAGATTCAAGAACCCTAGCCTTCGGAAGGGATTCAAAGCGGGATTCAATAGAAGGGCTCCGCTACATCACCATCTCGTCCAAGAGGACTACAACATCAACCATTTCCATCATCATCACCCCATTTCCATCTCTTTGTAATACAAAAAACCTAGTGGATCCATTCTTGTATTACCTAGATCATTCATCTATGGTCATCATGATTTATCCTTTGATGCTTACCATACTAATGTCCGAGTTGACTCCCTAGTTCTCGTGGATATGGAGGAACCCTTGTATGTTTAGGTGTTGAACGCCGATAGGATTTGATATCCTCTTTGTATGTTTATGTTAATAATATTCTTGATGTTGGTTGAATTCCTCTTTTGGACCAAAGATTATTTCTATTGGTGTGTGATACGTCTCCACCGTATCTATAATTTATGAAGTATTCATGCCATGTTTATTATAGTTTTGTATGATTTTGGTGCACTTTTATATGGATTTTATATGATTTTCATGGACTAACATATTGACCTAGTGCTCAGTGCCAGTTGTTGTTTTCTGCTTGTTTTTGGTTTTCCAGAAAATCCATATCAAATGAAGTCCAAATGTAGCGAAACTTTTTGACGATTTTTTCTGGAACATAAGACACTAGAAGCTTCGGGAGGTGGCCAGAAGACCCACAGGGGCCCCACGAGCCACCAGGGCGCGCCACCCCCCAGGCGTGCCCTGGTGCCTCGTGGGCCCCCTGTGGCCCTTCTTCGCGTGATTCCAACGCCAAAAAATCATATATATTCAGAAACCCCCGAAAGTTAACCAAGATGAGTTTTTACGCCGCCGCAAGTCTCTGTACCTCCACGATCTCATCTACAGCCCTTTTCCGGCACCCTGCCGGAGGGGGGAATCATCACCGGAGGCCATCTTCATCTTCCCGACGGTCTCCATGACGAGGAGGGAGTAGTTCACCCTCGGGGCTGAGGGTATGTACTAGTAGCTATGTGTTTAATCTCTCTCTCTCTCTCTCTCATGTTCTTGATATGGCACGATCTTGATGTATCGCGAGCTTTGTTAATATAGTTGGATCATATGGTGTTTCTTCCCTCTCTATCTTTGTTGTGATGAATCGAATCTTTTCCCTTTAAGGTTTCGTTATTGTCGGATTGAATATTCTGATTTGAGAACACTTGATGTATGTCTTGCATATGAATACTCGTGGTGACAATGGGGTATTATATTGATTCACTTGATGTATGTTTTGGCACTCAACTCGCGGATTCCCGAGGTGACATTGGGGTAATCTATGCATAAGGGTTGATGCACGTTTTCATTATCTTTTCTCCGATAGAAACTTTGGGATGCTCCTTGAGGTTCTTTGTGTTGGATTGAATATTATGAATCTGAAGTTGTTTGATGCATATCGTATAATCAACTCACGGATACTTGTGGTGACATTGGAGTATCTAGGTGACATTAGAGTAGGTTAACGTGTGTCATATGGTGTTATTTTAGTACGAACTCTAGGGCCGTTTGGGACACTTATAGGGATGGCTCGATAGATTGATCGGAAAGGATAACTTTGAGGTGGTTTCGTACCCTACAAACAATTTCTATCTTATGTTCTCCGCTAATAGGAACTTGGGAGTGATTCTTTATCGCACGTTGAGGGATGGTTATATGATCCAATTATATTAGCATTGTTGACAGATTGCACTAGCGAAAGTATGAACCCTAGGCCTTGTTTCTAAGCATTGCAATACCGTTTATGCTCACTTTTGTTACTTGCTACCTTGCTGTTTTTTATTGTTCGCACTACAAAAACATATATCTACTATCCATACTACACTTGTATCACCATCTCTTCGCCGAACTAGTGCACCTATACAATTTACCATTGTATTGGGTGTGTTGGGGACACAAGAGATTTCTTGTATTTGGTTACAGGGTTGTTTGAGAGATACCATCTTCAACCTACGCCTCCCACGGATTGATAAACCTTAGGTCATCTACTTGAGGGAAAATTGCTACTGTCCTACAAAACTCTGCGCTTGGAGGCCCAACACGAGTCTACAAGAATAAGTTGTGTAGTAGACATCAAGCTCTTTTTTGGTGCCATTGCCGGGGAGGTGAGTGCTTGAAGGTATATCTTTAGATCTTGCAATCAAATCTTTTAGTTTCTTGTTTTATCACTAGTTTGGTTTTATAAAAAGAAAAGTACAAAAAAATGGAATTGAGGTTGCCTCATATTATTCGTCTTTATAATGTTTTTCTTGAAAATGATGGAGCGGAAAATTGTGCTCAATTGATAGAAGAAGAATTCAATAAATGTTTGGCATAAAAAAATTGAATGATAAGAATGATTGCAATGTTGCTAGTATGAATTCTTTGAATATCCATGATGCTAATGATATGCAAAGCCATAAGCTTGGGGATGCTATGTTTGATGAAGATGATATTTTTAGTCCCCTAAGTTTTGATGATAATATTTATTATGATGATTTCACGCCTCCTATTTATGATGATTATAATGATAAAAGTGGATTTGGAGAGGTCACAACTTTATTTAATGATGAATCCACTATTTTGGAAGAGGTTTCAATTGACTATGATAACAAAGTTGCTATCTATGATGATTATTGTGATGACATGTATGCTATAAAGAATAATGATAACTATGAAACTTGTCATCATGATTTTAATTTTCAATTGGATTATGCCAATCAAATATCTCATGATAGTTATTTTGTTGAGTTTGCTCCCACTATTATTGATGAGAATAAATTTGCATATGTGGAGAGAAATGAAATTTCTATGCTTATGAATCATGAAAAGAATGCTTTATGTGATAGTTATATTGTTGAATTCATTCATGATGCTACTGAAAATTATTATGAGAGAGGATCATATGCTTGTAGGTGTTGCAATAATATCAAGTTTCCTCTCTATGTGTTGAAAATTTCAAAGTCATGCTTGTTTTGCCTTCCTATGCTAGTTGATTCTTGCTCCCATAAGTTGTTTGCTCACAAAATCCCTATGCATAGGAAGTGGGTTAGGCTTAAATGTGCTTGTCATATGCTTCATGATGCTCTCTTTGTGTTTCAATTCTTTACTTTTATGTGAGCATCATTGAAATCATCATGCCTAGCTAAAAGGCATTAAAGAAAAGCGCTTGTTGGGAGACAACCCAATATTTATACCTACTGTTTTTGTGTGTTCACATGATTAATATACTGTAGTAATCATGTTTTATATGTTTTATTTCAATAATGTGCCAAGTAAAGCCTTTGGGATAGTGTGGATGCTTGTTGATTTGATTCGGTGCAAAAACAGAAACTTTTGCATCCAGTGCTGGAATTTCTATTCTGTACTGGAGCTTGAGAAAATTCTGAAATTTTTAATAATTATTGGGTTACAATTTTTTTATTTTTTCCTAATTTTTCAGAATTTTTGGAGGTACATAAGTATGGTTTTTAAATCGCTTACTACACGCTGTTCTGTTTTTGACAGATTCTGTTTTTGATTCATAGTTTGCTTGTTTTAGTGTTTCCATAGCTTATATTGAGTAATATAAATTGTGAAAATGATAGAATACAGTATTCATTATGCGAGAACAATTATGAATCTTGTCTTGACAGTACCTAAGTGGATGATTTATTTTTATCATACTAACCTATCTCACGAAGTTCCATTAAGTTTTGTGTGATTGAAGTTTTCAAGTTTTGGGTGAGATATCGATATGAGGAGAATAAGGAGTGGCAAGACCCTAAGCTTGGGGATGCCCAAGGCACTCCAAGGTAAAATTCAAGGAAGACTCAAGCGTCTAAGCTTGGGGATGCCCCGGAAGGCATCCCCTCTTTCGTCTTCAACACTATCGGTAACCTCACTCGGAGCTATATTTTTATTCGTCACATAATATGAGTTTTGCTTGGAGCGTCATTTTATTTTGTTGAGATTTGCTTGCTGTTATCAATAATCATGTTTTGTATCTTTTAGTTCAATAAAATGCCAATTATAGCCTTTACCATGCTCAGTTTGCAAGTTCATGTGTTGCTGTTTGAAAACAGAAAGTTTTCTGTTATGTCTAGAATATTCCTGAATAGTCAGAACATTATAAAAATCTGAAATTTTTACACAGTAAGCATGCATGAGTTATATGTCACGTGGTAATTGTTCAGAATTTTTGGAGTTAGGTAAGTATGGATTTTTATTCACCCTTTACAGACTGTTCTGTTTTGGCAGATTGCTGTTATAGTTGCATTGTTTGCATATGTTTGCGTGTTTAATATTTCTATTTGAGGATAGGAGTATTAAATATGAAGAGGCATTTAGTATGCAATGTTTAATTATAATTTTTGTTATTTTCAACAGTAGAGAATGTTAAGGTTTTGAGTTGATTTATACTAACTTATCTCACGAGTTCTTGTTGAGTTTTGTGTGGATGAAGTTTTTAAGATTTAGGGAAGCCATGATATGAGAGGAATTAAGGAGACACAAGAGCTCAAGCTTGAGGATGCCCAAGGCATCCCAAATTAATATCTCAAGAATTCTCAAGCATCTAAGCTTGGGGATGCCCCGGTAGGCATCCCACCATTCTTCATCAACAACTATCGGTCAGTTTTGGTTGAGCCTAAGTTTTTGCTTCTTCACATGATATGTGCTATCCTTGGAATGCCATTTTATTTTGTTTTCTTTGCTGTTTGAATAAAATACTTAAGATTTGAAATTTTTAAATGAGAGAGAGTCCTCACATAGCTACCTATTTACTTTACTACTCATTTGATCTTCACTTATATCTTTTTGGAGTAGTTTGTCATTTACTCTTGTACTTCACTTATATCCTATGAGTAAATTGTGAAAGAATTGAATATCATAAAGTTGAAATTTTATATGCTTCATATGCTTGTCCCATGGGGAGTAGTGACTTCACATACAAGAAGTATAAGTGGTAAAATTTATTGAAAGCTAACAAACATAGCATTGGTCACTTGAACAATTCATGAAAGAATTTTGAAGGAAGAGAAATTTCACATATAAATATACTATCTTGGACATCTTCTATGATTGTGAGCCCCCATTAATTATTTTCAAGCTTGATCAAGTAGTTGACGTTGGACAAGGAAGACAACGTAATGAGTTATGTTTGTTTATATTCACATAGAAGTTATATTGTCATGGATCCTCTAACATGTGGTGCTTGCTTAGGATCTTTTGCTAGCCAAAAATTCGCACTAAGTAGAGATACTACTTTTGCATCCAAAAACCATTAAACCCAGTTTCTTGCCATGAGTGTCCACCATATCTACCTATGGATTGAATAAGATCCTTCAAGTAAGTTGTCATCGGTGCAAAAAGCAATAAAAATTGCTCCTAAAATATGTATGATCTTTTATTGCAAGGGAAAATAAGCGTTGTACGAACTTGTGATGGTAAAGAAATAAAAGCGACGGACTGCATAATAAAGGTTGCTATCACAAGGGGCAATATAACGTGACGTTTCTTTGCATTAAGGGTTTGTGCATCCAACAACAAAAAGCGCATGACAACCTCTGCTTCCCTCTGCGAAGGGCCTATCTTTTATTTTTATGCATTTACTTTTCTGTATTTACTTTTATGCAAGAGTCATTAATGTTCATCCCTATTCCGTTCTATTTATTCTTTAGTTGGCCAGCATTATGTGGTAGGGAAAGATCCAGGCACATATATCCAGTTGAATATAGGTGATCATGAGTTATTATTGTTGACATTATCCCTGAAATAAATAAGTTGGGAGGCGAAACATTAAGCCCCTATCTTCCTATGTGTTTGACTGAAACGGTTTGCTCTAAAAATATGCTTTGAGTGTCAGCAATCATGGAAGACTAAAGGATGGTTGAGTATGTGGAATTTGCTAGATCAAAGCTCTTACATAGACCCTTCCTGAAAATAAGATGAATTGCAAATGTTTGATGACTGAGAACATAGTTTGTTAGTTTTCAAGAAAGTTTATGGCCTATACTTTAAACATGTGAATAGCTTGCTACTTGATCATCAGAAGTTTTATGAGATGAGCTACTGATTATGATATATATTGATGCTAGAAAAAGTGATTGAAATTATTATTGATCAAACTTATGCACTATGCTAGCATTCACACTTCATAAATTATTTCTTTTATCATTTACCTACTCGAGGACGAGTAGGAATTAAGCTTGGGGATGCTGATACGTCTCCAACGTATCTATAATTTATGAAGTATTCATGCCATGTTTATTATAGTTTTGTATGATTTTGGTGCACTTTTATATTGATTTTATATGATTTTCATGGACTAACATATTGACCTAGTGCCCAGTGCCAGTTGTTGTTTTCTGCTTGTTTTTGGTTTTCCAGAAAATCCATATCAAATGAAGTCCAAATGCAATGAAACTTTTTGACGATTTTTTCTGGAACATAAGAGACACTAGAAGCTTCGGGAGGTGGCCAGAAGACCCACAGGGGCCCCACGAGCCACCAGGGTGCGCCACCCCCCTAGGCGCGCCCTGGTGCCTCGTGGGCCCCCTGTGGCCCTTCTTCGCGTGATTCCAACGCCAAAAAATCATATATATATATTTCAAAACCCCCGAAAGTTAACCTAGATGAGTTTTTACGCCGCCGCAAGTCTCTGTACCTCCACGATCTCATCTACAGCCCTTTTCCGGCACCCTGCCGGAGGGGGGAATCATCACCGGAGGCCATCTTCATCATCCCGGCGGTCTCCATGACGAGGAGGGAGTAGTTCACCCTCGGGGCTGAGGGTATGTACTAGTAGCTATGTGTTTGATCTCTCTCTCTCTCTCTCTCTCTCTCTCTCTCTCGTGTTCTTGATATGGCACGATCTTGATGTATCGCGAGCTTTGTTAATATAGTTGGATCATATGGTGTTTCTTCCCTCTCTATCTTTGTTGTGATGAATTGAATCTTTTCCATTTGAGGTTTCGTTATTGTCGGATTGAATATTCTGATTTGAGAACACTTGATGTATGTCTTGCATATGAATACCCGTGGTGACAATGGGGTAATATATTGATTCACTTGATGTATGTTTTGGCACTCAACTCGCGGATTCCCGAAGTGACATTGGGGTAATCTATGCATAAGGGTTGATGCACGTTTTCATTATCTTTTCTCCGATAGAAACTTTGGGGTGCTCCTTGAGGTTCTTTGTGTTGGATTGAATATTATGAATCTGAAGTTGTTTGATGCATATCGTATAATCAACTCACGGATACTTGTGGTGACATTGGAGTATCTAGGTGACATTAGAGTTGGTTGACGTGTGTCATATGGTGTTATTTTAGTATGAACTCTAGGGCCGTTTGTGACACTTATAGGGATGGCTCGATAGATTGATCGGAAAGGATAACTTTGAGGTGGTTTCGTACCCTACAAACAATTTCTATCTTATGTTCTCCGCTAATAGGAACTTGGGAGTGATTCTTTATCGCACGTTGAGGAATGGTTATATGATCCAATTATATTAGCATTGTTGACAGATTGCACTAGCGAAAGTATGAACCCTAGGCCTTGTTTCTAAGCATTGCAATATCGTTTATTCTCACTTTTGTTACTTGCTACCTTGCTGTTTTTTATTGTTCGCACTACAAAAACCTATATCTACTATCCATACTACACTTGTATCACCATCTCTTCGCCGAACTAGTGCACCTATACAATTTACCATTGTATTGGGTGTGTTGGGGATACAAGAGATTTCTTGTATTTGGTTGCAGGGTTGTTTAAGAGATACCATCTTCAAATTAGGCCTCCCACGGATTGATAAACCTTAGGTCATCCACTTGAGGGAAAATTGCTATTGTCCTACAAAACTTTGCGCTTCGAGGCCCAACTGTAGGAGATATGCCCTAGAGGCAATAATAAATGTTATTATTTATCTCCATGTTTGTAATTATGTTTATGTTCCATGCTATAACTGCTATGGTTCTCGAGTCTACAATAACCACGAGGCTCGGAGGAAGACTCATATGCATGTGTGGAATAATAAACGGTAAAAAGTATTCCTAGTCTGGCCTCTAATACTAGCTCAAGTGTTGCATGATGGTTCTGTTTTCCTGATCATGGGCATGACTATGCTGGCAACTTTGAGGGCACAATGTTAGGAGAACACTTGTGTTGAATCGACCCGATTGATGTTATGATATGAGATACATTCGTCACAAGTTAATGGTTAATAACACAGAGGAAGTTGACGTTTGCATAATTCCTTAGACCATGAGAGTATCGAGTTTCTTCATGATTGATTCATGAACTTTGGGGTTTCTTAAACGTCATCCGTAACTGGGTGGCTATTACGGCGGCTTACGAGTTCATGGGAAAGTATGTCAAGTAACTTGATAGCTCAAGATTGGGATTTGCTCCTCCGACGATGGAGAGATATCTCTGGGCCCTCTCGGTGTTACGGTATCCATCATCGTCTGGCCAGACACAATGTGATTTGATCACAGGGATGCCGGAACACGGAAACGAGAAAAGAGAACAAAACCGGTAACGAGGTAACTCGCATAGTGGACAAGTTGTTGATCCACGGGGATGCAAAAAATCTCACCTCGGGTGTTTGTAACATATCGCGCAGCAACACGAATAGCACACGGCAACTGGAGGTTCAATCGAATATTCATTCGTGTGGGTATAGGGGTCAATATGGGTGTCCACGGCTCCGATGTTGATAATTGATCGGAAAATGTTCCGGGTCATGTCTATTCTTCACCGAACCTATAGGGTCACATGCTTAAGGGTCATCTATCTGCTGAATACTAGACAGGGAGTCTGAGAGAAAGTCACCGGAAAAGTTTCGGAGATAACGGAAAAGTTCCGGAGAGAGAACACCGGAATAGTTTCGGTAAAACCGAAAAGTTGTTTCGGAGTGTACCATTAAGTCAAATTGGTTTCGGCACACGCCTGGAAATTCTTGGAGGGTGCCAGAATTGTTCTGGAAACTTCTGGGATTTTTCCGGGATAAAAACCGGAAATGTTCCGGAGCTGCCGGAACCGGTTTGGTTGCTTTCCGCAGATGAAAATCACTAATCCGGAATTGTTTCAGAACGCAGCCAAAATCATTTTAGTGGGTACTGGAATTATTCTAAGACCCACAGAAATATTTTCGGATTTAACGGTCGCGGAAAAATGTTTCCATGAATAGTGAAAGTGCTTTTTGGGTGGCTTCTTGGAGAAGCCACCTTGAGGGCCTTTTTGGTATTTCCCCCCTTGGCTTCTTGGAGAAGCCACCCTTGGGCTTGGCCTATAAATAGGGGTGGAGGGGGCTGCCTAAAGACACACTCTTTCTCAACATACACAAGCCATGCATGATCAGGCCTTCTCTCTCCCTCCCCACGAAATAGTTTCGTAGAGCCGAAAGGCTGTCTGGGTTCCGGTGGGAACTAGTTCTGGATGGCGAAGCCCTGCCGGATAGCTGACACCGTATGTGTGCAACCCCGTAGAGAGGTCGTAGTTTCGATCCTTTGTCCGAGGGACTGTCTAGAGGCCTCCCGAAAGGCTGTCCGAGGATCCGTCCGGTGGGACTACCGAGGGACTGTCCAGAGGCCTCCCGAAGGGCTGTCTGAGGATCCGTCCAGTGGGACTATCCGAGGGACTATCCAGAGGCCTCCCGAAGGGCTGTCCGAGGATCCGTCCGGTGGGACTATCTGAGGGACTGTCCCGAGGCCTCCCGAAGGGCTGCCCGGAGATCCGTCCGGTGAGCTGACGAGGGAGAACATCCTCGCGGTTGGGAGGTTGTAAAATCCTAGCTGCGGGGATCTGCACCGCCGATTGCCATCGACTCTACTTCCGCTGCGCTACGAGTCGGTACGAAAAGATCAAACCTTGTATGCAGTCTCCATAGTGGTCCTGGGCTGGTGCGTTGGTCGGAAATTTTTTGTTTTCTGCTGCGTTCCCCTACAGTGGCATCATGAGCCGTGCTATGCGTAGATGCAGGTTATGATCTAGAATACATAGAGATGTATGGGTGTTGCACAATATAATTTGTAGTAGATGAGTTCTACTGCTGATAATTATTTGTGCAGGTAGCAGATGAAATTTGTTACCCGATGTTCTTGTTGCTTCCCTGGAATTTGCATATTTCTGATCTTGATAACAGCATGGTGGAGTTTCAAAGTTCTGGCAATCCGCAATCCTGATTGATCAACGAAGTGCTAACAGTTCGCTGAATTCCACCATAGTTAAAAAGAAAGATGAAATTTCGCAGACGAAAGGGCAATGCAGATATGATCTGCACGGGGGTCGTGTGTATGACGAAGTTCAGTATGGGGCTCGAGATTTTATTATCTCATGTTTCATACACCCCGCAAAGTTAATCTAGTGACTTGAATAATCATACTTGATGATGGACGTTGGTAGCTTCGGTTTGTTTCGAAACCTTAGAAGCCATGTAAAATGAAATTTTGTATGAACCGATTAGAGGCGTCTAACTTGGTTTTGCAGGATGACATGAGATGTGCATATGATGTGGTATAGCAGTACTCATATTAATTTGATTATGTATGAGATGACTATATGATGTAAAATTAACATGACCTGCGTGTCATGATTCGGCATGATGGCTGGAGCCATATGATTGTCACTTTAATGACCTGCATGTCAACCTTAAGTAATGCACTTATTTTATTAGCTATAGAGATAGCAATATCATCTGGTGCATTGACAAGGTGGTGGCAATCTTCACAAAGGTGAACACCGACACGAATGCCGAAGACGAAGAAATAAAAGACTTCTCCGTCAGAAAGGGCTATACCATATCATGCTATTATGAATTGCCTGAGATGTTTATCCCTTTGATGCACCCTTCTTGATTGCACGGTAGTCGCTTTTATTAGGGTGATCTCTCACAAAAATATCAAGTAGTTAGTGTTCTCCCAAGTGTAGCACCGTCACGGCACCTATCTCTTCGGGGCATCACATGATCTCCATGGGTGCGAACGGTTAGAGAAGTGTGAGGCGGGTGAGTTGAGACCTCGCAGCGAGATCACTTGGTTGTCTTGACGTTCAGGCAGGACAGTCCTGAGCTCGGAACACATGCATCGAAAGATGAACAAGAATCACATAGAGATGTGATCGGCAAGTTTGCCTACCGATTGAAGTTCGCGCCATTTGAGTTCATCTCGAACCGTGGCGTTGAATGGAAATGTGGGTCTTGAATCACTCACAGTCAATTATGAGAGATATTGATTTGAGTGGGAGCACACTTTAGAATTAACTTGTTTAATTCTCAGTGCAATTAATTATGAACTTTGTCTAAGTGAAAATTACATAATAGTTGTAGAATAATGGCTCGCGTTTCCACCTTCCCTGTTGAAATTGAATAAGCTGTTAAATATCTGGTTAAACTTTACGGTTGGTAACGTAATGTGAGGATTGTCCTCAAAAGTGCCGAGAAGAACTTTGTCCTATCGCATGCTTTTGGTTTTCTCCCGCTAATGCTATGGATAATGTGACTCTCGTCCTTCGATCCAAAAGCTAGAATTCCGTTATGGTCAAGTGCAATATGTTTGCTTCCATGAGACCCGAACTTCAAAAGTTTGGGATAGCTATGTGATATTCATGGAACTGAAAATCATTTTCAGACACAAACAAAGGCTAAAAGATATGTGATATCCAAAGCAATGTTTATTTTGCAAACTATTAGTAAAAGTGTTTACTATGCATTTGACTAATAACAGAGGGATCCAGTTGAACGCCTGTCATATGATGATGGTGAATAAAACAACAACTTAAGAGAAAGGAAATGTCCGAAGGGTGTTAGTATGACTTACACACCTAGGAAGTCCGGGGCTGACGCCACTCTTCAAGTTGGTGCTTCTTCTGAGAGTAGGAGAATTATTGGAAGTAAAACTGTTAGAAGTATAAATGTGACGCCCTCTGCTCGACCGAGCACTAATCATACACGCAAATGTGCATGCTCGAGATCAGAGACTCACGGGAAGATATCACAACACAACTCTAAACTCAAATTTAAACATAAATCTTCATATTACAAATCAGGGGTCGCGAGGACCCGAATACATAAGTCATACAAACAAATAATATCTGGGTACAGACATAGTTAGTCAAGTATGCCTTAAGAAGGCTAGCACAAACAGCGACACTGATCGAAAAGGCAAAGGCCTCCTGCCTAGGGCCTCTGAACTACTCCTGGTCGTCGGGGATCTCCACGTCGTAGTAGGCTCCTCCGGGGATCTCCTGCTCCTGGGCTCCGACGTCCGTTCGCAGCAACCGGGTATGGGGAAAAAGGGATAGCAAAGCAACAGTGAGTACTCATCCAAAGTACTCGCAAGACTGACATCAGAACTATACTAATTATGCATCGGCATCAAAGGAATGGGGCTATATCTTTGGACTAAACTGCAGAAATGCCAGAACAGAGGGGGGAAAGGCCTAGCCTATCGAAGACTAGCATCTTGAAGCAATCTTGCAGCATCAGAGGAGAGTAGAGTATAGTAACATATAATAGCAGTTATATTTTAGTAATGCCCTGAGATCCTTCCTTGACTACCCTGTGAGAAAGTGATCACGAGAGCAGTAGTAATAGTTTATCATTGTAACAGTATCCATTTGTAGTTGTAGCAGATCAGGATACAACTCCGAGCGTCCTGTTACCGTGGACACGGCTATTCGAATAGATAACTTCCCTGCAAGGGTGCACTACTGTTACCCAACATGCTTGATCACATCTGGCGGGACACACTTGCTGGGTAATGCCCGGCCTCGGGTAATCGACACGACGTAGTCCTACCTAGGCTCAGCAGAGAGGTCAGCACGCCGGTCTAAATCCTAAGTGCGAAGGGGTCTTGGGCCCATCGCCCTCTGCACTCCTGCACGTTGCGAGACTGGCCGGGGCCCAGGCGCGACACTGTATACACAAGTGACGTAACCAGCCCACCCCAGCAATCAGCCCGCATCTCTGAGCTGTGACATCTGAAGAACTTTCGGCTGATACATACGACGTAGAGGGGCCCATTAAACCATTATCCCACGTGGTGGTAGTGCGTATAAGGCCAGCAGCCTACTCAGATCAAATACCCAAATCCGTTAGGCATATTTAGTAACTCGCAGAGACGAACAGGGTTCCTGTCGCTCTGACTTGGTAACACATGACGCGCGGGTGCTCTTGGAGCCGACCCATCTTTAATATTATTCTCTCGCGGGCACCCTTGGGGCCAGCCCGACTTTAACAGTTTAAGTGTTGCAATATGTAAACATTCCCGTGATCATCACCCAGAGTGATCACGACCCGACAACAAGCATGGCATACGAACAAGGGTGAAGGGCCAGCTGATGAATCAATAGCATAACTAACTAAGCATCATGGGACAACAGGTAGGTATCAACAGCAGGCGACAATAACAGGCTATGCATCAGAATAAGAGCTATCGGAGCAACAACAGAAGCAATACTAATGCAAGCATAAGAGAGAAGGAGTGGGCGATATCTGGATGGTCAAGGGGGTTTTGCTTGCCTGGAAGCTCTGCTGAAGGGGTCTGGTCGTCGATGACGTAGTCGTACTCAGCCGTGTCGTCGGCAGTCTCAGGGTCTATCGAGAGAGAAGGAGGGGGAAGAAACAATAAATACATGGCAACAATGCAACAGGGATGCATGACATGTCTACATGCAGTGCTAGGGATGTTCTGATGCAGCACTACGCAAGTTAGTCGGAGCGGGAATTTATCCGGGAGTGTGCTCCCAGCTCCGGGTGATTATCGGTACACTGAACCGGAGGGGACGGTTCCATGTTCAGTATGTTAGAGGGGTGTGGCAGGTATGTGGATGGCATATTCGGATTCTTCATATTTTTCTGATCATTTTTCATATATAAATTATTTTCATCCGAGTTACGGTTTATTTTATATGATTTTTCAAAGTTTTAAACATTTTCTGGAATTTCTGAAATTAATTTAATTATTAAATTCGAATTATCCGAAACAGTGATAGGTGACGTCATCATGACGTCAGGGTGACGTCAGCGGGTCAAACCCGGCTGACCAGAGTCAAACCTGACCATTGGGCCCCACTGGTGAGTGTCACAGTCGCTAATCAGGGATTAATTAAACTAATTACAGATTAATTAGGTGGTGGGCCCAACTGGTCAGTGGCCCAGGGGTGGGCCAGGTGGCGCCATGTCGGCGGCGTCGCCGGAGTTGCTCCGGCGACCACATTTGCGGTGGCGCTCGTCGGGAGGCGGTCGGGATCCGCGTACAGGGGGTCTCCAGGGCCACGGTTTAGCTTGTTCGAATGGGCACTCTGCCGCGCTTCGAATGGTGACAGTGGTTGGCCGTGGGGTGGCCAGAATGGTCGTCGGCGACGACGTCGGGCGGCGGGGTTCTCGGGTGGTGCTCGGTCTCGGCGTTGCAGCGTGCGCGCGAGGGAACTAAAGGGCTAGGCGAGGCCTACGTGGTGCGGCGGAGCTAACGGGCACGAGCCCGTGACCAAATGGTCACCGGAGACTCGCCGGCGACGAGCGCGAGCGGCGGAGCGCTCGGGCATGATGGGGGCGGCAGCTACGGCTACGAAGAGGGAGCGGGGAGAGAGGGGATCGACTCGGCGGCTCACAACGGTGCAAGGAAGGCCCGGGGAAGCGCGGGAAGCAGTGGAGGCGCCAGAATCGACAGCAAGTCGACGGCGGCCGTAGGAGGAAGATGGAGTTGCCGAGCTCGAGGTAGTGGCGTTGAGCTCCAACGGGTGGCCTCAGACGACGTAGCGGAGGCAAGCGGAGCGTGCTAGCACGGTGGAACGGCGAGGTGGGCGCGGTGGCCGCGTGCGTCACGGCGGCTAAGCCATGGCGGCGTCGGGTGAGGTGGGAACGAGGGAGAGAGGGAGGGAGCGAGGCAAGGGAGGTGCCAGGGGGTGCGGGGCTGCGGCTTTATCCACTAGGCGCGGGCACGGTGCGCTGTCGACCAGGGAGAGAGGGGGGGGGGGGGCTCGGGCGCGCGCGCGCGGTGTGTGTTTGACAGCGAGCGAGGTGAGCAGTGCGGGAGGTGGGAGGCGACCGCGCTGGTGGGCTGGGCCGCCTGGTTTGACTTAGGCCCAGGCGCTGCGGCCTTTTTCTTTTCTTTCTTTCTTTTTCTATTTTCTGTTTTTGGTTACTGTTTTGTATTTTCTTTTAGCTCTAATTCAATTTGGTAAAATATGAATCCTGCCCAATTAAATACAGTGCAATTTATCTCACTGCCAGAAAAAGGTTTGGGGAACTAATGATTTCATTTTAATTTTAATTAATTAAAATGGGATTAAATATTGCTGTTTGGTACTGTTTTTGGATGATAGAGTCATCTAGTGATTTCTAGTGATGTTGTTTTTCTTAACAGCATTAGTTATGGATTATTTCGTATTCAATGAACATTTTAGTTTTCAAATTTGAACAACTTTTATTTTTACTTTAAATTTGAATTTCATTTTGAACTGGAATTTGAAATGAGATATGATTCAAATGATGATCAAGCACTGTTAATCATGGTGACTTAGCATTATCAAAAGGTGATTACTGTAGCTTAAACAAGGGGGGTGTTACAATAAAGGCAAAAAGAAAGAAGACTGGAATGTCCAGCTCATGTATGAAAGTCATACAAGTTATTGATGTATAGAAGGCTGGTCAAAGAAATAGTTCTTGAGAATTATGATTAAACATGTTAAATCACTGATTCTTGGGTATTGTGAGTTGATCACAGAGATACCCGCTCGATTGTTTTTCCGTTGCAATTCGATGCAAGAACTACTACGGCCTAAAAGACTGACCGGAGTGAGGTTCAGATACGCGCTGGGAATATAGTAAATGTTACTATACATTCCATCGGTGTATTACCTATGTATTTATTTTCATAATTCATTTAGAGTTTTACACACTCTAGCCCATTGCATAAGGTATCTTGCAAGAAGGTTGTTCATAAGAGAACTTTTGATGTTCGATGTTATGAATAACTTAAGGGCCATACTTTCACTATGAATGAGATGTATGTTATGAATATTGATAATAATACATTACCTCTGTATTTACTTTCATAATTCATTTTAGAGTTTTACACACTCTAGCCCATTGCATAATGTTTGTTGCAAAAGGGTTGTTCATAAAAGAACAATTGTTGTTAAGTGTCATGAATAACATAAGGGCCATGCTTCCATCGTGGATGGGATGTATGTTATGAATATTGATGGTAATATGATACATCCATAACACTGACGCTAAATGTCGCAAGACTAAGAGAATACCACACATGTGTGGCACTACATTTGGTCACATTGGAGAAACCCGCATGGAGAAATTCCATTATGATGGATTTTGAAGTCATTTGATTATGAATCATCTGACACTTGCAAACTTTCCTCCGAAAAGTGAAGTGACTGAAATACCGTTCACAGGCCATAAGGAACGAGCAACGAACTTATTGGTGATCATACATTTTGATGTATGTAGTCCGATAAAGGTTATTGCTAGCAGTGGATTTGTCTATCTTCAAAAATGACTCAAGTAGATATATGGATATTTGCTTGATGAGACATAAGTCTGGATCTTTTGAAATCATTCGAAAGGTTTTCAATATGAAGTAGAAATTATTGTAACAAGAAAATTATGTTTCTGCAATTTGATTGCGGAAAGGAATATTTGAGTTACAAGTTTAGCGAATGTCTGATGAGTTGTGAAAAGAGTTTCATAACTTACACCTCACGGAGCACCACTGTGAGTGGAATATCCGTGAAGATGTAATCAAACCATTTATGACATGGTAAGATCAAAGATGACATAAATCAATTTTCCATTATCCCTTTTAAAAGTAAATGCTTTAGAGACTGCGGCTTTTACACTGAAAAGAGCACCATCAGATCTGTTGAAATGACTCCATGGAATGGTACACCCAACCATGTTATATCTTTTCTTAACATTTGGAATATGGGGCTTGTGTAAAATATTTACAAACCTATTCCAAATCAGACAAGTGCTACTTTGTAGGTTATCCCAAGTTATTGGGTATTCCTCCCTCACTGTACCGAGGCAAAAATGTTTGCCACAAAGAACGGTGTGATTTTGAAGAAAATGTTTCTTGCAAAAAGGTGAGTGGGAGGACAGTGCGACTCGATGAGATAACAGTATCTTCGTCATCAGATCAAGGGAAAGAAACCTTGGAAGTAATTCCAGAGTTTCCTACTACGACTGATACGGAAGCCTCTACATGAGATGTATGGACTTCGGTCGAACTTGCAACTGAACCACATAGGCAAAACTCGTGCAAACCTCTCAGGTGCGCAAGTGAGATATTGTTGTTAGACAACAGTATACCTACGATACACAAGGAAGCGTTGATGGGCCCTGACTCCGGAATTGGCTAAATGCCAATATAATCCGAGATAGTTTCCATAAATGATTCAAGATTATATCTTGATAAACCCTTCGGAAGACTTAGAGTCTAACGAACATTAATGGAACTATAAACTGATGTGGGTAAAATGTTTTATCTATAAAGCTCGACTTGTTGCAATAACAAATTCAAGGAGTTGACTACGATGAGATTGTCTCACCGTAGCGATGCTTAAAGTCAGATCGGGTTAAACTAGCAATTACTACATATTTCAATCTTGAGATATGATACATGGATGCCAAAAGGATTTCCATGTGATGGAAATGCAACCTAGGACTTGCATGTGATACAGTCCGAAGTATTTTGTGAATCCAGAGGATGCTAGTAAGTATGCAAACTTCAGAGTTCCAGCAATGGACAGAAGAGAGGAAAATGGAGTTGGAATCTTCGTTTTGATGAAATAGTCAAAAGAGTTTGATTTCATCAATGGATAACGAAGGCGCTTGTGGTTACAAGAAAGTAAGTGGGAGCATAATAATATTTCTAAAAACTTTGTGTACTTGACACATTGTTGATTGGAAATGATATAAATTTCTTGACATGAATTAGGACTTCATTGAAAATAGTTTTTCGATGAAGTGCTTCGGCTAGGTAGCCTCGGTATTAGGCATAATTATCTGCGAGATAAAATAGCCTGATAAAGCTAAAGCCAAAAAATACATATTGACAAGATGCTAAAACAGTTTAGCATTAAAACGCCAAGGAGTGATTCTTGCCGAAGTCACATGGAAAGGGTTTTTGCAAGACTCGGTGTCCCGAAACACTGATGAGCAAAATACATGATGGAGATTCCACACACTCTTGCGTTTGGATTAATCATGTATTCCATGGTATGTAAAACAACCAGATATGTCTGATACTCCCAAAGCTGTTGCGAGTATAGATACCAAAGTGATCAAAGTACTGATCATGGGACAACAGTGGAAAATATCATTAAGTACTAAAGCAGCACTGATGACATGTTTTCTCGCAAGCAGAGATTATGAAGTGCTCGTTGTAAGTAATTGCATCGATACAGTCTTCATCAATGCTCCATGCGATTTTCGATTTAAGTTAAGGGTTTTGTGTAATACACGATATGGTGGCACGGTGTTTGGAAATCGTTCCAAACAGGTTACTGTGGCGAATTCTATAACAAAGGCTAAGTATGTTGCCGCTTTCAAAGCGACATAGAAGATGTTGAATCGTACAGTTCGTTCATGAACTTAGTATGGTTCCAAGATGGCTTTGGTCAATGGAACACTATTGAAGATAGTTGCTCCATAGCTCAGTCTGAGGAATCAAGGTTTGACCAGTGATTCACATATATACGAAGCCAAGTCCACACAAAATATAAATTTTGTGAAAGCGTGAAAACGCGAGGATATGCAGAGATACACATGGAACTGAAGTTGTCAGATCCGTTGGACATCAGACTATACCACAAGCGAAGCATGTTTTACACCGGTATGCCATAGGTGTAAAGTGCATCAGCATTGACTAGATTATTGACTCTAGTGCAAGTGGGAGTCTGTAGGAGATATGCCCTAGAGGCAATAATAAATGTTATTATTTATCTCCATGTTTGTAATTATGTTTATGTTCCATGCTATAACTGCTATGGTTCTCGAGTCTACAATAACCACGAGGCTCGGAGGAAGACACATATGCACGTGTGGAATAATAAACGGTAAAAAGTATTCCTAGTCTGGCCTCTAAGACTAGCTCAAGTGTTGCATGATGGTTCTGTTTTCCTGATCATGGGCATGACTATGCTGGCAACTTTGAGGGCACAATGTTAGGAGAACACTTGTGTTGAATCGACCCGATTGATGTTATGCTATGAGATACATTCGTCACAAGTTAATGGTTAATAACACAGAGGAAGTTTACGTTAGCATAATTCCTTAGACCATGAGAGTATCGAGTTTTTTCATGCTTGATTCATGAACTTTGGGGTTTGTTAAACGTCATCCGTAACTGGGTGGCTATTACGGCGGCTTACGGGTTCATGTGAAAGTATGTCAAGTAACTTGATAGCTCAAGATTGGGATTTGCTCCTCCGACGATGGAGAGATATCTCTGGGCCCTCTCGGTGTTACGGTATCCATCATCGTCTGGCCAGACACAATGTGATTTGATCACAGAGATGCCGGAACACGGAAACGAGAAAAGAGAACAAAACCGGTAACGAGGTAACTGGCATAGTGGACAAGTTGTTGATCCACGGGGATGCAAAAAATCTCACCTCGGGTGTTTGTAACATATCGCGCAGCAACAGGAATAGCACACGGCAACTGGAGGTTCACTCGAATATTCATTCGTGTGGGTATATGGGTCAATATGGGTGTCCACGGCTCCGATGTTGATCATTGATCGGAAAGTGTTCCGGGTCATGTCTATACTTCACCAAACCTATAGGGTCACACGCTTAAGGGTCATCTATCTGCTGAATACTAGACAGGGAGTCTGAGAGAAAGTCACCGAAAAAGTTTCGGAGACAACGGAAAAGTTCTGGAGAGAGAACACCGGAATAGTTTCGGTAAAACCGAAAAGTTGTTTCGGAGTGTACCATTAAGTCAAATTGGTTTCGGCACACGCCTGGAAATTCTTGGAGGGTGCCAGAATTGTTCTAGAAACTTCTGGGATTTTTTCGGGATAAAAACCGGAAATGTTCCGAAGCTGCCGGAACCGGTTTGGTTGCTTTCCGCAGATGAAAATCACTAATCTGGAATTGTTTCGGAATGCGTCCAAAATCATTTTAGTGGGTACTGGAATTATTCTAAGACCCACAGAAATATTTTCGGATTTAACGGTCGCGGAAAAATGTTTCCATGAATAGTGAAAGTGCTTTTTTGGGTGGCTTCTTGGAGAAGCCACCTTGAGGGCCTTTTTGGTATTTTTCCCCTTGGATTCTTGGAGAAGCCACCCTTGGGCTTGGCCTATAAATAGGGGTGGAGGGGGCTGCCTAAAGACACACTCTTTCTCAATATACACAAGCCATGCATGATCTGGCCTTCTCTCTCCCTCCCCGCGAAATAGTTTCGTAGAGACGAAAGGCTGTCTGGGTTCCGGTGGGAACTAGTTCTGGACGGCGAAGCCCTGCCGGATAGCTGACACCGTATGTGTGCAACCCCGTAGAAAGGTCGTAGTTTCGATCATTTGTCCGAGGGACTGTCCAGAGGCCTCCCGAAGGGCTGTCCGAGGATCCGTCCGGTGGGACTATCCGAGGGACTGTCCAGAGGCCTCCCGAAGGGCTGTCCGAGGATCCGTCCGGTGGGACTATCTGAGGGACTGTCCCGAGGCCTCCCGAAGGGCTGCCCGGAGATCCGTCCGGTGAGCTGACGAGGGAGAACATCCTCGCGGTTGGGAGGTTGTAAAATCCTAGCTGCGGGGATCTGCACCGCCGATCGTCATCGACTCTACTTCCGCTGCGCTACGAGTCGGTAACGAAAAGATCAAACCTTGTATGCAGTCTCCATAGTGGTCCTGGGCTGGTGCGTAGGTCGGAATTTTTTTGTTTTCTGCTGCATTCCCCTACACCAACACGAGTCTACAAGAATAAGTTCTGTA
Source organism: Elymus sibiricus (assembly GCA_039707655.1). Taxonomy (NCBI): domain Eukaryota; kingdom Viridiplantae; phylum Streptophyta; class Magnoliopsida; order Poales; family Poaceae; genus Elymus; species Elymus sibiricus. The sequence continues at coordinate 195,462,444 of CM077666.1, read as the reverse complement.
TTAGACATCAGTGTGAAATTGTGATGGTGGGTTTGCGTAGGTACTGCAGTGACATAAGCTACCTCCCTCCTTCCCCTGACCATTGCAATAGGGGATCAACAGAGACCGTGTTTAGCTACGTCCATGGGGAACTCATAATCACTGTTCTGGAATCTGAATGTGGGGAGGAACAGTGGTGGCGTATGTGATGCGTGGCTGCTGCATGTATGCATGCATCTGTACTTGGCTCTGCCCACCTATAGAAGCATACAAAGTGGATTATGAATTCGAACGTAGGGCTATGTGTTAGCATAGTTGCGATTAGATACATACTAGTGGGGAATTTGGACTCCCTAGGAACGCCTTCGCCCTATTGACTCCAAAAACCTTCATTACTATCTGTTGCATTTACCTTTATTCTTGCACTTTTATTTACTTGTTATCACCTTTCACCCACAATATTTCAACCTCCGTATTCACTTTGCTTCGGACCCTCATTAACTTGCAGGCACATCGTAATAATTCACTACAAGGAAGAAAGACCATTTTCCTATGCTCCCTGTGGGATCAATAATCTTACTTTGAAAAGACTATGATTAAACCATGTCCACTTGTAGGCTATCAAATCACATAACCCAAGACTGCCCATAGCTTTAGGTTTAATGATCTGGTCCCATGCCATCCAATGAGTCTTGCGCTTCCCTTTCTCAGAGACCAGTAATTTCTGACCCAAATAAGCACGATCATTGCATATTTCAACATGCCGAACTACCAAATGTTCAAAGTTCAACATGAGTTCAAACTCAAACATGATAGACTCACTACGAAAGTACTATGATAGACTCACTACTACTCGCGAAAGTACTACTTGTACTCTGCTCCCATGAGGTACGGATTGGCCTCGGTGAACCTCGCCATAGCCACTGTAACACTCTCATGGGTAGTGCGTTGCGGGACACAAACCATGCATCGGGAGCGAGGAACTCCGCCTCCTCGACGCCTGTAACATCGGGGAAGTTGAGCTCGGACCTCGGCCGACGGAACCTCCAAGCCATGAGGCCGTACACGCGGGCGACGAGCTCTGGTGTGTCGTAGGTGCCGAGCCACATCCGCAGCCCATCACATGAGATTTCGACAGCGTAGCGGCCGGACTGCCATAGCCGAACTGTTGGTGCAATGTCTTGTCCCCCTTGGGCTTTGGAGATTGTTGTCAGAAACAATATGTGACTGATTTGTTTGCTAGTGCACACAGAGAGAAATAGCCCCTGATGTGTCGAGAAGAATGCTTATTCTAACGAGAAGTTTGAGATAACCTTCACCAACAAGTATCTGCGTTGCAGAGAAGAGAGATATGTTTGGAGAAGAAACTATACCGAGAAGATTGCGTGACGGAGTTGACCCCCTAAAACATTGCTGAAGTGAAGCAATTTGTACTCGAGGTGTCCGAGAAGAAATGACTGCAGTCGAGAAGATTGAAGACGAAGCGAAGACGTACATTTGTTTCGTTATTCTTCTTTCTCTTATTTGAGTCATAGGACCACCATACTATTAAGAGGGTTATAAGTATTTCGAGACTTATGTCTATTGTGATACTTAGTCGAAACCTATGAGAATTTGAGAGAAATCTCTTTGTGCTCCAAAATATTACTTGTCAGCTAGAGACGTTGATCTTTTGGGCTGCGAGAGATGTTTCGGACCGAGGAGTCAGCTTTACTTGTTCCTCAAGTAAAGTTGCCATGTGCTCAAAATTCGACCGCTGGAAACGTGTCGGTTGGCCATTGGCTGGACCGCGTGTCCTAAATGGCCATTTCCCTTCCGGGAAGGCTGCGGCTATAAATAGCCACCCCGCACCAACGTTTTTCGTTGGCTGCTCCGCTTGAGATTCTAAGAAGATTGTTCGAGCACCCCTCTCTGAGAGATTTGAGTTTAAGATCCACTAAGAGAAAATCAAGAGCTGAAACTTAGATAGTGGTTGAGCATCATGGTAGATCTAAGTCGAGAGTTCTTGTGACTATTACTCTTGAGAGCTACTAACTCTCTCTAGATGGTTAGGTGCCGGCTTGAGTCTCGAAGAGTAATGGTCTTCACCAAGTCAAAGTATTTAGCAACCAAGAGTAGTTATGGTTCGCGAAGCAAGTCTGTTGAAGGCTTGGAGATCGCCGATAATAATCTACCCCGAGTGAAATCAACTGAAGTGATCAACTTCACGTTGAAGGAGAATAGGACGGAGAGAGGTTTGCTCCTTTATTCAATCACAAGTCCCTCCAACCAGACGTAGCTCTTTTGAAGAAGAGTGAACTTGTCTACCAAATTATCTTTCGCCATCGAGCACCACTGGTCATTTCTACTCTACTGCAATTCTTTCAGTAGTTTATTTCCTGTGCTCTTTGCCCCGATAGATATCTATCTGATCTTATTTGTACGTCTGTTAGTTATCAGCTCTGTGAACATGTTGGTTAATATATTCATGTTTGTTGTGCTTAAGGTAGTCTGTCTCTATGCTCGTTTATTGTTTATCTTCGGTGTAGTGTGTAGTGTTTTGTATTCTTCATTTCATTCATGTTGTTTGTTTTGTTTCCATTCTGTCTCACCATAGTCTTACTGAAGGTTTTATGTCACTATACCAGAAAGATTATCATCGCTTTCATTGAAAGTTTTGCATAGTCTGTCTGGTTCATCTTATTTCATCTTCAGTTATCTGTTTGTGTTTTGTTTCAGTGTGCCTGTTTAAGTTCTTTATCCGCTGTGCTGTGCTGAGAGAATTAAAGTTTTGAAAGAAATTTTAAATCTCCATTCACCCCCTCTGGTCAATATACTCTCGAACCTACACGAACGCCGCAGAAGCATGTGCTGCTCGTGCGGCGACATCCTCAGCTCGCTGGTCGATGTGGCGAGGACAGATCCGGCGAAGAGCGGCGATCGAATCGGTCGGATCAACGAAGGAGGCGGCGTGGATCCGACGCGGGGCGGTGTGGCGATGGTGGCCAGAGTTGGTCGATGCGGCGGCCAATGCGGCGGTGAGGCGGCCGAGTCGACCGGATTGACGAGAGAGAGGGAGGGGGGGGGGGTGTGTGGATCCGATGTGAGGCGGTAGCGGTGACAACCGGAATTGGGCATGGCACCAGCACGCGGAGGCAGTGGCTGTCGGGTGGGAAGTTTCCCCCGACGGTTGGGCTGCGTGCGGCTGCGAGTGTATTTGGCGCCAGCCGCGTGGCTGCTGCAAATATACATCAGTTTGAACCAAAATATGGGGCTGCCCCTTTGCAGCACCATCTGCAGATACATCATCTATTGGAGCTGTGTTTTTGTCTAAATGCTCTAAAAGTTTTTTATTTTTGACATTTACCTTCCATTTTACATTATCTGTTGGAGATGCTCTAACTGTCTCTCTTATACTCCCTCCATTCCATAATGTAGTGTGCCATGCTTTTCGAGATTTAACTTTGATCATAAATTTAACCAACATGGGCGACTGCGGCGGGAGCATGACAGATACCTTTGAATTCGTATTCGAAAGAAGTTTTCAAAGGTATAATTTTTTAGTAAAATGATTTATGTATTATTGGTCTAATTTATGGTCAAAGTTGAATTTCGAAAAGCGTGGACGCACTACATTATGGAATGGAGGGAGTAGCATATAAGAAAATAGTCCAATGACTCTGTCAGGGGAAGCTAGTGATCACCTGATTTTCTCTCTTCTCCGTAGAAAACCCGATTTTCTCTCCTTTTCTACCGCAGAATTTTGTTTGTTCGGTGAAAATGCTTTTCTAGCCGTTCTTCAGTGAAAAAATGTAGTACCAGTCACATGATACGAGTTCCTACGGAAGCCACAGGATCTCGATCCAAGGGCTGGCCAGCTTTTGAGGCGTCTCGCTCATAGCAGTTTCGCGTACCTCGCAGTCGAGCTCCCGCAAGCCGCAAACATCCTGTGCTTTCCCATCCGCCCATCTTCCACCGCCGCCGCCGACAGGGCGGTCTCCCCTTCCTGGACCCGCCGCCGGATGCTCCTCCGCCGCATCTCCGCCGCAGCAGCGCAGCGCTCCTCCTGGTTATCGTCCTCGCGAACCACCCTCCCGCACGTCGGCACCGCCCGCCCTTGTAGCGCTACCACCTCCACCTCCTCTCCACACCGGCACCGGCGCAGCCGCTGCCGCACACCGCAGGTTACGGACGGTTCCATCACGACCACCGCTGCACCCCGGACTTTCCCTGACTACTCTCCGCCCCGCCCCGACTCGCCGGCCGATGATGCCCTCGCGCGCCGTCTCGCCGCCGCGCTCCTCGCTTCGCCCAGCCCAGGTTCCCTCCCTCCTCTCCCCTTCATTCCCCTCCTCCGCCCGTTGCACCTGCTCCTCGCGCTCCCCCTGCTTGCATCCCATCCCAACCTCACCAGCCTCCTCGTCCCGCTCCTCCTGCTCTTCCCCTCCCGACCTCATCCCCATCCCCACCTCATCCAATGCTTCGCCATTGTTGCCCATCTCGCCGTGCGCGAACCCGGAACTGCGCGGGCTATCCTTGTACGAGCTCTTCGTTTCCCATCTCCTCATCGGCATTTCGTCGAGCAGTTCATCTTCACATATAAGGCCTTCTCGTCGGACCCCGCCTCCTTCGACCTCCTCCTCCTGTGCTTCCCCTCCGCCCAGCTGCTCCGCCGGCTCCACCAGTACGGCCTATCCCCATCCCCAGAATCCTGTAACGCTGTGCTCTCCCGCCTTCCCCTTGACGAAGCAATCGCCTTGTTCCGAGAACTCCCCGACAAGAACGTCTGCTCCCACAATATACTCCTCAAGGCGCTCCTCAGTGCAGGCCGGCTCAAGGATGCACGCCAACATTTTGATGAAATGTCTTCACCGCCAGATGTTGTGACGTACGGCACTATGGTCCATGGCTACTGCGATCGTGGTGAGCTGGAGAATGCGGTGAAGCTGTTGGATGAAATGGCAGCAAAGGGGCTGGAGTCAAACGCGACAGTGTATACAAGTGTGATTGCACTGCTGTGCAATAAAGGGCAGGTTTCAGATGCTTTGAGGGTGGTAGAGGACATGACGATGCATGGGGTGGCGTTGGATGCAGTGGTGTTTACAACTGTAATGAGTGGATTTTGTAGCAAGGGTGATTTGGCAGCTGCAAGAAGGTTGTTCGAAGAGATGCAGAGGAGAGGGTTGGCAGCTGATGGGGTGACATATACCGCGCTGATCAATGGTCTTTGTCGGGCTGGGGAGTTGAAAGAGGCAGACAGAGTACTACGGGAGATGGTGGACAAGGGATTGGATGTTGATGTGGTCACATATACAGTACTCATTGACGGGTACTGCAAAAGAGGGAACATGGTGGAAGCCTTTCGAGTTCACAATGAAATGGTGCGGAGAAGAGTGGCACCAAATGTGGTGACATACACGGCTCTGTCCGATGGACTGTGCAAACAGGGGGATGTGCGTGCTGCTAATGAGCTATTGCATGAGATGTGCAACAAGGGGTTAGAGCTGAATGTTTACACATACAACTCCCTGATCAATGGCCTGTGCAAGTTCGGCAATCTGGAGCAGGCCATGAGGATCATGACAGAGATGGAAGCAGCGGGACTTAGACCAGATGTTTATACATATACAACTCTTATAGATACGCTCTGCAAGTCAGGAGAGTTTGACAGGGCTCACAGCATGTTACAGGAAATGTTAGATAAAGGAATTAAGCCTAGTATTGCGACTTACAATGTTCTAATGAATGGTTTTTGCATGTCAGGTAGGGTAGAAGGAGGAAAAAAGCTGCTTGAGTGGATGCTGGAGAAGAACGTCCGCCCAAATGTTGTAACTTATAATTCTCTTATGAAGCAGTACTGCATTGACAAGAACATGAAATCTACCACTGAGATTTACAAGGGGATGCATTCGCAGGAGGTGGCTCCAAATGAGAACACATACAATATATTGATCAAGGGGCACTGTAAGGCAAGAAATATGAAAGAGGCACTGTATTTCCATCATGAAATGATAGAGAAGGGATTTAGACTCACAACAAGCTCTTATAGTGCTCTTATAAGATTGCTGAATAAAAAGAAGAAATTTTCTGAGGCAAGAGGGTTATTTGATGAGATGCGAAAGGAGGGTTTGACAGCTGAACCAGATGTTTACAGTTTTTATATTGACAGCAGTTTTAATGAGGATGATTTGGAGTTGACCATTACACTTTGTGATGAACTGGTGGAAGCCAGCCATGTAAAATCTAAAGCTGGCACAAACTAAGACTTTGCAAAGCAGCATATGCATAAGAACGTGATTTTGGGATGTGATAGCAGTGGTATCCCAGTTTTTTCAGAATTGACAATATGCGAGGCGAAAACAGATTCACGAAAAGCACTATCCCTTTATGCCATCCTGAACTAGCAATTGAGGTATATAATCACTTCTTTTAAGGGTGATGTGGATCATGGCCGCTATATAGCTCAACAATTTCTTCTATTTTGTGTAGAATGATGATAATATCCTTTGTACGGCCACCTTGATATTCCCTTGTAAGCTGTGGAGGTATATGTGGGATGCACACTGAGGTGTTTGTGCACTTCGCAAGGTAAGAGACATAAATGTCATATTTGTGAACCTACTGCTTCATTTTTTTTGTACTGCATCAAGCATTCTTTGTTGCTATTACGATATTGATACCATCTTACAGAGTTGATGATCTATCAAATTTTTGTAGTTTGATCCCCGCAAAACAATAGTCACTCCTAGGAGTTTTTTTAGATGTGCCAGTTGATTAATTTGCTCATATCCTGCATCTGACTACCATTCAGAATTCTTATGTGAGGGTGCGTTTGATCTCGCGCTCCTTTTAATGGATGGGTGCTCAGTAGTAATTATCGACAAAACAGAGATACTTTGCTTGTCCTTTGTTTTACTTTTTCAGTGTAAGAGAGTTCCACGTTCTCAAAAAGAATAAGAGGGTTACAGTACACAACTGTCTTGTTTATTTTAAGCTGTCCACCTTGCAGGAGAAGCGATTTTTTGCCTTCATCAAATGTCGAGCAACAAGGACAGTGATCAGGCAAGCAGTGAGTGGGTAAATCATCTGGTAGGGGAGTGTGCAGGGGTTCAGTCAATTGGTAAGCAATTTCTGCTGATGCTGCCGTGATGTTAATGTGTACACATGGAAAGATAGGAGAAGCCAAGACAATAAGTATCTTACGAGTGCATCCATTATAAGGTGGAAAGGAAGGATTAACCTCTGTCGGCATTCATGGATAACTCTTGGGAAGATAACATTAAGAACTCATTTGAGCTCTTTGTTCTTCCCGTAAAATCAAACGGCAGATGTAATTCTTTGTTTTCACACTCGATTCCTTCATCAGTGTTGATAGGATCTAGCCCTGCTTAACTGGGCACTGACTTTGGTGCCCATCGTCGTCACATAACCACATACATTAGTGATATAACAAAATATGGGAGGAGAAGGTTTTTTGAGATGCTTGAAATCATGTTTGTTTAGCTGATATCATCAGGACAGAACTAAATTCAACCTTGTGCTGCCACAATGGTAATTGGGCAAGATATAGTCCAATACTATATAGAGAAAAAAGAGCAAAAAAATAATACAAACGGAGCCTCAGGCTCAAGCTATTCAGTGGGTGCAACTTTTTTTTTTTTTTTTTTTTTTTTGAGAATTAGTGGGTGCAACATTTATGTGCGTGTGTTCTCTATGCATTGCCTCTGCTACAAAATAGGCTTCCTTTTACCCTCTACCACAGGGCCACCAGCTGCAACACCCACCTTAGCTGATCATACGGGTGTCCATGTTTTCACTGTCCTCCATCGATGTGCCTAGATGCTTTAAAAACAATTGTGTTTACACCTGTATTTAGTTGCAGAATAAGTAATACAAGCATATAAAGATGGGCAGCACTAGGCATCAGACTACTGATATTGTGCATCCATCAGACTAGTCCTACACCGTTCGATCAAAAGAAAGGTGGACGTCTGATTTGCTGCTTAGGCGCCGCGCGAGAGGATTTGTGTTCGCTAATTGCGTGCTTCCTCCTACGTAACTGCGATCCATTAAAACGAGGCCCTGGGACTGCATGCTTACATAAATCACGTGTATGGTATGGATCGCTGATTACGTGCATTGGACCTTCGTTTTAGGAAACAACTGGCCGCTGACCCAAGCAAACCAACCTGTGGTTGGATGGTTAGAGGGACAGTGGTATCCCCAGCCCACCAGGGTTCAAATCCTGGTGCTTGCATTATTCCTGGATTTATTTCAGGATTTCCGGCGATACGCTTTCAGTGGGAGGAGACGTTCCCGTCGACGACGAGGCGCCTACGGTGACTTCGTAAATCTCAAGATGACATGCCGGCTCAGTCTCTCGGAGGTGCTCATAGGGGTAGGGTGTGCGTGTGTGCGTTCATAGGGGTGAGTGTATGCGCGTGTATATGAGCGCTTGCGTCTGTTCTGCGTTCAAAAAAAAAAAATCGCTAGCCCAACTACCTACGGTTTGTTTCCTAAAACAGCTTCCTATATAATGACGTAAAATCCCATCTTTTGTGGAAACAATTTTGGTAAACAATGATTATTTCTCGCAATTCAATCCAGCAAGTAATTGCTTTTTTTGTTTGAGATGGCAGCATAAATTTTGTACCACCAAAACAAGCTTCTTGAAGCTAGGAAGCATCATTTTCTGGTGGAACCAATTGTTCGCATGATAGGATACATTTTTCCTGTTCTGTGGAAGCAGCTGTAATTGCTTTGTAGGCATCATTTTGTCGTGTGGTGACACATATTATTAGCTAAAAAAGAGCAAGTGTAGAAGCACAAAGAATCGAAACAAAGCCACTCGGTATGAGCAACAATTTACAACTCATTTATTTAACAGAAAAAGGAACACTATTACAACGAGACAATTTTCAGTTCCGCCTAGCTGACATTGTAGCGTGTGCTGAATGGGTTGATCATGGATAAGCTGTACGCACGCTTCAAGCTCCTTGTCGCCAGCACAGTAGTCATCGGCAAACAGCGGTGCCGGTTGCATCATACTCAACATCATCATAGCCTCATTTGGCGTTGTGTAGAAACAAGAAGCATGGCTAAAGTTAGGTGCATCAAAATGTCTATAATATTCATATAAAATTTCTATATTATTAGTTAGCAACAACCAAAGCGCACACTTGCACTAGGAAGCATTAGCATAAGAAAAATGTTAGTACAATGAATGTTTACTAGAAGAAGCTATGCTCACAATGGTTCAAGCACCCGTGGTTCAGGGAAAATAGATAAGAGGCACAGAAGGGCAATACTTGATGCAAAACTTCATCACTACTGGGACACATGTAAATTTACAGTGAAGCATACCTGCTTACAATGAATATGTGAACAACAACCTGAACACTTTTGTTAGTTGTACTTAGAATTGGAAACCATGGGAACACATGCGAGAAGCAATGAAACATCTTGCAAAATAGTCGAAACAAATGACAACACGAGGCTACGTGCAACACACAAGAGAAATAAGAGCACGCATTGTTAGTGGTAGTGGCACAAATTAGTTACCACATATAGCAAGATAAATAACTTCACCATTGAAATATGTGTCAGGTATAGATCATTTGTGTTCAGCAATATATTTATACAATAAAAGTGTATTATTAAGCAAAGGAAGCTTAACTGATGGAAATAAAAATGTGAGAAATACTGAAGCTGGTTGAAGCAAATTTTGGAACGATCTAAACAAATAAAAGACTAAATGGAAGCATGCCGCAGCCTTAGGGCTTTCCTAGTAAATGGAAGCATGCCGCAATGGAAATTTGCTTCTAATGAAAATGAATTTCAAATTAGCATCAAATCTTGAGCTACTATAAAATAAGTAGTACCATGTAGAAGCACCAATCTTGAGCTAGCACAATATAATTAGTACCACGTAGTAGCATAGGCATTTGAAATTAGCATAAAAAAAGCAATTTTGTCAATCTTGATCTACCACAAAATAAGTTGTACGATGTAGAAGCATCAATATTGAGCTACCACAACATAACTAGTACCACGTAGAAGCATCAATATTGAGCTACCACAACATAACTAGTACCACGTAGAAGCATAGGCATTTGAATTTAGCAAAAATAGAGAATTATCTACCACCATAGAAACACATGTAGTATATAAAGGAAGCATGAATAGCTCGAAACATGAACGTGGTGCTATCTCAACAAAACTTGTACATAGTGGAATCAAACTCTCTAGGCCAAAGAAGCATATATATTACAACTAAGAAGCACAATGATTAAGAATCATGGAAATAATCTGAAGTATACCTAGTGTTACTTGGAAGCATGGAAATGTGAAAAATAAAAAACTAATATTGTGGCTAACACACAACCGCGCTTGAAGTATACATCCGTTAGGCATGGCGCGTAAGCATAGAAGATATGAAGCAACAACAGGTATTACATGTATGGTATAATACTGAGATGTCGGGCACCTGGTGATGCTCCGACTATTGGTTCAACCTCCATGCAACCTGGTGATGCAACGAATGCGGCGGAGATGGCGGGCACAACCACCTACTGTGGGGATGCCCGCACCGACGAGTTCACCAGCGGCCGCATCATGGAGCAGCTCGGCGCAAATTTGCTTGTATGGAAGCAAGACACTAGTAGAAATAAGAAAGCTTATTTGTTGTCTGAGGCAAACAAGAATGTGGGAAATGAGGCCGCACGTGTTGTCGCCAACATACAAACTAAACCCATTGTTAGTCATTATGAGATGAAGGCACACAAGCATTTTTCTAGACGACTGTAGCAAAATGAGTACAATGTAGAAGCACGTAGGTATGAAGCTGGAAAATAATGCAAATGGTGCATTATTAGTGGTGGGTGGAAGCATGTAATTTTAAAAAATGCAACCAAAAAATTTGCCGCCAACTGCGGATGTGTATATTTGGAAGCTCCCATTTACCAGAAATTGGCTGGAATATTTGCACGGAAGCATGCTAACAAACAAGCCTTTTAGCAGTAATTCTAACAAATAACCCTCGATGCATATATATTTGGTATGGTCATGCTTCCATTTTTCTAGATGTATGAAGCTAGAAAACATTGCAAATGGTGCATTATTAGTGTTGGTTGGAAGCATGAACAATTTGCAGGGGTTATCGAATTATCAACGAAGCTCGACCTACAAAAAAGTTTGATGATAAATGAGGTAACACATGACCAGAACAATACTAGTCAGCCAATGAACATACAAAACAAAGGACTACTCGGCTGTTGGATGAAATACAGAAATTGCAAAGTGAATAATCAATAGTCTGATAGTAGGGGGGGGGGAGGTTTGCTCCGCAGCAGGTTCTCGGGCCAGCCGGTGTAACTCCGTCAGCCGATTTAGACGATGGCGAACCTGATTTGACCTGCCGAAGCACGAATCATAGATGAGGGCACACCAGCGTTGTCGCCCGGGGGTCGCATCGGTGGAGAAGACGATGTGTTCTGGAGAAGCAGGGGGGCGGAGCTGGCCAGTGGGATGGCCGTGCTGCTCGATGGCGGGGAGAGCAGGAGGCGCGGGGGGAGGGGATCTGGGCGAGGCGCTCCGGGCAGTGCGTGCGAGCTGGAGGAGCTCGGGCCGGTACGGGTGCGATTGGAATAGGGAGAGATTAGGGGAGAGGTTTACGCAGGGGCCACGGCAGTTATGTCCTTGCCGATGTTTTCTTTTTTCTTTTTCCTTTTTACAAAAGGAACACAGTTCGTGAGGCGTCGGATTCCTATTAAATCAACGGCGTTGGAATGGTCTGACGCTGTACTTCTTATCAAACTATAGATAAGAAGCGTTTTCCTATAAAGATAGTATGTGTTTCTTTCTCTCCTTAATAATGGACCCACCAGCTCCATTCATCTGGTGATGCATGGAGTGGGTGTGAGGCTACGGGGGCCCACCGCTTCAGGGAATGCCACCGGGCCATCAACAAGGGGAAAGGTGCTCCCGAGGCTTGTATGCTACCCTGGGCTTTTAGGCCATTGGATCTCAGATCCGACGGCATCTGATGAGCTTCTGTCTGCGCGCAATTTCGAGAGTCTTCGAGGGCTTTTTTGCAAAACGTTCAAGAGCTCCGGAGAGCCACTGGATCTCAGATCCAACGGCTCCCAGGAGCCCGTATCACGGTAGCATATAAGCCTCGGGAGCACGTGATATTTCCCCCATCAACAAGCTAGTGGTAAGGTCCCTCGCGTCGCCGATTGCAATGGTGAGGCGGTGGTTATGGGGCTCGCCACATGGGGCCATCGTAACTGGTACAATGTGTGGCGGCCATGTGGATGGTGGTTTCTCGACCGTGTCAGTGGGACTGTGGCTGCTTTGACCAGTCGGTGTGTCGCTATTTGTCGTCCACACATAGGATGGCGTGTGGTTAGATAACGAAAGGACATCTAGCCCTAATGAGGGTTTTGGTGTTACTGGCATTATGTTTAGAAGACTAACTATGTTTCTAAGTGTTTACACATAACACATGCACCTTTCAAAATGAAACAAACAATTGGTTTGAGACCTCCTAAACTAAAAGGATAAAGGAAAACGACACGTCAATTTTCTGCCGATGATTTCTCGGTTTGAGTCGTAGGTATGCCCTACGATAAAGAGGGTATACGCCACTGATAGAAGTGTGAGAATCAATAAACTAAAGCAAAGCCAAAACCACCCACACCCCATGTGTGTGTGTGAGAGAAAGCCCCATAATATGCCCAATGTGTCGCTCTTTGGTTTGGCTTGAAGGTACCTTCGACCCTCTGAGCGGCCTCCGAGCTGATGTATGTGCTTCTGTTTCCGAGTCGGGTACTCAGAGGCATCTTAGAGCCTCTGGGTGCTTGCTCTCTCATAAGAGTGGTTGGGATCCCCAAGTGTAAGGGTGATGCAACCTAGCAGTAAGTATTTGCATTGGTAAGAGAACCAAGGTATATCGAACCAGTAGGAGCCACCTAGTAAACAAAGTGAGCGGTACCTGCACACAAAAGACAAAACACGCTTGTCCCCAACACGGCAAGAGGGTTGTCAAGCCCCTTGTCTTGCTAGTTACAAGATTAAACTGCAAGTGATAAAGATAGTTGATAGCAAAGTCAAACGGTAAAGCAAAAGTAGCAATTGTGATGAAGATTTCAGTAATGGAGAATAGACCCAGGGGGCCATAGGTTCACTAGTGGCATCTCTCTCAAGCATACAAATGTTGTGTGGTGAACAAATTACAGTTGGGCGGCGATTAAATTGCAATATTTATATTTATGACTATGATCATTCATGGTATAATCTCATATAGGCATTACGTCCGTGATAAGTAGACCATTAATCCAACTTCATCTACTACTAATGCTCCACTCAAAGACCGCTATCCAGCATGCATCCCGAAGTATTAAGTTTACAAGAAACAGGGCATTGCAATAAGCATGATGACATAATGTAGACAACAAAACATCAAGCAATATGACGAGACACTGTCGTTTTATCCTTAGTGGCAACAATACAATACGTGTCCGAGCCCTTATTGTCATTGGGTTAGAGCACCGCAAGATTGAACCCACTACAAAGCACCACTCCCTCTGAAGAAAAACCCATCAAACTTGGCCAGAGAAGATAGATATATCGGAGAGTGATACATCCATTTTGCATCATGTTTTGCTACTATTATTTATTATGTTTTGGGTCATTATTTCGCTTTATGATACAATTCTTATGCCTTTTCTCTCTTATTTTGCAAGTTTCACAAGAAGAGGGAGACTGCCGGCAGTTGGAATTCTGGATTGGAAAGGGCTACAACAGAGATAGCTATTCTGCACAACTCCAAATGACCTGAAAATTTACGGAGAATTATTTTGGAATATATAAAAATATTGGCGGAAGAAATACCAGAAGGGGCCCCACTAGGAAGCCACAAGCCTAGGGGGGGCGCCCTACCCCCTAGGCGCCCCCCCCCGAGCTTGTGGGGCCCCTGGAAGGCCTCCGGCTCCCATCTTCTGCTATATAAGGCCATTTGCCCTAGAAAAAAAAATAAAGAGAAGACTTTCAGGACAAAGCGCCACCGCCACGAGGCAAAACCTCGGCAGGAGCAATTTTGCTCTCCGGCGGAGCGATTCCGCTGGGGATACTTCCCTCCGGGAGGGGGAAATCGAAGCCATCGACATCACCAACGATCCTCTCATCATGGGAGGGCCAATCTTCATCAACATCTTCACCAGCACCATCTCATCTCAAACCCTAGTTCATCTCTTGTATTCAATCTTTGTCTCAAAACCTCAGATTGGTACCTGTGGGTTGCTAGTAGTGTTGATTACATCTTATAGTTGACGCTAGTTGGTTTATTTGGTGGAAGATTATATGTTCAGATCCTTATTGATATTCAATACCCCTCTGATCTTGAACATGAATATGTTTTGTGAGTAGTTACTTTTGTTCTTGAGGACATGGGAGAAGTCTTGTCATAAGTAATCATGTGAATTTGGTATTCGTTCGATATTTTGATGATATGTATGTTGTTGCTTCCTTTAGTGGTGTCATGTGAACGTCGACTACATGACACTTCACCATACTTGGGCCTAAGGGAAGGCACTGTGGAGTAATAAGTAGATGATGGGTTGCTAGAGTGACAGAAGCTTAAACCCTAGTTTATGCGTTATTCCGTAAGGGGCTGATTTGGATCCATATGTTTCATGCTATGGTTAGATTTATCTTAATTCTTCTTTCGTAGTTGCGGATGCTTGCGAGAGGGGGTAATCATAAGTGGCAGGCTTGTTCAAGTAAGAACAGCACCCAAGCACCGGTCCACCCACATATCAAATTATCAAAGTAGCGAACGCGGATCAACTAAACATGATGAAAGTGACTAGATGAGAATTCCCATGTGTCCTCGAGAACGCTTTGCTTTATATAAGAGATCGTTCTGGCTTGTCCTTTGCTACAAAAAGGATTGGGCCACCTTGCTGCACTTTATTATACTTGTTACTTGTTACTTGCTACGAATTACCTTGCTATCAAACTACCTGTTACCGAAAATTTCAGTGCTTGCAGAAAACGCCTTGCTGAAAAGCGCTTATCATTTCCTTCTGCTCCTCATTGGGTTTGACACTCTTACTTATCGAAAGGACTACGATTGATCCCCTATACTTGTGGGTCATCAAGACTCTTTTCTGGCGCCGATGCCGGGGAGTGAAGCGCCTTTGGTAAGTGGAAATTGGTATGGAAACACTTTTATTACGTGCTGAAATTTATTGTCACTTGTCATTATGGAAAGTAATCCTTTGAGGGGTTTGTTCGGGGTATCTTCACCTCGACCGGAAGCATTAAGAGTTGCCCCTCAACCTACTGAACCTACTAAAAATATTTATTATGAAATTCCTTCGGGTATGATAGAGAAACTGCTAGCTAATCCTTATGCAGGAGATGGAAAGGTACGTCCTGATATGCACTTGATATATATAGATGAAATTTGTGGATTGTTTAAGCTTGCAGGTTTATCCGAGGATGGAGTTAAGAAGAAGGTATTCCCTTTATCATTGGAGGGAAAGGCATTGACATGGTATAGGCTATTGGATGATACTGGAACATGGGATTGGCACCGGTTGAAGCTGGAATTTCACCAGAAGTTTTGTAACACCCCTGAGTAATGAGCCACAGTGATCTTCAAATTAATGCTGAGCTCATTAGTTTTGCAAATAATGATCACAGTGAAATCATATCTCATTTCAAAATCTGCCACCAAATTCAATTCAAATTATGAGTGAAATTTGAAGTTGCTCAATTTTTTTTGGAAAATAGTTCATGTTGTAGCAAAAATTCCAAAACAAATTATTGTTCAGGAAAACAACATCACCTATTTTCCTAAAATGGGCTAGAGCATTAAAACAGTGCAAAAACAGCAACTTTAATGCCTTTTCCATTTTTGAAAAAAATCAAATGGATTCAAAAATTGCCCAACCTTTTTGTGGCAGTGCAGAAGAATGCATTGTATTTTTGTGGATCAATTTCACATTTTACAAAATGCATTTGAGCAGCTCATTCTCTTTTTCTAGATTTCTGTAAAAAGGGAAAACAGAAAAAGAAATAAAAAGGCCTAACCGACTGGGCCTGAGTGCACAGTGCACTCGGCCCAGCCCAGCCGGCCCCCTTCTCCCTCCTCGCTCTCTCACTTCGCGCGTGTCGCCGTCGCCGTGGCCGAGAGCGTGCGCACCGGCGAACGGCCGACACGGCGACGCCCGAGCCCGGGCGAGGGGATAAGGATGTTCCCCTCGTCCTCCCCGTCCTCCCTCATCCACTCGCCGCTCTCCCTCGCCTCTCTCTCGCTCACTCCCACCACCACCCGAGCGCCGCCGTCGCCGCAACTCTGATCCACCGTGGCCACTCACCTCGCCTCGCCCCGCCGCCTTGTCCGTCGACCCCGCCGACGTCCGCTACGTCGTCTGCGCCAAGCCACTCGAGCTGCGGAGCCCTAGCGCCGTCGCCATCGTCCTCTTCTTCCTCTTCGGGCGCCGTTGTCCTCGTCGCTGATTCGCCACCGTCGAGCCTCCCCGAGCCCACTTAAGCACATCTGCAGGAGCCTGGTGAGCAGCCGCACCGGATCCCCTCCGTCTTTTCCTTCTTCTCGCGCCATAGCCGCCGCATTTAGCTAGGCCGTACCCGTCGCCGCCGATGAGCTCGTCGCCGTGGCCACACTCGCCGTCGAGCGGCTTCGTGCTCTGCACATCCGCGCGAGTCCAACGCACCCGCTGGCTCACCTTGCCGTACCCCGTAGCGCCCTTCCCGATCATGGCCGAACTCCGGCGTCTGCCTCGCCGCTCGCCGTTGTCGTCTCCGGCCGCGCCGCCACCGTAGATCAACGCGGCATGGAGTGCCCGTTCGAACGGGCCAAATCCCGCGCAAAATGACCCGCCGTAGCCGTTTTCCGACGTCGGCCAGTGGCCTCCGCCGCTATTCGGCGTCGCCGGCGTTTAGTCGCCGGTGGTCCGACGTGGCGCTGGCCTGGGGCCGACCCTGTGTCGCTGCCAGCGGGCCCCACTGGCCCCGTTGACTGGGTTGACCCAGTCAACGTGCTGACTGGGCAGCCCAGTGGCACTGACGTGTGGGCCCCGTGTTAATTTAACTATTTTGCTAAATAAAATTAATTAGTTAGACTAAATAGACACTGAAAGTAGGGCCCCACCTCACTAATTAACCCTATTTAGTTTAAACTAATTCCTAATTAGCCCAGAGTCACTGACCAGTGGGACCCACTGGTCAGGTTTGACCCTGGCCAGCTCAGTTGACTCGCTGACGCCACTCTGGCGTCATGCTGACGTCATGTGCTACTGTTTTGGATAATTCGAATTTTAAATAATTAAAATAATTCCAGAATTTCAGAAAAATGTTTAAATCTTTGAAAATTCGTAGAAATTCAATCGTAGCTCGGATCGAAAAACTTTCTACATGAAAGTTGATCAGAAAAGCGAGACGAACCCGAATACGTGGTCAAAATGCTTGACCATCACTCCTATCTATCTGAACATGGAACCTTCCCCTCCGGTTCAGTATACCGAAATCTGCCTAAACGCCAGGAAAATATCCCAGATATTTTCCCGCTTCGTCTGCGACATGTAGCATTGCATTAGGGCACCACCAGCACTGCACATCGTCATGTCATGCATCTGTATTGCCTTGCTTGCTTTTATTTACTGTTTCCTCCCCCTCTTCTTATCCGATAGCCCCCGAGACCGACGCAGCTCCGAAGACCGACTACATCCCCAATGACCCCTCCTTTGCCGCAGAGCTTCCAGGCAAGCAAACCCCCTTGACGCATGCCTATATCACCTATTCTTTCTCCCTTCTGCTTGCATTAGAATTTGCTACTATTATTGATTGATCCTATTCTGATGCATAGCCTGTTTTTGTAAATTGCTATTGATACCTTACCTACTATCCTAAATGCTTAGTATAGGTTGGTTGGTAAACCATCTGTGGCCCCTCCACCTTGTCCTAGTTGCCCCGCTTAGTTACCAGTGCCCCGTTCGATGTGATCGACGGGCTGAGACCTGCACATCACTACACAACCCCCTTAGTTGCTCGACTCCGCAGAGCTAATATCGAGTGCCGAGGGTGATACCTCTTATCTCACTCCTGATGTTGTCTCTGTGGTACAACTAGTTGGTTGTGGGTTACCGAGGGTGATTCCTCTTTCACCACCTCCGACGAAGCTTCTGTCGTGCAACCCCGCAAGTGTGAATACCATCAAGGGTGATTCCTCCGGGTTCACCTTGACGGGTACATTGAGTGGGAATCCAACGAGGGTGATTCCTCGGATTCCTTCTTGATGTTATGAACACACGGTTACCTGGGTTTTACTACAGATACCTGATAAAGTCGGGTCGACCCCGAGGGGTACCCGCGAGAGATGTGGAGTCGGGTTGACCGTGAGGGTACCCGCGAGATGATTACGTGGCACGGCCGGGCATTCTGAGCCCTTGCCGTAAGTCCACGAGACGGGGCGATGGGGCCACATGTTTCGTGGATCTCTGCTCATTTCCGCGAGCTCCCAATGCGCTTAACGGATTTGGGTATTTGATCTGAGTTGGCCACTGGCCTATACGCACTACCACCACGCGGGATAATGGTTTAATGGGGCCCTCTGCGCCGTATGTATCAGCCGAAAGCTCTGTTAGACGTCCAGTTCAGCATTGTGGCATGGTCGGATCGTGCCATGTAGTACAGGGGTGGCGCTGGTAGTATCCACCCTGCTCACAACGACCCGGAGTGCAAAGGGCGATGGGCCCAAGAACCCTGAGCACTTAGGATGTAGACCGGCGGGGACCTCTCTGCTGAGCTCTAGGTAGGGCTACGGTGTGTCGATCAGCCAAGGCCGGGCATGACCCAGAAAAGTGTGTCCGGCCAGAGTTAATCGAGCGTGTTGGGTAACAGTAGTGCACCCCAGCAGGGAAGATATATCTATTCGAATAGCCGTGTCCACGGTAACAGGACGCTCAGTAAAGTATCCCGATCTACTACTTGAACTAGATACAAGTTAATTAATTGGAAGCTCCGGGATCGCTTTCTCCCAGGGAGTCGAGGAAGGATCTCTAGGCTTTACTACAACAAGCTTATTACTTTATGATATGTACTAATCTGCACTCTTCTAATGCTGTAAGACACTGAAGATGCTAGTCTTCGATATGCTAGGCTTTCTCTCTGTTCTGGCATTTCTGCAGTCTAGTCCACAGATACAACCCTTCCTTTGAAACCAATGCATATGTAGATTAGATCTGATGTAAGTCTTGCGAGTACTTTGGATGAGTACTCACGGTTGCTTTGCTTCCCTTTTTCCCCATACTCGATTGCTGTGACCAGATGACGGAGCCCTGGAGCCAGCCGCCCCAGTCGACGACTACTACTACACTTCTGGAGGAGCCTACTACTACGTGGAGACCGCCGACGACCAGGAGTAGATAGGAGGCTCCCAGGCAGGAGGCCTGCGCCTTTTCGATCCAGTGTTTTGTTTTGCCCCGCTTGTTAAGGCATATCTGTTTAACTTATGTCTGTACTCAGATATCTAATGCTTTCGCTGATGCTTGTATGACATCGAGCTTATGTATTCGAGCCCTCGAGGCCCCTGGCTTGTAATATAAAGCTTGAATTATTTTATTTTGTATTTAGAGTTGTGTTGTGATATCTTCAAGTGAGTCCCTAGGCTTGATCGTGTGCATATGCGTGTATGATTAGTGCACGGTCGGGCCGGGGGCATCACAAGTTTTATCCTATGCATTTGGTTCATCGTGATCAGAATTATATATATAATTTTTGGCCTCGTGAAGGAGAAAGTATCGCTCAAGCTTGGGGGAGGCTTAAGTATATGTTGCACATATGCCCCAATCATGAGCTCTCAAGAGAAATAATTATACAAAACTTTTATGCTCGGCTTTCTCATAATGATCAATCCATGCTCGATACTTCTTCTACTGGTTCCTTTATGAAGAGGACTATTGAATTCAAATGGGATCTTCTGGAAAGAATTAAACGCAACTCTGAAGATTGGGAAATTGACAAAGGTAAAGAGTCAAGTATAAATCTTAAGTTTGATTGTGTTAAATATTTTATGGAAACGGATGCTTTTCATAAGTTTAGTATTAAATATGGACTTGACTCTGAGATAGTAGCCACTTTTTGTGAATCCTTTGCTGCTCATGTTGATCGCCCTAAGGAGAAATGGTTTAAATTTCATCCACCCATTGAATTAAAAGAAGAGCCCGTTAGTGTTAAAGAAGAAACAATTGTTTACAATGTTGACCCAGTTGTGCCTACTGCTTATATTGAGAAACCTTCTTTTCCTGTCAGGATAAAAGAACATGCTAAAGCTACGACCGTGGTTAATAAAAGTAATATTAGAACACCTAGACCTTTTGAACAAATTAAAGTTGAACCTAATATTGCAATGGTGAAAGATCTTTTGGTTGATAATATTGATGGACATGTCATATATTTCTGTGATGAAGCAACTAGAATTGCTAAGCCAGACACTAAAGATAAAAACAAACCTGTAATTGGCATGCCTGTTATTTCTGTTAAAATTGGAGACCATTGCTATCATGGTTTATGTGATATTGCTGCTAGTGTGAGTGCTATTCCATTTATTCTCTATCAAGAAGTCATGAATGATATTGCACCTGTTGAGATTGAAGATATTGATGTCACTATTAAGCTTGCAAATAGATATACTATTACACCACTTGGGATTGTTAGAGATGTTGAAGTCTTGTGTGGTAAAATCAAATACCCTACTGATTTTCTTGTTCTTGGATCACCACAAGATGATTTTTGTCCCATTATATTTGGTAGACCCTTCATGAATACAGTTAATGCTAAGATTGATTGCAATAAAGAAACTGTCAGTGTTAATTTTGGTGATGTGTCTCATGAGTTTAATTTCTCTAAGTTTAGTAGACAACCTCATGATAAAGAATTACCTAATAAGGATGAAATTATTGGTCTTGCTTCTATAGTTGTGCCTCCTACTTATCCCTTAGAACAATATTTGCTAGAACATGAAAATGATATGCATATGCATGAAAGAAATGAAATAGATGAGATATTCTTTAAAAAGCACCTATTCTTAAACATAATTTGCCTGTTGAAACTCTTGGAGATCCTCTTCCACCTAAGAGTGATCATGTGTTTGAATTAAAGCAACTACCTGATACACTTAAATATGCTTATCTTGATGAAAAGAAGATATATCCTGTTATTATTAGTGCTAACCTTTTAGAGCATGAAGAAAAGAGATTACTTAAAACTCTGAAAAAGCACCGTGCAGCTATTGGATATACTCTTGATGATCTTAAGGGCATTAGTCCCACTCTATGTCAGCACAAGATTAATATGGAGCCTAATGCTAAGCCAGTCGTTGATCATCAAAGAAGATTAAATCCTAAAATGAAGGATGTGGTAAGAACTGAAATATTAAAGCTTCTGGAGGCAGGTATAATTTACCCTATAGCTGATAGTAGATGGGTAAGTCCTGTTCATTGTGTTCCTAAGAAAGGAGGTATTACTGTTGTTCCTAATGATAAAAATGAACTTATCCCACAAAGAATTGTAACTGGTTATAGGATGGTAATTGCTTTCAGGAAATTAAATAAAGCTACTAGGAAAGATCATTACCCCTTGCCTTTTATTGATCAAATGTTAGAAAGATTATCTAAACATACACACTTTTGCTTCCTAGATGGATATTCTGGTTTCTCTCAAATACCTGTATCAAAAGAAAATCAAGAGAAAACCACATTTACTTGTCCTTTTGGAACTTATGCTTACCGTCGTATGCCTTTTGGTTTATGTCATGCACCTGCTACCTTTCAAAGATGTATGACTACTATATTCTCTGACTTTTGTGAAAAGATTGTTGAGGTATTCATGGATGATTTTTCCGTTTACGGAACTTCTTTTGATGATTGCTTAAGCAACCTTGATCGAGTTTTGCAGAGATGCGAAGAAACTAATCTTGTCTTGAATTGGGAGAAGTGCCACTTTTTGGTGAATGAAGGTATAGTCCTTGGGCATAAAATTTCTGAAAGAGGCATTGAAGTTGATAAAGCTAAAGTTGATGCAATTGAGAAAATGCCATGTCCTAAAGATATCAAAGGTATAAGAAGTTTCCTTGGTCATGCTGGTTTCTATAGAAGGTTTATAAACGACTTCTCTAAAATTTCTAGGCCTCTTACTAATCTCTTGCAAAAAGATGTGCCATTTATTTTTGATGATGATTGCGTAGAAGCCTTTGAAATACTTAAGAAAGCCTTAATTTCTGCACCTATTGTTCAACCACCTGATTGGAACTTACCATTTGAAATCATGTGTGATGCTAGTGATTATGTTGTTGGTGCTATTCTAGGACAAAGAGTTGATAAGAAATTAAATGTTATTCATTATGCTAGTAAAACTCTAAACAATGCTCAAAGAAACTATGCTACTACCGAGAAAGAATTTTTAGCAGTTGTGTTTGCATGTGATAAATTCAGATCCTATATTGTTGATTCTAAAGTAACTATTCACACCGATCATGCTGCTATTAAATACCTTATGGAAAAGAAGGATGCTAAACCTAGACTTATTAGGTGGGTTCTTTTGCTACAAGAATTTGATTTGCATATTATTGATAGAAAGGGAGCTGAGAATCCGGTAGCTGATAATTTGTCTAGAATGGAAAATGTTCCTGATGACCCACTGCCTATTGATGATAGTTTTCCTAATGAATAGTTAGCTATTATAAATGCTTCTCATAATACTCCTTGGTATGCAGACTATGCTAATTATATCGTTACTAAATATATACCACCTAGTTTTACATATCAACAAAAAAAATTCTTCTTTGATTTAAGACATTACTTTTGGGATGACCCACATTTATATAAAGAAGGAGTAGATGGTATTATTAGACGTTGTGTACCTGAGCATGAAAAGGAACAAATCCTACGGAAGTGTCACTCCGAGGCATACGGAGGACACCATGTGGGAGACAAACTGCACATAAGGTATTACAATCTGGTTTTTATAGGCCTACCCTTTTCAAAGATGCACGTAAGTTTGTCCTCTCTTGTGATGAATGTCAAATAATTGATAATGTTGGTAGACGACAAGAAATGCCTATGAATTATTCACTTTTTATTGAACCATTTGATGTTTGGGGTTTTGATTACATGGGGCCTTTTCCTTCCTCCAATGGGTATACTCATATCTTAGTTGCTGTTGATTACGTTACTAAGTGGGTAGAAGCTATTCCAACTAGTAGTGCTGATCATAACACTTCTATTAAAATGCTTAAAGAAGTTATATTTCCGAGGTTTGGAGTCCCTAGATATTTGATGACTGATGGTGGTTCACATTTTATTCATGGTGCTTTTCGTAAACTTCTTGCTAAATATGATGTTAATCATAGAATTGCATCGCCTTATCATCCTCAGTCCAGCGGTCAAGTTGAACTAACTAATTGAGAAATAAAATTAATTTTGCAAAAGACCGTTAATAGATCTAGAAAGAATTGGTCTAAGAAACTTGATGATGCACTATGGCCTTACAGAACTGCTTATAAAAATCCTATGGGTATGTCTCCATATAAAATGGTTTATGGAAAAGCATGTCATTTACCTCTTGAGTTAGAACATAAGGCATATTGGGCAATTAAAGAACTTAATTATGATTTCAAACTTGCCGGTGAGAAGAGGTTATTTGATATTAGCTCTCTAGATGAATGGAGAAAACAAGCTTATGAAAATGCCAAGTTGTTTAAAGAAAAAGTTAAAAGATGGCATGATAAAAGAATTCAAAAACGGGAATTCAAAGTAGGTGATCATGTTCTATTATACAATTCTCATTTAAGATTCTTTGCAGGAAAACTTCTCTCTAAATGGGAAGGACCGTACATCATCGAAGAAGTTTATCACTCCGGAGCTATCAAGATAAACAACTCCGAAGGCACTAATCCGAGAGTGGTTAATGGGCAAAGAATTAAACATTATATCTCAGGTACGCCTATTAATGTTGAAACTAATATTATTGAAACAATGACACCGGAGGAGCACATAGAAGAAAGTTTCCGGAATGCTCCAGAACCCTGAAAAGGAGTAGGTATGTGGTACGGTAAGTAAACCGACTCCAAAAATTCCATAAAAGCACTTTCTGTTCGTTTTGGAATATATGAAAAATTAGGAAAATAATAAATAGTCTGAAAAGTGCACGAGGGAGCGACAAGCCTGGGGGGCGCGCCCTACCCCCAGGGCGCGCCTACCGAGCTTGTGGCTCCCCCGTGGACTTTCCTGACTCCGTTTTTCTTCCATACTACTGGTCCTACATGAAAAAAATTCATTATATATACTCTCAGATGTTTTGACCACTGTATCACAACTTTCTCCTCTGTTTTTGTTTTGGGCTATTTTCCTGACAGATCTAGATCGCCATGGCGCCTCCAAGCTCGTCCAAGGACAAGTTCTATGAGAAGGTCATCAACCCGTACCTTTCGGAGGTGATGAAACACCCTCAAGCCATTGAGATGCGTGAGGGGGTGCTTCACATCCGGGATGTTCAAGGGCCAAAGAAGACCGGGAGCGAGAAGGCCGGGCTGGAAGCGGTGGAACAGGAGATCTTTAAGTGCCAAGGGATGGTGGAGCGCGGACTCAATGCTAACCACTCCATGATCACGGAATTCATCCGTGAGCACAAGGTGGACAACAAGGATATTGGGACATCATCTTCAAGCTCAATGACTGGATGGATCACCTGCAGGCCCAAATCTATGATTTACAAAACCAAAATTTTGAGTATGAGGCCAAGTTTAAAGGTATGAGTTTAGCTACAAATTTCAGGACTCCGGAAACACGTTCATCCTTTTATGATGGAGAGCCTATGCCTTGGAAGACGGAGGGCAAGCCTACTACCTCATCATCACCACCATCACCGAAGAAGGAGACTTGAGTACACGGGTATGGGCACCACCCTTGGCTTGTGCCAAGCTTGGGGGAGGTGCCCCGGTATCGTATCACCATCACTTTTATCATAATTATCTATCTTAGTTCAATCCTTAGTTATTTCGTGATTTAGAAGAATAAAGTTTTAGTATGATTTAGTTTCGAGTGTTTGCTTTGTGATCTATCTATCTATGTAATCGAGTGTGAGAGTTATATAATAAAGAGTAGTTTGAGTTGAGTTGTTTTACTTTTGTTGATCCAATCGTAGAAATAAAATAAAGAGAATAAAGAAAAGAGAGATCATATGCTAATCCCATGGGGAGTGATGACTTCACATAAAGAAGTATAATTGATAAAACTTGTTGGAAGTTGACAAACATAGCATTGGTCATTGTTGCAATTCATGAAAAAGTAATAAAGGAAGAGAGGTCTCACATATAAATATACTATCCTAGACATCTTTTATGATTGTGAGTCCCCATTAAATATTCTATGTCAAATAGTTGACGTTGGACAAGGAAGACAACGTAATGAGTTATGTTTGCTTATATTCACATAGAAGCTATATTGTCATGGATTCTCTAACATGTGGTGCTTGCTCCCTATCTTTTGCTAGCCAAAATTCCGTACTAAGTATAGATACTACTCGTGCATCCAAAAACCCTTGAACCCAGTTTCATGTCATGAGAGTCCACCATATCTACCTATGGATTGAATAAGATCCTTCAAGTAAGTTGTCATCGGTGCAAAGCAATAAAAATTGCTCCTAAATATGTATGATCTTTTATTGTAAGGGAAAATAAGCTTTGTACGAACTTGTGATGGTGAAGAAATAAAAGCGACAGACTGCATAATAAAGGTTGCTATCACAAGGGGCAATATAAAGTGACGTTCCTTTACATTAAGAGTTTGCACATTCCAAAATAAAAGCGCATGACAACCTCTGCTTCCCTCTGCGAAGGGCCTATCCTTTACTTTATGTATTTACTTTTATGCAAGAGTTAATAGTATTCTCCTCTATTCCGTTTTTATTTTTTTCTCTTGGCAAGCATCATGTGGTGGGGTAAGATCCAGGCATATATATCCAGTTGGGTGTAGGTGATCATGAGTTATTATTGTTGACATTACCCTTGAGGTAAATAAGTTGGGAGGCAAAATTATAAGCCCCTATCTTTCTATGTGTCTGACTGAAACTTTTGCTCCATAAGTATGCCGTGAGTCTTAGTAATCATAGAAGACTAAATGATAGTTGAGTATGTGAACTTGCTAAACAATGCTCTTACATAGACTCTTTCTGATAATATGATGAATTGCAATTGCATCAGTGACCGAGATCATAGTTTGTTAGTTTTCAATATGGTTTATGGTTCATACTTTATCTTGTGGATGAATTGTCACTTAGTCATGAGAAGTTTTATGATGATATATTGCTGCTATGATAATGATCATGATGCTTTCATGTCCGTATTTTATTTTATCGACACCTCTCTCTCTAAACATGTGGTCATGATTATCGATTTCGGATTTCGCTTGAGGACAAGTGAGGTATAAGCTTGGGGGAGTTGATATGTCCATTTTGCATCATGTCTTCCTACTATTATTTATTATGTTTTGGGTCATTATTTTACTTTATGATACAATTCTTATGCCTTTTCTTTCTTATTTTGCAAGTTTCACATGAAGAGGGAGACTGTCGGCAGCTGGAATTCTAGACAGGAAAGGGCTACAACAGAGATAGCTATTCTGCGCAACTCCAAATGACCTGAAAATTTACGGAGTATTATTTTGGAATATATAAAAAATATTGGCAGAAGAAATACCAGATGGGGCCCACCAGGAAGCCACAAGCCCGAGGGGCGTGCCCCCCCAAGCTTGTGGGGCCCCTGGCAGGCCTCCGGCTCCCATCTTCTGCTATATAAGGCCATTTGCCCTAGAAAAAATAAAGAGAAGACTTTCGGGACGAAGCGCCGCTGCCACGAGGCGAAACCTGGGCAGGAGCAATTTTGCTCTTCGGCAGAGCGATTCCGCCGGGGATACTTCCCTCCGGGAGGGGGAAATCAAAGCCATCGACATCACCAATGACCCTCTCATCGTGGGAGGGCCAATCTTCATCAACATCTTCACCAGCACCATCTCATCTCAAACTCTAGTTCATCTCTTGTATTCAATCTTTGTCTCAAAACCTCAGATTGGTACCTGTGGGTTGCTAGTAGTGTTGATTACATCTTGTAGTTGATGCTAGTTGGTTTATTTGGTGGAAGATTATATGTTCAGATCCTTATTGATATTCAATACCCCTCTGATCTTGAACATGAATATGTTTTGTGAGTAGTTACTTTTGTTCTTGAGGACATGGGAGAAGTCTTGTCATAAGTAATCATGTGAATTTGGTATTCGTTCGGTATTTTGATGATATGTATGTTGTTGCTTCCTTCAGTGGTGTCATGTGAATGTCGACTACATGACACTTCACCATACTTGGGGCTAAGGGAAGGCATTGTGGAGTAATAAGTAGATGATGGGTTGCTAGAGTGACAGAAGCTTAAACCCTAGTTTATGCGTTATTCCGTAAGGGGCTGATTTGGATCCATATGTTTCATGCTATGGTTAGATTTATCTTAATTCTTCTTTCGTAGTTGCGGATGCTTGCGAGAGGGGGTAATCATAAGTGGGAGGCTTGTTCAAGTAAGAACAGCACCCAAGCACCGGTCGACCCACATATCAAATTATCAAAGTAGCGAACGCGAATCAACTAAACATGATGAAAGTGACTAGATGAGAATTCCCATGTGTCCTCGAGAACGCTTTGCTTTATATAAGAGATCGTTCCGGCTTGTCCTTTGCTACAAAAAGGATTGGGCCACCTTGCTGCACTTTATTATACTTGTTACTTGCTATGAATTACCTTGCTATCAAACTATCTGTTACCGACAATTTCAGTGCTTGCAGAAAACACCTTGCTGAAAACCGCTTATCATTTCCTTCTGCTCCTCGTTGGGTTCGACACTCTTACTTATCGAGAGGACTACGATTGATCCCCTGTACTTGTGGGTCATCAGAGAGCATGCAAAGCTATTTAATTATATAACAAGAAAACCTAAAAAGATTCAATTGTATTCAATGAACAATCTGATTATAAAGTGGCAGTTCATCATATCCAACAAACACATCCACAGATTACATCAGATTGATCCCGATCATGTGAGACAACTCATGGGAACTTGGTTTTGAAGATCAAAGAAAGAGAGGGAGAGGGGGGCAGAGAGAGAGGGATATATATATATATATATATATATATATATAGAGAGAGAGAGAGAGAGAGAGAGAAAGAGAGAGAGAGAGAGCAATCTAGCTATTGTTGTGGACCCTAAGGTGTTAAGGGAACTAGTCACACATGGTCATGGAGGCATCAAGGTTGATGAAGCAGCCTCAGGAACATGCCTCCAGATTGGATCTCCTTGGAATAGAAGCTTGCGGTGGCGGAAAAAATCTTATAAAAAATATCTCGAAGGTTTCTTATTTATAGGAATTTATGGCGGTTGAATGGATGAAAGACGGTAAGTGTGGGGCCCACACGGCCTAGGGCGCTCCTTAGGGCCTGGCCGCGCCACCTTGCTGTGTGGGCCCCCTTGGCTCCTCTCGTTCTCCCCCGCTGCTTCCTGCAACGTTCATGGCCTGGAAAAACTCGTATTAAATCGCCAGGTTTCTTTACCTCCGTAGATATGGATTTTCTATAAAATCAAAAAGATGCAGAAAACAACAACTGACACTGGGCCCTAGATTAATAGATTAGTCCAGAAAAAGAATATAAAATGCTATAAAATGTATACAAAGGTGATATTATAATAGCTTGGAACAATAAAAAATTATAGATATGTTTGAGACGTATCACCGGGCTCTCGGAACCCCTGAGCGGCCGGCGAGGCACCTCAAAATGGATGTAGAACCTTCTATTTCTGCTCGTAGGTATCTCGGAGCCACTCGGACCCTTCCAGGTGTCTTGGGCTCTCCGAGCTTCCGAGATAGCATGCATAATACATAGATGTAAGTGGAGCCTATATATAGGCCCCTTCTTTACTGGAAAAGGCATTAGTCGTAAGCGAGGCGGCTAGCCTTCGCCTAGCGCCTAGGTGGTGCTTAAGCGCCCTAAGCGGTTGTGTAGTTTAAACTAGGGATTTCTATTTTTGTGCCCCTCGTTGCTTAGTTGTGCTCAGTTTTGCCCAGCACAACTATTTTTGCTCACTTTTGCCCTCCCCTCTCTACCACCAGCCCACAAAAGCCCGAACGTTGCACTGTCGTCCGGTCAAAGCGTTTGACCGTTACCTCCTGACTAGTTTTTTTTGGTCTCCTCATATCTAGTGGGGCCGCCTGATATCCTAACAGGTGGGGCGGAGGTATCTTACTGCAGGTGGGTCTCTCTCTTACCTCATTTCGAACAGCCAGTACCTGAGCCATTCCCCACACCGCCGCCGCCGCCGCTGCCACCACCACCGCTGCCGCGGACCATCCGCCGATAGCCGGCATGGCGGCCGTAGAAAGGCTGCGCCACCCGGCCCCCACCAACCCTTACCCACCTAGCCCACCACCGTCGCCCAATCTAGCCTGCAATCGACAGGAACCCTCGCCCACGATGCACTGATTCACCGCGTTTCGTGCCCCAGGCTTGTAGTGGTTCGAGGGGATCTGGAGGGTGGACCTGTGGCAGTAGCTTGAGCTGCAATGTCGATGGACACCGGCGTCCATCCCATCGACCGTGGGGAGGATTGTTTCGAACCAGGAGCAGAAGGGAACTCATGGATTCCGGCTGGGTAAGCCTCGAACCCCTTTGCAATGTGTGATCTAACTCCTAGCATTTGACCAATGGGCGCGTGAATTGTTGCCTATTTGACTGAATTATTGCCTACCTAACTGTAGGATTGATCGAGCGCTTGCCTTTCGGCTCGCAGTTAGAATGGAAACTAGCATCCTGTGAGGTACAAAAGCGCATCGTTTGTCTGGATTTTGGTATCCAAAGGTGGTAGAAACAATTATTTCGTTTAAAGATTTATGCAAATCCCTCTGTTCTGATTATCCCTGGAGCCAAGCCGATGCTGTTGAACTGAAATATTTCGATAGTAGTGAGCAAAAATTTGTGCCACTAACTTGCGACGAGCATGTAAAAATTCTTTTTGCTATGAATGCTCCCAGCCGTTTCGAAAAAATTCAAATCGATGTGCTCCAACCTCCAAAAAATTTGGAAAAGGGAAAGGGTGCGGCCCCTGATAACTCTGCTAATAGTGAATGGCCCCGCACTCCTCGTAGGTCAGGACCGGCTAAACCTACTGCCAGTGAAAGCCAGGCGAGTGCTGTAGTGGGTGTTGAAGATGATGCACAGCCTGACAAGGTAGTGCCTCGAAACGATGACGAGGATGAGAGGATGCACCCTGAATTGGTTGATGAATTCAGCAAACAAGCAATGGAGGACGAATACTAGGAGGAGCCAAGCAGCCTTGCTAGATTTGATGACACTGACTCTGAAGAGAAGGAAGAGAATGCTGACATGTTGGTGCCAGAAGAATACGATGGTGAGGACATGCCAACAATTGAGTGGGACAAGAACGATCCTAAGCTTACTCCAGGAACAATATTCAAATCGATGATGGACCGTCGGAATGCACTGACTACATACTGCATTCTCACTCATAATGATTTTGTGATTGACAAGAGTGAACCCAGAAGGTTGACGGTTCATTGTCCATATGAGAGGTGTAGGTGGAGGTTGCATGCCTCCCGTATGCGTACAAGTAAATATATTCAGGTATTTAATTTGGGATTGCACAGAACATTAGTTTTAGTGATGTTTGATCCCTTTTGTTTGATACACTTGTTTCATTGATTTTCAGGTCAAACTGAACCCACACAATCACACTTGCCCACCTGGAGCGGGGAAGGCCCAAACATCAAAATTAGCAAAAACTATGTGGGTGGCAGATGCAATCATGGATATGCTAAGAGATACACCAACACTTGGTCCTACAGCCCTACACAAGTTGTTGTTTGACAAGTATAAGATGAACATACCGTACATGAGGATTTTTTATGCAAAGGCAATGGCTCTTGACAGAATTAATGGTCCATGGAATGAAAGTTTTGTGTTGTTGTACACCTACAAAGCTAAAGTGGAGATGGCAAGTCCAGGCAGTGTTGTAGAGCTTGAAAAGCATGCTGTACAGTACAAAATTAGGGGGAAGACATTTGAGAAGGAATGTTTCAGGAAGGCTTGTTGGAAGGGGTTTCTGGACAGTTGCAGGCCTTATTTGGCTATGGATACAACAACTTTGAATGGAAGATTTAGGGGATAGCTAGTAGCTGCTTGTGCAGTTGATGCACACAACTGGCTTTTCCCAGTGGCATATGGTGTGTTGGAGATGGAGTCGGAGGAAAGTTGGGTGTGGTTTTTGAAGAATTTGCGCAACATTATAGGGCAGCCACCAGGATTGGCTATACACACAGATGCTTGCAAGGGTTTAGAGATTGCGGTAGGTGTTGTTTTCCCTGGAGTTGAGCATAGGGAATGTATGAGACACCTAGCTACTAATTTTACAAAGAAATTCAGGGGTAAAGTGTATGATGAGAACCTATGGCAAGCATCATACACTTGCAGCTTGAGGAAATATGAGCACCACTTGAGAGTTTTGTATGCTGAAAATTCTGCTGTGCGGGAATACATGGAAGCGCATCATGGATTGGTGTGGTCAAGAAGCAAATTCAATGAAATATTCAAGGTAGACTATGTGACCAATAACCTTGCCGATTGTTTCAATTCAAAAATTAAGTCAGTGAAAGGCTTATGTTGTGGCAAGCATTTGACAAGATTAGGAAGCTGATCATGATAAAGATGGATTTGCGTAGAAGAATTGCAGATACACAATATGTTGGCCATGTCATAATCCCGTCTGTGATAAAGGCATTGCATGCTAGGGCAAGAGGATTGAGGATTAAATGCATTAGACGATCAACACACGAGGCAGAGGTAACATATACTGACACTAAAAACAGGGAATGGAGGTACCCAGTGGATTTAAGTAGTAAGACATGCAGCTATAGATAATGGCAGATCCGTGGGCAGCCATGCATACACGCCCTGTTTTTCATGACACTCATCGGGGGTGAAATTGGTGAGGTTGATCAGTATGTGTCTGAATACTTCTCTGTTGTGAAGTTTAAGGCAACATATGCTGAGAACGTGCCTGCATTGTTGGGAAAAGACCAATGGACCATCATCGATCCAGGTTTTAAGCTTCACGCTCCAGTTTTAGTTAGACCACCAGGAAGGCCGAGGAAGAACATGATAAGATCAAGTGCAGAGGGAGGTACACGTAGGAGGCGCAAGTGCAAAAGATGTGGAGGATGCTACTTGTAGCTTGCGTTGGTATTTCCCCGAAGAGGAAGGGATGATGCAGCACAGTAGAGATAAGTATTTCCCTCAGTTATGAAACCAAGGTTATCGAACCAGTAGGAGAATCACGCAACACCTCGTTAGCAGCACCTGCACACAAACAACAAATCCTTGCACCCAACGCAAACGAGAGGTTGTCAATCTCTCGGCGGTCAATTGCAAGATTAAATTGTATGTGATAGATAGATAGATTGAAACAAAAATACAAAATAAAATAAATAAAAGAAAATGGCAGCAATATTTTTAGGGTTTTAGTAATATGATTTAGATAGACCCGGGGGCCATAGTTTTCACTAGAGGCTTCTCTCAAGAAAATAGCATACGGTGGGTAGATAAATTACTGTTGGGCAATTGATAGAAAAGCAAATAATCATGACGATATCCAAGGCAATGATCATGTATATAGGCATCACGTCCGAGACAAGTAGACCGACTCCTGCCTGCATCTACTACTATTACTCCACACATCGACCGCTATCCAGCATGCATCTAGTGTATTAAGTCCATAAAGAACGGAGTAACGCCTTAAGAACGATGACATGATGTAGACAAGATAAACTCACATATGAATAAACCCCATCTTTTTACCCTTAATAGCAATGATACATACGTGTCATGTCCCTTTCTGTCACTGGGATTGAGCACCGCAAGATCGAACCCATTACAAAGCACCTCTTCCCATGGCAAGATAAATCAATCTAGTTGGCGAAACCAAATCAATAGATCGGAGAAGAAATACGAGGCTATAATAATCATGCATAAAAGAGTGCAGCAAAGACTCAAATAATATTCATGGATAATCTGATCATAAACTCACAATTCATCGGATCCCAACAAACACACCGCAAAAAGTGATTACATCGGATAGAACTCCAAGAACATCGAGGAGAACATTGTATTGAAGATCAAAAAGAGAGAAGAAGCCATCTAGCTACTGCCTATGGACCCGAAGGTCTGTGGTAAACTACTCATGCATCATCGGAAGGGCAGCAAGGTTGATGAAGAGCCCCTCCGCGATCGATTCCCCCTCCGGCGGAGTACCGGAGAAGGCCTCCAGATGGGATCTCTCTGGAACAGAAACTTGCGGTGGTGGAAAAAGTATTTCGTGGACTCCCCTATGGGTTTCTGATTTTTCCTGAATTTATAGTGGTGGAATTAGGTCAAACGGAGCAAAGGGGGGCCCATGAGGCACCAGGGCACGCCTGCCCCCCCAAGCGCGCCCTCGTGGCTCGTGGCCACCTCCTGGGTCTTCTGGCCCTCTCCCGAAGCTTCTAGTGTTTATCTTGTCCAGAAAAAAAATCTCCAAAAAGTTTCATGGCATTTGGACTTCGTTTGGTATTGATTTTCTGTAAAACAAAAACAGGGCAGAAAACTACAACTGGCACTGGGCAGAAGGACAAGCGGCTGTAGAACAACTAGAAGAACTAGAACAAACACAACTTGAGCCACTTGAGCCACCTGAGCTTTCATTGGTTGCAAGTACAACGTGGTATGTGTGCCTTCTCTTTATGCATTTGTTCTCATTTTTTTAAGGGAAACATATTTTAATGTTCTCTCTATCAACAGCTCTAGGATAAGCACACAGAAGAATATAACAAAGGCAAAGAAAGGGACTAAAAGGAACATAGCACAAGTTGATTTGACATCAACTGAAGGTGAACCAACTGTTGAAGCCACATTTGATGATGACTTTCAAAGAATGGCTCTCGATGGTTTTCAAGAACTAAAAGCCGAAGAAATACCAGTTCAACCTGTGGCACCTGAAGCTGTTTGCCCGTTGGCCATCACATGTTCTGTTACTGGAAGCACTCCTTCACCACCTCCACCGCCAGAACCTGTTGTGAAGACCAAAAGAACAAAGTCACTGAACCTACCCAGTAACCCAGCAAGGAACACAAGGAGCAAGGTGGTGAATCCAGCAAGAAACACAAGGAGCCAGAAAAGGATTGGAATTTGAGTTTGAACTTTGAAATGGTGTGAAATTGAGTTTGAACTTTGAAATGATGTGAACTTGAGCTTGAACTTTGTAATGTTGTGTACCGTTCGATGTTCTGAACTTGAGTTTGAACTTTATAATGTTGTGAATTTGGATTTCAGTAGGAACAATTTGATATTTGTCATTTTGTGTGATGTAATGCTACTTTTGTGAAGTACGTTGAAGACATCTATTTTGTAAAGTACACTACAAAAAAAGACACATCCGTGACATTATGGCCCGAACAAAAAGTTTTTCTGTCATGGTTGTGACACTTCTATGACAATAATTATGACAAAAACACGTATCATCATAGATGTGGTGGGCTCCTACTTCTATGACAAAAAAATATGACAGAAAATGGGCTTTTCGTCCTGGGCGGGCTGGAGACGCACACGCATGACATTCTTTGGGCTGTCCATGACGTAAAAAATCGTGGTAGAAGTGAGGGCGAGGAAATTTTTGGGGGAGTTCCCAGTTACGGTGGGTGGTCGGGCCGAGCGATGCAGTGTGGTTTTGCGCGTTTCTCTCTCATACGCGCGTGTGTGTGCGAGGCGCTCGCTAACTGAACCCGAGCGAGGCATACGTTCGCTTACTGAACCCGAGCGATCGACCGCCCTCGCACTACGTACATACGTACTGAACCCGATCGATCCCTTCGCTGCTAACTGAACCCGAGCGATCCCTTCACTGCTAACTGAACCAGAGCGATTCCTTCGCTACTAACTGAACCCGATCGATCCTTCTCGCTGCTTACTGAAGCCGATCGAGCCCCCGTGTGAGACGTAGCCAGCTGGTGCTGGGTTGCCTCTCGATGAACAGTGCCCGTTGCTGCCGCGCGCGCGATACACGTAGAACGAGTCGAGACTTGCATCGATCGAGACGGTTGGTTTGCTGTGTTCCCGTTGCTGCCGCCCGCTCGTACGCCCCACCCCAGCCGGTGGGTTGGCTGTGGATGAACAGTACCCTGGCCGTGTGAAGGTGGTTGGCGCTGGATGAACAGGACCCCGAGAGGAGGCCACCACACCCCAGCCGGTTGGGGGTGGCTGAACAGGACCCCGTGGAGGCTGGATGAACAGTAGCAGGTGGAGGCTGGAGGAAGTCCATGCTGGATGAACAGTAGCTGCTGGAGGCTGGAGGAGGTCGACCGTGGATGAACAGTATCCCGTGGAGTCCTGTTTTGCGGTACGCCACACCCCTCCCGATGAACAGGACTCCGTTTCGACCGTAGGTAGTTGGGTAGAAGTCCGTTTCCTCCGTTTTGCGGTACGCCAGACCC
This sequence comes from Elymus sibiricus, assembly GCA_039707655.1. Lineage (NCBI taxonomy): Eukaryota > Viridiplantae > Streptophyta > Magnoliopsida > Poales > Poaceae > Elymus > Elymus sibiricus. The sequence goes on along the minus strand of CM077666.1, from coordinate 195,426,835 downwards.
CTCCCGATCAACAGGACCCCGTTTCGACCGTAGACGGTTGAACAAAAGTCTGTTTCCTCTGTTTTGCGGTACGCCAGACCCCCAGCTGATGAACAGGACCTCGTTTCGACCATAGGCGGTCGAACAGAAGGCCGTTTCCTCCGTTTTGCGGTACGCCAGACCCCAGTCAATGAACAGGACCCCGTTTCGGCTATTCCATCCAAGCAGGTTGGCTCCCGATGAACAGGACGCGTTCCGACCCAGTCGCTTAGCTCTCGACGCTGTTTGCGCCGTTCTGACCCAGCCGGTTGGCTGCCGATGAACAGGAGGCCGTTGCTGCCGTCCGTTGCCTCTCTCCATGTACACAAGCCCTGGCCGTACGTATGCGTGAGTACGTGTTAGAGACCCCGCCCGTATGTACGTACGTGGCCGTATTTTTTGCAGCGTGGCTGTACGTACGTGTACTCGATTTAGATGGGACTGCCTGAACTGCTACGTATGGGGCTCTACTAAGACACATGAGCTCCTTTTTTTTACGTGACGTGCCGCTCCTTACAAGCCCACAGTTCATCGTTGCAGAGAGACCGATCGACCAGTATGTACGTGCACGTTCGCGACCAGACAGACAACGCTACGTACGCTTCGACCGGGTGGGTCCCAGCTGTCAGGGAGGATATGCAGGCACTTCCTTGCATGCGGAGATATAGCAGGTGGGTCCCAGCTGTCAGGGGGAGGAATCATTTTTTTTGCGCGTAATAAGGAGGCACTTCCTTGCGTGCGAAGATGTAACTGGTGGGTCCAGCTGTCATCCTCACCGCGTACAGTCCTCTTCTGATGGCTGTCATTCATTGACCACGTTGACTATGCCACGCCGAGAGCACCAAGGTGGTGGATGACGGTGAGGCCTAGGAAAGGAACGACGCGGAGCCGGGGAAGACGTGGCAGTGGATACCCACGCCGAGGGGAGTACGAGCGTTGACTGGTTCGGCTGCGGTGTGAGGCTGCCATTGCCGGAGAATAACAGGGGATGTGGGTGAGTAGAGGGAAGGCCTGGCCAATGGTAGGAGTAGGGTGGGGCGGTGAGGCCTGCGCGGCAGCATAGCCGGCCACGGGAGGCAGGAGCAGGCGGTCCCGCCGGTGCTGGTTTGGGAGGCTGGAGCAGGAAGATCAGAGATTGAAGAAGTAGCACGGCCGTTGGATTAACATCCAACGGTCACTGCTGCTAGAATCGTTTGTTGACTAAGTTGACAAAGCCCTGTGTACGCGTCAACCTAGTAGTCCCACAAGTCAGCCTCTAAATCTGGTAGGTCCCAACTGTCATGAGGAGGAATCGTTTTTTTTGCATAATAAGGCGGCACTTCCTTCCGTGCGACGATAGAGCCGGTGGGGACCAACTGTCAGGGGAGGAATCATTTTTTTCTCACGTAATAAGGAGGCACTTGCTTCCGTGCGGCCATGCACCATGTGAGTCCCTACTGTCAGCCTCTCCACTTACATCCCGCTTCCGATGGCTGTCGTTTGTTGACCACACCGCGCCGATAGAACCAACGCGGTGTACAATGGCGAGACCCAGGAAGGGAATGACCCGGAGCCAGCGAAGACACAGCAGTGGATGCCCACACTGAGGAGAGTATGAGGGTTGACTGGTTCGGATGCGGTGTGAGGCTGCCGTCGCCGAAGAATAACAGGAGGTGTGGGTGAGTAGAGGGATGGCCTGGCCAGCGGTGGGTGTAGGAGGGGGCGGTAGGGCCTGCGCGGCAGCACAGCCGGCCACGGGAGGTGGGAGCAGGCGGTCCCGCCGGCGCTGGTTTGGGTGGCTGGAGCAAGAAGATCATGGATTGAAGAAGTAGCACGGCCGTTGGATTAACATCTAACGGTCACGGCTGCTAGAAACGTTTGTTGACTAAGTTGACAAAGCCTTGCGTACACGTCAATTTAGTAGTCCCACAAGTCAGCCTCCAAATCTGCTGGGGCCCAGCTGTCATGGGGAGGTATCTTTTTTTTTCACGTAATAAGGAGGCACTTCCTTTCGTGCGAAGGAATAGCTAGTGGGTCCCAACTGTCAGGGGGAGGAGTCATTTTTTTTATTCGTAATAAGGAGGCACTTGCTTGCGTGCGGCCATGGACCATGTGGGTCCCTACTATCAGCATCTCCACGTACATCCCTCTTTCGATGGCTGTCGTTTGTTGACCACGTTGACCACGCCGCGCCGATAGAACCAACGCGGTGGACGACGGCGAGTCCTAGGAAGGAACGATCGGTAGCCGGCGAAGACACAGAAGTGGATGCGAACGCGGAGGAGAGTACGAGGGTTGACTGGTTCAGCTGCGGTGTGAGGCTACCATCGCCGGAGAATAACAGGAGGTGTGGGTAAGTAGAGGGATGGCCTAGCCAGCAATGCGAGTAGGGTGGGGGCGGTGAGGCCTGCACGGCAGCATAGCCGGCCACGGGCGGCAGGAGCAGGCGGTCCTGCCGGCGGTGGTTTGGGCGGCTGAAGCAAGAAGATCTGAGATTGAAGAAGCACGACAGCCGTTGGATGTCCATCCAATGGCCTCTACTGCTAGAATCGTGTGTTGACTATAAGTTGACAAAGCCTTGCGTTCTCGTCAACTTAGTAGGCCAACAAATCAGCATCACATCAGTGGCGGATAACATACAACCCGTTTAGTATTTTTAATAATTTACAGCCCATTTTTTAATTCCTATGGAATTTACTGCAGCCCATTTACTGTTTCTAACAGTACAGCCCATATTCTAGCTAGGGCCAGGGTTAAAAATTTCAACCAAACTTCCCACATTTTGGTGGGGTCTGAATTATTTTTATCCCGAAATTTCGATTCAGATTCAATCTAATTTCAAAATTATTTTATATTAGGTTAAAATCAAATGAAATTTTGCGCGCGCAACAAAAAAATGTAATGAAATTAAAAATCTCAAAATCCAAAAAAAAACTAATTTTCAAACTAATTGCCGGTTCGTTGTGTTTTTTTATATTTACAGCCCATTTATTATTACTTAAAGCCCATTTTCTGGGCAAGCCGAATGCATCCCTCCTCGTTTTCGCAACCTAGCCGGGCGGAGAAAAACAAGTTGGTCTGCGTTGGGTATTCGTCAAAAAAAAACTGGGCTAGCCATTTTCACAAAGGAAAAAAACAGCTGGGCTCGTTATTTGGTAGACATAAAATAATAGCCTGGGCTACACGGGCCACAGCCCCCGCAGAGACCAGTTGATACCCTGCTTCGTCTCAGCAACAAAAAAACATCTCTCAAAAAATGCATGATCTGCTGGGTGCCTGCTGTCAGCAGCTCCTTGTGCAATTCTCTCCTTTATTGAGTACGTTGACAATGGCGTCGGACCCAGATGTCAGCAAACCATTAGGGGGAAGTTTTTTTTCTTGTAGTAATAAGGAGGCACTTGCCTGAGTACAGCCATGGCCCTGGTGGGTTCCTACTGTCATCCTCACCACGTACAGTCATCTCCTGATTCCTCTTGTTTGTTCACCATGTTGACAACGCGAGATGGCGGCGCCACGGCTAGCACAACAAGGTGAAGGATGACGAAGAGGGCCTCGCGGGCCCTACAGATGGTCTAGTACAGCTCCCGCTGCTCATCCAGGAAGCCAGGATCATCAGCCCCTATGTCCGTGATGGCATTGTCGTTTGCTTGTTCGCCGGCGATTTGTCCCTCCGCAAGACGATGCTCCTTGAGGAGACAGAGGTTGTAGCACTGGTCCTCCTGTGCTTTCCGGAACGCCGACACCGGCGGCATTGGTAGCTCTTCCACCATTAGGGCATCGAAGTGCGGCCGCACCTGCTCTATGGTGAACACGGCATGAACCGGCGCGGGCGATGGCGCCGGCTCCTGGTCGGAAGCCTCGTCCATCATCTGGTCGTCGTCGCTGAGCTCGGCGTGTTCGCTGGCGAGCCAGCATGTCCGGCTGCTGCACCGAACCGCTGCTAAGCCCGCATCTGAATGCCCTGGCCCATCCAAACCCCCTACCTCGCCCGCGCGCGCTTCTCGCCCGAAACGGTCAGCGCCGCCCGCGCCGCTTCCCGGAGCAGGTGACTGCTCCGTGTTCAAATGACACAACTGCCGTCCATCTGTCCGTCTGCCGCCCACATTAATGACACGCGGTTGCCGAGGCGGCTACTCAGGCGCCACCCGTCCGTCCCTCTGCCGCCCACCATTCCTATATAAACTGCTCCCCCGGCCATAGCCGCAGTCATCCGCCTCCGTTCCCTTTCTCCTCTCCACACCACTTCCACCATGGCTTCCTCGCGCTTCACCGCTCTCCGGGACGGGCGGACGGCGCACTAGAAGAAGGAGATGGCCGCCATTGCTGCTAACTGGCTGGCCGGCAGGCAGCCAGAGGACGATGATGTCCCAATGGAGGACGTGGTCGTCGACGAGCCGGCGCTACCCTCCTCCGCGCCATCCTCACCGGTGCATTGCACCATGACCATCGGCGAGGCCCGTGCCCAATACATGGACATGGTGCGGGAGCAGTGGGAGGAGCCGTTCTGGCAGGCGCAGACCGACGCCGCCTACAACCACCAGCTCCTCCAGGAGCACCTACAGGCGGAGGAGCAGATCGCTGCGGACCTGGCGGAGCAGGCGGCGCTGCTTGAGTCCTACCGCTCCGCCCGCAAGAGCCGCCTCGAGCGCTGGCGGTACCGCCAGCGGGTGGCGGAGGTTGCGGCCATCTACAAGGAGGGCGACGAGGCGGGCGAGGCGCTGTTTGGCGAGACAGACAACGAGGCGGAGGACATCGCCGGCTCCGCCGAGGCCCCGCCCCGCCGGAAACGAAGCGGAGGACTTCGCCGGCTTCGCCGAGGTCCTGCCCCGCCGGCAACGAGGCGGAGGACATCGCCGGCAACGACGCGGTGGACATCGCCGGCTCCGCCGAGGCCCCGCCCCGCCGGCAATGAAACGGAGGACTTCGCCGGCGCCGCCGGACATGGGGAACGGGCGCCGGAGATCATAGATTAGGTTAATTAATTATACATCCAGAGCCGGATGAGCACCGCTATTTAGTTGAAGAATGTCCGAAATGTAATGAGATCCGGTCATGTTTGAAATCCGGCCGTGTTTGAATGAATTTAGTCCGGTTAATTTGAATTGTTGTATCAGAGGCATTAGACGAACATGCAGAACAATACGTACTAGTCCCTCCATCCTAAAATAAGTGTCTCAACTTTATACTCCCTCTGTCCAGGTGTATAAGTCATCTTAGATTGTGCACCGCGACCAAGGTGAGGGAAAAACAAGAGAACTTGATGTTTATTTGCTAATTAATGCCATTGCATGCAGAGAACTAACCACTGCATGTTGTGCTAAGTTGTCTCAAGTAATTGAATGCATACACGCCCCACGTCTCCTATTGGCTAATTTCTATTTTCGTGGCAAAAAATAGAAAACGAGGTGGGTAGTTTTGGGATTATTTGGTTTTCGTAATGTGACTTATGCACCGGTACGGAGGGAGTACTAACTTTAGTACGAAGTTGCACTAAGCTTGAGACAATTATGTTGGGAAGGAGAGAGTAGGATTTTTTGTCAGGACGCACAGTGATCACTTTGTTTGTCGCAGTTTCAAACGTACCATAAAGTTTTTTAGCGTGGCTGTACATTGCAATCAAACTCACAGGCCTGGCAATTCATAACATTCAAAACAATCGATCAAAGCCAATATATTTACTTCACAACTAAAGACACAAATAAAGAAAAATCGATCGATGCTGCTGACAGCAAAGGGCGTCCCATTCCAAAATATCAAATGTATGTCTTTTTGCTAACCATCAATGAGCAAAATTTGACAAGGTTTCCCTTTCCAAAATATCAAATGCATGTCTTCTTGCGAACACCAATGAGCAAACTTTGAGAAGGTTTTCCCATTGCAAAATATCAAATGCCTATGATTGTGGAAAGGGAGGTGTTTGTCATCAGTTTGCACATTGACATGGAACCTCGTGCTGGATTAACCAGCTGATCTTTTTGTGCAGTTCCACTGAAATCGAGCAATGTCATGCGTAGCTTGGTGGTTTCTTATTTACATGTTGCAAGGCCTTGAACACATTGGCAGCTCCTTTCATGTAGCTAGTTTAGTGGCTCAAGGTGACAATGAATGATTAGAGAACCATTCGATGTATTGTGCATGATGAAGTATTATGGAGGGCACGAACCATACGAACATTTTGTGCAGTTCCACTGAAATCAAGCTGAGCATCCCTGTCTGCATAAATACAGAAAAAGTGTGATTACTATAATAGTGGTACTAGTTGATGAAACATACGCTCACAAATATAATCATCTTCATTATCTTAACAGGAAAAGATAGCAATGCAATAGCTTCAATTAAACATTTATTCAAAACAGTACCACAATATAAGTAGCACAACATAACAAAGCACGATCATGTGGATGAAGGCCGATGCTGACCTTGTTTGTTACAGCTGCGTCCACGAGTGACTTGGTCATACCTTTCCTGGTTGTAGAATCTTGCACTTCACATGCTGTTGAGTTGCCACATGAGCTCTGCAGACTGGTCATGTCACCAGCGTCTACTAATACTCTGTAAAGCTTCTCGATTATTCCTTCTGTAATGTACAACAACCAGTGACTGGTTCTTTCTGCAAAGTGGAAGGATCAACTAGGCCCAAGAATGCAATAGTTTGCCTTAAATACATTGGCTCCTTTTGTGCAGTTCAACTGAAATCAAAATCGAAATAGCAATGAGCAGAAGTTTTGATATCCCTGTTTGCATAAAGAGGTATAAAGGAAACAGTTACTTACCAATAACGGTTGATGACTTATACGCCCACAAGAAAAAATATCTACCTTATTTTAATGGGAAACAAAGCAGGACAGTAGCAATTCTCAAACAGTGTCATTGATTCATATTAACAGATACATTATCTTAACAATACCTTGTTTAAACATGTAGAAAGAATGACAAAGCAGGATAGTACCATTTCTCAAACAGTGTAACTGATTCATATTAACAGAGACATCATCTTAACAATACATTGGTTCAACATGTACTCCCGCCGATACGTAATAAGTGTTGCAGTTCTGAACTAAGGTTCAGTAGTTACTTCTAAGACTGACATTGCTTTATTTTACCAGTGGCATTAGAATAACAAAAAGCTTAAACAGTTGCATGGCAGAGTGGGCGCAATAGCACCATGTGCTTCCATCGATATATAAAGGGTTGATGCAGAGTTTGTTGCAACAAAGAAACAAGCAGCATATCTGGGTTGGTAGCATTTTTGTTCACTTAGTGGGAGAAGACAGCAATACAATAGCTTCAATACAACATTTATTCAAAACAGTACCAATACAAGTAGCACAGCATCTCAAAGCACACTGCACAATCATGTGGATGAAGGCCGGTACTGACCTTTCATGAGGCAGACTTGAAAGACCTCAAGATCAAATACCAATCTGCCAACACGGATAGGAAATCCGATCTCCTTTTGTGTGAGTTCCACTAAATCTAGCAACGTTGCCGGTGTGACATTTTAGTTGAACTGCACAAAACAGTCTTCAAACAAAAGTGTTTTGCGCAGTGCACCAAAAGGTCGCAATATCAACGAGGTGAAAGAGATCCTTGTTTGCACAGAGGTAAAAAAGGAAACAATTACTGGCCAATAACAGAGGATGACACATATGGCCACAAAAAAAGAAGCATCTACCTTATCTTAATGGGAAACAAAGAAGGATAGTTGCATTTCTAAAGCAGTGGCATTGATTCATATGAACAGAGACATTCTCTTAAAATTAACATTCGTTATACATGTAATTTACTTTTAACAGTGGCATTGCTTCAATTTTCCAGCGGCATTATGAGATTAACAACAGCTAAACAGTTGTATGGGACAGGGAACACACCTGCACCATGTGCCTCCACACGTATAAATGGGTGATGCAGAGTCTGTTGTAACCAAGAACCAAGCAGGATATCTGTGTTGGTCCCATATTTGTTCTCTTTCAACCTTTTTCCTATGTGAGGGCAGCAAATCTAGTCCTGCACAAACTCTACTGCCTTGTCCCCCACCCCTCGGTTTCTTTCTTTTTTCAAGAAAGAGATAAGTTCCTTACAGTTGTGTGTACTGCGATTTCCCTCTTTCCCTTTTCGACCAACTGAGCGGCTGGATAGCCAGTCTGTACTACTTTCCCCCCTTCCTTTCCTCTTTGAACCACGTACTAGATTCATGCTATAAAACTCAGCCCCCTTCTTTCTTGTTTGAACCAGACCTAGATTAGACTGCAAAAGCGAAAAAGATCCACATGAAGCTAGAGCAATGCAACCTTAGGGTCGTCGGGATGTGGCTAGGTGGGCGGCGGGAGGCCGGATCTGCCCACACTACGTACGGCAGCGGTGAAGACGGGGTCGGAGGTCCTCCCACGCAGGCGCTGGGTGAAAGAGAACAGTGCCGCCGGCAGTGGATTCCCTCCCTCGCCGACAGTAACAGAGTCAATGCTGCACCTCCTCACCTTCCCCGGCTGACGAGATCCGGACGGCTCTTTGACCAGCGGTGAGGGGAGAGAGAGAGAGAGAGGCCACCGTAGTCTTGTTTAGATCTAGAGAGGGTGAGAGAGTGTGAACAGAGCAAACCCTAGCAAACAAACGCTGAGGCTCCAGCGTGAATATGTATAGTGGAGAGACAGAGTGTGAAGAGAGCAAACCCTAGCAAACAAAGGCTGAGGCTCCAGCTTATATAGTATTATATGGTGGAGTGGTTTTATTTTTCTCTCCATAACAATCGTTTTAATTGTGTACGAAACGAAACTCTTTTATTTAATGTACCAGTGAAGAAAACTACGATCAAACTAACGCTCCACGCGTCCTGGTCGCACTTTCTATCGTTGACGTGTGGTACCTCCGTCCGGGTTTTTACTACACATCATATTTTTTATCAAAGTTTGACCACATATTTAACTAGCAAACGGCCAATACATGCCAACAATTGGCTTCATATTTCTTATGTAGTTATATGATTAATATATTTTATCAAAGTTTGGCAACATAATTAAGTAGTCCGAAAAATTCATAACCAACTCATAAATAAAATGTTTATATACAACTCAAAGATTGAAAGATCATATATAGCCAACATTTAGAAACCAATACAGGGGAGCTGAAGACAAAGTTGTGAGAAGGCTTAGAAACCAATACAAATATTTTGCTCTTAGTACCAACATCGATGCTTCTCCGAGGAAACATTTGGTTCATAGCGAAAGACAAATTTGCACCAAGGGGGAAGACGGCTGCGTCTCCAACGCAACCAAGGTGCACTGATGAATGATATCTTTGTCTTCATGGCTACCCAGCAAAGAGCACTGATGGAAGACAGCTCATTTTTCATCGAGCATTGATCAGCTTCACCAGCCGATGCAACCATGATACTCAACCATGAGCATCGATAGGTCATCGTGGTGATGCATCATCAATTTGGCATCAAGTTTGGGTGCGGCACCACTGAGGTTTGATAGATCCTCACTGTGGTTTGTTTCTTCTCGGTAATCAAGCTCGAGAAAGGTAGAACCACGTGGCAGAGGACAATGAGGCGGAGCAACAGTGGCCATCCAATTTTGTGCAGTTCCACTAAAATTGAGGAAGACATGCCGTGGTGTGGAGATATGCATCCCTGTTGGCAAAAATATAAAAAAGGGATATTTAAGTAGTGTCGTTACATTGTTTTGGCAGTGGTACAAGATTAACAGCGGCATCTGAATTGTCAATAAGAATTAATGAAATGTACCCCACAAATAGAAACATCATGATTATCTTCATGCGGACTAAAGTAGGACAGAAGCATTTCTTAAAATGATGTCATTGCTTCTATTTATCAACGTCTCTAGATTGACATCGGCATTGCTTAAAAGGGACATCACTTTAACATTGGCATTGCTTCATTTTACCAGTGATATTAGATTAGCAGCAGCAATAGGGGCATATGGACAGTGAGCGCACAACCATCATGTACCTCCACCGCGGCATAAACCAGGACACCTTTTTTTTGACGGAAAAACTAGGACAACTTTTGGAGTGGCCTTTTCTATAACCAAAAAATTTAGGTGATGTTGGACCAGCAGACGAAGACTAGCTACTGTACATGGCGAGCTGGGCAGTACTAGTACATACAAAACTCGCATGCAGCGACGTGGGGAGCTGGACCAGTAGAACGAAGCATGAAATCCAAAAGAAGTTATACCTCAGATGGGCGAGATGTGGCTTAGGCGGGCAGCGGGATCTGCCCACACGACGGCAGCGAACAAGGGCGCGGAGGACCTTCGTCCGCGCTGGCGCCGGCTCAGAGAGGACGGTGCGCGTCGGCTTACTCCCTCGCCGACGGCGACCACATCAACGCTGCACTTCCTCCCCTGCCGCAGCGGATGGGATCCGGCCGGATCTGTGACCACCGGTGAGGAGAGATATCAGAGTGGACACTGTCGTCTTGTTTCGATTTGGAGAGGGTGAGAGAGTGAGACGCGAGAAACCCTATCAACCAAGCCCTCTCAAGCCTACATATACAATGGAGTAAAAAAAATCTCTCCATAGCAATGGTTTCAAACAGAATACACGCGTTCCCGGAAACAAAAACAAAAACTCGCAGAGGAATCTGTTTTTAACGTACGAGGAAAGAAAACTCGATCAATAACACGCCACCGCTTCCAGGAGTATCGCTCACGTGTGGTCCCTGGCCCTCCACTATTAAGTGACCAAATTAAAGGGTCAAATTATCACGTAAGTTTCCTCTTCGTGTACAAACGCGCTCCATCATGTACTCACGGGTGCGTCAGAGGCAAAGTGCGTGCGTGTACCTCTTCTCTTCTTATACGTAGTACTACTCCATTTTATTTTATTTTGAACTAGTAGTACTACTCCTTTTATCTCACTTCCTATTGTTTTTCCCACTCCTATGATATTCCTATCCTAGGAACAAAATGAGGCCGAACTATGTGTGTGTGTGTGTGTGTGCGTGCGCGCGCGTGTGTGTGTGTGCGCGCGCGTGTGTGTTAGAGAGAACGAGACATCGACCTACAGAGAGATGGTGTGTATGAGTAGTCGCGAGAGTCGCGACTATGTGTGTGTGCGCGCACACACACATACACATACATATTCATGTTTACGTAAAATTCCTAATTTGATCTCCACCCCCCCGCTTCCCGGTGCACGCGACTGCTCTGCGTTCAAACGACACCACGGCCGGCCACAACATGCATGCAAAAAAGTTCTTGGGAGTCCGTGCTACAGCTAGCTGTCCTCTCCCCCCTCGACTATCTCTTCCAGTAGTAGTACTCCATGGCGCGATCCATCGACACGCGAGCGGGGAAGTTTGCGTATACTCGCTTTGCGATGAGCGGTGTGCCGAGCAACCGTGTGGGGTGAGACGCGAACACGACAGACTTGATTTATATAAACGTTAGTTTTGCTCCATGGCGCGATCCATCGACAAGAAACATTGGTTTCCGAAAGAACACTGTAGTATACTGTATTGCATGAGGGAGAAGCGGATTCAACGAAGACTGATGGTTGCTTCGTCCGTCCAACTTCCTGCCGGGTCTATGTGATTTGACGGCTCATTGCTCATTATTACTGCAGCGGTACAACCGTCATGATTGTCAGTTGTAGTACTACACTCTACTTTGGTGCATGGCACATGGACCTGGATGCTGGATGTCCCACGTTTCGGCGAAAGGAGGTAGAATGATTTTGGAGCCAGGAACCGCACCGTAGAGCGCGTGCACTCTTTTTTTATTCAGTGATAAAACTAAATTTATCCACTCTTACACCGGAAGAGTGCGAAACACGGCAGCCTAGTGAGTAGTACATGGCCCACCTCACACTATCACCATATTCCTTGGACACTGTGCGACACCTAGCTCTCTAGTAATAGTAGTAGGAGTAGTACATACTACTACTATAATTTCTCAGCGAGATAAAATTGCCCTTACAATGCTATGAAGCTTTCAGCTTTTGTTTCATGTATCTTGCCACCAATTTTGCCCCATTACAACATTCCATCATCAAATACAAAGGAAACTAACATGCATGCTGATGCATCTCAATGATTCACAGGTCATAGACAATATTTACTTCACAACTAAAGACAAACGTTTTGAGAAGGTGTACAAATAAAGAACAAAATGATCGATGAAGTCCCTAGGCCTTGAACCCTAGACCCTAAACAGGCTTTAATTTCCTGGCGAGGTTGAAACTTTCGAAGGAAAGAAGTCTGGAACCCATGGACCATTCGATGATTTTGTGCACTTCCACTAAAATCGAGCTGAGCATCCATGTTGGCAAAGATATTGAAGAAGTGTGATTAGAATAATAGTAGTGGCACTAGTTGATGAGACATAAACTCATCACAAATAGAAGCCGGTAGACCAACGTGCGGAGCAAAGAAGTAGAGAAAGATCCGCATGGTGCGACGTGGGGAGCTGGGGCAGTGGAGGAAGCCGGCTCGAAAGGAAGTTGTACCTAAGGGACGTCGGGATGTAGCTAGGAGGGCGGTGGGAGGCGGCATCGGCCCATACCACGGCAGTGAGCAAGGGGCGAAGGCTACCGCGCCGGAGCTTTGTGAGAGAGAACGGACGGGACCCTTGATCGGGACGGGCCCACAGTGGGTTTTCTCCCTCGCCGCTGGCGACCGCGTCTACGCAAAACATCCACCACTTCCCCCGGCAGACGGGATATGGCCGGATATGTGAATAGCGGCGTGGCCATCGTCGTTTTTTGCGAGAGTGTGTGAAGAGAGCAACCCTAGCAAGCAAGCATGTTGCTTAGGCTCCTGGCTATATTATGTATATATAGTGGAGCGGTTTTCCTTTTCTATCCATATCAACCTTTTTATATTGCGTACGTGCCATTGAAGAGAGAAATGATGGTTGCTTCGTCCGAGCAACTTACTGTGTGATTTGACTGCTCATTAGGCATTAATACTGCGTCCCCTGCTGGTACTCCACCTACGTGTGTGACCGTTCCTGAGTCTCACTTGTACTCCCCATTACTTATCTCTAATTTCTTGCATGACATGTGGATCCAGATTCTGGATGTCCCATGTGTCGGCAAAAGGAAGAAGAACGAGTTCCGACGACCGAGAAGTAGTATTTCCATGCAAACCGATCTTACGATGCATGAGCTGTTTGTTATGCTATCGACCAAAATACCCCTGCATGCAGGTTTGTCTCACTCCCATGTGCCCTATCTGCTCTAACATCCATCATTTCAGCAAGGGGTAATGCCGTCTAAAACTCCGTCCACGCAGTACATTATGAAATATGAACATGTGAAGACTACAACCCTCATGCATGCATGCAATAGTCACACGTACACATGCACACAAAAATGCACGCGACGCCCTAATGCATGCATGCGGAAGTCACACGTAGACATGCACACACGCATGCATGTGTACAGCACATGACACAACACACACGCTCACGCTCAAGTGCTCAGCCTACACGTGCATGCGCACACATACACATCCTGGGTGGTTCCCGCACAAGGGTTGAACTCCTGTCGCGCCTGTGTAAAATTTTGTTTAACTTATTTCTTTCCTCTGACAACTGACAGGTGGGACCCAAAGTGCATGTGTCAATTTAACCAGTCAACAAAGTGCTACATAGACTATTTGGCCGGTCAACAGAGTGCAATACAGTGCTCTACGGTGAGCTAGTGATCGTATAAACACCGCAAAATGTATATATTGACCGTAATGAGCGTATTATGAAGTCCAGTGACCGCTATTAAGCCATATTAACTAGAAAGGAGGCAGTATGGACTAGTAGTGGGACCAGGAGAACGAGGAGAAGCTTGCTTACTATGCCCTCTCCCTCTCCCACACGCGCGGTGGCTCGCAGGACGAGGAGAACGAGGAGAAGCTTGCTTACTACGCCCTCTCCCTCTCCACACGTGTGGTGACTTGCAGGACGAGTAGAAGCTTTTGACTACTGCGCACTCTCCTCGCCCACGCGGTGGACGTGCAGCAGTTCATTTGGTGTCAGATTGCCAGAAGCATACACTGTAGTAGTAGAGTACTACCATAATCGTTCGACTTCACGAAGAGGCGAAGAGCCAAGCGCAAGGTTTAATTGTACGAGTAGTACAGTATATAGGTACACTAGGAACCGCACGGTGGAGTGTCTACACTAGTCACACCCTTTACTTTAATCTGTGATAAAGCAATCTTCTACTAGTACGCATTTACTCCGGAGCCCAGTGAAGTATTTACTCCTCAGATCACACTATCACCGTATGGCCTCCATGCGACACCTAGCCCGTCTGTGTTCTCCTTAGTAGAGTATTTATAGTTGCTCCTAGTAGTAGGAGCGGATTCAAAGAAGATTGAATTGATGGTTGCTTCCTTCGAGCAACTTACTGTGGGAAAGGTAGGGCTTGTGATTTGACTGCTCATTACTACTAGTATATTACTGCAGCGAAATGACCGGGCTGGAGTCTCCCGTGCGGTTGTGCACTCTAATTTGGTGCATGGTACATGGACTCGGATGCTGGAGTAGTAGAATTGCTTCTGGCAATGCTATCAAGCTTTCAGCATTTGTTTACATAATATATGTACACATAATTTTTGAGCGACATGAAATTGTACAATGCTATGAAGCTTTCAGCTTTTGTTTCATGTGTCTTGCCAGCTGGAAGGTTGTCTCGTTACAACATTCCATCAAATACAAAGGAAACTAACATCCAAGCTCTTTCGAAAAAGAAAAAAAACTAACTAACTTGCTAATGCATCTCAATGATTCGCAGATCAGAGCCAATATTTACATCACAACTGAAGACAAAGTTGTGAGAAGGTGTACAAATAAAGAAAAAAGAAAAAATGATCGATGCTCTCCATAGGAATGCTTTCATTTCCTGGCCACGATATTCATTGGTTGGCAGCTACTTTCCCGCAACTCTGTCAAAATCAACACGACATGTTGGCAAAGAAAGGAGCTGTCAGAAGCATGGAACATTCCGATCATTTTGTGCAGTTCCACTAAAATAGAGCTGAGCGTCCCTGTTAGCAAAGATATTGAGTAAGTGTGATTACAATAATAGTGGCACTGTTGATGAAACAATAAACACACAAATAGAAGCCGGTCACCTTTGCAGTCTCTCTTGAGACTAACTACTTGTTGGAGAAGATTAGGCTGATAGTTGGATGAGGAGGATAGGAACTCCAAACTCCCTTTGTGCAGTCCCATTGAAATGTAGAAACGTTGCCAGTGAGACATTTTAGTAGAACTGCACAAAACACTCTTAAGAAAAAAGTGCTTTGGGCAGTTCACCAAAAGCTCGCAATAGCAACGAGGTGAAATGGATATCCCTATTTGCAAAAAGAGGTAGAAAGGAAACAATTACTGGCCAATGACAGTTGATGACACATGCATCGACAAAATGAAGCATATTCATTGTCTTAAGGGAAAGATAACAACACAGTGGTTTCTCTCAAACGGTGTGAGGGCGAGATTGCAAAATGGAAAGTACGCCAGCCGAGCTAGGATGTTTTAGGCAAAGAACTAGAGAAGATCCACATGCAGCGATGTGGGAAGTTGGGCAGTGGAGCAAGACCGGTTCCAGAGGAAGCTGTACTTGAGGGTCGTCGGGATGTAAGTAGGAGGGCGGCAGCGGGGGGGATCTGCTGCGACAGCGAGCAAGGGTCGAAGGCCCTACCGCGCTGGAGCTTGGTCGGAGAGAACAGCGGGTACCGCAGATCAGGACGCGTTGGCAGAGGGTTTCCTTTCTCGACGCCGGTGACCGGAGCAACGCTGCACATCCTCCCTTTCCGCCGGCAGACGGGATCCGGCCGGATCAGTGACCAGCGGTTAGAGAGAGAGAGAGATTGGCCACCGCCATCTTGTGTGAGAGAGTGTGAAGAGACGAACCCCAACAAGCAAGCATTGAGGCTCCTGCCTATATTGGTATAGTGGAGCGGATTTCGTTTTTCTCTCCATACAATCATTTTATATTCTGTATGTGCCATTGAGGAATAAAACTTTATTTAAAAATAACGCGCCGACGCGTCAAGTCACACTTTGTTTCGTTCACGCATGGTACACGACCCTCCATCAAGTGAACAACCGACACGCGTCAAATTATCACGTGGGCTGCCTTTTCGTACAGAAATGAGCTCCGCCTTATACCTGCGCGGGTGTGGTTGGGAACGATATGTGAGTATGTTCGTCGTGCGTGCACCTCTTCTCTTCGTGCACGTACCCCACCTATGTGGGTGTGTGAGAGAGAGATACAAACCTAGAGAGAGATGGTGAGTGCGTTCGTGAGTATTTTTTGGGGGGGGGGTGATTTTGTAAGTGTATTTGTGTGCGTGAGAGATAGACAGGGAATATGAGTCGACAATATCTCAAAAAAATGTAACATATGCAATGCGTGTGAAATGGAGGCCTAGATATATCATATATAGAGGGGGCGATCCACGAGAAGAGAGGGGAGGGATCATCGGCGTGAGATATCGATAGAATCGAAGAGAGGGGTGAAGGTGTATGGGTGCGAGATCGATAAAGAGAGCCAGCGAAATTGTGTGTGTGCACATCAAAGATATAGGGTGGCTGGCCTACTGGAACGTGAAAGGCGACAGGTGCAGTTTGTGTGTGGCAGGGAGACCTAACTAGAGTGTTCGACTATCGGTGTGTGTGTGGGGGGGGGGGGGGCAGAGACCTAACTAGAGAGGTAGATCGACAGGTAGACATGTGGAGAAGGAGAGACCTGGCTATGTATTGAGAGAGATCGATTGGCATCCATGCATATGTGTAGGAGAGGAATAATTAAGGTTGGGAGAGAGACAGAGCTAGAGTGCCGGAGGGGTGGTGGTGGAGTTGCTTCTCGAAGATGGTGGGAGAGGCCTAGTAGATAAACGGAGGGTACGGATGCAATATCAATAAGAGAGGCGATGTGTGTCTATGTGCGCGTGTGCGTGAGAGACGAGTCGGGAGGCATGCATGGATGATGGGGGGGGGGCGATATGTCTCTGGTAAGCAGACCTAACTAGATTGGTAGAGCAATCGTCGTGTGTCGGGGAAAGGGAGAGACTTATCTAGTGAGGTAGATCAATCCGTGTGTGGTGAAAAAGAGTTATAGTCGACCTAGCTATATGTACAGAGGGAGATCGATCGATATACATGCATGTGTTAGAGGCAAATAAGGCCCGGAGAGACGGATAGAGAGACATGGATGTGGCTACGAGTTGGTGCGATAGGCCTACTATATAGAGATGGAGGAGTGTGTGAGTGCGAGGTCGATGAAAAGAGGGGCAAGAGTGTGCATATGTGTGTGACCGTATGAGAGATAGAGGGCATGGACGGTGAGATAGAGGAGAAGAGGGAAAGTGTGTGTATGTGGTAGGCAGACCTAGCTAGAGAGGTATATCGATCGGTGTGTGCCGGAAAGAAGGAGCTGGGAGACCTATAGAGACCGTGGGTGAATGACCTAAAGAAAAATAATGAATGTGC
The DNA here is from genome assembly GCA_039707655.1 of Elymus sibiricus. Lineage (NCBI taxonomy): Eukaryota > Viridiplantae > Streptophyta > Magnoliopsida > Poales > Poaceae > Elymus > Elymus sibiricus. The sequence goes on along the minus strand of CM077666.1, from coordinate 195,409,379 downwards.
CCGACGGAGAGAATGTTGAGGGAGGTGGAGGGCGAGGAGGGCGTGTGCATACACCAGAGAAAGTTAGTGCTAGCTACAAAGAGAACAGGATTGTGTGGGTGTAAAGTCTAACAGAGATCATAATTCATTACAAAAGTGGATTCAGATATTTGAACAAGAGATCATAGTGATTTAAATCCATGCATGCATGTATATAATGGTGATACACATGGTGTGGTTATGAACATGTTATACACAATGTCACATTTATTTGAATTTGTGATAATGTGTGGCTTTTGCAGCTCACAGCTAAGTACTTGTAGGCGTAGGGGGCGGGGCAGTATACATTGTGCGATAAACACATTATACATATGAAACATGGTTTAGATTTTGAAGATATAGGCTCTAGCTAGAGCCTGAAATGTACTATTATTTGAAATCAGCATAAAGTGGATTCAAAAATTTGAATTCAAGTTCATATAGTACACATAGTTCATATCTAGCTTGACATCAATCATGTGGTGTGTTGTGAAGATAATATACAGATGATGGTTTAACTGGACAACAATCATGATTGTAGATTCTTATTCAAATAGTGAAACAAATTCAAATTTAGTTCATATTGCAGCGGTAGTATATACATTTGGAATGCACTAAAATGTTCATTTGATTAGGTTACATGCATTATACACCTAGCGAAATATTTTAATTGAACATAACATGGATTCAAAGTTTTGAATGACATTTGTAGTAATTCATACAGTAAAACGGGACAAGACCCTCTCTTGTGTGGTGCGAATTGTTTTTTTTGTTTTTTGTTTTTTTGGTTGAGGGAAGTGCGAATTGATATGGTACCGTACATGTTAGCCTTGTCCCGAAATTTCAACCCACGCCTTATTATGCCGAAATTTCAAGATATATCTTTGTCTGTTTGTGCTCCGAAAACTCCCTCCTTCTCGACCCGCGCCTTGCTATCCCGAAATTACAATGCGCGCGAAAACTCCCTCCTCCTGCGAAATCCCGACACGCAAAATCCCCATTCTACCCCTAATCGGAAAGAGCCGCTAGTTTAAATTGGTGGGGGTACTTTTGTAACTTACCCTACATTTCAGACAAGCGCGTCCCAAAGTCATGGTTCCCCCCTCCCATCCCCTTATTTTCCCCATTCGAAAACCGAGGCCGCCAAAACCTCTCTCCACCAGCCGCGAAACTCCACCCTCCTCCGTCCGCCCCCCCATCGCCGCCCAGCCGGAGCTTCTTCCCCGACGACGTCGTCCACCACAACAGCTCGACGTCCCTCATCCACCTCACCGGATGAGGATCCGTCGTCGATCTCGTCGTCCCGCCGGTTCAGCCGCCCCGTCCTCCACCTCCAAGGAGCTGCTCCGACGATCGCCTCGTCTATCGCGGCTGCTCCATTCGCACAGCGCCGCCTTAACCTGCCCCACCGGAACTGCAGCATCCTCACCGACTCCTAGGATGAAGCCGAGGCCTACTCGGCACCACCAAAGAGGTTGTACACTCATCGCATCTTCTCCTTCACTTGACCTCACGGCACCACCGGTGCTCGATCCCACTCCGCCATGGCGTGGCTCCCTCGACGCCGGCACCGTCGGCGACATCCTCCACGGCGGATCTCCCCCATTGTGAGGCTCCCTCGGCGGTGGTGGTCCTACTAGCCGGAGCTACTGTTGCTGCTCCGGCTCTCGCTCGCGCTGCTGCTCTTTCTCTCGCTCGTGCTGCCGCTCTGCTCTTGCTCTCGCTCGCGCTGCTGATGCTGGTACACGGGCTGCTACAGCTACACGAGTTGCTGCTCTGGCTCTCGTTCGCGCTGCTGCTCCGGCTGCTATCTGCTAGTGCATTCCCTGTTGAGCGGCTGCTGATTTAGATCACTGCTTCTCTGCTACCACTAGTGCTCGAGCGGCCTAAACTACCAATGAAGTGCTTCTCTGCTACTAGTGCGTTCAGTTTCGACGGTAAAATTCAGTTTCGATAGTAACAATCAGTTTGGACAGTAAAATTCAGTTTTGACAGTTAAGTTCAGAGTCAACAGTTTTTACATCTTCTGTTGGAGTTGGTTGTTTTTTGGTGATGTAAATTTTACAGCTAGCACTTTTTTGTGATGTATTTTAAATAATCTATTGGAGATGGTATTAGAATCCCACTTCAGATTAACGATGTCCGTCTTGTACTGCTTCAGCCTCGATGTCGCACAGCTCGCCAGAGCTGCTCCAACGACAGAACCATCCATCACAATAGAGCAGTACCCTCGATGCTGTCTACAGACGCCTCAGATATTCTTCCCCAGCTCCGACAGCCACCTCCTCCGCAACATCTTTAGCGACCGACCCAGTGATGCTGAGGTCGAGATGGCTACGCCAAAGAGGTTGTACACTTGTTGCATCACTTTTTACTCTACATTCATGTCGACCCCTTAGGGCTATTTTGGTTCAAAGGAATTAGTGAAGGAAAAACACAGCAATAGGAACTTTTCCTATGGTACTCTACTATTCAATTATTCATGCATTTGGTTGAAAGGAATGGAGCAAAACAAAACTCAAGGATTTTTTCCTTTCGTGTCTGTTTCAAAGGAAAAACACAGAAATTTTAACATCCACCTGGACCTACTTATCAAAATCCTATGCATGAAAAGAAGACTAAGTGCATTAGTGGCATAATAACATTCTAACTTTACACATTTGCAGGTGGTTTGACTTTAATTTGGCTATGTTTCTTTGCATTCCTGTGCTCTTCCTGCAAGCCAAAGGAGCCCTTACAGAATTAATTCAGTTATAGATAGGTGTCGAAGAAAACTGTGTGGTTTGTCCTGCTCCTGCCGCACCGTCGTCCACCTCACCTGAGCTGCTCCATCGACAGAAGCGTCCACCATACCAGACATCACGACTCCTTACCGTGTTTCGCCGCCTTAGATCTCCCTCCCTGCCACCGGCAGCCACCGCAACTGCATCACCATCATCGACTCAGCAGATGAACCTGAGGAGTACACGGGTCCGCAAGAGAGGTCGCACTCTTTTGTTTCTGCTTACTTTATGCATTGCTTAATATTACCTGCTAGTTTATCATCCTGTTCATCTCTTAGACACTAAGTCAGGTCCAAATTAATGTTCAAACTTGAGTTTTAAAATGCTTGTGGGGCACATATCGAGGCAGCAATGAATAGTATATCGATCTACTATCTGTTTCATCTAGGGTATCTACTATGTCGTTCATCTTGGGTGGGAAACAAACAGTAAAGCAGCCATCATCTGTCTTTTTTATTAAATTAAGCTATCATTTGCCTGCTATCATTATTTTTGGATCTATCCACTGGTTGTTACCATCACTCTAGATTTCTGCATGCTCTCCTTACTTAATCTCACTATATATTTTTCGTATGCATGTCAGTTATTGTACACAGTCATGCTGAACATGTAGAGAAAAAGAGAAGAGTCTTGCGCGGCAATACAATGTCATGCAGACATCACTCCATGGTGGGTGCAATGGCAACCCCACCCCCCTCCTCCAAACTGTAATCCAGAGGAAGATAGCTGTTCAGAGGTGGAGTCAGAGGGAGCTGACCACTCCTATTTACCCACCAAGGTGTTTTCTCTAACTTGGCATGACAATGTTGGTCATATCATGCATATGGTGCCTTGCTTTGCTTACTTTCGACATCATATATGTCATCTGCTTAGTTTAGACATGTTCTGTAATGCTGTTTAGTTTCTATATCATATATGTGAATTATGCAATGCCATCTTTTTTAGCCAGCCATAATATATGTGAAATATGCAATGCCATCCTGTTTAGCCAGGCATCATATATTTGAATTATATCTTGCCATTCCTTTTTTTCATTACATTTCCATTTGTCGACAATGTTTGTACATTCAACTACTCTTCCTGTGAATCAGCCATTTGAGTGGGTGATGAAAAAATCTGGAGTGAAAACAAGTTCTTCAGAGCAGACAGTGCTACCTGTCGAAGCAGATCTCTTGCTGGGTCCAGATAGCTCCTCAGAGGAGGATTCAGAGACAGATGACCAGTCCTATCCCCCCCTCCGAGGTGTATGCTCTAACATGGCAGGGTTATACTGCTCGTATTATGTATATGGTGTCTTGCATTGCATAGTTTAGACATCATATACACAATATTCAACACCATCTGCTTCGTTTAGACATCATATATGCGAATGCCATCTGCTTAGTATATAAATCACATATGTGAATTATATCATGCCATCCTGTTTACTTAGATAACATGTATGTGAATTATGTCATGTGAACCTGTTTACTAAAGACATCATATAATTATCTCATGCCATCCTTTTTAGTTAGTCATCATATCTTTGAATTATGTCATGCTATACTGTTTAGATAGACATCATATATGTGAAATTATGTCATGCTATCCTGTTTAGTTAAACAACATATATGTGAACTATTTCATGCCCTCTTTTTTCCTCACTATCTATTGCATCTGTCTCATACAAGGTCTGTACATTCAACTACTTTTCTTGTTTACCAGCCATTTGAATTGGAGGGTGTGATGGATGTATCTAGCGGAGTAAAAACACGGTCTTCAAATAAAACAGTGCTACCTGTCGATGGAGATAGCACCCCGGTTGTACTTGCACAAGAACCAGGCCTACCACACATAACCCAGATTATCGTAGATTGTACCCCTACTCCGATGGACAGAGAACCAGCTTCACCCAATCTAACCCCAACCCCAGCAGATAGTAACCCAGTTCCAGTTAACACAGCACCATCTCCACGACAGAGCTCCCAAACAAGAGCAGTTAGTAAGGCAGCTCAGTGCCCAAAGCGCCAGGAGTACCACGGCGAACCCCAACTCCACCAGTTAGTACACCTATTCCTGTGGACGAAGCAGAACTAGTCATCCTTAGTTTAGCGTCTATCGCATTTGATGTTGTTAAATCCTATGTGCGTATCTTCCCATCATGGAAATATTATACTGAAGATGAAGGAAAAAGCCAATTGCAGGTGCTCCTCCAGGAGTTATGTGTAAGTATTCATGGCAATTACTTTGCTTTGTCCCATACTTTCTACCTCCCTGCTGGTTATAACACAGCAAATGTTCCCATTTTTCTGTATAGAGAACGACCGATTTGGAAACTCAGGATGAGGTAACCTGTGCTAATACCTCTACTATCTTCAAGAATGCTTTGCGGCAGTATCAGAATTACCTGAAGAAAACGTATTTCACTGGCAAGGAAACTCATCAAATTCCCTTACTTTCTCCGGAGACACATTTACGAGACGATGACTGGGAACGCCTTGTTCTGTATTGGTCTAGTCCCATGAATCTGGTAGGGTCTATGAGATCATATTTCATTTTGAAGTACTATATGGCTGCGTCTTACTGTACTCTCTTCTTGTAGAACAAGTGCTTAAACCTGCAGAACAACTGTTCTCAGGTAAGATTCCATAGCTGTGGTGCATACTGCTTTGCTCTTGTATCACTGTATTTACTCATGCCAACTAATTTTTAAATAGAAGGATCCAATCAAAACTCCAATGGCACAACAGGTATGTTCAAACATGTTTCTTTAACTGGTTTGCTCTTCTAAATTGCTCTATGTTGATTTCAATTTCAATTGTGTAGACAGTTGTCTTCTCATATCATGCACATTACTAGCATTAAAACAGAGCCAATAATGTTGTTAGTTGTACATGTATACCCGTGGTACCCATCTGAAATCTTGTGGTGCTGTGTAGTTTCCCACACTTATATTATTTCAATGCTATTTTTTCTTGAACTGATATGATTTGAACTGTGTCTCTATTTTGATTTGGCAAGACAATGCAGTGACTTTTATAATGTACTACTTTGCAATAGAAGACTTGATAGTTTAATCCTGTCCACCTTACTACTAAACTGGTTCACCAAAATGAGTTTCATATACTACATGCTAAACCTGTTATGTGTCTGCTTGTTTCTTCTTTTAGAATGCTGACAGAATATTGGAGAAGAGTACCACATTAAGCAATGGTAAAGGAAGTAATGCAGATAAGGTTGAAGATAGTGAGACAACCATGCTGGTCTCTAACAAAGCTAATAAAACAGATAAGGAAAACTATCTTGAAGACAGTGAGACAACCCCAAAGTCCTGTCTTGATGTAGTGTTCGAGTTACTGGCCACTACCGCTTGCACAAGCTCTTCAAACTCGCTGTCTGAATCAGTTCAGTTTCTTGAGTCTGAACTACAAGCTGAAAGACATCGGTCAACTGTGCTGCGACAAGAAGTCCAAGGACTGAGGAAGTCCCTGGAGAATTCAGATGCATACTTTCTGGTGCAACAGCAAGCGTTGGAGGATTTTAGCGCCAAACAAGAGAAAGCTAATAAGCTTGCTAAGCTTATTGCCAGCATGGTGGATACCCAGGATAACGTTTCTTGAGCTCTTCTAAAGTTGTTTCAGTTCTGGACTTGTTTTTGTAGGATCAAAAGTATGTCTAGAGGGGGGGGGTGATTAGACTACTTGACCCAATAAAAACCTAACCTATTCCCAATTTTAGTTGTAGGCAGATTTTAGCAAGAACACAAGTCAAGCATCACCCTACACATGCAATTCTAAAAGTGTAGCAGTGGAAAGTAAACAATTGCATATGTAAGTAAAGGAGGGGATCGGAGATTTGAAACGCAATGAAGACACGGTGGTTTTTGGCATGGTTCCGATAGGTGGTGCTATCGTACATCCACGTTGATGGAGACTTCAACCCACGAAGGGTAACGGCTGCGCGAGTCCACGGAGGGCTCCACCCACAAAGGGTCCACGAAGAAGCAACCTTGTCTATTCCAACATGGCTTACGTCCACGAAGGACTAGCCTCACTCGGGGTAGATCTTCACGAAGTAAGCGATCTCTTTGCCCTTACAAACTCCTTGGTTCAACTCCACATCATGTCGGAGGCTCCCAAGTGACACCTAACCAATCTAGGAGACACCACTCTCCAAAAGGTAATGGACGGTGTGTTGTTGATGAACTCCTTTCTCTTGTGCTTCTAATGATAGTCTTCCCAACACTCAAACAACTCCTCACAGATTTGGCTATGGTGGAAGAAGGATTTGAGTGGAAAGCAACTTGGGAAAGGCTAGAAATCAAGGTTCAAATGGTAGGAATGGAATCTCTTGATCTCAACACATGAGTAGGTGGTTCTCTCTCAGAAAATGTGTAGTAGAAGTGTAAGCACGTTCTGATGGCTCTCCTTACTGAGAAGGAAGTGGTGGAGGGGTATATATAGCCTCCACACAAAATCCAACCGTTACACACTTTTGACCCAACTCGGTGGCACCGAAATCATAATCTCGGTAGCACCGAACTGTGTAAAAGATATGAACATTATGAATCTCGGTGGGACCGATAGGAACAACTCAGATGGACCGAAGTGCAATGCCTAGGGCAAACCTCATCTCGATGGCACCGATTGCATCAACTCGGTAGGACCGAAGTGAAGCAATAAGGCAATAGAGACTTGGCAAGCCATCTCGGTGAGACCGATTTGCAAAACTAGGTGGGACCGAAGTAGGTGCAAATGATCACAGAGAGTTGGCAAGGCCATCTCGGTGGGACCAAGATCCATTTCAGTGGATCCGATTTGTTAGGGTTTTGCCAGTGGCTAAGTCCAGATGAACTCGGTGGCTCCGGATAGGAAATTTTCGGTGGGGCCGAGTTGGAATGTAGGTTTTGGACATATTTGGGGTAGAGAGAGTGGTTGAGGGTTTAGGAGTACTGTCACTAAGCACTTGAGCAAAAAGACCATTAAGCGACACCTCATCCCCTTTTAATAGTATTGGCTTTCCTATGGACTCAATGTGATCTTGGATCACTAAACCAAAAATGTAGAGTCTTGATCTTTTACCAATCCTTGTCCTTAGCATTTTGGGGGGTCCACATCTCTAGTCCATGCCATGCCAATCATTGAACATCCTGAAATCTTTAACTTGAATGGACATTAGTTCAATGAGATATATGTTGTTATGAATTACCAAAACCACCAAGGGAGCAAATGTGCTTTCAATCTCCCCCTTTTTGGTAATTGATGACAACATATAGATCAAAGCTTCGACAATTGAATAAATGAATGAAATACATCGTCGCTTTGAGAAGTATGTGATAAGCAAGAGCTCCCCCTAAATTTGTGCATTATTAAAAAAAATTGCGTTTGAATGCAAATGCACAATCGATTAGGCTCATGGGTCACTCTTCCATGTCACATACAACTTGGTGGAGCGCGCCAAATGATTTGAGTGAAATAGTAAGCATGCATCACCAACACAAGTAAGTGATCATACAAGATAAGTATAAGCATTGATCATCACAAGACGCAAAGTATGATCAATCACATGAAGCATAGTATCTCACAAGCATAAACGACAAAATATCTCACAGACACTGTAGCAAGCACACACAATGAAACAAAGTACCATCAAACAAATAGTAGCAAAAGAACTCAAGAGAAATCCAACGGGCAAAGCAAAACAAAACTCTCTCTCTCTCGAAGCTAAGATCTATACAAATTCTCCCCCTTTGGCAACAAGTACCAAAAAGATCGAATAGGTATAGGACTAATCGGCACTCTAAGCACGATCCTCGGAAGCTCCTGAAGGCGATCTCCTGCTAGCAGCTCCGGTGTGCGTAGATGGCGTCGAAAGAAGAGCGTCCGCGAAGGCTTCTGCAGATGTCTGCTGGGCTGGTGGAGTGGAAACCGGAGGTGGCACTGTAGTAGCAGCAGCAGCAGGTGCAGAGACTGTGGTCCTCGGATCCACAACTGGCACTGTAGCAGACCTGGCTGCCCTAGGCACTGCCTGGAATCTCTCGGTAGTGGGTCTGTCGTCTTCACTATCATCTGAAGGGGCTGTCCTGACAGCATCAACATCGCTCTTCAGCTTCTCCACTGTAGTCTGGATCTCAGTGGCCTTGACATCTAGATCATGAAATTTTGTCTCGATTATCCGCTCTAAGCTAGCCTGGTTCTGGGTGAGGTTGGCCAGACTTCGCTCAATCCTCAGGATGGCTTCTAGCAGATATTTCATTTGGTCAGATTTAGACTTGAGATTTGCAATTGGAGCATTGGGAGCTGATGCCACCTTGACTGCTTTTGCTTCCTTTGCTTGTCGAATCTTCTGTTGGGCTTGAGCAGATGTGGGATGCGAAGGATCCATCACAATCACATTGTCCTCAAACTCTGGACGCAGTGGCAGATGCTCACGGTCAAGAAGATATGTGCTCGTTCCAACCTTGGAATTGATCAGCATCTGGATGTGTGGAGCATATCCGCATGATCTCTTCTGATCAGCTGCAGTCCTCTTGATAGTTTCAACAATCAAGCTCATCACCTTGAACTTATGAGGTGTATCAAACAAATGCAGCAAGTTGATGGAGTGGCCACAGATCATTTTGTCATCTCCTAACTTGGGCAATAGAGTGTACTGCAAGATAGTGTTTGTGGTGGCCAATCCTGGCAGCAGGTGCTTCACTGATCCAAGATTATGTGTCTCGATGTCCTTCTGGGGTATTGCTCTGTACATGTTGTCCATGGAGTTGTGATCCATCTTGAGCTTAGCATAGATATCATTGTCATCATCCTCTTCCTTGGGAGCACCAAGAAGACCTGCCCACTCAGAGATGGTTGACTGGTACCTGATACCCTCAGTCATCCACACAATTCGGCCATTTGGATAGAAATGAGCTGTGGAGTAGAATTGCATGACCATTTCATCATTCCACTTGGTGAGCTTCTATCCAACAAAATCATCAACACCTGCAATCCGGAAGCTCTGATGGACATGGGGGAAATAATCCTCATTGGCATCAATGTATTTCCAATCCACCCATCTCATGTCACTAACAATGGGTTTCTTATCAAGCAATACCGTCTCATAGAAATCTTGTTGTTCTCGAGTGTGAAAGCGATAGTCACAAGCTGTTTTCCTCCTTGCAGCATAAGGATCTGACAGTCTCCACTGACGCAGTCCTTTGTCTTTCCTTAGCTTCATATTTTCTGCAACTGGGTGTGCATCATCATGGTTTGGAATCTTGGGTTTCAATTTCCTGAGCACTAGTGGCTCTTCATCAACATTTGCCTCAGGCACTGGGGCCTTGTTCTTCTCAGCAGCAGAAATATTCCTTGTAGACCTCTTGGGTGCTGGAGCTTTTGGTTTGGACTTGGTGGGGGCAGCAGTCCTGATTGCATCTGACATGAGTTTCTGAGCCTTTGCTGGGGGTGCATTAGCTGCTGGCTCCTCCTCCTCCTCTGAATCATTCCTCATGGAGGGCCTTCCAAGCACCTGAGCAGTAGTCTTCCTAGCTCTCTTCTTCTTTGCTCCTACAGCTGGTTCTGTGTCACTTGGCTCTTCAAGTGTGAATTGCATTGTTTGCTTAGGAACTTTCCTCACATCAGTTCTTTCTTTGACAGAAGTGGGCTTGGTGCTATACTCCTTAGCAAGCACAACTCTTTTGTTCTTTGTTGTTGCTTCATTGGCAACAAAGTCTTCATCCTCACTGTCTGAGGTTCTCTTCTTCCTGGTTCTAGTTGCAGCCTTAGGAAGATCTGGAGAGCTTCTCTCTCCCTCATAAAAACTCTCCTCAGGACTTGATCCTTCACTGAGTTCTGCATGCTGCTCTGACCTGTTCTGGCTGTCGCTGTCATCTGACATCTTGCTGAGCTGACCCTGTGAATAGATGGGTATGGGCAGAGTGGAAGAGTCATCACAAAAAGCAGAAGTTTTTCATAAAAAATGAGTTCAACTCTGAGTTCCAAGTTTTCACAGAAGACATTTCGGATGGACCGAGTTGATCATCTCGGTGATACCGAAACTCTCTACAGAAACCTTGCACTCCATTTCGGTTAGACCGAGATGGGTTTCGGTGTCTCCGAGATGCTAGGGTTTCACTGAGATTTTACTTTCGGTCTCACCAATTCGTACAACTCGGTGGCACCGGGACGTACTAGTGCTATGGCCTGGGGCCAAATCGGTGAGGCCAAAAATTTCTAATCGGTCGGTCCGAGATGCGTTCGGCGGAAACTTAAACCTAAAAATTTCGCTCGAATCTAATCTACGGAATTCTTCTGGTGGAATAAGCATTGCAATCTGTGGCAGGAATAATGGCAATCCTATCGTGCATTGAATCGGAAAATGGAGCACGAGAGGGATCGAATCTCACCCTAACTCGGTGGAGATTCTCTACGGCGGCAACGGCAGGGCAGATTGCCGTTGACGGCGACGGAATCCGGCGACGAGGGCGCGCTGGAGACGAGGGCGATGATCCGGAGACCTGGCGACGGCAGCAACGGGGTGCGGGAGCGAAAGAGTCGAGAAATTTCAACCATTCGGCCCGCGAGGTATATATACCCGTACGCTGTCGGTGGCTCCGAGTTGGACAACTCGGTGGCACCGATATGTGTAACTGCACGCAGATTAGCACATCGGTGGCTCCGAAGTGGTTCAACTCGGTGGCACCGAGATGGAAAACCTAGATCAATCTAAGTGATTTCAGTTGGACTGAGTTTGAGTGAATTGGTTCGGCCGAAATCATATAGAAAGTTTTGGAGGTTCAGCCCTTTCAGATCGGTGGCTCCGAGTGCTCGTCACCCGGAGGGTCCGAAAATGACTTGTTCAATTGTTGTGATGCAGCAAGAATAGAATTTGAGACAAGAAAGCATAGATAGCTAGAGAAGGTACTTAGGCATTCTTGTACATCCACTTGGCCAGAAAAACCAAGACAATCAAAGTAACAAATGGATGTCCTCGAATGATAAAAACATGCAAATCATCATGCTCACACAATAAGATAGCAAATGAAATATGTGTCAAACATGCAAACCAATTATAGCATCTATCAAGCAATGGTGATGACTAGGTCATCTATATATGAGTATATTGACTTAGGAGTCAAATGAGAGCATTTGATCATAGGTCATACTCATCGTTTAAGCACAAGTGGGGTTGCCACTTTTACATAAAGCATTGATGTGTTCACACCATTAGAGTTGCTTTAGCTCAATTGTTTAGAGCAAAGCTCCCCTAAATGTGATATCCCCCCTAAGAGGGATGAACTAACCTTGGGTTTTGTCGATGATGACTTCATGTAGATGTTGAAGATGTGGATGCGCAATGTTGATGTAGTCCATCAAGAGTTGGGAGCAATCCTTTAGAGTTTTGTGCTTTCAATACCTACATGGGTTAGTCCCACACAAGGAACATACAAGGATATCCATAGACATAGAGTGAAATACACATAGGATGATGTCCATGAATGCAATGACTACCTTGTCCCTTGCCTTACCAACAAGAGGGTTTGTGACTCCATGAACTAGTGCAAAATGTGGAAGTTGGTTGCACAAGTCCTTGCCATAAAGAATATGAGTGCAGTTTGTTGGCGGAGTCACCCTCAAGAACTCTTTAGTTCTTCTTCTTTTGGACCCACATCAACTTGATGGGAATCCTTGGAGTTGTAGTAGCACTTGATGAAGTAGAACTTGATGAAGTCTTGGGAACCCACTTGACCAAGGCTCGAGGAGCTTCTTCAAATGAATCAATCCTTTCTTGAAGCTTGTCCTTGCCTTTTAGCTTGTGGTCTTGTGGCGGAAGATCTTCTTGAGCTTGTGTTCCCTTGAAGGAAGTAGGATCATACTTCTCTTGTTGAGGAACAAACTTCGTCTTGGGGTATTGATCTTCTTCCCACTCAACTCCATTGACATTAAACTTTCGTTCAAAACCAACACCTTGGTTCTTCCGGTGCCTTCCTTGCTTGCGTACAATTTCCTCAAATTGCTTACTCCTGGCAAGACTCTTGTAGACACCTTTTTCTATAATTCCTTTCAATAGCATATTTTCTTGCTCAAGTGTAACTTGGCTAAGAGAATCATTAGTGGAATCAATAGAACTACTAGAAGCAACAACATTGGATTTAGCATTGTTATTGTTACTACTAGAGGTAGAACCCTTTTTACCCTTGTTGCTAGTTTGCTTAGGTTTAACTTGTGGCATAAAGGTAGACAAGAGTAAACGTTTGGCAAGATATGAAGAACTCTTCTTTCGAAGACCATCATCGATAGCTTTAAGAAACTCATGCTCTTGCTCTAAATTTAGCTTCTCGAAGCGTAGCTTCTCATGAGTTCTTAGAAGTTCTCTATGATCCTCTTGAGTTGTTTCATGAGCTAACTTAAGAGCATTTAGTTCTTTAGTTAGACGCTCACTCTCCTTCATAGCATTGTCACTCGTTTCCTCTTGACTATCATGATTACTAGCATTTTCATTATAGCTCACATCACTATCCTTATCAACAAGTAAATCATCATCACCAAGCAAATCATCTTCATCACTATTGAAATCAAGATACTCGGGGTGTGATACCTTGGGGCCTTTTGCCATGAAGCATCTTCCAATTCCTTCATTTGGTGAATCAAATAGATCATAGGAGTTGGATGACACAAGAGCAAGTCCGGCAACACCTTCATCTTGACTATAGTCGGAGTTGGAGTGATAACTTCTCTCGGAGTGGTTGTCAGAGTCGGAGCCGGAAACCCATTCACCAACATGAGCTTGATGTCTTCTTCTTGTGTAGCTCTTGGATGACTTGTCCTTCCTCTCTGAATCCTTGCTTCTTCGAGAGTGTCTTCGTTCATAACGATCATCTCTACTCCTTCTCTCCTTATGAGGTGATTCATCTCTTCTATGTCTTCCTCTTGGTGATTCGTCTCTTTTCTTGTAGGGAGCCGTACACTCATTGGAGTAGTGTCCGCGCTTTCCACAATTGTAGCAATTACGGTCACGACTTGATGATTTTCTCTCATAGTGTCTTGAGCCAGAGCTTCTTTCTTTCCCTTTGTTCTTGTAGAAATTGTTGAACCTTTTCACCATTAGGCTTATCTCTTCATTGGATACTAGCTTGTCACTTGGAGTTGTTTGAGCATCGGTTGAGGCTTTGTAAGGACCACTTGATTTGTTGTGTAGCTCCTCTTTGTCCTTGAGTGACATTTCATGAGCAACAATCCTTCCAATGACTTCCGTGGGCTTGAGATCTTTGTAATTTGGCATCATTTGAATCAATGTGCAAAAGGTATCATATTTTCCATCCAAAGCTCTAAGTATCTTCTTGATGATGAATTTGTCGGTCATCTCTTCACTTCCTAAGCCGGCAATCTCATTTGTGATGAGAGCAAGCCTAGAGTACATCTCAGCAACTCCTTCACCATCCTTCATCTTGAACTTGTCAAGTTGACTTTGAAGCACATCCAACTTAGATTCCTTGACGGACTCGGTACCCTCATGCATATCAACCAAAGTATCCCAAATTTCCTTTGCATTCTCTAGGCGGCTGATTTTCTTGAATTCTTCGGGACACAAACCGTTGAATAGAATGTCACAAGCTTGGGCATTGTATTGCAACATCTTTAATTCTTCCGGGGTTGCTTAACGATCCGGTTCCTTGCCATCCTCAAAGAAGTCACCTTGCAAGCCAACACGAACAACAGCTCAAACGGCGGGGTTATGACAAAGAATATGCATTTTCATCTTATGTTTCCAACTAGCAAAGTTTGTACCATCAAAATATGGACCTCTACGGTGATAGTTACCCTCACTAGACGCCATACTCTCCTAGGTTGTGAAACCAAGGCTATGATCACCAAAGCAATGGAAATCAAGGCTTACGGAGACCAAAGCTCTGATACCACTTGTAGGATCGAAAGTATGTCTAGAGGGGGGTGATTAGACTACTTGACCCAAGAAAAACCTAACCTATTCCCAATTTTAGTTGTAGGCAGATTTTAGCAAGAACACAAGTCAAGCATCATCCTACACATGCAATTCTAAGAGTGTAGCAGTGGAAAGTAAACAAGTGCATATGTAAGTAAAGGAGGGGATCGGAGATTTCAAACGCAATGAAGACACGGTGGTTTTTGGCGTGGTTCCGATAGGTGGTGCTATCGTACGTCCACGTTGATGGAGACTTCAACCCACGAAGGGTAACGGTTGCGCGAGTCCATGGAGGGCTCCACCCACAAAGGGTCCACGAAGAAGCAACCTTGTCTATTCCACCATGGCTTACGTCCACGAAGGACTAGCCTCACTCGGGGTAGATCTTCATGAAGTAGGCGATCTCCTTGCCCTTACAAACTCCTTGGTTCAACTCCACATCATGTCGGAGGCTCCCAAGTGACACCTAAGCAATCTAGGAGACACCACTCTCCAAAAGGTAATAGACGGTGTGTTGTTGATGAACTCCTTGCTCTTGTGCTTCAAATGATAGTCTTCCCAACACTCAAACAACTCCTCACAGATTTGGCTATGGTGGAAGAAGGATTTGAGTGGAAAGCAACTTGGGAAAGGCTAGAAATCAAGGTTCAAATGGTAGGAATGGAATCTCTTGATCTCAACACATGAGTAGGTGGTTCTCTCTCAGAAAATGTGTAGTAGAAGTGTAAGCACGTTCTGATGGCTCTCCTTACTGAGAAGGAAGTGGTGGAGGGGTATATATAGGCTCCACACAAAATCCAACCGTTACACACTTTTGACCCAACTCGGTGGTACCGAAATCATAATCTCGGTAGCACCGAACTGTGTAAAAGATATGAACATTAGGAATCTCGGTGGGACCGATAGGAACAACTCGGATGGACCGAAGTGCAATGGCTAGGGCAAACCTAATCTCGGTGGCACCGATTGCATCAACTCGGTAGGACCGAAGTGAAGCAATAAGGCAATAGAGACTTGGCAAGCCATCTCGGTGAGACCGATTTGCAAAACTCGGTGGGACCGAAGTAGGTGCAAATGATCACAGAGAGTTGGCAAGGCCATCTCGGTGGGACCGAGATACATTTCGGTGGATCTGATTTGTTAGGGTTTTGGCAGTGGCTTTGTCCAGATGAACTCGGTGGCTCCGGATAGGAAATTTTCGGTGGGGCCGAGTTGGAATGTAGGTTTTGGACATATTTGGGGTAGAGAGAGTGGTTGAGGGTTTAGGAGTACTGTCAGTAAGTACTTGAGCAAAAAGACCATTAAGCAACACCTCATCCCCTTTTAATAGTATTGGCTTTCCTATGGACTCAATGTGATCTTGGATCACTAAACCAAAAATGTAGAGTCTTGATCTTTTGCCAATCCTTGTCCTTAGCATTTTGAGGGGTCCACATCTCTAGTCCATGCCATGCCAATCATTGAACATCCTGAAATCTTTAACTTGAATGGACATTAGTTCAATGAGATATATGTTGTTATGAATTACCAAAACCACCAAGGGAGAAAATGTGCTTTCAGTTTTGCTGCCACGTTTATCTGCACTGGTGGCCAATTTAGACGCCCAGTGTATGTAATATGGTGCTTTGTTGTTCCCTCTATTTGCACTGGTGGCGAACTTTGATGCCCAGTGGATGTAATGTCTGTAATCGCCGTAATAGCCTAGCGTTAGTTGCTTGCTTATTTATTTACTTATAGTCTTGTTTATTTGTTTCCTTATAGTCACTTCAGTTCTTTTTCTTCGGTTTGCTAGTGGCTGCAATAACCATGGGCCACATACGGGCCGTGGTAATGATGGGCCTCCTATGGGCCGTAGGATCCATGGACCTCCTACGGGCCGTAGGATCCATCGGCCTCATACACGTCGTAGGATCCATGGAACGTACTGTTCGTGGGCCAAAACCAGACCGCAATATGGACCGTAAATAGGCCAAAATTGGAACCGTCTGTTTATGGGCCCAGACCATAACGGGCCATTAACAGGCCGGAAGACAGCACGGGCTTAATTCTATCAACAGGCATGACGGGTCGTTAATGGGCCGGATTACAGGAGAGGATGAAATTGGCCCAACGGGTTAACGGGCCACAAACGGACCGAATGTTACCACGGGCTGAATTTGGCCCATTAGCATAACAGGCCAGTAACGGACCGTAAGTAATTGAGGGCCGGAAATGAGCCCAAGAATGTATGGGCCCTTAGAAGGCCGAAAGGGAGCACGGGCTTGAAACGGCCCAACTGAATCATGGGCCATTAATGGGCTCAAAGCAGTTTACTGTTCATGATGGGCCTCATTCACCACGGGCCATCAATGGGGCCACAGGTGCAAAAGGCCTCATATGGGCCGAAAGACTTCACGGGCCATAGATGGGCCGAAAGTGACAACGGGCTGGAATCATATGGGATGGCCCGTACGATGCTACTGGGCCGAATATTGAAAGGCCATAACGGGTCATGAGTATCCGGGCCGTAGATGGGCTGTATGCGAACATGCCATTAACAGGCTTTCCATGGGCCAGCCTGCTAACTTTTGACCAAGTCAAATGGGCCGGCTTTTTAACCTAAATGGGCCACTATTGGGCCGTGCCACGTGTCGACGTATCATAGGCGTCTCTCGTCCAATGAATGGATGACATCTGTCGCAACGCCGAGCTGACACGTGGATCGGTCGGCGAATGAGAATTTTACACGTGGAAAATCCCCATTGGTCCGAGCTGTTAATGGGTTATCGGATCCAAACCGGAACCCGATAGCTTAACGGCGACCCGTTACGGTCGATGCCACGTGTCGGTCACCCTTGACAAAAAAACTTCCATGACGCGACATTTATCGTCATGGAAGTGGACACTTCCGTGATGATAATTTCAGTATTGTCATGGAACACTTCTACGATAGCACAGGTATGACTATCTTGATTCTATCATAAAATTATCACGGATGTACATGCATGACAGAAAACTTGACCTACTGTGACAAAGACGTATCATCACAGAAGTGTTTTTTTTGTAGTGATACTTTGAAGACGTCTCTTTTGTGAAGTACTTTAAAGACGTCTCATTTGGGGCATGAAAAATGTGCTCCAAAGCTAGGATAGACAGCCCCATTTCTAAGCAATTTTTTTGACCTTCTCTAAATGAGCTAAAAAAACCCTTAACGTCTAGTTTGCAAATATAGGGTCCATGCCCAATATGGGACCGTTTGGACAAACTATGCTACGTGTAACCCTAAACCCTAGCTCATTTCCCTTGAAAACCATGCAACCTTGTTGGTGATAGCTAAGTTATGTGAAGGAAATTTCATGAAAATATCCGTAGACGTGGTTTCTTATTTTTCCTAGCAACCTAGTAACATAAAACAATGATGTGCACAAGTTTCATATTTTTTTGATTTTTTAAAATTAGTTATGCTCAACCCTAATCACTTAAACCCTCTCAAAACCCCTCTTGAAACCCCTCAAACCCCTCTCAAAACCCCGCACCATCCGAACCATTGGATCGCTGTTCGGGGACGGTTTGGATCAGGCGCTAGGGTTAGACATGGTCGATTCGCGAGAGGTGACCTGATTGGCTGGATTCGGTCGGGTGTTCCGTGGCCCACATGGTAGCGATAGAAGAGGGACAAGCCACTTAATCTCACTCGCGCTGCCGCATCTCCCCCTTTCCCCCTCTCTACTGGAACCCTAAATCCCAGTCGGCGATGGCGAGTTCGACCTCCTCCTCACCCCACGTCCTCCTCGCCGCCTCGTGTCTGCTGCACGGATCTGGACGGATCTGGGCGGGGCGTTGTGGTGAGGATCTCCGCGGATTTGAGCCAGGCGTCACGGTGAGGATCTCCGCGGATCTGAGCATTTGGCGCCGGTAAGAACGTTAGAGTATTTTTCACCAAGGCCACTGTGCATTGAGCTAGTGTTTCACCAATGCCACTGCACATTGAGCTAGTTTTTCACCAATGCCACTGCACATTGAGCTAGTTTTTGACACCGGCTACTACTACACATTGAGCTGCTCCATGATCTGCTTTATGACCATTGACATTTTTGTTTAATTTCATAAGTCTGCACAAAGTCAGGACTTCTCTAGTTCTAGCGTCAACAACACTACATGGTACATCCACGAGGAATCCTCCTCTTCCCCAATACCGTACAGAGAAAAGCCACTGCAGTATTGGCTAGATGTACCTTGTTGGTGCAAGGAGAAGGCTTCCAGGTGGATTTCTTGGAGCGATTCCAACCCAGGATGAAGATATTACTGCTGCACAAGAGTTCGGGTCATTTCCTATTTCTTCTCATTTCCAAAGTTGTTTTGGACATTAAATGAAAATATAATCTTGACTGCAAATAGTGTTAATATCATAGGTTGGTGGCTGTAAGTTCTTCGAATGGGATGATCCGGAAGTTCACGAGTTCTTGAAGCAGCACTTGATTGATTTGCATGACATGGTGCATCGGCTCAAAAGAGAAAAGGATCCCCGAGTTCTTACTGAATTACAGGCCTACAAAGCATGGAATCAAGAGTTGATGCAGAAGAAGGCTTGGACAGATGATTTGATCAAGAGGAAGGATATGCAAATTGAGGTGTTATTAACGAAATATGCTGAAAATTCTGTTGCTATTAACCAGCTAAGGGTTAAGCAAAAGAAATTAGAGAGAGAGAAATTTGTTCTGAAATGTGTTTTAGTAGTAGCATTATTTGCTATGTTTGTCAAGCTGTTGTCTTGAACATGCTGGTGTAATAAACATTTGGGATCCCTAAATATTTGGATGCAAGGCTAATTTGAAGTGGACCAGTTCACAAACCATGATGTTTTCAATTCCTTAAATTTCCAATTTGTAGACACAAAATAGCATATGATGTGTTTTGAAATAGGATATCATGTGGACGCCTAATAAAAAGAAGGGATGGGAGCCCTAAAAAGAAGGGAAGGGCATCTTTTGCCTGAAACTTTTACAAACAAAGTTGCATATCATGTGGACTAAATTCCAAGGGGTTAACAAGATGTCACATCTTGCCCAGATTGCACGGGTACAAACTATAGCACATGACGCTCCAAGCAAAACTCATATCATGTGATGAATAAAAGTATAGCTCCAAGTGATATTACCGATAGATTGTAGACGAAAGAGGGGATGTCATCTGGGGCATCACCAAGAGCTTAGACGCTTGGCTCTTCCTTGAATATTACCTTGGGGTGGCTTGGGCATCTCCAAGCTTAGGCTTTTGCTACTCCGTATTCCTTCATCCATCGTGATCTCACCCAAAACTTGAAAACTTCAATCACACAAAACTCAACAAAACCTTCGTGAGATCCGTTAGTATAACAAAACAAATCACTACTATAAGTACTGTTGCAAACCCATTCATATTTTATTTTTGCATTATACCTACTGTACTCTAACTTCACCATGGCTTATACCCCCCGATACAATCCATAGATTCATCAAAACAAGCAAGTAGTGCATCAAAAACAGAATCTGTCAAAAACAGAACAGTCTGTAGCAATCTATTTAAAATCCATACTTCTGTAACTCCAAAAATTCTGAAAAATTAGGACAACGTGGAAAATTCATATAAAAATACTGTGTAAAAATTTCAGATTTTTATGACACTGCAGTACAGAAAAAAAATTCGGGCACTGGACGCAAAACTTTCTGTTTTCCAAACAGCATCAATTATACTATCTTCCAAATCATCCCAAGGGCTTTACTTGGCACAAACACTAAATAAAAACATAAAAATACTATCATACCAGTAGAATGACAGTAAAAACACACCATAACAGAAACTTATAACAAAATTTTATTTTATTCATTGGGTTGCCTCCCAACAAGCGCTATTGTTTTATGCCCCTAGCTAGGCATAATGCATAATTTCAAGTATTGTCATCTTTCTTCTTCTTATCCAAAGGTGCACTTTTATCAAGGGGTTTTTCAAAGGTAATATGAAATATATCATCCATAGAAATTTTAGCATTAGCAAGTTGTCCATCTTTAAATCCCTGTTGATTACTGGCTACAATCCAAGAGTATTGTCTATTGATGCTATTGAAAACTTGTTGGATTATATTCAAAGGAGGAAATTCCTTTTTAATATTCTCATCAAAGATGTGGTCATTGTGGAACAAATATCTCAGCAAGTAATCATTATTGTAAAGGATCTCATCTATTACCGGTTTTTCACGGTTCATACCATAAAAATCAAAGATCTCCCTAGCTTCTCGCACTATATGATCAAATTCATTCATGAGAACAAGGGTAGCTATTTTCTTACCTCTAGGATCTTTTATAACCGGTAATTCATAAAACAATCTTTTCAAGGTAGGATGGGTGTGAATAAATCTTCTTTCAAGTTTAAGGACAAGTGCAGAAATAGCATCGGCATAATTATTAGTTTCTTTAAGTATAGGTGCATCATCAAAAGTCAAGGTCCCAATGTAATTAAAGAATTCTTGCATGACACTTTTTCCTATAACATTACCATGTCCCAACACAAAAGTTTTAGCATCAAGATTGGTACAACTTCCCTTTTTAGGAGTTTTACCATCATCGGTTTCCGCCATGCCAAAATCACTCATGATAACAAGTTTCAAGCAAACGAATAAGCAAACGAGAAAAAGGCAAAGGAAAAATATTTTTTTATTTTTGTAAAAACGTTTTAGAAGTGGGGGAGATGAAAACGAGAGGCAAATGGCAAATAAAGTAAATGCAAGGAGATGAGAGTTTGTGCAAAGGTACTTGATAAATGTTGATGGTGACTCCCCGGCAACGGCGCCAGAAATTCTTCCTGCTACTTGTAGCTTGCGTTGGTATTTCCCCGAAGAGGAAGGGATGATGCAGCACAGTAGAGATAAGTATTTCCCTCAATTATGAAACCAAGGTTATCGAACCAGTAGGAGAATCACACAACACCTAGTAAGCAGTACCTGCACACAAACAACAAATCCTTGCACCAACGCAAACAAGGGGTTGTCAATCCCTTGGCGGTAAGATTGCAAGATTAAATTGTATTTGATAGATTGATAGATTGCAGCAAAAATACTAAATAAAATAAATAAAAGAAAATGGCAGCAATATTTTTAGGGTTTTAGTAATATGATTTTGATAGACCCTGGGGCCATAGATTTCACTAGAGGCTTCTCTCGAGAAAATAGCATACGGTGGGTAGACAAATTACTGTTGGGCAATTGATAGAAAAGCAAATAATCATGATGATATCCAAGGCAATGATCATGTATATAGGCATTACGTCCAAGATTAGTAGACCGAGCCTGCATCTACTACTATTACTCCACACATCGATGGGCTATCCAGCATGCATCTAGTGAATTAAGTCCATAAGAATGGAGTAATGCCCTAAGAACGATGACATGATGTAGACAAGACAAACTCACGAATTAATAAACCCAATGAATAGATCCCATCTTTTTACCCTTAGTAGCAATGATACATACATGTCATGTCCCTTTCTGTCACTGGGATTGAGCACCGCAAGATCGAACCCACTACAAAGCACCTCTTCCCATGGCAAGATAAATCAACTTAGTTGGCCAAACCAAATCAATAGATCGGAGAAGAAATATGAGGCTATAATAATCATGCATAAAAGAGATCAGAGAAGACTCGAATAATATTCATGGATAATCTGATCATAAACTCACAATTCATCGGATCCCAACAAACACACCGCAAAGAAAGATTACATCGGATAGATCTCCAAGAACATCAAGGAGAACATTGTATTGAACATCAAAAAGAGAGAAGAAGCCATCTAGCTACTGCCTATGGACCCGAAGGTTTGTGGTAAACTACTCACGCATCATCGGAGAAGCAGCAAGGTTGATGTAGAGCCCCTCCGTGATCGATTCCCCCTCCGGCAGATTGCCGGAGAAGGACCCCAGATGGGATCTCTCTGGAACAGAGGCTTGCGGCGGCGTAAAAAGTATTTCGTGGACTCCCCTGAGGGTTTCTGATTTTTCTGGAATTAGGTCAAACGGAGCTTGGTGGGGCCGACGAGGCATCAGGGCGCGCCTGCCCCCCCCCCCCCCAGGCGCGCCCTGGTGGCTCGTGGGGCCCACCAAGGTCTTCTGGCCTCCCCTCGAAGCTTCTGGTATTCTTCTTTCCCAAGAAAAAATCTCCAAAAAGTTTTACTGTATTTGGACTTCGTTTGATATTGATTTTCCGTGAAACAAAAACAGGGCAGAAAACAACAACTGGCACTGGCACTAGGTTAATAGGTTAGTCTCCAAAAATAATATAAAATTGCTGTAAATGATTATAAAAACATCCAAGATTGATATTATAACAGCATGGAACGATCAAAAATTATAGATACATTGGAGACGTATCATCTGTGAGCGCTAACTACCTGAACCTCCTCCGAATCTGGTGTAGGCGAGCATGGCCAAGACATGATGGAATCGCCACTCTCATCGCTCAAACCACTGCGACTGGACATTTACCGCGACAATGCCCCTAAAGTTAGGTGTTCAGACGAGATTAAGGGAAAGGGTTCAGAAGCACTTGAATAAGTCGGATCAGGATCCGAGAGCTCACTAAGAAATGCGTGTGGCTGTCGATGGTTGTCTTTGATGGCAGAGCAAATCCAGATGGTGGGCAATGGGGGTGTGGCGGCGGCAGCTCTGTGTGCGGTATGTTGGCCTCGAGGGACAATGCGGGCAGAGAAATATTGCTCGTGCTGTGGCGGACGTGCACCGCCGCAGGCCGCTGGTCGGCACCGGAATCAAATCCGGCGATGCGGGCAAGCTGCGGCCATGGCTATGGCTGCTCTGTGGGGATAGTGCTCGGGGCTGTGCACGGTCGGCCGTTGACAAATGATAGAGAGAATATACCCCACCTGTCATATGCAACACCGGCCCACCTGTCATAAGCTGCCTCGGCCGCATCTGTCATAAGCTGCCTCGGCCCCACAAGTCAGGATCTCACCGCATCTGCACTGTGGGGAGAGAGTGGCCAGACCCCACCTGCCAGGGTATCAAGCGGCCCCACATGTCATAAGTTGCCTCGACCCACATGTCCGGATTCTACCGAGACATCACTGTGTGGAGAGAGAGGGGTCCGACCCCACCTGCCAGGGTATCACGCGGCCCCACATGTCATAAGCTGCATCGACCCCACATGCCAGGATTCTACTGTGTCAGCACTGTGGTGAGAGAGAGTGGACTGACCCCACCTGTCAGGATAACAAGCGGCCCCACTAGTCAGGAGATAACGGTCAAAGGCTATGACCGGACGAAAGTGCTCCGTTTGGGCTTTTGTGAGCAGGTGGTGGAGGGGGGAGGGCAAAAGTGAGTAGCATTAGTTGGGCGGGGCAAAACTGAGGAGAACTTAGCAACTAGGGGCACAGAAATAGAAATCCCTTTAAACTATATATCAGGGGTGTATTTGAGATATTATATGTGTATCACTATTAATTTGAATCATATTAATGAGTAAACTCCAGATATTGTCATGGTAATATGGCCAATTTGGCCTATCAGTGTGATATGGCATGATTTCTCTCTTGAGTGAACAATTTTTGCTTGTGCTACCTAGACTTTCGCTTATGCCTTAAGCGAGGCATTTGACCTTTGCCTAGTGCCTAAGTGTGCCTAAGCACCTCCTAGGTGTTGCATTTTCCAATGAAGTATCTTCCCCATGAGGATGGGAATGAGTCCAACACTCTCTCCACCATTGTTCTACACCTAAAAAGCTTGAGATCTCCCTTCCTGACCCTCACGTACTTTTAGGTAGAGCAAGAGGAGGTCCCAATCTACACTCACACCAAAGCAAAACTCTAGTTCATCAATTCCCCACGAGATCCTTCGTGAATCTTGTTACCCTTGGGTTTGTCAGGAACCCTAGATGGTTAGTGTTTCCCGGGAGCTACCCCTGGTGAGAGGGAAATTAATGATTCATTAACCAAGGTTCTCAAAGACTTAGGTGAGGCATCCGTTGTTGTGGGAGCATTGGTTATTCCTCACCTCTCCAATTCCCAAGAGTGTGAACTTCGGATTACATCTTCGTCTCCATCACTTTCGGTTGTGTCTAACCCTACGTTAATTGTGGTTATTATTTGCTTGCTTGTTTGCCTTGTGTAGCTTGATGGTTTGTTGTAACGCATCATACAGGGTGTATCACCTACTTGCATTTATAGAAAACTTACAATTCCCCACTCACCTCTAAAATCAACTAAGAAATATTTATTTGGGTAGTAGCTTATTCACTCCCCATTTAGTCGACACTTAGTGCATCTTTGATCCTTTAGATCATCGTCACTTGGAGGTGCTTGATTGACGGTGATGCCACCCCCACACTACTTGTACTATCCCATGTGAGTCATCATCAATTTGTTCGTCACTCCATCCTGCATCCCCTTCCCGCTTCCTTTTTGGTTGTCCACCGTGGTGAGACGACATCTTAGCCCTATGTGCATTTTGTGTAAATAATGTCCACAAAGTGAATGTACATGTATTATCCGTAATTGTTTGATGAAAAGGTGGCCAGGGATCCCCAAGAAAAAAAGATGAAAAGAAGGTGTCTTGTTTCAACTCTCGCATTTTATCTCATGTTGAGCAATAGGAATATCAAAGACTATTAAGATGGGTTTTGTGATGAATAAAAGGGGTGGATTCATTTTCTTAACTAATCTTATGTCCACACCCATGCTCGAGGCTCGAGGGAAAACCCAAGAGAGAAACTCATTTATGA
Organism: Elymus sibiricus; assembly: GCA_039707655.1. NCBI lineage: Eukaryota > Viridiplantae > Streptophyta > Magnoliopsida > Poales > Poaceae > Elymus > Elymus sibiricus. The sequence goes on along the minus strand of CM077666.1, from coordinate 195,383,938 downwards.
GAGCCCCTAAGAACCTACGTTATGCTTTCTGTTTTGATTGTATCCGGGTCACACCCAGAGGCTCCGGGTGAAACTCCATCAATTACATGCAGCCCATGGTCACCACCTAAATAAACACTCAAGTACTAGACTACTAGTACAACAGGCTAAACTAAATAACAACAAATAAGCCACACCATGTTTTACAAAACATCCATTGTAACAAACATACCGTCCTCTCTTTGAAGCCCTCATGAAGCTTGATGTAGAAGTGCTTGACATGCATTACATGGCCATTGTCGCACAAACCCTGGTGTCCAAACACTTTGCGCACTGCGATTCCAAAGCATTGATTCAGTAGAAAAAAGCATATGAATGTGATTTGAATGAGATTCGAAGAGATCGATGAAGGATTTACCTGCATTTTGTCTGGTTGAGTTCGCCAACCTAGGGTTTTGTGGGGGTCCTCGAGATGGTGGATGGTGATAGATGGTGATGCTCGTCTATGGAGATGATAGGTCGCAAAGGGTAGTGGCGATAGTCGTGGATGGGAGGCATCGGTGTGAGGCGCGATTTTGGAATTGGATAGCGAGTAGAGAGGGCTAAGTGAAGAAGAGGAGCGGCACTGACGTTGATGGGAGTTGAAAGAGCATGGTGCCCCCATGTTTGGTTTTGGTAATTGATGACAATCCCTATGGACTAATGGTTGCCTTGAGTTATATTTGAAGGGTTTGTCCATAGGCATTGCCTGAAGACCATTTGTTGGTTTCAAGGTTATTAGAAGGATATTATGTGTTGACCAATGTGCTATTCAAGGATTTATCCACAGATTGGTCATGTGAGAGTTGAGCATATTGCAAGCATGTCTTGAACAAGAAGATTGTGTGAACATTCATGTTTACCTTTAAGACATCATCTTAATGAAGAGAGTTGGAAAGATACAAGGTTGATCAAGACTAAGTACAAAGAGTGTTTTAAGTTGATCAACACACAAAGCGTAGAAGATGTACCGAGTGGGATCATGTGATCTCATGGTATGGTAAGCATTGTCCATTACGCTTTGCGTACTAAATCATGGTCTATGTGAGAGTTGTTTGTGGGGTTAGGTATGTTTCCATGGGCGTGCATCAAAAGGAAGATATCATATAACCCATGGAGGATGACATCAAGTGGCACTGGTGCAGCGACGTGCTATACAAACGGTTTTTACCCCCTTTCCGCGACAGAGTTTTAAACTGCCACCTTGCCTGTGTGTGCGATATGGGGGGTCCATCCCACACGACCCAGAAACCGTCAGTGATAGGGAGCACACAAGCATACGTTTCGCAGAACTAAGCGTATGCGATGCCCGCATCTTCCCCAAACACCCCGTCCTTGCTACTTGTGTGGGATGGCATTACCATCGCACGCGCTATTATATGCTACAACGTTTGCGATGCGCTCCCCATCACAAACAGTTCATGATTGTAAAGCATGTATGATAACGAGATTATCACACACATTTACTTTTCCTGTACCATATACGATTGGATATAAGAGTGCATATAGTTGTCCCTATAAAACTGTATGCGAAGCTTGAAAATATCCCACACGTTGCTCTGCCCATAAATGTTTGCAATATATAAAATGTCTCAAACGATTCATCCATAGTACCCGTGTCAGATGAAGGCCTATTGCACGCGTTCTTCTATGAGCAAACCATGTGTGGTAAGTACACTGTCACAAGCATTTAATAAGAAGGAACTGTGTGCGATGATGTTATTAATCTCACACATTTTTTCTTGGCTGATCGTGTGTGCAGTAGAGATTCATCACACACATACTGCTCTGAGAAACGTGTCTGATCTTGACTATTATCACAAATGTTTTGTTTTCGCAAACTGTGTGCAGTGTAATGGCCTGCAGAGCATAATTTATCCCTAATTTAGTCGTTGCATTTAAAATTCACATAATTTGAATTTGAAAGTAGGCAATCACTATTTCATATCGAATCATGTTTATTACAAATATAGGTTCAAGAACGAATGCATAATTCGATGCACATGTACATATACTGAAGAACTACAATTGCAGCAAGTAAAGAATGATGAACCACAGTTGTACTAAAGATGGTAAAGAGAGAGGTGAAAGACATTATGGTTGCTGGAGAAGGTGAAGCGGAATGCCCATATTGTGCCCTCCTCCATGCCTAATGCGCGTATGACTCTAGGCCAACCCCTTGTGATGGGCGCCCACCCATCCTTCACTGTCTTCATTAGGACTTCTCGATGCTCATTGCAGTCTCGATGAAATACTTTAACCTTCATTGCATGTCCACCAATCATGTACTTTGTGAGGTAATCTTGAGTAAACTGCTTTGGGAACCACTGCAAACGAAAAAGATTCAGACATTGTTGTCTAACAACTCATTACAGGCAGTAAAAAGGGAAGGCTACAGAGTTCATACTTACCATCGACTGTTGTGTTGGATAGAGCGTAAACAAATTGTTTAATTGCCATCATACGTATCTTTTTGCTAACAATCCTTATTAGTTTCCTCACTTGATGTTGGTTCATGAATATCTCATTGCCCCATATGCAAAAAGGGCCGAGGCGTGGATCTTTGCCGAGGATATATGTACCTACAAGCAACAAGTCAATATTAGAAGCTAAAAAGTGTCCAGGCGTGGATCTGTATGCACTACATTATGGAACGGAGGGAGTATAAGCCAAGGGATGAAACTAACCTCAGTAGAAAACGTCGGCCACTCCCGTTGTTGTCCTGTGGAATTACATGGAAAGGCATGATAAGTACAACATGCTTAACATCAACCAAATATAGCCATGGTAAACAACAACATCTCCAAATGATAGCTTGAATGTGTTGTTTTCAGCATGCTGTTAAAGCAGATAAAAAAATGGAAGGGAATGTTAACCACAATAGGCTTAACAGCGACCAAATATTGTAACTCAAACTGGTATTGTTGAAAATGAATAGAACGTAGCTGATATTTAAACATCACACTAGATAAATGTGTAAAACTGAAATAAAGCGCATGTGTTAACTACACCAGGCATAACAGGAACAAAATATAGCCGTTGAAACTGGTATTGATGAAATCGAACTGCACAGTTCATACTTGCATATAATGAACATCACATGGTGAATAGCTAAAATAAACAAGGGATATATGCTCACTATAACAACCAAATATAGCCATTGAAAACTGGACAAAGGTTCACTGTAACCAACCTAACAAGCAAATACAGATAAACAAGGCATCTGCTTGAAAACTGGACAAATGCTCACTACAACCAACCTAACAACCAAATACAGAGAAACAAGGCATCTACTCACTATAAACAACCAAATATAGCCATTCATGAAATCGAACTAGACAATTCATACTTAAACATCATATAGCCCTATTGAACATTACATTTTTACATAACTGAAATAATTAAACTATACACAGTTAAAACATCGCATGACAAAAGTTACTACAATAATGGGTACGAGTTGGCTAGCTAGAAAAAGTAAGATTTGCTGGTAGGATATTGCCTCACTTGTCATGGATGGGTTCCATCCACTTGGAAGAGCACAGACCTAGGGTGCGCTCCCTGATGTCGCAGATGGGCTGTTTCACCTTGGAAGAGCCATAGTGGGTGCCCTTCTCGTGGCCGTGGTCGATGAGATCTGACTTGGCAATGAGGATCCCAAGCCACCGCCGTAGAACGTGTCCTTCAGAAATGACAAATAGGGCTTGATGGCGTACAGGGATCACAAATCCTTGATCGCGAGGTGGAGGAGATCAGCGGCGAGGCCTTCGAAGAGATTGACGGCGGTTGAACCAGAGGCGTTGGGGATGGACCACTTGACCTGTGACATGGCCTAAGTGAAGCCGTCGCTGTCGACGAGCTTGATGTTGTAGCCGGCTGTCCTGAGATACAGGAATACGCGAGACCGTATACTTGAAGCCTTCGGCATGGAAACATAGTCAACGTCCTCGCCGGCTTCCGCGGCGAGGTGATCCTCCAGGATCGACAGGTCCGCACGAACGGTGGCCACCTCGCCATCATCTGGCGGAGAGGCCTTGATCGACCTCTTTTTTGCCGTACGCTCCTCGGGCTCCCCGGGATATCTGGTCGGGCTTAGGCTGCAACTATCTAGAGTAGGGGATGGAGATCTGGGGGGGAGGGGACACCGCAGGCCTCATCTAAAAACTCAGGGCGGCGAGGGTATGGGGATCGGTGTGTAACCTGAACTTATCTAAGCTAGGAGGCACATAGACCGGCAGAGGTTGGTGGTGGAGGGCGGCGGCGAGCTATGGTTCGAGCGGGGAAGGGGGAGGGGTGGGTGTGTGTGGACTATGGAGGGGGCGAGGTGGTGTTTGAGGATATGCCGCGGCTACTGAAAATTTTAGTAATGGTGGGTGGAGATGATGGTGGATGACGGAGGGCGACAGTTGAAATGCCTCGGCTACTGAAAATTTTACTATAAGGCCGGTGGTGGAGAAGTGAGGGCGATGGTTGAAATACCGCGGCAACTAAAATTTGGGTAATGGAATTGAAGTGGGGCGGGAGCAACCAAGATCGCACACGGTCCAAACATAATAATTGTGTACGATAATAAGGAAAAGCCGCGGAACCACCAATTTTTGCATCGCTCAAGGCGGGTAGATTTTTTTTTTAGATTTCTAGCTAGCTGGTTCATCGCACATGGTTCATCCTAATTTTCAGACGTAGACGTGGAATTCATCCTAAATTTCCAGTGCACATTACCCCTTTACCCTAGCTGGCGCTTGCGAGGTTGTGGCCAGTTGCCACAAGTGCACAGTGCTGATTTTACAGGGCATGAGCATCGCACACGGTTAGTCCGGTGCACTCGTGTCCGTTGCGTATACATTCACAAACCGTTTTTTCATCCGACTCGTCTGCTATTTTATATAGCACCATTTGGCAACAGAAAAATGCCAAAAAAGTGGCCCAAATATATATGTATGAAAAGGGTGGTGTGTGATGTTCAAATTACCAATGCACAACTTTGATGTGGCACATGATGCATATATATGCATGCATAAAAGCGTCCAGTGCGACAGAAAAGGGTTCATGACATGAACGTAGAATGCTGGCCCCTCCACTTCGTGCTGGAGCAGGGAATACTATATATGAACACATGTACATGACCTAGCTCAAACATTGTCTGGCATTTAGCCATGACCTGTCGTAACACAGCCAAGAGAATCTATCTTTTGGTCAAACCGGACCCTCTCGATGTCGGTCATGAGGGATAGACCGCATGGGCCCACTGGTGGGCGCGCCGTCGAAGATCAGGTGAGACGGGCCAGAATACCACCACCACCTGGCCGGAAGTGGCCATATATATATATATATATATATATATATAGGAAAAAGGTGGTGTGATGATTAAATACACAATTCCCAACTTTGATGTGGCACCTGCCTCAGAGACCGGAAAGCCCCCTTGGATATGTATAATGGCAGGTTAAGGTAGTAGCACTACAAAAAAACACTTCCGTGATGATACGTCTTTGTCACAGTAGGTCAAGTTTTCCGTCATGCATGTACATCCGTGACAATTTTATGACAGAATCAAGATAGTCATACCTGTGTTGTCGTAGAAGTGTTCCATGACAATACTGAAATTATCATCATGGAAGTGTCCACTTCCATGACGATAAATGTCGCTTCATGGAAGTGTTTTCGTCAAGGGTGACCGACACGTGGCATCGACTGTAACGGGTCGCCGTTAAGCTATCGGGTTCCAATTTGGATCCGATAACCCGTTAACAGCTCGGACCAATGGGGATTTTCCACGTGTAAAATTCTCATTCACCGGCGGATCCACGTGTCAGCTCGGCTTTGCGACAGATGTCATCCATTCATTGGACGAGATACGCCAATGATACGTCAACACATGGCACGGCCCAATAGTGGCCCATTCAGGTTAAACGGGCCGGCCCAGCCAAAGGCCCACAAGACTTTGTCAGATACTAGTGGACCAGCCCGTTAACAGCCTGCCATGTTTTGGGCCAAATTACGGCCCATATCAAATATGGCCCGTTAACAGTGCACTATGTTTTGGGCCCATCTATGGCCCGGTTTGTATTACAGCCTGTTAAAGGCCCGTTGAACTGTTTGATCGAGTTCAGCCCGATGATAGTTTGGGCCTGTTAGAGGCCCTTCGCGCAATTGGGCCGTTTTCAGCCCGGTTTCACTTTTGGCCATTTAACGGCCCGTGCGGCATTTGGGCCCATTTCTGGTGCAAGTGACTTTCGGGCTCTTAACGGCCCGTGCCGCATTTGGGTCCATTTCTGGTACAATTTACTTTCGGCCTTTTAACGGCCCGTGCAGCATTTTGGCCCATTTCTGCTCCAAGAGACTTTCGGCCTCTTAACGGCCCGTGGTCTTCGTGGATAAATTTAAGCCCACTCTGACTATCGGCCTGTTAAGGGCCCGTGAAATAATTGGGCCTAATTATGGCCCGCTTTGCACCCGGCCTACTTACAGCCCATCATGTTATTGGGCCAACCATGGCCCGGGATAAATTTTGGCCTGTGAACGGCCCGTCATATAATTGGGCCAATCATGGGCCGAGGTATATTTAGGCCTGCTGTCGGCCCGTGAATTATTCGGCACAATTCAGGCCCGATCTAATTTTCAGCCTGTTAAAAGCCCATGGTATTTTCTGGCCCAACTAAGGCACGCGGTTTACTCGGCCTGTTTAAGGCCCGAAACTACTTGGGCCCGGTTTACGTTCAGGCTTGCTAACGGCCCGAGATGATAATGGGCCCACGTTTGGACCCATATATAGAGTTGCGGGCCGGCCCGTTTGCGTAGTCTAATTTTTTTATATATAGCACTGACGGACCAATAACGTTTTGGCACATTGATCTCCGTCGAAGCTTACGGCCTAGCGACGATAGCATGTACAGTGAATAAATTCTTCTAAAAAAAGTAAATAAATTACAGCATAGTGACTACGAATAAACCTAGACTATACAATAATGAAATAACGGGATATTACATCGACTGGGTATCAAAGTTCGCTACCAGAGATAATAAAGCGCAACCAGACAGCGGATTACATACACTGGGCATCATAGGTCGCCACCAGTGCAAATAAACGCGCTGACAAAACATACAGAACCAACAGCTCTTCAACACAGTTAAGAAAGGTTAGGCCTGCACGGCAACTGCAGCGTAAGCAGCTGAGCAAACTGATGAGACTGTGCTTGTTTGATGCTTATATCCTCCAACTCTAGCTGCATAGCATCAATAGATGTCCTGTACTTTTGGTTAATCTTCGATAGAGGTTGGAGTTCCAGTATGAGTTGAACTGAAGCATGTCTTTCTGCTTGAATTTGAGACGGAAGAAGTCGAACAGATTCAGGCGGCGACTTCATCGAGCTTGTGTCACTGCTTATATTGAGTAACTTCGACAATACATCAAGACATGACTTTGGGGTTGTATCGCTATCCCCAAGATGTGTTGCCTTCACCCCTACAATATATGTTAGAGGGACAAGCAATGGGTTCGTCTCACTATCATTGTGGCAGTTCTTCCTGGCGTCAGTGATATCACCCTGAAAGAGAAACAAGCAGAGTGATAACAGGTTTTGCAAGTATAAGCATCAGTGCTGTCAATTCATCCCATTTATTAGTGGCAAATAAAGAGATACGGTTTAAAATAGCATTAACATAATAAGACATGGCAGGAAATGGCATTGTGCAGGAGTGGCCAGCTTAACCACAACACTAGATTACAGATCAAGAACACAAGCATACATGCAGTGCTAAAGAACGTATAAGCATCAATGGTGAGTGTACTGTCAATTTATCCCATTTCAGATTGGTAAATAAAGAGACAATTTAAATAACATTAACATAATATGGCATTGTTCATAGTTAAGACATGGCAGGATATGACATTGTGCTGGAGTTGGTAGTTTCACCACACCACTGGATTACAGATCAAGAACACAAGCATACATGCAGTGCTAAAGAAGATCACTTGCTATGTTTAGTTTAATTTACATGGTACTCCCTCCATTCCACAATGTAGTGCGCCCACACTTCCCGAGATCTAAGTTTGACCATAAATTTAACCAACGAGACCGACTGCGGCGCGAGCAAAAAATATACCAGTGAATTCGCTATTTCGATACGAAGTCACTTCTAGGTTGTGCAACTAAAAACTGAAATTGAGAAGGACAAACTTATGTTTATGAAATTCTTCGTAATAAACTTTAAACATGCAAATTGATGCAAACGACAAAAATAAACAGTAGTAACAGAAATAGCTATCCAAATATACACAACAAAGTTTGAAGGCTCGAGAAGGACAAACTTACATTAGTAGTGAAGAGCGGCTCTATAAAGCCCTTCTCCATGTTGATTGGGGGGGGGGGATTTCAAGAAGTTTACCAAAGAGTGTTCTTCATAAGCATTGCCTTTATTCTACATTTTGTTAAGAGTAAATATAGATGTGATAATATAGGAACAAATGGAGATTATTTAAGCTAAGATGCAGAGTGATGCTACATCATGAACTAACATACAGGCAAAAGGTACTGACAAGAGCAATGCAGAGCTAAACTTCTTCAGTAGCATTGGTTTTATTCAACATTTTAGTAAGAGTAAATATAGATCTGATGTGTACAAAATCGAGGGCAAGGAAAATAAGCTGCAAAGTGATGGTACATGAACAACTAGCTGACAATATAAGTGCAGTGATAAAGGACAACAGATACTTAGAAGAACAATGCAGAGCTAAACTTCTTCATAAGCATTGGGTTTATTCTACATTAATGTAAGCATTAATATAGATCTGATAATTTGGAGCGAACAGTGGATAAGCAAGCTATCATGCACACTGATGTCACATAATCAACCGGGTATGAATGTAAGTACACGGATACAGGACAAGAGGTGGTAACAAGAGCAAAGCAGCGAGCAGCATAGTTGCAATATCCTAGGTTTTGTGGCGCTGATTCTATCACCAATATAAGTGGGGTGCTATATGATTTCTACGGTACCACAACCTTTTTCAAGGACTTTGCTTTTACTCCTTCGGGTTCTGCGGTCACCCTCTTCCTTTTGGATGTCTGATACACAAGAACAACATTTGAATGGAAAAACATGGTATGATGACAAATGGAATAGGTATTGATAATGGATGGGCATGGCATCTTCACATATATGATGAGTAAACTAAGTAGATGGCGGTGCAACGAAGTAGAAGAAATGCAAGACACCTTATGCAAGATACGTGCAAGCAATAAAACCTTGCCAAATTAGAACCCAGGCACCTTGTTGGCTGAACAAGATAGGCCATCTTCCTTTGACTCCTTGAGCTCAGAATAGTCGTTAGGATCATATTTTGAACACGAATTTATAGGTGGGGAGCGTGTGGGTTTCATTGCATCCAGAATGGAACTCAATCCCTTGATGCCAAGTTTGTTAGCCATTGCACTATTCCGCAATATTCTTCTGCTGTGCGCATTCTCATATTCATTGTGATTATGTTCACTATCTGAGAAGCATAAAACATAAATAGTAGTGAGATTATCTGTGTAATGCAGAGGATGTACTAATATAATAGGGGCTCCCTGTAAACCCTTGTGTGCTATCACTGGATTCTGATGAGAGAGCCCATGTGTTCTGTAATTTGGTGCATACATTAATATAATCTGGCACAACTACACAAAAAATAGGCTCCCTATTGGGAGCTCCAGAGTTAAGGATAGTTGGCAGATGATAGGTTTCAAAATATATAGTAAAGAAAGTTTGTTGCCAAACCATGATAACAAGAGCGCATAGAGAAATAGTATTCCCTCATGTCTCTATATGTGCCGCACATGCATTTCAAAACTCACGTACTAACATTAGCTGACCAATTAAATGTAAGCTTTGGAAATATGAGTGGCATGTAGTTTAGCTTGAAGGATGGAGTGCTTCTAGTACGATACAAAGGCACTAGGCAGATCGCAGTGTAGATAAAAGGGGGACACCATAAGCATCATAAATAAATCAGGAAAGTAGAACTGGCTGGAAAACATGCGGTTATATTGCCGCTACTAATCGAAACCCTACCGATCACCTATAGGCCAGCTCTATTCACTTGAAGGCGCACTACTGTTACTATCAGTCTAGTCTCTCAAAGGCCACACGGCTCCCAGCATTTCATGGATATTATGGCAGACCAACTCAAAGTGTTGAAAGCATCTAGCAGAAGCGGCCCAATAGACCTGTCGACTGCAGATGTCACTGATCCCCTTCCTGACAAGGAACATACTATACTTATTAAAGAAGAACAGAAGAGGAACATGTTAAAGAATAGAAGAGGAAGCATATTATGGAGATTCCGCTTCTTTCTATACAATGTTGGTTGCCCACCCATGATGAATCAGAGCGCCCAAAGAAATGCTATTCCCTGGTGTCTCTCTACATGTGGCCACATGCATTTGGAAACTCAAGTGGGAGCATTAGCTGACCAATTAAATGTGTGTCTGTTAACTAATATCAGTATCATATCACATTCATATTTGAACAACTAAGCTTTGGAATTATGATTGTTGTGTTGTTTAGCTTCAAGGGTGGACTGCTGCTAGTACCAGACAAAGCACCTACGCAGATCATAGTGTATATATAATGGGAAAACCCTAAGCATCACAAGTAAAATCAGGAAAGTGGAACTTGCTGGAAAATATGGGCTAGTATTGCCGGTAAGGCTAAAAAGGCTTCGGATACCAGCTCTCTTCAACTGAAGGCACAATACTGTTACTATCAGTCTAACTCTCAAAGGTGACACAGCTCCCAGCATTTCCTGGATATTATGGCAGACCAACATGAAGAGTTGAAAGCATCCATCACAAGCGACCGAATAGACCTGTATACTGCAAATGTCCCTGCTCCTCTTCACTATGAGGAACATACTGTACTACTATACTTATTAAAGAAGAACAGAAGAGGAACATGTTAAAGAAGAGCAAGCATAAAGAATGTTAAAGAAGAGGAACATGTTAAAGAAGATTTTGGATAATAAAATGTTCGTTGCCCACCCATGATGAACCAGAGCGCATAAAGAATGCAACTCCCTGCTGTCTCTCTATATGTGGCGCACGTGCTTATCGAACAAAAGAAGGAACATTAGCTGACCAATTAAACAGTCTCTATTTTAGTAATATCAGCATCATATCAGATTCGTATTTGAACAACTAAGTTTGGAATTATGAGTGGCATGTTGTTTAGCTTGATGGGTCGAGGAGCAGTGCTAGCACGTCACGAAGCACCTACAATGATGGTACTGAATATAAAGGGAATGGCTACATGCAAGTCGCCTGACTTTCATCATTTGGGTCAGTCGACCATTTCAGGCGGTTGGATGAAGATCCTACATCTCCTAACCCTTCTTCTTCCTTACCTCTTCTTCTTCCCCAACTGACCACCGCACGGGCCGCCGCCCGAACCACCGGCCCCCGCCCCCGCGGCCGACGGCGCTCCCGCGACCGGCTCGCCGCCCCGCCCTCCCCTGACCGCCCCCACCACCGCGCCCACCCAAAACCCTAAGATAGATAATGGAGTACCCCCCAGCGAGCCCTTTCCTTATCCTTCCTTCCCTACGGCGAACTCCGACGAACTCTCAAAAATCGACTGACCCCAATTTGAAATTCAGTCGACTGTCATTTAGCTAGTGTGGAATATAAAAGGGGAAAACCATAAACATTGTGAGTATAGTGTTGAGTGTGCCATGGCGGATCTGAAGGTGCAAACCGTACAAAGGCTACTTGGCAACCAATGTTTCCTTTCAACTAACAAGTAAGATTCTAAGAGATGGACAAGAAATCACAGTAAAGCAGTGGCGATCTATTTTCTTTCCGAGATAAATAACTTGTGCAGATACAAAAGAGTACCGCCTCTTGTGCGGCGCCGTGTAAGCATCTGCTGAGACGTCGAGGGTGCTACAGTAGCGATGGCTGTCGGCGGCATGGAAGCAGACCTGGGAGGGCAGACGGTGGCGGCGGGGGATATGTCCCGTCGCGGTGGATGAGACGGTTGTAGGAGCGGCCCCGGCAAGGTGGACGACAGTGCGGATGAAGCGAGAGGACACGATGCAAGGATCCTAGTCCAGAGCTGTGGATGAGAGACGTCGATCTCTTGTAATGGACGACGGCGTCGGGGTATCAGTTCCGACATGGTGGAGGAGGACGGCGGTGGATGGGGTGGCGGACGGAGGAGGCTGGGGTGGAGAGGGTGTTTTGGCGCCCACGGAGTACGAATGGGGAAATGGAGGGAGAGAGGTAGGGGGAACCATGTCTTTGGGACGCGCTTGTCTCAAATGCGGGGAAAGTTACAAACTTAGCCCCCGTTTAAAATTTTAGACATCAGAGCAATATTGGTCGGTTGGGGATAGGACGGTAATCTCGCATACCCCGAATATTTGCCGAGATCGATTTCGGCCGAGGAGAGTTTGTTTTGGCACCCACTGTTGGCGCCCACCGTGTATGAATCGGGGTGAGAGGCGATTTCGGCCATGCAGAGACTGTGTTTTGGCGCCCACCGTGTATGAATCAGGGTGAGAGGCGGTTATGTCACGTTTGACTGAAATTACAAAGCTACCCCTATCGAGGCCTATAGAAATTGAGCCGATAGGCTTTGCGTGTCAGGGATAGGCAGTAATGGAAAATTTTCATCTCCCAAAATTTCTTTTCGGGCGGTTACGGCCGAGGAGGGACTGGGTGTTTTGCCGCTTCGTTCAAATTTTAGGAGAAAGTAAGTTTCACGTTTGCAGTGCCAACTTAATTCGAATCCATTTTGTATTCTTTTTTTTCTGGGCAGGATCCAAGATATTTTATACTGCATCGCACATGATTCTTGCTAATGAACTGTTTGTGGTGTACTTGATTTTTTCATTTTGATTTGAAAGACAAAATGGGGTTACGACAGGAAAGGTCGGTGTTTGAATTGCTAGAACATTTATTGGCAGTGAACATGCAACTATAGGAGTGTCGTGCTAAAATTTGGAATTATTCCGGGTTCGTTTGGCCTTTTTATACATTAATTGAGTTTTCCAGGCATTTAATGTGCATGATTCAAATTTGAACTACATGCACATGCTACAGTGCACCAAAATGGGTTGAAAAATCGTATATGTGTCGTTAGGTGAATGTTTGGGTCCCATACAAGAAATCGGAGTGAATTTCAAACATCTGGGCGTCGTGACTCGGGTGAAACATTGATAAAATTGGTTTTTAAATTCATGTAACTCCAAAAATTGCCTAAACATTACGGAACTTGGCATGGTGTCTTGAGATTGCACCAACATGCAGTGGTAAATTTTTAGTTCGATTTGGGACAAGTTTTGGTATAAGCTTCTTACAAACAGGAGCTTCTCTCAAGAAGGCTCATGGTTCTGATACGGAACGTGTCACCTTTGTGGGCGAAACGACATACGCTACCTCTTCCTGCCTTGATTTTTTTTACATAGGCAACATAGACCAATAGGAGTGTTGCGCTAAAATTTGGAATTATTCCGGGTTCGTTTGGCCTTTTTATACATTAATTGAGTTTCTAGGCATTTAATGTGCATAATACAAATTTGAACAACAGTGCACCAAAATGGGTTGAAAAATCGTATATGTGTCCTTGGTGAATGTTTAGGTCCCATACAAGAAATGGGAATGAATTTCAAACATCTGGGCGTCGTGGCTCGGCCGAAAACATTGAGAAACTTGGTTTTTAAATTCCTGTAAATCCAAAAATTGCCTAAAAATCATGGAACTTGGCATGATGTCTTGACATGGCACCAACATGCTATGGTCAAAATTTTGTTCGATTTGGAACAAGTTTTGGTATAAGCTTCTTACAAACCGGAGCTTCTCTCAAGAATGCTCATGGCTTCGATAGGGAATGTGTCACCTTTGTGGCTTTTGGTGGGGGAGGGGGTGGGGACCTAGATATTTCAGCGGTTGCCGAAATTTTACGAACGGTGCAGCGAATAATTGGCGCGCAAGTGTGGTTGACGCGCGGCCGGTGGACTATAGCCGATGAACCTTCCGACGTAAGCCATACATGAGGGAGCCCCAAAATATTTTATACAGCATCACACATGATTCTTGCTAACAAACTGTTTGTGGTGTACTTGATTTTTTCATTTTGATTTGAAAGACAAAATGGGGTTACGGCAGGAAAAGGTCGCTGTTTGAATTGCTAGAACATTTATCTGCAGTGAACATGCAACTATTGGAGTGTCGTGCTAAAATTTGGAATTATTCCGGGTTTGTTTGGCATTTTTATACATTAATTGAGTTTTCTAGGCATTTAATGTGCATAATTCAAATTTGAACTACAGGCACATGCTCCAGTGCACCAAAATGGGTTGAAAAATCATATATGTGTCCTTGGGTGAATGTTTCGGTCCCATACAATAAATGGGAGTTAATTTCAAACATCTGGGCGTCGTGGCTCGGTCGAAAACATTGAGAAACTTGGTTTTAAAATTTCTGTAAATCCAAAAATTGCCTAAAAATCACGAAACTTGGCATGGTGTCTTGACATGGCACCAACATGCTGTGGTAAAATTTTTGTTCGATTTGGGACAAGTTTTGGTATAAGCTTCTTACAAACCGGAGCTTCTCTCAAGAAGGCTCATGGTTCCGATAGGGGATGTGTCACCTTTGTGAGCGAAACAACAAACGCTGCCTCTTCCTGCCTTGATTTTGTTTACAGAGGCAACAAAGACCAATAGGAGTGTCGTGCTAAAATTTGGAATTATTCTGGGTTCATTTGGCCTTTTTTATACATTATTTGAGTTTCTAGGCATTTAATGTGCATAATTCAAATTTGAACTACATGCACATGCTCCAGTGCACCAAAATGGGTTGAAAATCGTATATGTGTCCTTGGGTGAATGTTTAGGTCCCATACAAGAAATGGGAATGAATTTCAAACATCTGGGCGTCGTGGCTCGGCCGAAAACATTGAGAAACTTGGTTTTTAAAATCCTGTAAATCCAAAAATTGCCTAAAAATCATGGAACTTGGCATGGTGTCTTGACATGGCACCAACATGATGTGGTAAATTTTTTGTTTGATTTGGGACAAGTTTTGGTCTAAGCTTCTTACAAAACGGAGCTTCTCTCAAGAAGGCTCATGGTTCCGATAGGGGATGTGTCACCTTTATGGGCGAAACGACATACGCTGCCTCTTCCTGCCTTGATTTTTTTTACAGAGGCAACAAAGACCAATAGGAGTGTCGTGCTAAAATTTGGAATTATTTTGGGTTTGTTTGGCCTTTTTTATACATTTATTGAGTTTCCTAGGCAATGTGCATAATTCAAATTTGAACTACATGCACATGCTCCAGTGCACCAAAATGGGTTGAAAAATCGTATATGTGTACTTGGGTGAATGTTTAGGTCCCATACAAGAAATGGGAATGAATTTCAAACATCTGGGCATCGTGGCTCGGCCGAAAACATTGACAAACTTGGTTTCTAAATTCCTGTAAATCCAAAACTTGCCTGAAAATCATGAAACTTGGCATGTTGCCTTGACATGGCACCAACATGCTGTGGTAAAAAATTTGTCCAACTTTTTGAAGGCGCACAGATTAACAACCAACAAAGTCATTTTGGAACAAAGAGCTGCCATGTTACAATCGGAAACACAAGTGTTATTCAAACCGTGGGCGTTGTACTAACCATTTGCGTGCCACCACGCATCCCCATTTTTATTGGCTAGGAGGCACCGTGCGGGGTACTCCCTCCGTGCGTAGGGCACCTAAGGCGCTGCACTGTGATTTAGGCGTGTGAAGATTGGCTGTGATAACTAATGTAATCCGCGCTGAAAAATCTCGTCAATTGAGCCGATTAATTACTAATCCTTCGCATGCAGTTACCACCGAGCAATGCTAGACTCACGGGGAGGATTTTTACAGACTTTACGGAGTAGCAAACGTGGAGGATTAGGATTGGATTTAGGCGGTGGGAAGGGGCCCACCACCCTGAAAATCAGGGGGCTCTAGTTTGATTAGTTGGAAGATGCCCGTATTAGCCCCGTAAAGGCCCGTGAGTGTAGCATTTTTGGTTACCACCCACTTCTCACGCCCACCCTTCATAAATTTAGGTGTTGGGTAGCAAATCAGCATGCAGTACAAGGTGCATGCACAACCTAGGGACCAGAGGGAGACGTGTATCGAGGCATGTAACCAGAATTATTTACTATGTGATTTAAAAGGCTGGGCATGGAGAGTGGGTCGAACGAGGCATGCAGACCGCTCTATGCACCTGGAGGGAGGGAGTAGCTATTTGAGTAGACGGGAGGCGTGGAGCAGACCGTTGCGCGGGCTCACCGGGAGGCAAGCCCTTTGACCTCCATCCGCCGCCCACCTCGCTCCCAACTTCTCCATTAATGGCGCCCGAGCCCCTGTTTTAATGGCGTGGCTAGGCCTCAGTCGACTGAGATTTAAGAGAGAGAAAAGAAAATCTGAAAAGAAAATTTTGCACGGATCTTGATGTAAGATCTCAAGGACATAGCATCGACTGAGACTTAGCAAGATTGATATATATGATGACGATGGCAATGGATAATAATAATTGTCTTACATATCCAGGAAGATAATTAAAGATGCCACATACGGCAATGCCCGAAAGACACAAGGGCAAAACAAGGAAGACACGGACAACGATCTGGGTCGCTGCTCTCTACTTCACCTCGATCTACTCTGCCATCTTCATCATTTCGTCCACCTTGATCTCTTTCACGTCCTCAATACGTCGCTTGCGAGCATCCACGGATCCCTCCAGGAGCATTTCACACTCCATGCGGAGCTTAGCATTCTTGTCCATAAGTTTCCTAACCATGACGGCCGTCTTCTTCAACACGGCAGTTGTCTCCTTGTGCTGCTTCGCCCTCATCAGGTCACGCTCGGTGCGGAGCCTCACCTTGTCACCCCTTAGTCCGCGGATGACGCCGGTCGACTTATCCAACGCGGCATAGCTCTCCTCCTATAGCTTCGCCCAGCGGGGGATGTCATCGTCCATCAGCTTATTGAGCATAGCGCGCATGCGCCTGTGAGAGCCCTCGAGTGCCCGTGATAGATCCATCCAGGCCGCCGCGATGCGGCAGGACCTCTCTGCTGCTTCTGCGGCATGGCGGGACATCTGTGCCACTTCCGCGGTGCGGCCGGACCACTCTGCTGCTTCGGCGGTGTGGCGGGACCTCAGTGCTGCTTCGGTCGCGCGGCGGGACCTCTCGGCTGATATCGCAGTGAGGCGGGACATCTCTGCTGCGTCGCTCGCCGCTCCGTGGTCATTTCTCGACCAAGAACTCCTCCCACGGGCCATGGCAGACGCAAGGAAGGACGAAGACTTGTTTGTTTGTTGATGAGGAATTGAGGAGGAATATTTCCTGGGGGGTCTCTCCAGTGCGGTGTGGTCGTAGTTGCAAGTTGACGCCCCTTGAGATGCCGACGTTGAGGGGCACTCGAATTTTGTCCGATGAGTAGGTCAGTGATGAGTTTGATCACGTAAATGTATTCTAAAGACTACTTCCGTGTTCCATTTCATAATTACCCCGCTGCCCACTGTTGCACAGGTTAGGCTTGGTGCCAATGGAGATTGACTTGTATACATACGAGAGGGTACCAACATCAATTTGCACAACATTCACACCGGTGAGACCGTTCCCGTTGAACCTTTGTCCAACATTGGGATCGGCCATCCAATGGGGCACCTCCTGAATTGGTACAATGGAACCATGGTGCGTTTGAAGAAGATAGCAATCCCGGAAGCCCCGACAAGGTCGTGCGGCAACAAAGATTACTCTCTCATCGCGGTGTTCGACATCGCGATTGCTTTCACGAAACATCCTGCACGTGGCGGTCAAAGCTGGACCATGCTGTCTGCGGCCGATTTGTTGCCGTACGAGTACGAAGACGCCATGCTCCTTTTAAACCGCATCTTCGCGGTGACAAACCAGGGGACTTGTTTCGTATGGGATACATCCTACGGTATACTCCCTCTCTTTCGGTTTAATATGTTTAGTTTTTCCATTTTATAAGTTTTAAATTTATTGCTCCACATCACATGTTCAAATTTCAAGGTGCATTAAGTCATTGCATGCAGGGAAAAGTCATCCCCCGATCAAAATCAGATCGCTGATCGTGGATGTGCACGGGCCATTCGGTCTCACTTGGAACCTTGTAACTGACGACACCCAGTTGGGACGTACTATCTTAGCAGTCGTTACCCATGGTACCATTGAAGGGCAGCAAGGTGCCATGATCTATCACGATCGGACCCTGATCATGTACCCAGGTAATCTATTATCTCCGATCTAAGACTAGTAGAGCCAGGAGTTAGAGTTTACTATCTTATTGCCATGTCATCTTATAACATTTCAGTACATGTCTCGCTATACTCCATGAGGAGTAGTTCTTTTCTTTTTTTGATTGATTGGGATAGTCATCGACGCAACATTATAATACAAGTTATAATTAGCAATTTCAATTCCGCAATGTACTGGCTAGTAAGCCTGAATCCCATCTAATAAAAAAAGTACTACTACTACTACTACTAGTACTCCTCCTACTTTAATTAATATACATCGCCCACGTCACACTCTCAAATTGTTTCTTCTAGCCCGTGCCGCAGCTGGCTTTAATCTACTCCTACTAGACTTCTTCCCTTCCCTATCATAGAAATAAGCAAATATAGAATATATTATTTTAATCCTTATCCTCTGCTTACGTCACCTTATTGTGCTTGCTGCACAACATTTATCCTGCATGGACCTTAACCATGCTCGTCACCATGTGTCCAGGTTTGAGATGCCAGGTGTACCAGATGAACGACTGCGTGTTCGACCCCCATGATGCTACCTGTGCGCGGAGGAACACACTTGGAGAGTACTCGGTTTTCATTGGGGACAGCTACTCCATAGTGAAAACGATGCCACCTTCCGTGCACGACGCCGACGGCCTGCCGTTCATGAAGAGTGGGTGCGTTTTCATTGCGCACCGCCGGATTAATATCTTGAATGCCCCTATCCCTGACTTATGCCATTTCAGCTTGGATGAGTCTCCATTGTGGGAGCCACACTAAAAAGCTGCGATGATATGTATTCATGTTGCCCTCCGTTATGGATCGTGCCATCTATGAAGAACACCTGGGACTGGAACTACGAAACGGACATGTACCCAGGCACCTACGAACCTGAGTAATGTACCGCAGTAAATATAGGTGAAGTAGCCAGGCACAAATAGTATGAACCTGCGTGGCATGTTGGCATTTGCCTTTTAGAACTTACTAGCACTAAATATTACATGCAATGCACGTTGATATTATGATGTACGTGCCTAAGTACTCTACTATATTAATTGTAGGCACATACTCCGTATTAGGTTGGATATTTGTTTACGTATATGGTCCGAGACCTTCCAACTAGACACGTCTGTCTCTCTGGGTCACACTTTGTATCGTTATGTACTACGTGTAGTCTCCGACCCTACAACTACACAGTCAAGTCACGCTCAAAGAAAAACTGGACGGTCATATCACCTGTGCTGCCGTGTTTCGCGCTCCTCCCTCGTAGAGTGGAGACGCTTGCTTCCATAAAAATGGAGGAAGGGGAGACGCCCTCCCACACTGTTCCTGTCCTCATCCTTTCGCTGACGTGTGGGACATCCAGCACGTGCCAAGCAGCAATTTATCCACGTATCTTGATCTCTAGGCTACGTGGCGGACTTAAGACAAGTTTGCCGTATGAAGCACTGCACACCAAGCAGCAGGCGTGGTGAGCAATCTTCAAATCATCAAGTCATTAAATAAAAACAGTATATGAACCACTGCACATGCAAGTTCACTGTGCTGCCGTGTTTCGCACTCCTCTGTCATAACAGTAGAAACGCTAAAAATAAGAAATAAATATAGAACATCAGTGACACTCTACCGCACGATTTCCTTGCTTCTCCTCCATAGCGGGTAGAATACTTTCATTAGTCGACATGTGGGATATCCACCATTTGGGTCCACTTGCCATGCACCAAAATTATAGTGCATCACGTAGAACTGCAGGGGAGACTCACCCAGCCATAGCGCCGTAGTAATAATGACTAATGAGCCGTCAAATCAGAAGGCCCCACCTATCCAACTATAAGTTGCTCGGACGAAGCAACCATCATTTCACTCTTTGTTGAATCCGCTTCTTCTAGAAAGCTACTGTAGCATCAATACCGCTAGCACACGCCAAGACTGGATGGCACTATGGCAGCACAGGATATGAACATGGTCCTTGACGTGAAGGGAGGATGGTTCCAGAAAATAATATTCGCTCACTCGTCTTTTCTAACCGGGTTTTGCATCGATCGTTCATATGAAGGTGCTAAACCAAGTGTTGCACTTATAAGTTCAAAACGAGAAAGTGGACCACTCACGGCACGCATGTCGCGTTCGGCCCGTCGCTCAACACGCTTCCTCACGGCATATCACTGACACATGGGAACGTATGTGAGGAAACCGACTAAGCCAAATTAGCCTGCCTAACGCGCGGGAAAGCCCCGCGCTTGTCTTTTCTATCTGGATTTCTACCGATCGATCGCAAGAGCAAGCGAAAGATAATGTTACACTTTACAAGTTCAAAAGGAAAAGGATGCACACTTAAAGCACGCCTGTCGCGTTCACGTCGCACCCCCACGGTCGGTCTGGCACGCCACTCACACTACAAAAAAAAGACACATCCGTGACATTATGGCCCGAACGAAAACTTTTTCTGTCATGGTTGTGACACTTCTATGACAATAATTGTGACAAAAACATGTATCATCATAGATGTGGTGGGCTCCTACTTCTATGACAAAAAATTATGACAGAAAATGAGCTTTTCGTCCTGGGCGGGCTGGAGACGCAGCCGCATGACATTCTTTGGGCCGCTCATGACGTAAAAAATCATGTTAGAAGTGAGGCCGAGGAAATATTCGGGGAATTCCCGGTTACGGTGGGTGGTCGGGACCGAGCAATGCAGTGTGGTTTACGCATTTCTCTCATACGCGCGCGTGTGTGCGAGGCATTCGCTAACTGAGCCCGAGCGAGGCGTTCGCTTACTGAACCCGAGCGATCGCACTAGCTAGCTACGTACTGAAGCCGATCGATCCCTTCGCTGCTAACTGAACCCGAGCGATTCCTTTGCTGCTAACTGAACCCGAGCAATTCCTTCGCTGCTAACTAAAGCCGGTTGAGCTCTCGGCCCGTACGTGCGAGACGTAACCAGTTGGGTTGCCTCTCGATGAACAGTGCCTGTTGCTGCCGCGCGCGCGATACATAGAATGAGTCGAGACGCATCGATCGAGCCCCTTGCGCGAGATGTGGTGAGTTGACCTAGCCGGTTGGTTGGCTGTGGATGAACAGTTCCTGTTGCTGCCGCCCACTCTTACGCCCCACCCCAGCCGGTGGGTTGGCTGTGGATGAACAGTACGTTGGCTGTGTGAAGGTGGCTGGCGCTGGATGAACAGGACCCCGAGGAGGCCAGTCGGTTGGGGGTGGATGAACAGGACCCCCGTGGAGGCTGGATGAACAGTAGCCAGTGGAGGCTGGAGGAAACCGTTTCGACCGTAGGCAGTTGGGGAGAAGTCCGTTTTCTCCATTTTGCGGTACGCCAGAGCCCTCCCAATCAACAGGACCCCGTTTCGACCGTAGGCGCTCGAACAGAAGTCCGTTTCCTCCGTTTTGCGGTACGCCAGACCCCCAGTCGATGAACATGACCCCGTTTCGACCGTAGGCGCTCAAACAGAAGGCTGTTTCCTCTGTTTTGCGATACGCCACACCCCGAGTCGATGAACAGGACCCCGTTACGGCTGTTCCGTCCAAGCCGGTTGGCTCCCGATGAACAGGATGCGTTCTGACCTAGTCGCTTGGCTCCTGATGAACACGACGTTGTTTCCTCCGTTTCGACCCAGCCGGTTGGCTGCCGATGAATAGGAGGTCATTCCCGCCGTCCGTTGCCTCTCTCCATGTACATGAGCGGTGGCCGTACGTATGCTCGAGTATGCGTTCGAGACCCCACCCATATATGTATGTACGTGGTCGTATTTTTTGCTGTGAGGCTGTACGTATGTGTACACAATTTAGACGGGGCTGCCTGAACTGCTACGTCGGGGGCACTACTATGACACATGTCGCTCCTTACACGCCCACGGTTCATCGTTGCAGAAAGACCGATCAACCAGTATGTACGTACACGTTCATGACCAGACAGACAACGCTACGTACGCTTCGACCGGGTGGGTCCCTCCTGTGAGGGAGGATAAGGAGGCACTTCCTTGCGTGCAAAGATATAGCAGGTGGGTCCCAGCTGTCAAGGGGAGGAATCATTTTTTTTTGCGCGTAATAAGGAGGCTCTTCCTTGCGTGCGAAGATGTAGCTAGTGGGTCCAGCTGTCAGCCTCACCGCGTACAGTCCTCTTCCGATGGCTGTCGTTCATTGATCACGTTGACTACACCGCGCCGCGAGCACCAAGGCGGTGACGACGGCGAGGCCTAGGAAGGGAACGACGCGGAGCCGGGGAAGACGCGGCAGTGGATGCCCACGCGGATGTGAGTACGAGGTTGACTGGTTCGGCTGCGGTATGAGGCTGCCATCGACGGAGAATAATAGGGGATGTGAGTGAGTAGAGGGAAGGCCTGGCCAGCGGTGGGAGTAGGGTGGGGCGGTGAGGCCTGCGTGGTAGCACAGCCGGCCACGGGAGGCAGGAGCAGGCGGTCCCGCCGGCGCTGGTTTGGGCGGCTGGAGCAAGAAGATCAGAGATTGAAGAAGCAGCACAGCATCCAACGGTCACTGCTG
This sequence comes from Elymus sibiricus, assembly GCA_039707655.1. Taxonomy (NCBI): domain Eukaryota; kingdom Viridiplantae; phylum Streptophyta; class Magnoliopsida; order Poales; family Poaceae; genus Elymus; species Elymus sibiricus. The sequence goes on along the minus strand of CM077666.1, from coordinate 195,361,122 downwards.
CTAGAATCGTTTGTTGACTAAGTTGACGAAGCCCTACGTACGCGTCAACCTAGTAGGCCCACAAGTCAGCCTCCCAATCTGATGGGTCCCACTTGTCATTGGTAGGAATAATTTTTTTCGCGTAATAAGGAGGCACTTCCTTCCGTTTGAAGATATGGCTGGCGGGTCCCAGCTATCAGGGGGAGGAATCATTTTTTCACGTAATAAGGAGAAACTTGCTTGTGTGCGGCCATGGACCATGTGGGTCCCTACTGTCAGCCTCTCCACGTACATCCCTCTTCCGATGGCTGTCGTTTGTTGACCACGTTGACCATGCCACGCCGAGAGCACCAATGCGGTGGACGACGGCGAGGCCCGGGAAGGGAACGACCCGGAGCTAGAGAAGCCATAGCAGTGGATGCCCATGCCGAGGGGAGTACGAGGGTTGACTGGTTCGGCCGCGGTGTGAGGCCTGTGTCGCCGGAGAATAACATGAGGTGTGGGTGAGTAGAGGGATGACCTGGCCAGCAGTGCGAGTAGGAGGGGGCGGTGAGGCCTGCGCGGCAGCACAACCGGCCACGGGAGGCGGGAGCAGGCGGTCCCGCTGGCGCTGGATGGGCGGCTGGAGCAAGAAGATCAGAGATTGAAGAAGCACGACGGCCGTTGGATTGACATCCAATGGTCACTTCTGCTAGAATCGTTTGTTGACTAATATATAATAAGTAAAGAATTCTTGCATACGCGTCAACTTAATAGGCCCACAAGTCAGCCTCCAAATCTGTGGCGGATAGCATACAGCCCATTTGCTATTTTTTAAATAATTTACAGCTCATTTGCAAATTCTTATGCAAATTATTGCAGTCCATTTTCATTTTGTTGGCCAGGACCAGGGCTAAAAATTTAAACGAAATTTTCATATTTTGGTGGGGTCCAAACTATTTTTAATCCTGAAATGTCGAGCCATATTTAAAGTAATTTCAAAATGTATTTAAATTAGGTTAAAAACCAATGAAATTTGAAATCTGAAAATGTGAAAAAAATTAGAAATTTGAAAGTAATTGCCAATTTGTTGTGTGTTTTTTATATTTACAGCCCATTTCATATAACTTTTAAGATTTGCAGCCGTCTTGAAAGATTTGTAGCCCAGCAGGGCGGAGAAAAACAAGTTGGCCTAGGTTGGGTTGGCCTCGATTGGGTATTCATCAGAAAAAAAACAACTGGGCTAGCCATTTTCACAAACAAAAAAATAGCTGGGCTGGTCATGTGGTAAACGTAAAATAGAAGCCTGGGCTAGACGGGCCACAGCCCAGTTGATACCCTGCTCTGTCTCAACAATAACAAAAAAAACTGCTACAGCTGCTAGGTCGCAGGTGTCAGCCGCTCTTGTGCAGTTCTCTTGTCTATTGACTATACGCTGACAATGTCGTGGGTCCTAGATGTCAGCAGACCACTACGAGGAAGCATTTTCTTTTTTGCTTGTAACAATGAGGCACTTGCTTGCATACGGCCATGGACATGGTGGGTCCCTACTGTCATCCTCTCCACATACAGTCCTCTCCCAATTCCTCTTGTTTTTTGACCATGTTGACAATGCCAGACGGTGGCGACACGGCGACCGCACCAAGGTGCGCGGTGGACGACGGCGAGGCCTCAGACGAGAACGAACAAGAGCCGGGGAAGATGCGGCAGTGAAGTCGCGGGCAAAGGGGAGTACGAGGGTTGACTGGTTCGGGTGCTGGGAGGGGCTGACGTCACCGTTAATGATTTAGGAGACGGTAGGGCGGCGATGCATGCGCGGAGGCGCAACCAGCCGTGGGTGGCGGGAGCAGGCGGCCCCACCGACGCTGGTTTGGTTTTGGCGGCTGGAGGAAGAAGAGACTGAAGAAACATGACAGAGTGTACAAGCAGCAGGAGTACTTAACAACGTTAACTGAAAGCAGTAGGAGCACTTAACAACCAGAGATGAAAGCAGTATGAGTACTTATACAGGTTCAACCGTACAAGGCACGCCTCGAACAGTGCTACTTTGCCTACTGTTAACGAAGGGTGAGGCCACCAAGCCCCAGGACAAGGCCCAGGCGCCACCCCGCACATCCACAACTTTCTGAAAGTGGCTTCATCTCGCAATGTGGTCAATAAACAGGATATTCGCTTCAGAGCCATGGAAAAGCATGAACATAACCTTCTGTCCTATTCTCCAAGATCGTCGGGACTTCATGATTTGAGACCACCCATGAATAATTATCTTTTCACCTCTAAGGGAAATGGAGTAGGTCAACATAAACATCATGTTGTGACCAAGCACAAGTCTTAGTCGACCATGGCCAGGCATCTTTATAGGAACAATAAAACTGGGCAGTTTCTGTTTCAAGAAGAACACTGCTGTAAAACTATGTATAAGCAAGAGAACATATATAACAGAATACAGCTCGTACCATCAGTTTCTTGACACAGTTGGACCTGTTCAACGTGTGCACCAGTGGCACACATATCCCACATGGCCTTCCACCATTGAAATGACCCACAAGGTCCTCAAGACGATCAATAAAGTGTAGGAATTGGTGGATGTCGTCCCAGTCGACTTCGGTGCCATCAGTAACCGTCGAGTTCTTATCAAATAACAGACGAGTAGAGTCCTGCACTTTGTAATAACCTACGCGTGTCACCAATTATAAGAAATATTAGTTAGAAGTAGCATCATTGTGAGAGAAGGGAATCACAAATTGTTGCTACTTCTAAAGTCAAATTGTGATCAGTTAGACAGAGTAGGTGGATTACAAAGTAAAAGAGGCCACATGCAAGAACCAGATACAAAACTAACATGGATGAACCACTAGAATGACGTCGGGGTGGAAGTTCACAGGGAAGATAAGACCAGGTTATGCTATTTCCATGAACATTGGTGTGCCAACAGTCCGTAACACTTGACAAAGTTTATCCAAGTTTGGCCATAAAAAAAGGAGCGATCTTCTTGGTTAATGAACCCAACTATGAACTTATATCCATGGCATGTCTCCAATGTGACCATTATACTGGTGTATTCAGTTATGGCAAGGCCGACCTTCTTGAGTACATGTGTTCTGGCAGAGCATGGGATGCACTGTAGGAAAAATAATATGAGAACACAATTTATTCGCTATCCAAATCTAGAAATAATTTCCTCTTTCACGTCACTATTCAGCATGGTACTAGTACCTTTTATCCAAATATAGCAATCCAAATTTCCAAATTAGTCAACAGCATGTTCAAAAACCCCAACCCTACCGGACAGAAAAGAGGATTCTAGGAACATACTGTGCGCTTTTTGAAATCCTGTGTTAGGATGAGAAGGAACAAGTCTGGCGTCTGGCCAAGGGCGCAGAAACCTGTTGGGTCCTCACACTTTGGGCACTGCAAATGAAACACACTAGATTCAGTACGAAGAAAAATGCATCAACGGCGGTGGTTGCCATCCTAGGATTACCGGCGACAAAGGGACAAGGATTTATCAGGGATAGATGAAGATTTCGTACCTGGTTCTCCATGAGAAAACCCTAAGCAATCGCCGAGAGGTGATTTTCTCCGAACAAGCAGACGAGGGAGAAGGGGATTCAGGTCGAGTGAAATAATGTTGCTTCGTTCGTCGAGCTTACTGCTAATGCTGGAAAGGTGGGGTTTTGTGATTTGACGGCTCATTGAGCATTACTGTGGCACTACGACTGGGGTGAGTCTACCGTGCAGTTGTGCACTCTAATTTGGTGCATGGCACGTGGACCTGGTTGCTGGATGTCCCACATATCAGCGAAATGAAGTAGAAAGGGAACAGGAGTAACTAGTTACACATAATTTTTTTTTTGATAAGAGAGATACTCCCTCTGTAAAGAAATATAAAAATATTTTATATCACTACTTTATAAATAAGAAAAATCAAGGGGAATATATATACATAAATATGGGGTTCGGATATATATATAGGACAAAATTTATCTACCACCAGTGGTAGTTAGCACCACTTGAGTTTTGTATGTTGTATGTAGTATCTATCAAATAGGAGAGTATGTATGTGTAATATGTAGTATATAAGAATGTTTAGGTAGTATATATCCTAGTTTTTTGGTAGTATGTATCGTATTTTGAGTATGCTCTTTTTTACGTACAAATATGTACGTATTTCACAAATATAATAAAAACCATGGACCAACTTGCAATTTTTTCATGTAACTCACTTTCAGGTATCTTATATATAGTATATGAACATACTTACAATGATAAAGTAGTATATATAGTACCACATGGTAGTATATGAGGCATGTGGGGTAACTACCCCTAGGTGGTAGGATATGAGACATGTATATATACATAAACACTATTCTGATCACGGGATCAAAATAATATTCTGATTCTTAGTTGAACTGCTTGAGTTGTTCGACCTGAACTTCACTTGGTGACAGGTTGAACTTCCCGCTAACATTGTCCAAATGAGGCTTGCAATATACCGTTGGAAAGCTGTGGACACGAGGGTCACGACCTAAGTTGATTTTTTGTCAAAATCTAAACGGTTTAAGAGCAGTTTTGAAAACAGTTTTTCTTCACACAAAAAAACATGAATCGTATTTTTGAGCCCATTTCTAAACCATTTATCGGAACGAGGCAAATGATACGGCGTTGGAAAGCTGCTGTAAATCCGCTCATTCCACATATAGAAAGTTTTCCCAATTTCCCTACGGTTAAAGAGCAATTTCACAAATGGCGGAATTTTTCAAACTTAACAGCCGAGCTCGTATGTTTGGTGCCATTTGAAAACGGCTAATCCAATTGAGGCAAATGATACGGCGTTGGAAAGCTTATGAAAATACGCTTCTTTTTCATATAGAAAGTTTTTCCTAATTTTATACGGTTTAAATGTAATTTAGAAAACGGCCGAAGTTCCGCCGAAATGGTATTTTCAGGTCAATTTTTATATGGTATGTCGGAATGCAGCAAATGATATGGCGTTGGAAAGCTTGAATAAATGCGAAACTTTCATGTATAGAATGTTTCTCCTAAATCTTTACGGTTTTCTGTCAATTTTGAATATGGCCGAAATGGTTTTTTTGCTGTAATTTTCGCAAACTTCATCGGAATGGGGCAAATAATATACCGTTGGAAAGATATGGAAAATGCGAAACTTTTTCATATAGAAAGTTTTCTCTAAATCCCAGCCATTTTTATGTAATTTTGAAAACGACGAGATCATGCGTTCTGCCTTCATCGCGATACAGAGTCTTCGAAACTGCACTCTATGAAGAAGTTGGACTTCTCGTACATCTCAGCTTGAACTTCACTCTGTTTTTCACGTACTGTTTTTTGCCCGTAACTTCCCAACCACTTGTCGGAATTGAGCGAATGATATATCGATGGAAAGTTGTTGAAAACGCGCAACTTCCATGTGTTGATCATTTTTTCATATTCGCGACGGTTCAAGATATTTTTTTTGAATACAAAAAAACTTGTTTTTAACGGTGTACATGAAACTTTTAAACCGTTCATCAGAATGAACCATATAATATATCGTTGGAAAGCGTATGAATAGGAGCAACTTTTTCATGTAGATAGTTGTCACAAATTCGTTACCGTTTGCGAGCAGTTTTAAAAATGGCAAAAACAACGTTGTTTTTGCCTTTTTTTATCATGTAAATGAATGACGGACTTCTCTCACTAGAAATTTTGAACCATGCAGGGAGAAGCACGTGAATGTCTTGCAACAACACTTTTAGGCTTTTAGTTTTTTTTTTCCTTTTATTCTCTTCTGAAACGCATTCCGTATAGTAGTTGAACTGCTCGCTGTTTTCACGTTGAACTTCGGTCTCGTATTTTTGTTCGTATTTCCTCACCCGTTCCCCGGAGTCCCATAAATGATAAACCATTAGAAACCTATTGAAAAGACTCAACTTTTTTCTAATATGGTTAAACTTTTGTTTCGAACAACATACATCAATTTGTTTTAACCGTTTTTCGGAATAGAGCATACGATATACCCTTTGGTATAGAGCATACGTTATACCGTTTGGAAAGTTTTTGAATACATGGTGAACCTCTCTCACACGAATTTCTGAACTTTCCCGGGCCGAGCACTTGAACTTCTACAACAATTTTTTTACCTTTTTATTCTTTTTTTCTCATACGAAATGCACACCATGCAGTACGTGAACTTCCGACAGTTATCAATTTGAACTTCTCTCTGTTTCGCTTTAGTAACGAAAAATTCTGAGTTTTTTATATACATCAAACCACTCTAACTTTTTTATTTGAACTTCTTTTTTGTATTTTTTAGAAATGTGAAAATTGGAGTTTTGTTAGAAAGGTCGAACTTCTTCGTTATTTCAAATTGAACTTATTGGTTTTATTCTTTAGTAACTGGAAAATCCGATTTTTCAAATAAATATCAAACTGCTCCGCTTTTTCCAATTGAACTTCTTGCTTTTATTCTCCAGTAACGAGAAAACCTGAGTTTTTTCCATATATTGAACTACTCAGTTTTTTAAAACTGAACTTCTTCGTTTTAATCTTTAGTATTGGGGAAAATACGATCTTTTATAAACATAAAACAGCTTCATTTTTTTAATTAGGACTTTAATATCGAACTGCCCAGTTATTTAAATTTGAACTTCAAGGCTTTTTTTTAAAAGAGGGAAATCCGTTTTTATAAACTTCTTGAACTGCTCTGTTTTTTTGTATTTGACCTTCATGGTATTGTAATAAACTTTGAACTTCTTCTTTATTTAAATTTGAACTTCTAGTTTTTTTTGTAGAAACAGGGAAAATCCATTTTGTATATGAATTTTGAGTTGCTCTATTTGTTTAATTTGGCCTTCTTGGGTTATTCTTTACTAACGGGGAAAATCCTAATGTAGTAATAAACATCGAACCGCTCTATTATTTAAATTTGAACTTCTAGACGCGTAATGTCCGCTTCTAAGTGCTCTTTTTATTTTTGAATTGCTCTGTTATTTTTGTTTAAACTTTTTATGATCTTCCCATCATCAGATTTGGATTTTTCAATTTTTATACATCGAACTACTGCGTTATTTCATCTTGAACTTCTTGTTTCCATTTTTAATAGCGAGGAAAATCTGAGTTTTCTATAATCATCGAATTGCTCCTTTTTCTTAATTTGGACTTCTTGGATTTATTTCTTTTAGTAACATAAAATATCCTAGTTTTTTAATAAACATCGAGCCGCTCCGGTTTGTAAATTTGAACTTCTAGGTTTTTTTTAACGAGAAAATCTCATTTTCAGGTTTTATTTCCTTTAGTAATTAAAAACATCTCAGTAGTTTGTAGTAAGCATCGAACCACTCAGTTATTTTTATTTGAACTTCTAGGTTTTTTAGAAACGTTGAAAATTCATTTATCAAATTTGACCTTCTTGGTTTTGTAAATTTTGACCATTTTGTTTACCTAAAAAAAATCAAACTTCTCTGTAATTTATGTTTTGAACCTCTAGGTTTATTTTTGAACCACTCTTACAAGAATTTTTTAACTTTCCTAGGGCGAGCACCTGAACTTCTAGGAACAAAATTTTTAAACTTCTACCGCAGAATTACTAATCTAGAACTGCTCATCATACTGTGATTTTTTTAAAATTCTAAACATCTGCCGGTTTTCGTCTTTTATTTTTTCATAGAACTGCTCATCTACCGCAGAATTTCACTTACTGGGTAGTTATAATACATGACCTTTCCGCTCAGTAATACATGAACTTCTCAGAACATAATTTTCATTGAGCAATTTTAAACACAAAACAATATATCATATATGAGGAAGGTCGAAGATGCGAACGAGGGTGCATCTACATGTAAGAAAGTTTAGGAAGATCTTTTAACAGTGCAAGGTCAAAAGAAATCTCACATCCATCAAAATTTCATAACCTGGAGTTTTGAACTTGCAAAAATAATAACTATCAAACATCATCAAAACAACCTAAATCAAAAAGTTGGTTCTCATTGAAATATCAACAAGCATGTACAGAGCACATAATCAGAACTTGTTCTCTGCATCAACTTCACAGTATGGTGCCCATCAGTAGCTGAGGGAGGTTCCTGTTGGGGCAGGGCTCATGAGAAGATGCCCGATTTTTTCTGCTCTGGCCTGGTTCTCTTGGAGCACTGGATGGAGGAGAGGTGGGACTGGTGCAGGCTTCTCCTGCCAACGGCTTGGGGGTGGACTGCCGCGACGCTCGGTGAGAAGGTGAGCATCCACGCAGTGGGGCAACGCCCCTCAGTCTGTTACAGTGAGCAGCAGTAGTTTACTAGTAGCAGCACCAACTTGTGCTTTGAGAACAAGAAGCCACGAAGTGGAGAAAGGGCTTGAGGCCTGCGACTCCTTCTCCATTTTTCTTTTTGCATTTTTTCTGAAGGATTTTTGAAACTGAAACCAACATATCAAAACCCCAGTTTTTTGCCCGCACTGACATTATTGAACTTCAGAAAAATAGTATAGAACAAGAACTAGACAACACAATTTTAACTAACTGAATAATGGGGAGAGATAACAATGTGAAGGACGTATGCGCCAAACTGTTGTTTACCTTGCTGGTGAACCTTGGTCAAAGCTAAAGTGGAATTGGCAGAACACACACTTAGTAATACAAGAACGTTCTGGGAAGCAATACATGAACTTCTTTGTACAAACTTTTTTCTCACGTTCACATGCACATTTGTTTTTCAAAACAAAAGCTCAAGAGAATATAATTTGGCAAAAATGGAAACATGCACACATATATAAGTGGTTGGGCAAAACAAAAAAACTGCGTGTATATGACCATGGAAAGCCGCAGCTAACTCTCAAGAAGCAGAGAGGTGCTTGAGGAGGTGCATGGAGACTAGCACCCGAGTCTTTTGTGTGTTCTGTTTTGTGGTGATAACAGGAACAGAAGGTGTCGCGGCTGGGGATGGCGACTAGCAGAAACGGCACACGAGCATCCTTGTTCGACCTGCCACAATAACTCTGTTTGACCTGCCCATGAGTACAATCCGTATGACCCAAGAAAATCAAGAGAAGCAAAGAGAACGAAGGAGTTTCTCTCGTAACCTGCGGGGGAAAACTGCTCTTCAGAATGCATTTTTTCAGAATTTGTTTTGCGCAACTTAGACACAAAAATGTGTAGCAATTTTTTGGCGCAATTTTTTGCTGAGAAACATACCAACAGAGTCTAGGGAAGAGCCAAAACAACCTAATCCTCGGTTCAAAGTTGACAAAATCTAGTTGATAAGAAAACAAGCAACAACAAAGTTGTATTGGCAAACGTTGTTCATCTGACACAAGTCTTATTCCACTATTTTTTCTCTCCTTTTGCTCATGATTTATACACCAGAGAAAGCACATACATTTTTTTAGTTCCTACTAGTGGATACAGATCAAAACAAGAACACATGCGTACCAGGAAGTTAAAAATTAGCAGCTCCAGGGAAGGTCATGGTAGCCCTCACGAGAAGGTCAACTAATCGGAGAGAGCAGAGGCAGAGCAGGAGGATGCGTGGGCGGATGTAGAAGTTACAGGGGCTCTCCGGCTGTGCTCCCGTACAGAAGCCGCCGAGTACATGAGGTGGAGACGGCCAACGGGAGCAGCTTGCAGGTGATGGACGCGCAGATGCGCAGGGTACCTGCCTGCCCGGGTGGTGCGCACAGCGGTGGATCGGGTGGGGCTATGGGAGAAGGCCAGCGGCGGATCGGGGGGCGTGGGAGGACGACGGCGCACGACCGTGGGAGAAGACGGCCGGGGGCGAACCCGTGGGCGACGGCGGCGAGCAGTGGTGCGGGGGCCGGCGGCTCATCGGAGAGAGGCGGGGACGGGTCCGGCGGCGCGTCGGAGAAGGTGGGGCCGGCGGCCCGTCGGAAGGAGGTGGATGCGGCGGCGCGACGGGAGGAGGCGGGGAGGCCGCAGCGGGATCGGGGGAAGTCGTGGGGTGGATTGGGGCGGGTGGGTCGGGCCATGGGGCGGTCGTTTTTTTAGTTCGGGAACTGTCATCGCGCCCTATATAGGCCCGGTTGGATCAGAATAACTATTCTGATTAGAATAGTGCTACTCTATATATATATATTTTTTTCTTAGAATAAAATGCTCAGATTTTTTTTGAGACATATAAAATACTCAGATAGGCCGACGGCTCTTGACTTTGGGCCACAGGCCGGTGGGCATGCATGTTTGGGGGCCATGTGTTCTAAATCAGCACATTTCAACCCATAAATATTGCATCCGATAGGGACGGCGCTGGCTTTAGATGCTGTCGCAAGAAGAAGATAGAAAATTGAATAAAGCACGGCAGCTGTTAGACTGAAATCGAACGATAGTTCCCAACCAGCAATCAGAGTTGCAATTCTTTCAGGATGTCCAACGTGATATACGCTAGTACTACTTATACACACAGGACACTTGTTTCACCATGGCATATATTACATCAAAAGCTCTCGGAGGATAGATCAGTTCGGCAGTTGCGTGCTGCTACTGAAGAATTTCAAAGTTGATTAGGACCAGATCTCCTTGCAGAGAAACTTTGATTCTGACATCATCCCCAACCGCAAGATTTGATTGAGTTTTGAACCTTGACCATCCTTTAGCATCAATCATCATGCGACCATCCTTTCTACTTACGGTATATTGCGCAGGTTCATTCACACCAAGGCTGCGCATGGTAAGAGAAACTTGGCCATGGTCGCCTAGATTATTGAATGACTCCCTCATTGCTCTAGGAATTTTCTGTTTGTAAACAAGAGGACATACGCAAACAGTTAGATCAACACGGTGAATCATGTGAAACAACATGGAAAGACAAAAGAATGAAGCACTTGGGATGCCAGTGCTTACCAAAGAGGTGGAGATGTCGGTTTTTGTAAGGACTTTGGAATATGCAGTGCGAACTGCAGCCCAGTCTGTTGCCGGTGCAAGTGCAAGTTCAAGTGTTGGTGCAGGTGCCGGAGCCGTTGCTGGTGCCTGTGGCGGTGCGACTGGTAGTGCCGCTGCTACTGCCAGAGATGGTGCTCCTTCTGGAGCTGGTGTCGGTGTCGGTGCCGTATCCTCTGGTACATCAGCCTGATCCGCTGACGCGGTCGGTACCCAATCTTCTGCTGGATCAGACTGAGATGCTGCCGCTGTCAGTGCTAGAGCCAGTGCCGGTGCCGATGCTCGATCCGCTGCGGTTGCCGATGCTGGAGGTGGTACCGATGTGCGAGACAGTAGCGCTCGTCTCTGGTCTGCTTTGATTTCAGACTGCAGGTTTGTAACTTTGCTACGCATCCTTCTTAAGCGAGAGTGCACATGAGCAATTCGAACTTCCTCCGGCTCCGGACCCGGATCCAGTCCTTTTCTTTCCTTCTTTTAAAGGCGACAAGGACTAATTCTGGCGTGTTTGTTAAAGTAAACTGCAGTTGATCAAAGGGCTTCAGATTGTACTCAGACAACAGACGGATCCAATTGTGTCCACTAATATAAGTGATGGATAGTGCCTTCGTTATTGACACATCATAAGAAGTGAAACCTGCTAAAATAACCATCATAGAGCAAACCAAACGGTTTATTATGTAACGAATGTGACATGGCAAAACCTGGATCGTAAAATTGTAGCAAAAGTAAGAAAACATGACAGTTAATCAATGAGATTTACTTTATGTGACACGACTTAATCTTTACCAGGAAATCACTATCTTCAAGTTCTAAATTGAAGGTTGTTCATCCAATTACGGGTGGCATGCAGGGCCCCTCCTTACTCCCACAAGTAGGATAGTCCAAAGGTCGTGACAACTCGTATGGACCGAACATCCGCGGGAATGGAAATCCTGGTGGGTGCGATAAACCCTGCAATGCATACATATATTGGAGTGTAACCATAACTGATGTATACTCCCGCCATCCACAAAAATAAGATGATCTGGATATTTCAAAATATACAGACTGAATTGAGTGGACAAACACACCAAAACGTGTCTAACTCTATATACATCTGATTCAGAAAAAATGTAAGCATCTTATGTCTTTGAACAGAGGGAGTACTGTACGGGCATGAAAAAACACAGATATCAAACAACCAAAATTGGTATTATAGGTTCACCATTTCTAAAACATTAACATAGAGTGTTCTCAGGATTCACCACAAAACAAAAGTGGCAGTACTAACCCATATAGGGTTCACACACACAAATCAAGTACTGAACAATATTATTTACTACACATAAGCCAAGTTGCACTAATTAAACTCTGCAGACTATTTATTGCCACCGACCTACGGGATGTGCCCCACATAACTGACCAGGCCATGGACATCGTGAGAGATGTCTATTGGCACCTACTCCATCCCGTCAACCTTGTAGAACCTAACAGTGTGGTCTTTCCACTCATAAACATGCCGATGAAGACAGGCCGCGTCAGATTTGTTGGGAAGCTTTACAAGAACCACGCCCTTCGCAATCGCAGGCACAGCTACGAAATTGTTGTGGTGAAGTACACCCTCGAGAACACTGACACGTCTCCGTCGTATCTACTTTTCCAAACACTTTTGCTCTTGTTTTGGACTATAATTTGCATGATTTGAATGAAACTAACCCAGACTGACGCTGCTTTCAGCAGAATTGCCATGATGTTGTTTTTGTGCAGAAATCAAAGTTCTTGAATTTGGATGAAACTTTTTGGAGAATTTTTATGGAATATATAAAAATTATTGGCGCAAGAATCAACAGAAGGGGGGCCACCCAGTGCCCACGAGGCACCAGGGCGCGCCACCCCCCAGGCGTGCCCTGGTACCTCGTGGGGCCCATGTGGCTCCGTCTGACCTAATTCCAATGCTATAAATTCACTTTCCCAAAGAAAAAAATAAGAGAGGAAGTTTTATTGCGTTTCACGATACGGAGCCCCCGCCACCTCCTATTCTTCATCGGGAGGCCAGATCTGGAGTCCATTTGGGGCTTCGGAGAGGGGGATCTTCCGGCATCGTCATCATCAACCATCCTTCATCACCAATTTCAAGATGCTCACCACCGGGAGTGAGTAATTCCTTCGTAGGCTTGTTGGACGGTGATGAGTTGGATGAGAATTATCATGTAATCGAGTTAGTTTTGTTAGGGCTTGAACCCTAGTATCCACTATGTTCTGAGATTGATGTTGCTATGACTTTGCTATGCTTAATGCTTGTCACTAGGGCCCGAGTGCCATGATTTCAGATCTGAACCCTTTATGTTTTCACGAAAATATTTGTGTTCTTGATCCGATCTTGCAAGTTGTATGCACCTGCTACGCGTTATGATCCGCATACCCCAAGGTGACAATAATTGGGATTCTTTCCGCTGATTGCCGTAGTTTGAGGAGTTCATGTATTCACTAAGTGCTAATGCTTTGTTCCGGTTCTCTATTAAAAGGAGGCCTTAATATCCCTTAGTTTCCTTATGGACCCCGCCGCACGGGAGGGTAGGACAAAAGATGTCATGTAAGTTCTTATCGCAAGCACGTATGACTATATACGGAATACATGCCTACATTACATTGATGAATTGGAGCTAGTTCTGTGTCGCCCTAGGTTATGACTGTTACATGATGAATGTTATCCAACATAATCACTGATCCAATGCCTACGAGCTTTTCACATATTGTTCTTGCTAAAGTTACTACTGTTGCTACTGCTGTTACAATTGCTACTACTATTGCTGCTACCGTTATTGCTACTGTTACTATTATTGCTACTGCTATCAAACTATCATACTACTGTGCTACTGATCACTCTGCCGCAGATATTTAGTCTCCAGGTGTGGTTGAATTGACAACTCAACTGCTAATACTTGCAAATATTCTTTGGCTCCCCTTGTGTCGAATCATTAAATTTGGGTTGAATACTCTACCCTCGAAAACTGTTGTGATCCCCTATACTTGTGGGTTATCAAGACCTTTTTCTGATGCCGTTGCCGGGGAGCATAGCTTTATTTGCTGAGTCACTTGGGATTTATATCTGTTGATCACTATGAAGAATCTGAAAGACGCTAAGACCAAGATCGTTCCCTCTAAGACGAGGGGAGGTAAGGAACTACCATCTAGCTCTGCACTTGATTCACCTTCTGTTTTGAGTAAACTTGCAACACCACCTCATGCTATTAATTCTGATATGTCGTGAGTTATTGATACCGCTTCTGCTATGAATGATACTCATGATGATGCTAGTACTATGCTTGATAATGTTGTGCCACTTGGTGAATTTCTTAGTGAACAACTTACTAAAGCTAAAGAAATTGAAAATGTTGAAACTCTTGAGAATTATGATTCACCTATTATGCCTAGCTCTCCTACTAGTTTTGAAACACCTGATGAACATTGCTTTGATAGGGAGACGGCTAGAGCCATTCTTGCTTGTAATGATAGAGATGAAGTTATAAAACTGCTTGCTGAAATGAAAGAAAAATCTATGAGGGAGAGAATGAAATATGATCCTAAGTTTGCAACCTCTCCTATATTTGTTACTGATAAGGATTATGAATTCTCTGTTGACCCTGAGTTAATTACTTTGGTAGAATCTGATCCTTTTCATGGTTATGAAACTGAAACCGTTGTGGCACATCTTACTAAATTAAATGATATAGCCACCCTATTTGCTCATGAGGAAAAAATTCTCTATTACTATATTCTTGAGTTATTTCCTTTCTCATTAAAGGGTGATGCTAAAGAATGGTATAATACTCTTGCTCCTGGTTGTGTGCGTAGTCCCCAGGATATGATTTATTACTTCTCTGAAAAATATTTTCCTGCTCATAAGAAACAAGCTGCTCTACTGGAAATATTTAACTTTGTGCAAATTGAAGAAGAGAATCTCCCTCAAGCTTGAGGGAGGCTTCTCCAATTACTTAATGCTTTGCCTAATCATCCTCTTAAGAAGAATAAAATACTTGATATCTTCTATAATGGACTAACCGATGCTTCTAGGGACTACCTAGATAGTTGTGCGAGTTGTGTTTTCAGGGAACGGACTATTGAACAAGCTGAGGAGTTATTGAATAATATATTGTAGAATGATAATGATTGGACACTTCCTGAACCACCGCCTAAACCCACTCTGAAGAAGAGGGGTATTTTATATCTCAGTCCTGAAGATATGCAGGAAGCAAAGAAATGCCAGGAGGAAAAAGGTATTAAAGCTGAAATACATGGCCTTGACAAACCACCACAGGTAGTAGAGGTAAATTCTCTTATAAAGTTTGATGAAAGTGATATCCCTTATAACAAACCTCCTAGTCGATGCTTGTATGAATTTGACAATTATATTATTAAGCAAGATCATTTCAATGCCAATGTTATGAAACAATTGAAACGAAATGCCTACATGATTGATCGCTTGAGTGACTTGTTATTTAGAATTGCTAATGATGTTAAAGGTGTGAGTAAACATGCATCTATGGTTCAAACTCAATTAGAACAAGTTGCTAAATCTCAAAGTGAATTGCTCAATGAAAGGAATAACAATATGAATGATCATGCTGTTAGAGTAATGACTAGAGGAGGTAGAATGACTCAGGAGCCACTTTATCCTGAAGGTCACCCTCAAAGAATTGAACAAGACTCTCAAAGAATTAATGTTGATGCACCTAGTCCATCTAAAAAGAAAAAGGAAAAGAAAAATGATAGGACTTTGCATACTTCTAGTGAACCTGAGGTAGAAAAACCCTTAGAGGATAGTAATGATGTTTCTATTTCTGATGCTGAAACACAATCTGGTAATGAACAACCACCTGATAATAATAATGATGATGATGCTCATGTGGATACCCAACCAGATAATGATAAAGAACCTGATAATGATGTTGAAATAGAACCCGCTGTTGATCTTGATAACCCACCTACTGAAAATAAACATTTTGATAAAAGAGACTTCGTTGCTAGAAAACATGGTAAAGAAAGAGAACCATGGGTTCAAAAACCCATGACAACGCTTTGCTGAAATGCTTAGGCCAGTCTTTTTGCGTACTTGTTTGACTGATATTATAAAGATTGCCCCTTATGCTAAATATATGAAAGACATTGTCACAAATAAAAGAAAGATACCTGAAGCTGAAATTTCCACCATGCTTGCAAATTATTCTTTTAAGGATGGAGTACCTAAGAAACTAGGAGATCCGGGAATACCAACTATACCATGCTCCATTAAAAGAAATTATGTCAAAACTGCTTTGTGTGATTAGGAGCCGGTGTTAGTGTTATGCCTTTCTCTTTATATAAAAGACTTGATTTGAATAAACTCACTCCCACTGAAATATCATTGCAAATGGCTGACAAATCAACTGCCATACCTATCGGTGTTTGTGAGGATGTGCCCGTTGTAGTTGCAAATGTTACTATCCTAACAGACTTTGTTATACTTGATATGCCCGAGGATGACAATATGTCGATTATCCTTGGTAGACCCTTTTTGAATACTGCAGGGGCTGTTATTGATTGCAACAAAAGCAAGGTCACTTTTCATATCAATGGTAATGAACATACAGTGCACTTTCCGAAGAAACAATTTCAAGTAAATGGTATTCGTGTTATTGGAAAAACTCCGACAATTACTATTGGAAGTTTTCAACTCCCTCTTCCTACTGTTAAAAAGAAATCTGAAACTCTTATTGTTGGGGAGATGCATATCCCTGTTGAGGTAACTTAGTGTTATACGAAAATTCTTCGGTTTCATGTCACTCGGAAATGGTTTGTTAATAAGACTTGATCAACCTTATTAATGGATTCTTTTTGAGGGGCATGTGGTCGATGAATTTAGTAAGCACAACCTTCTGTACCCACTTTTTGTTTTCTGTTATTTTTAGTTAAATAAAATAAAATGCCATGATTATCCTGTTTTTTGATTTATCCGTGCAATAAAAAAATGTCCAGAAATGAAAGTGCTCGGAATGCAATAAAATTTTGATATGAATTTTTATATAATATTTAAGAATTTTTGGCACTGGAAACATACCAGGGGGTGCCCCAGGTGCCCACGAGGCACCAGGGCGCGCCACCCCCCTGGCGCGCCCAGGTGGCTCGTGGGCCCCACAGGGACCCCCTCACTTATTCCTTCAGCCCACTTCGTCTCTTACCTCTAGCAAAAATTCCTGGTAGCTCTCTCTCTCGTGTTCTTGCTCACAAACCTGAAATTTTCGATCTCTTTGCTCGGAGCTCCGTTTCTGAAACTGTTTTGGGAGATTGCTCCTTGGTATGTGACTCTTCCATTGCTCCAATTAGTTTTTGTTTTTGTGGATTATATTTTGCATAATTAGCTGCTCTTGGTGCTACTAAAAATGAGCTTGCATGATGAATTCTTTGAGTTCCAAGTAGTTTGAATGCTTGATATAGCCTCTAGACATCCATATGAGTAGTTGCTATCAATCTTGTGAAGTTTTATTGATATCATTTTGTGGCCCAAAATTTTTCAGAAAATTGTTCTTAGGAAAATGAATATCTTCTGGAGGAGTTCTTCGAGGAGGAGGTCCTCTGAAGTGTCATCAAGTGAAAGCTCAGCACGCCAATCATATGAGGAACCAAGGGCAAGTTCGGTGCGGGGTGCCGAAGCAAAATCATGTCGATGGCCTTGCAACGAGTTCATGCTAGGTGCAGGCATCAAGGAAGAATTTGACCAATATATTCACAACACCGAGCTCTCTGCCTTCATCGCAGATAAGCCACCACAGCATTACTACCTCACTCATTCATTCACTCAACACTTTGAATATCACCCACGCACTTCTAGAGTTTTATTTCACCTTTATAACAAATCCTATAGTATGTCTCTAGAAGAATTCTGTGATGCATGCAAAATTCCATATTGGGGTTTGTTAGATGAGCCACAAAAATCTGATTATGAGTCATTTCTTAATAGCCTTTGCAACTGTGAGGATAGAGGAGTCACGCAGGCCAGAATAGTTAGCATCCACTTTCCTGCTATCCGATATTTTGCATTCTTTAATGGTAAATGCATTGTGGGTAAGCAAGACTACAGTACGCTTTGCGCCCCTGATGTGAGTCTTATCCATACGGCTTTGACTGGTAGCAAGTATTATAATCTTGGGGCTATTGCCGCACGTAGGCTGCAGTGTAACGCGGGTAATGGTGATTTGTATGGAGGAATTTATAACTCCTGCGTATCTGCAAAGTTAGGGGTCTCGCCCAATTCCAATGATCCCCTCTTACCCTACAAATATTTAAATTTCGAAACAATGTGAGAACATAAGTTTTTAAAACGCAATGCACAGGGATATGAATATAACTTAGTTTTTAATAAATCTCGATCTGTGTATGTTGTTTTGCTTGCTCCTGCCCTCTTTGATTTTTAGAACAAACAGAGATATTATCTATTGGAGAGCGAGGTGGACGAGTACAAGGCGGTGGTCGAGGCTGCCCGTCTGGCTGAGGAGGCGGCTCAGAACGCCTCTACGAGCTACCACTTCGATTATTACCCAGACCAGGGATGGCGATGACCAAGCTAGGGCAAAAGCCTAAGCTTGGGGGAGTACATATTTCTCACCGACATTACATTCATGTCCACACATTTCATTCCAGTTGTCGGTGTTCATACTTTTTCATTGTAAAATCCATGTTAATTTTATTTTTCTCGCTTTCTTCTTGTGTGTTTGAAAAACTTTGAGAAAATCCAAAAAAAAATCTCGTTTCTTTTCGGTTTTTCTTTCTAGCTTAATTAGTAGTAGAATTAAAAGAAAACCCAAAAAGATTTCCCGTTTCTTCTTCTGCTTGTTGGGAGTTCTCCCGTGTAAATAGTTTTCTTTTCTCGTTTTTCGTTTTCTTCTTTAATTTGCTTTCTTCTGAAAAACTAAAAACTCCAAAAATATTTTAGTGTGTTTCTCTGAAATTCTTTTCTTTTGTTGAGTCATTGTAAGGAGAAGACCACGATGAAAATGTTGAGTGGCTCTCATATGCATTATGGTTTATCGGACAAAGAGCCCATTTTACCTTGTCTTCTCCTTTGAATAAAATGCTTGCAGATTCCAGCTTAGTCCACGACACACTTGCACTATTTTTATTTTCATATCATTCGGTCGTGCAAGTGAAAGGCAATAATGACGATGATTTGATGAAGTGACTGTGGCAAGGAAAAGCGGGTATGAACTCAACTTGTTCTTTGTTTTTGTAAATATGTTTAACTCAGTATCCATGATTTAGCATATTATGATTAAACATGTTTATGATGACAATTATAGATTATAGTTGTTCATGCCATGCTTAAGTAGCTAGGAATGGATAATGATTTATCTTGAGTGTTAACATGTATTAAAATGATTCTGATGTAGTATGATGATATGGTATCCTCCTCCGAATGTTTCGAGTGGCTTGACTTGGCACATGTTCACGCATGTAGTTGATTCAGAACCAACATAGCCTCCACGATATTTATGTTCATGGTGCTTATATCCTACTCATGCTAGTATTCAATGTTGATTATTCATAATGCATGATTATGACCGTTTTCGCTCTCTAGCTGGTCGCTTCCCAACCTATTTGCTAGCCTTCGCCTGTACTAAGCGGGAATGCTGCTTGTGCATCAAAATCCTTAAACCAAAGTTATTCCAGATGAGTCCACTATATCTACCTATATGCGGTATTACTCTGCCGTTCTAAGTAAATTTGCATGTGCCACCTCTAAATATTCAAATGAACATATGTTTTGTGTGCCCGTACCGCTCATGGAGCGACAGGGGGCGGTCAGTATCTTCCATGCTAAGCGGGTTATTCTCATGACGAGTGTTTACTCACTTGTCCTTGCACGAGAGGGGCCGGTAATCGGGATGCCCAGTCCCACTATTAAAATTGCAAAATAATAAAACAAACTCCCCCGAAAAGTTGTTGGTATGGAGGGCACCCGAGGATTCGTCTAGCCATGGCTTGTGATTGTTGGTGGGGGGGGAGTAAACTTTACTTTACCGCTTGGGAACCACCGCTAATGTGTTTAGCATGGAAGATATTGAAAACTCTCAGTCGTGACGTTGACAGGAAAGGCATACCTCCCAAAATTTTATTTCTCTCTGATTTAAGCTTCGAGCTCTGGCACCTCTGCAAATACATTCTTCCCTCTACGAAGGGCCTATCTATTTACTTTTATGTTATTTTACTTTTATTGTTGAGTCATCACCTTCTCAAATAAAGCACCAGACCTGAGAGCACTATTGTCATTCTCATGCATTATGAATAGTTAATGTTGTGTGCATCATGACTGGATCTCTTCTACCATGAATTACAATGTTTAGTCGCTGCTTGAACTTTGGAGGTGCTATGCATTTATGTTTTGCGGTCTCAGAAAGGGCTAGCGAGATACCATGTTGCCATATTATATCACGATTGTTTTGACAAAGTGTTGGCATTTGAGATATCTTATTATTGCTCGCTAGTTGATTATGCCATTGATATGAGTGAATATAATTTCTAAGAGTTGTCATTTGCATGGTTAGTTATAATCTTTGTTGAAAACTTGGACACTATTTAAGCATATATATAGATACAAGAACAAAAGAGTTTGTAAAAGTTTTTCTTTATCACTTTCAGTTTGTCAACTGAATTGCTTGAGGACAAGCAATGAGTTAAGCTTGGGGGAGTTGATACATCTCCATCGTATCTACTTTTCCAAACACTTTTGCTCTTGTTTTGGACTCTAATTTGCATGATTTGAATGAAACTAACCCGGACTGACGTTGTTTTCAGCAGAATTGCCATGATGTTGTTTTTGTGCAGAAATCAAAGTTCTTGAATTTGGATGAAACTTTTTGGAGAATTTTTATGGAATATATAAAAATTATTGGTGCAAGAATCAACAGAAGGGGGGCCACCTAGTGCCCACGAGGCACCAGGGCGCGCCACCTGAGGGTGTCCCAGACTAGGGGGTACTCGGGCTGCCGGCCTATCTCTCATTGGCCGGACTGGTGGGCCGCTCTCTACTCGTCGATGGAAGGCCGGATTGTGGGCGACCCCGTGTATCAGAAGGAAACCTCCAAAGACTTGGCGTCTCCTCCAAGAAGCAATTGGCGTAACCGGCATGTGTGTCCCCTGATGGTAACCGACCATGTGTAACCCTAGGACCTCCTGGTGTCTATATAAACCAGAGGGCCTAGTCCGTAGAGGATATATCCATTACCTAGGGTTTAGCCTACTCGATCTCGAGGTAGATCAACTCTGTAACCTTCATACAATCACATCAATACAATCAAGCAGGACGTAGGGTTTTACCTCCTCAAGAGGGCCCGAACCTGGGTAAATCGCTGTCTCTACGTTCCCTGTTACCATCGACTCCTTGACCCATAGTTCGGATCCCCTACCCGAGATCTGCCGGTTTTGGTACCGACATTGGTGCTTTCATTGAGAGCTCCGTCGTGGGTCGCCAAGAATCAATGGCTCGCTGTCCCCGGACGGCTCTTCGTCAATGGAATCTGCAGCGGGGACGTCGCCGTCCCCGGACAGCTCTTCTCTTCAGCGACGGAATCCGCAGCGGGGACATCTTCGTCCCCAGACAGCTCTTCACGTTCGGCAGCATCGTGTTGCACGACGATCCGACCGGTCATCTCGACCAGGTCGGTAGCTTCGCCGCCGGGCAGGAAATCAGGTTCGGCGGCCTTGAGTACGTCGCCGATGCTCGAGGCGATCTGGTCTTTACTGGGTTCTCGGCCTTACCCGAGGAACCTACCAATCCCGAGGCCTTGACCTCGGATTCCTTCCCCGCCCCCGTCCCCGGGGCGGGCCTCAATTCGGATCTGACCTTGAGATTGGATCCAACCCCGGAGCCGGAAAACCAAGGGTCACCCTTGGCCGAACACACTCCCGTTATCGGCGCGCCGGAGCCCAGTTCCGATGGCTGCCCGAACATAGATCCGGTGGACCCCTCAATTTTAAGCGAGATACTGGACCGGATCCAGATGATAAATATCGCGGATGGCCCGTCCTCGGACCAGGAGCAGGTCAGATAGGATGCCAGCCGCGGGGAATTTTGCGTCCCACCCACCACCCACTTGGTAGCCACTGTCGAAGATTTAACCGACATGCTGGACTACGCCTCCGAGGAGGCTGACGACATGGACGAGGACATCGACTTCCCGCCCTACACGGATACCTTCCTCGCCACTACCAATACCGGAAAGTGGACCGCCACCTCCACCTACGACGTTTACATGGTTGACACCCCCATGAAGGACGGTGACACAACCAAGAAGGACGGTGACGCTCCCACCGAAGAACCGCCCAGACGCCGACGTCGGCGAGCTAGAGGGCGGGGAAAGGGCAAGGAAAATCACACAGAGACGAACAGCACCGGAGATAACGAGACTCCGGACAACTTGTGGGAGCTCGGCGATCACATGCCCGAGCAGCAACCCGACGCCCCAGAAGGGCACGAGGACTAGGGTAACCCCGAGGACAGCAATTACATCCCTCCGCCCGAAGAGGAAGATAGCCTCGGACCCGAAGACTTTATCGTCCCGGAGGATCCCCTGGAACAAGAAAAATTCAAGCGGCAACTCATTGCTACTGCCCGCAGCTTGAAGATGAAACAACAACAGCTAAAAGCCGAACATGATACCCTCAACGACAGATGGACGATGGTCTTAGCCACCGAAAAAGGCCTCGACGATCAACGTCAGGGCCAATATAAGAGTTACCCACGGCGGCGCCTACTCCCAGAATTCGAGGATGAGGCCTTCGAGCCCAGGCCTCCCAGACGAACTTACGCAAACTAGCCCGACCACCACCCACGAGGACGAGATAGGCCGGCTGTGGAAACCGAGCTCCCACTCGCGCCCCCTCGAGGACGAGACAGAGCGGCCGGAGAAGCCGAACTCCCACCCGTGCCCTCTCGAGGATGGGATGGGGCGGCCAGGGACACCGAATACCCACTCGCGCCCTCTCGCCGAGCAGGCAAAGACCCGGTTCAACCGGATGACCGATACGATTTGCGCCACGACCTGAACGCCCGAGGGATCCAGTCCAGATCCATCTACGGATCCACAGGATATGCGCCCGCTGGACGGGATGGATACCAAGCCTGGCGCGATAGGAACGACAGAGCTTGGGAGCAGCACCGTGCTCGGATGACAACCGATCTCTGGCGCGATGTAGCCCGGGCTAGGGGCGCCGCACGCCCCATGTGTTTCACCGATGAGGTGATGCAGCATCAGTTCCCCAAAGGGTTTAAACCCGTCAATATATAATCCTATGATGGAACAACTGACCCAGCCGTGTGGATTGAAGATTTTCTTCTCCACCTTCATATGGCCAAAGGAGATGACCTCCACGCCATTAAGTACTTACCATTGAAACTCAAGGGGCCAGCAAGGCATTGGCTGAACAGCCTACCCGAAAACTCCATCGGGAGCTGGGAAGAACTCGAGGATGCATTCCGAGCTAATTTTCAGGGCACATATGTTCGGCCACCGGACGCCGACGACCTGAGCCATGTCATTCAGCAGCCCGAAGAGTCAGCCCGGCAATTCTGGAATCGGTTCTTGACCAAGAAGAATCAGATCGTCGACTGTCTGGACGCCGAAGCAATTGCGGCATTCAAACACAGTATTCGGGACGAGTGGCTCGCTCACCAGCTCGGCCAGGACAAGCCAAGAACAATGTTGGCCCTTACCTCTCTAATGACCCGCTTTTGCATGGGTGAAGACAGCTGGTTAGCTCGTCGAAGCAACCATCCCGAAGACCCCGGTACTTCAGAGACCCAGGATGGGAACGGAAAACCTCGGCGCAATAGGAACAATAAGCGCCAACACTCAAACAACGGCGGTGAAGCCGATGACACAGCAGTAAACGCCGGATTCAGCGGCTCGAAATCGGGACATCGGAAAAAACCCTCTAAAGGGAACCGAGATGGCCCGTCTGCGCTGGATAGGATATTGGATAGGCCCTGCAAGATTCACGGCACCCCCGACAAGCCAGCTAACCACACCAACTGTCACTATTGGGTAATTAAGCAGGCCGGCAAAGCCACAGCCGAAGAACAGGGCAAGGGCCCCCGCAGCGAGGACGATGACGAACCTCGTGGGCCGAACAATGGAGGCCAAAAATAGTTCCCTCCAGAGGTCAAAACCGTGAACATGATCTATGTCACGCACATACCAAAGAAGGAGCGGAAGCGCGTGCTTCGGGATGTCTACGCCTTAGAGCCGGTTGCCCCGAAATTCAACCCGTGGTCGGCTTGCCCGATCACTTTCGACCGTCGAGACCATCCGACCAGTATACGCCATGGAGGAACGGCGGCTCTGGTACTCGACCCCATCATGGACGGATTTCACCTCACTAGGGTCCTTATGGACGGAGGTAGCAGTCTTAACTTGCTTTACGCAGATACAGTGAGGAAGATGGGGATCGACCCGTCAAGGATCAAGCCCAGCAACACCACCTTTAAAGGTGTAGTCCCAGGTGTCGAGGCACACTGCTCGGGTTCCGTGACTTTGGAAGTAGTCTTCGGCCAAGACACTGGACGCACGCAAGCGCTCCCGAGCTGCAGCCTCGCTCCCAGCGCACTCCCATGCTCACCCCAAATAGGGATACGCGCCCCACAGCATGGTCCACCTAGTCGCAACATACGTACCTCGAGTACACAATTTCGCGCTCAAAATCCCATGGGCAGTTGTGGGGACACATAAAACAAGGGCCAAGAGCTCGGTTCGACCGACAAATGGCCAAACAGATGTCTTTGAATTAACATCGACAACGGGCACCATCTAGGGCCTGATCAGCGTCACTCTGATATACCAGGGCGACTTCTCAAACCCTTCTTTTTAAGGGCTCGTCCGCCAAAGATTACTACTTCCGCCGAACACACGGTGGACAGCTTCGCTTCCACGGAAGCCTCTTGAAGAGCAAAGGCGCAGACGTGCAGCAGGGCGTAGTCGGGACGTCAAACCACTCATGAAGGCCCTGTGTAAACCTTTACTCTCAATATATTCATTTATTCAAAAGTATCTATTAAAGTTACTTCGGCAATCCGGATTGTACGGTTGGACGTCACACATTCAAAGGAAATAAAGACCACTTTATTATGGTATACTCATGTAGTCATTCACATTGCATATTCCTTTCCGCCTTTTCGGCCGAAGTAAACTATCACGATACATCCATTCAAAACCGGCTAATAGACCGGGGGCTCGAACATAGATCTTGCCTTAAACCTTATCCCGGCACTTATTTTTATGTGCTCGGCATCACGGATATTGCATTATATGAATCAGTTCCGAATTGCTTCTTTGGTCAATAGTTGGGTTGCCCGGCTCCTGTGTTTACCCTCTTACGTTCCGCACTGTTCGGCTAAGAGGGTAAAGGGAGAACCACTGCGATTGTACTTCTAGCTAGCCTAGTTAAGTACCTCAGTGGAGAAAGCCGAAAACTGACTGTCCCAATAAGCGAGAACTGGTCGGCGATCCGGAGACTGGTGTTAACCTTAAATCGTTGGAGGTTAGTCCGTGTTACACGAAGAGTTCTCTGTTGCATTAACCATGTGATCAACCGCGGCTTGTCCGAATATCACAAACACCGGGGGCTCGTCATCGGCCCCCACCGTCAAGCTCCTCTGGCTAAGTGAAAGCGCTAAAACCGCATAGTCTAATTGCCTGGTTTTCCGTACATACAACCGCCTCTGGGCATCGAGACGTCGGCTAAGGGTTTACGTATTACGAGAAAACACCCCATGCATTATTTGCAAGGGGGCTGAAGCGGACGACTGGTAACTTTCAGATTACAAACGGGCGCACAGGAGTCAAAATTAACATAAGCGGGCATCTTTGTTCACAGCCGAACAATTTGCATTCGACCAAAAGTTTCAACTCCTTGGTTACAAGGAAACTACCTCTACTCATAAATTACATCTTTCGAACACTGGGCCTCTACTGCCCGAGCGCCGTCCATCACGACGGGAAAGTACTGCTCGGGACGCCTATGCTCTTTCCCTGGCGGCGGAGGTCCGGTGGCCATCTCGGCTGACTTTATCTTCGGCCAATGTACCATTGTCTTGCCGAAGGCCATCCGAGCGCCCTCGATGCATGCGGAGCGCTTCCAGGCGTCGACCCGAGCAGGGGAGTCGTACAGCCTCTGCACCAGACCGAAGTAGCTGCTCGGCAGCGGCTGCGACGGCCATAGCTTGATGCAGAGATCCTTCATCACCGGCCCCGCCATCCGATGTAGCTCCATCAACTGCTTCATTTGGTTGTTTAGGAGGGGGGGTGTTCGGGCACTTGGAATTGCGCCCAGAAAAGCCTCTGCTCGGCCCAACCCTCCTGGCCGGTGAAGAACCTCGCCGCATCAGCCGCACTCTTCGGGAGGTTCACAAAGGCGCCTGTGGAACGCCATACCCGCGTGAGCAACGCGAACCTGTTACCTCAAAAGACACTTTGTAGCAAGTACGGCTTACCGTCTGCAATAAGCCTGACTTGGCGGAGCTCTTCTTGATAGCCGTGCGCCTCTGTCCGTGCTTCCGTAGCCACCGCCGCCACCGAGGTCAGCTCGGTGGCCTGCTCCTTATTCTTCTGCTCGAGGGCCTCACACCTTGTGACGGCATCCCCGAGCTCCTGCTGCACTTCCAGCACCCTGGCCTCGTGCTTCTCACTTGCGGTTCTCACCACCGCCAGCTCGGCCGCCGCCTGTTCAGCTGCCGACTTTTGCGCCGCCACATCCGACTGAGTTGTCCTCAGTTCGGCCTTGAGGCTTTCGACCTCCGCGGCGGCAGCTGCAGTACAATCGGTTACCTCCGTTAGGATACTTCGAACACTGCTTACAAAACTACGGCTGTATTAACTATCACAGCTCGGACTTACCTTGTGCCTCGTCGAACCTCTTGTTCACCAGGCTCAGATCATCCTCGGAGCTCTTTAGCTTCTGATTCAGCTCGGCCAACTCTTCGGCGTTGGCGGCTGCGGCCGAAGATGATGCCTGTGCATTCTTCTACGCACGTTAATATCCGAGATATTGATTTTTGATCCTCCGACCGGCTTTGCTCAAACCGGCCAGAGTCTCGGGGGCTACTATGTATGAGGCTATGCATTTACACAAAGGTATTTTTCTACGGGAAAAAGCATTACTTCGCTCACCTTGAAGCCGGTAAGAAGGCCACTAAAGGCCTCCTTCAGTCCGTTATCCACGGACCGAATACTTTGCAACACTGCGCCCATGAGTGCACGGTGCTCTTCGGCGATGGAGGAGCTGGTTAGAGCATCCTCCATCTCGACCGGCCACCCAGTCGACGCCTGCTCCGGGGCAGGCGGGGGTGGCGGCGGTGCTTCGGCCCCTTCCTTCTCGAAGTCCAGAGCGCCGGACTCTGGACGCCTTGACGCCTCCGGATTCATCCTCGGAGAAAGCTCGGCTTTTCCAGGCTCCTCCTCTTCGTTCACCAGAGGGGCCCTCCCCTCCTGGTCTTCGGCGGCCGAGGTGTTCACCTCGGCCATGATAGTGTCGCCCTCTCCCCCTGTGTACGGCACGGGAGGGGTCCTCCTCGATAGGACCTCCCCGGCCTCCTCGACAATTGGGGGTGGCGAGGCGCGGGATTCGGTCCCGTTCTCCGCTAGCTCTGCCGGTGGAGAATCCCCTTCCGAGGCTCGGTCGGTGGGGAGATCGCGCAGCGGGCTACAAATTTACAAACGGAAATGTGATCAATATCAAACCCAGTTCGGTTAAGCACGGTCAAGTGGTTACTAGAATGCGTACCTTTGGGCCTGTGGCTTAGCCCTGGGGATCTTCTGTGGAACCTCTTCGGAGGCCTCAGAGTCCTCGGCAGAAGCCGAGCTATCGCCGGACAAGGCTACCTTGGCCTTGCGCGGTCTTTTGGGAGTGGGTTGAGGAAGCTCCTCCTCGGCATCCTCGGACGCCTCCCTCTTCCCTGTTCGGGAGGAGTCGTCCTCCTCCCCGTCCTCTTCCTACTCCTTCTCCTCCTCTTGCGCGGAGGGAGCATTGGTTTCCCCGGATCTAGTACCCAGGGGTCTTCGGGAGCGGAGGCCCTCTCTGGCCTCCCCCTTGTTGGAAATATGCCCTAGAGGCAATAATAAATTGGTTATTATTATATTTCCTTGTTCATGATAATCGTTTATTATCCATGCTATAATTGTATTGATTGGAAACTCAAATACATGTGTGGGTACATAGACAACACTGTGTCCCTAGTAAGCCTCTAGTTGACTAGCTCGTTGATCAAAGATGGTTAAGGTTTCCTAGCCATTGACATGAGATGTCATTTGATAACGGGATCACATCATTAGGAGAATGATGTGATGGACAAGACCCAAACTGTAAACGTAGCATTTGATCGTGTCAGTTTATTGCTATTGTTTTCTGCATGTCAAGTATCTGTTCCTTTGACCATGAGATCATGCAACTCACTAACACCGGAGGAATACCTTGTGTGTATCAAACGTCGCAACGTAACTGGGTGACTATAAAGGTGCTCTACAGGTATCTCCGAGGGTGTCTGTTGGGTTGGCATGGATCAAGACTGGGATTTGTTACTCCGTATGATGGAGAGGTATCTCAGGGCCCACTCGGTAATACAACATCACAATGAGCCTTGCAAGCAATGTGACTAAAGTGTTAGCCACAGGATCTTGTATTACGGAACGAGTAAAGAGACTTGCCGGTAACGAGATTGAACTAGGTATAGTGATACCGACGATCGAATCTCGGGCAAGTAACATACCGAAGAACAAAGGGAACAACATACGGGATTAACTGAATCCTTGACATAGAGGTTCGACCGATAAAGATCTTCATAGAATATGTAGGAGCCAATATGGGCATCCAGGTCCCGCTATTGGTTATTGGCCGTAGAGGTGTCTCGGTCATGTCTACATAGTTCTCGAACCCGCAGGGTCTACACACTTAACGTTTGGTGACGATTAGTATAATTGAGTTATTATGTTGTTGACCGAAAGTTGTTCGGAGTCCCGGATAAGATCCCGGACATGACGAGGATCTCCGGAATAGTCCGGAGGTAAAGATTGATATATGTGATAATAGTGTTTTGATCTCTGGAAGGGTTCCGGAGTTCACCGGAAGGGGTTCCGGATGTTTACCGAAGTGTTCGGGTGCAGCAACACTTTATATGAGCCAAAGGGATAAAGCCCACAAGGTATTGGAAAGTGCAAAAGTAGTTTTGCTGCCGCGTAAGCGGTACTACCGCTTGGTGAAGCGGTACTACCGCCGGAGCGGTACTACCGCTTGTATGAAGCGGTACTACCGCCCGAGCGGTACTACCGCTTGTGTGAAGCGGTACTACCGCCCAAGCGGTACTACCGCTTGTGTGAAGCGGTACTACCGCTTGTGCGCGGCTGTGCACGGTTCGGCAGGGATCCGAGTTGGACTCTTTCCCTGCGGGCCAAACCGACCTTGTGCGGGCAAAACCGACCCGGAGGAGGCTTTTACTCCAAGTTTAGACCCCAAGGCTCAACATATAAATAGAGGGGCAGGGCTAGCACACGGGATACATCAAGATTTCCCCAAGCCGTGTGCGGCAACCCTAACCCTCTAGTTCCTCCGTCATAATCTCCGTAGCGCTTGGCGAAGCCCTGCAGAGATTGTTCCTCACCACCATCACCACGCCGTCGTGCTGCTGGAACTCAACCACTACTTCATCATCGCTCGCTGGATCGAGGA
This sequence comes from Elymus sibiricus, assembly GCA_039707655.1. NCBI lineage: Eukaryota > Viridiplantae > Streptophyta > Magnoliopsida > Poales > Poaceae > Elymus > Elymus sibiricus. Next base: position 195,331,556 of record CM077666.1, on the reverse strand, counting down.
GGTGAAGGCGTCATCAAGCCGTACGTGTGTTGAACGCGGAGGTGCCGTCCGTTCGGCACTAGTTCGTGATCGGATCGAGGGACGACGTGCGATTTGGATCGCGGAGACGTTCGACTACATCAACCGCGTTTCTTAAACGCTTCCGCTTAGCGATCTACAAGGGTATGTAGATTCACTCTCCCTCTCGTAGATGCTCATCACCATGGATAGATCTTATGTGTGCGTAGGAAAATTTTTGTTTCCCATGCAACGTTCCCCAACAGTGGCATCATGAGCTAGGTCTATGCGTAGATGAGATCTCGAGTAGAACACAAACGAGTTGTGGGCGTGGATGTATACATATTGCTTGCCGTTACTAGTTGATATTTGATTCGGCGGTACTGTGAGATGAAGCGGCCCGGACCGACATTACGCGTACACTTACGCGAGACAGGTTCCTTCAACTAACATGTAACTTCGTTGCATAAAGATGGCTAGCGGGTGTCTGTCTCTCTCACTTTAGTTGAATCGATTTCAATGAAGAGGGTTCTTTTAGAAGATCAAAAAGCAATCACTACACCACGTTGTGGTTTTGCGTAGGTAAGAACGGTTCTTGCAAACCCGTAGCAGCCACGTAAAATTTGCAACAACAATTAGAGGACGTCTAACTTGTTTTTGCAGGGTATGTTGTGATGTGATATGGCCAATTACATGATGAGATATATGTGATGTATGAGATGATCATGTGTTGTATAGAATATCACGACTTGCATGTCGATGAGTACGGCAACTGGCAGGAGCCATAGAGTTGTCTTTAATTATTGTATGACCTGCGTGTCAATCATTAAGCGCTATGTAATGCTTTACTTTATCGCTAAACGTTAGCTATAGTCGTGGAAGCAACAGTCAGCGCGACAACCTTATGGCGACACGTTGATGGAGATCAAGATGATGGAGATCATGGTGTCATGCCGGTGACGATGGAGATCATGCCGGTGCTTTGGAGATGGAGATCAAAAGCACAAGTTCATGGCCATATCATGTCACTTATGATTTGCATGTGATGTTAATCCTTTTATGCATCTTATTTTGCTTAGGACGACGGTAGCATTATAAGGTGATCCCTCACTTAAATTTCAAGATAAATTGTGTTCTCCCCAAGTGTGCACCGTTGCGAAAGTTCGTCGTTTCGAGACACGCCGTGATGATCGGGTGTGATAGATTCTACGTTCGCATACAACGGGTGCAAGCCATGTTGCACGTGCGGAACACTCGGGTTAAACTTGACGAGCCTAGCATGTACAGACATGGCCTCGGAACACAAGAGACCGAAAGGTCGAACATGAGTCATATAGTAGATATGATCAACATGAAGATGTTCACCATTGAAACCACCTCAACTCACGTGATGATCGGACTTGAGTTGGTGGATTTGGATCATGTTACACTCGAATGACCGGAGGGATGTCAATTTGAGTGGGAGTTTTTAAGTAATATGATTAACTAAACTCATTATCTAGAACAATAGTCTAAGTTGTCTTTGCTATATTTATGTTGTAGATCATGGCTCGCGCAGTAGCACCCCTGAATTTTAATGCGTTCCTAGAGAAAGCTAAGTTGAAAGATGATGGAAGTAACTTTGTGGACTGGGCCCGTAATCTAAGGATTATCCTTACGGCTTCCCAGAAGGCTTATGTCCTTGATGCACCGCTTGGTGATCCACCTGCTCCAGTTGAGTCTCTAGACGTTGTGAACGCCTGGCAGGCTCGTTCTGATGATTACTCAATAGTTCAATGTGCAATGTTGTATGGCTTAGAACCGGGACTTCAAAGACGTTTTGAACGTCATGGAGCATATGAGATGTTCCAGGAGTTGAAGTTTATCTTTCAGAAGAATGCCCGGATCGAGAGATATGAGATCTCCGATAAGTTCTATGCTTGCAAGATGGAGGAGAACGGGTCTATCAGTGATCACGTGCTCAGAATGTCTGGGTACTCCACCCGTCTGGCTGAGTTAGGGATGCCCCTTCCGCCAGAGGCTATCACTGACAGAGTTCTTCAATCATTGCCACCTAGCTACAAGAGCTTCGTGTTGAACTATAACATGCACGGGATGAACAAGTCAGTCGCCGAGCTGTTTGCGATGCTGAAAGCCGCTGAGTCTGAAATTCAGAAGGAGCATCAAGTGTTGATGGTCAATAAAACCACTAGTTTCAAGAAAAATGGCAAGGGTAAGAAGGGTAACTCCAAGAAGAGTGGCAAAGCAGTTGCTCCTCTCGTGAAGAAACCCAAGGCTGGACCCAAACCAGAAACTGTGTGTTTTCATTGCAAGGGAACTGGACACTGGAAGCGGAATTGCCCCAAGTATTTGGCTGACAAGAAGGCGGCCAACAACAAACAAGGTATATATGATATACATGTTATTGATGTGTACCTTACCAACTCTCGTTGTAGTGCCTGGGTATTTGATACCGGTGCGGTTGCTCATATTTGCAACTCAAAACAGGAACTGCGGAATAGACGGAGGCTGGCAAAGGACAAAGTGACGATGCGCATGGGAAATGGTTCCAAGGTTGATGTGATCGCCGTCGGCACGCTCGCTCTTCGATTACCGTCGGGATTAGTGATGAACCTAAATAAGTGTTATTTGGTGCCTGCGTTAAGCATGAACATTATATCTGGATCTTGTTTATTGCGAGACGGTTACTCATTTAAATCAGAGAATAATGGTTGTTCTATTTATATGAGTAATATCTTTTATGGTCATGCACCCGATGTGAGGGGTTTATTCTTATTGAATCTCGATAGTAATGATACACATGTTCATAACATTGATGCCAAAAGATGTAGAATTGATAATGATAATACCACTTTCTTGTGGCACTGCCGTTTAGGTCATATTGGCGTAAAACGCATGAGGAAGCTCCATGCTGATGGACTTTTGGAGTCACTTGATTTTGAATCACTTGACACATGTGAGCCATGCCTCATGGGCAAGATGACTAAAACTCCGTTCTCTGGAACAATGGAACGGGCAAGTGACTTATTGGAAATCATACATACTGATGTGTGCGGTCCGATGAGCATTGAGGCGCGCGGTGGTTATCGTTACTTTCTCACCTTCACTGATGACTTAAGTAGATATGGGTATATTTACTTAATGAAACACAAGTCTGAAACATTTGAAAAGTTCAAACAATTTCAGAGTGAAGTTGAGAATCATCGTAACAAGAAGATTAAATTCCTACGATCTGATCGAGGAGGAGAATATCTGAGTTATGAGTTTGGCAGTCACTTAAGACAGTGTGGAATTGTTTCACAATTAACACCGCCTGGAACACCACAGCGTAATGGTGTGTCCGAACGTCGTAATCGAACCTTATTGGATATGGTGCGATCTATGATGTCTCTTGCCGATTTGCCACTATCGTTTTGGGGTTATGCATTAGAGACAGCAGCATTCACTTTAAATAGGGCACCATCGAAATCCGTTGAGACGACGCCTTATGAACTTTGGTTTGACAAGAAGCCAAAGCTGTCGTTTCTTAAAGTTTGGGGATGTGATGCTTATGTCAAAAAGCTTCAGCCTGAAAAGCTGGAACCCAAAGCGGAGAAATGCGTCTTCATAGGATACCCAAAAGAGACAGTTGGGTATACCTTCTACCTCAGATCCGAAGGCAAAGTGTTTGTCGCTAAAAACGGAACATTTCTTGAGAAAGAGTTTCTCTCGGAAGAATTGAGTGGGAGGAAGATAGAACTTGATGAGGTTATTGAACCTTTACTTCAACCTAAGAGTAGCGCAACGCAGAAAGTTGTTTCTGTCGAGCCTACATTAGCTGAAGAGGAAGTTAATGATGATGATCATGAAGCTTTGGATCAAGTTGCTATCGAACCTCGTAGGTCGACAAGGACGCGTACTGCTCCTGAGTGGTACGGCAACCCTGTCTTAGAGGTCATGTTGTTAAACAACGATGAACCTACGAGCTATGGAGAGGCGATGATGGGCCCGGATTCCGAGAAGTGGTTAGAGGCCATGAAATCCGAGATGGGATCCATGTATGAAAACAAAGTATGGACTTTGGAAGTATTACCTGAAGGGCGTAAGGCCATTCAGAACAAATGGATCTTTAAGAGGAAGACGGACGCGGACGGTAATGTCACCGTCTATAAAGCTCGACTTGTGGCAAAGGGTTTTTCACAAGTTCAAGGAGTTGACTACGATGAGACCTTCTCACCCGTAGCGATGCTTAAGTCCGTCAGAATCATGTTAGAAATAGCTGCCTTTTTCGATTATGAAATTTGGCAGATGGATGTCAAAACAGCGTTCCTTAACGGTTACCTTAAGGAAGAGTTGTATATGATGCAACCAGAAGGTTTTGTCGATCCAGAGAATGCTGACAAAGTTTGCAAACTCCAGCGATCCATTTATGGACTGGTGCAAGCATCTCGGAGTTGGAATCTTCGTTTTGATGAGGTGATCAAAGCGTTCGAGTTTATACAAGTTTACGGAGAAGCTTGTATTTACAAGAAAGTGAGTGGGAGCTCTATAGCGTTTCTAATATTATATGTGGATGACATATTGCTGATTGGAAACAATATAGAAATGCTGGAAAGCGTAAAGGAATATTTGAACAAGAGTTTTTCAATGAAGGACCTAGGAGAAGCTGCTTTCATATTAGGCATCAAGATCTATAGAGATAGATCAAGACGCTTAATAGGACTTTCACAAAGCACATACCTTGATAAGATTTTGAAGAAGTTCAAAATGGATCAGTCCAAGAAGGGGTTCTTGCCTTTTTTGCAAGGTGTGAAGTTGAGTAAGACTCAATGCCCAGTGACTGCAGAAGATAGAGAAAAGATGAGTGTCATCCCCTATGCTTCGGCCATAGGCTCTATCATGTATGCAATGCTGTGCACAAGACCCGATGTCAGCCTTGCCATAAGTATGGTTGGAAGGTTTCAAAGTGATCCAGGAATGGAACACTGGACGGCGGTCAAGAATATCCTGAAGTACCTGAAAAGGACTAAGGACATGTTTCTCGTTTATGGAGGTGATCAAGAGCTCGTCGTAAAGGGTTACGTCGATGCAAGCTTTGACACTGATCCGGATGACTCTAAGTCGCAAACCGGATACGTATTTATTCTTAATGGGGGTGCGGTTAGCTGGTGCAGTTCCAAGCAAAGCGTGGTAGCTGATTCTACATGCGAAGCGGAGTACATCGCTGCCTCGGAGGCGGCGAAGGAAGGTGTCTGGATGAAGGAGTTCATGACAGATCTTGGAGTAGTGCCTAGTGCACTTAACCCAATGACTCTGTTTTGTGATAATACTGGTGCCATTGCTCTAGCCAAGGAACCAAGATTTCACAAGAGGACCAGACACATAAAGCGACGTTTCAATTCCATCCGCGATTACATCAAGGAGGACGACATAAATATTTGCAAAGTACACACGGATCTGAATGTTGCAGATCCGATGACTAAACCTCTTCCAAGGGCTAAACATGAACAACACCAGAACTGCATGGGTGTTCGATTCATTACAATGTAAATCACATAGTGATGTGAACTAGATTATTGACTCTAGTGCAAGTGGGAGACTGTTGGAAATATGCCCTAGAGGCAATAATAAATTGGTTATTATTATATTTCCTTGTTCATGATAATCGTTTATTATCCATGCTATAATTGTATTGATTGGAAACTCAAATACATGTGTGGGTACATAGACAACACTGTGTCCCTAGTAAGCCTCTAGTTGACTAGCTCGTTGATCAAAGATGGTTAAGGTTTCCTAGCCATTGACATGAGATGTCATTTGATAACGGGATCACATCATTAGGAGAATGATGTGATGGACAAGACCCAAACTGTAAACGTAGCATTTGATCGTGTCAGTTTATTGCTATTGTTTTCTGCATGTCAAGTATCTGTTCCTTTGACCATGAGATCATGCAACTCACTAACACCGGAGGAATACCTTGTGTGTATCAAACGTCGCAACGTAACTGGGTGACTATAAAGGTGCTCTACAGGTATCTCCGAGGGTGTCTGTTGGGTTGGCATGGATCAAGACTGGGATTTGTTACTCCGTATGACGGAGAGGTATCTCAGGGCCCACTCGGTAATACAACATCACAATGAGCCTTGCAAGCAATGTGACTAAAGTGTTAGCCACAGGATCTTGTATTACGGAACGAGTAAAGAGACTTGCCGGTAACGAGATTGAACTAGGTATAGTGATACCGACGATCGAATCTCGGGCAAGTAACATACCGAAGAACAAAGGGAACAACATACGGGATTAACTGAATCCTTGACATAGAGGTTCGACCGATAAAGATCTTCGTAGAATATGTAGGAGCCAATATGGGCATCCAGGTCCCGCTATTGGTTATTGGCCGTAGAGGTGTCTCGGTCATGTCTACATAGTTCTCGAACCCGCAGGGTCTACACACTTAACGTTTGGTGACGATTAGTATAATTGAGTTATTATGTTGGTGACCGAAAGTTGTTCGGAGTCCCGGATAAGATCCCGGACATGACGAGGATCTCCGGAATAGTCCGGAGGTAAAGATTGATATATGTGATAATAGTGTTTTGATCTCTGGAAGGGTTCCGGAGTTCACCGGAAGGGGTTCCGGATGTTTACCGAAGTGTTCGGGTGCAGCAACACTTTATATGAGCCAAAGGGATAAAGCCCACAAGGTATTGGAAAGTGCAAAAGTAGTTTTGCTGCCGCGTAAGCGGTACTACCGCTTGGTGAAGCGGTACTACCGCCGGAGCGGTACTACCGCTTGTATGAAGCGGTACTACCGCCCGAGCGGTACTACCGCTTGTGTGAAGCGGTACTACCGCCCAAGCGGTACTACCGCTTGTGTGAAGCGGTACTACCGCTTGTGCGCGGCTGTGCACGGTTCGGCAGGGATCCGAGTTGGACTCTTTCCCTGCGGGCCAAACCGACCTTGTGCGGGCAAAACCGACCCGGAGGAGGCTTTTACTCCAAGTTTAGACCCCAAGGCTCAACATATAAATAGAGGGGCAGGGCTAGCACACGGGATACATCAAGATTTCCCCAAGCCGTGTGCGGCAACCCTAACCCTCTAGTTCCTCCGTCATAATCTCCGTAGCGCTTGGCGAAGCCCTGCAGAGATTGTTCCTCACCACCATCACCACGCCGTCGTGCTGCTGGAACTCAACCACTACTTCATCATCGCTCGCTGGATCGAGGAGGTGAAGGCGTCATCAAGCCGTACGTGTGTTGAACGCGGAGGTGCCGTCCGTTCGGCACTAGTTCGTGATCGGATCGAGGGACGACGTGCGATTTGGATCGCGGAGACGTTCGACTACATCAACCGCGTTTCTTAAACGCTTCCGCTTAGCGATCTACAAGGGTATGTAGATTCACTCTCCCTCTCGTAGATGCTCATCACCATGGATAGATCTTATGTGTGCGTAGGAAAATTTTTGTTTCCCATGCAACGTTCCCCAACACCCCTGTTGGTCCTTCTTCTTCTCCTTCCTTTCCGGCGCCTCGTACGGCACCACGGCCAACATGGCCGTCAGGAGGGGCGTCCTTGGTCCCTCGGGCAGCGGCGCCGGACTGTCGATCCGTTGGGCCTTCTTCAGCCAATTCTGCGGATGAAAAGTAGCAAAGCTGAGTACCTTGTTAAAAGGGAACAGTTCGGATAAAACATACAAAATTGCTCATACCTCCCGTGGGGGATTTGCGGCGTCGAGTCCGATGTCTTCCTCCTCGGCCGACCAGTCCTTCTGTGGCTTGAATAGCGCCCTCCACAGTTGGGCGTGGGAGGTGCGTAAGAAGCTGCGCACGGTGGCCGGGTCTCCGGGCTTATAGGCCCATATGGGGGAAGCCCTATCCTGGAAAGGGAGAATTCGGCGGCCGAGCATGATCTGGATCACGTTGACCAGCGCGACGCCCTTCTCTATCATTTTGGCAATCCGGCTCTGCAGCAGCACCACCTCCTTATTCGGCCCCCAGTCGAGGCCCTTCTTGGTCCATGAGACCAGCCTTGTGGGGGGCCCGGAGCGGAAGGCCGGAATCGCCTCCCAATTTGCACGCCTCGGCTCTGTGATATAGAACCACTCCTTTTTCCATATCTTGACGGTCTCGATGAAGGTACCGTCTGGCCACTCCACTCGCGGAAGCTTGCTGATCATCGCCCCCCCGCAGTCCGCCTGCTAGCCATCAACTATCTTCGGCTTGACGTTGAAGATCTTCGACCACAGACCGAAGTGTGGCCGGACTCGGAGAAAGGCCTCACAGACGATGATAAAAGCCGAGATGTGGAGGAAGGAGTTCGGCGCGAGGTCGTGGAAGTCGAGGCCGTAGAAGAACATGAGGCCCCTGACGAAGGGGTGAAGGGGGAAACCCAGGCCCCGGATGAAGTGGGGCACGAATACCACTCTCTCGCCCCGTCGCGGCGTGGGGATAGCCTGGCCCGCCTCCGAAGCACGGTGGGCGATGTCGGCCGGGAGGTAGCCCACGCTCTTCAACTCCAAGATGGCGCCGTTGGTGACGCTAGAGGCTTCCCACTTGCCCTTGGACCCGGAACCCGCCATTGCTGAATTGGGCGGGTGGATGGAAAGGTTGTTGGGAGGGAAAGCGGATCTGGGCGTTGGAGCTCAGGAGATGGGGAAGGCAATGACGAAGGAGGGAAATGAGAGCGTACGAAAGGAACGAAGGCTGTGCCCCTTTTATGGGCTGTAAAAACCCACGGTACCTTTACTGCGCCGCAGTCCTCGCCATTTCCCCATATAACCGTGCCATTATGCGCGCATGGGGGGAAACGGATTATTGATCATATCCCTTGAAAATAGGACACGATCTCCATATCGATGGGACGTGCAAATGAAAACCGCCTCGAACCGCGAATCGAGTTTTTCATATACCTACTCACGGTCGTGGCGAGGTATGACCCTTCGGTAAAAGTTGTCAGATAAGGACACTGTTCACACCGAAGCGGCTAGCCTTCGGGGCTAAGTTATTATTATACTTCGTTACCGAAGTACAGCTCGGCGCATATACGACCGGGCAATACTTAAGAATACAACTCGGAGTAAAACAAGCCTGTTACCGGTGACACGGAGGAAAGTGAACTGGTCCACGAAGCCAATAGTGTTCGGCGTCTACCTCGGCTTCAAAGACTAGTTCGGGGGCTACTGAGGGTGTCCCAGACTAGGGGGTACTCGGGCTGCCGGCCTATCTCTCATAGGCCGGACTGGTGGGCCGCTCTCTACTCGTCGATGGAAGGCCGGATTGTGGGCGACCCCGTGTATCAGAAGGAAACCTCCGAAGACTTGGCGTCTCCTCCAAGAAGCAATTGGCGTAACCGGCATGTGTGTCCCCTGATGGTAACCGTCCATGTGTAACCCTAGGACCTCCTGGTGTCTATATAAACCAGAGGGCCTAGTCCGTAGAGGATATATCCATTACCTAGGGTTTAGCCTAGTCGATCTCGAGGTAGATCAACTCTGTAACCTTCATACAATCACATCAATACAATCAAGTAGGACGTAGGGTTTTACCTCCTCAAGAGGGCCCAAACCTGGGTAAATCGCTGTCTCTACGTTCCCTGTTACCATCGACTCCTTGACCCATAGTTCGGATCCCCTACCCGAGATCTGCCGGTTTTGGTACCGACACCCCCCAGGCGCGCCCTGGTACCTCATGGGACCCACGTGGCTCCGTCTGACCTAATTCCAACGCTATAAATTAACTTTCCCAAAGAAAAAAATAAGAGAGGAAGTTTTATTGCGTTTCACAATACGGAGCCGCCGCCACCTCCTGTTCTTCATCGGGAGGCCAGATCTGGAGTCCGTTTGGGGCTCCGGAGAGGGGGATCTTCCGGCATCGTCATCATCAACTATCCTTCATCACCAATTTCATGATGCTCACCGCCGGGAGTGAGTAATTCCTTCGTAGGCTTGCTGGATGGTGATGAGTTGGATGAGATTTATCATGTAATCGAGTTAGTTTTGTTAGGGCTTGATCCCTAGTATCCACTATGTTCTGAGATTGATGTTGCTATGACTTTGCTATGCTTAATGCTTGTCACGAGGGCCCGAGTGCCATGATTTCAGATCTGAACCCTTTATGTTTTCATGAATATATTTGTGTTCTTGATCCGATCTTGCAAGTTGTATGCACCTACTACGCGTTATGATCCGCATACCCCAAGGTGAAAATAATTGAGATTATTTCCGGTGATTCCGTTGAGGAGTTCATGTATTCACTAAGTGCTAATGCTTTGTTCCGGTTCTCTATTAAAAGGAGGCCTTAATATCCCTTAGTTTCCTTATGGACCCCGCTACCACGGGAGGGTAGGACAAAAGATGTCATGCAAGTTCTTATCGCAAGCACGTATGACTATATACGAAATACATACCTACATTACATTGATGAATTGGAGCTAGCTGGTTCTGTGTTGCCCTAGGTTATGACTGTTACATGATGAATGTTATCCAACATAATCACCGATCCAATGCCTACGAGCTTTTCACATATTGTTCTTGCTAAAGTTACTACTGTTGCTGCTGCTGTTACAATTGCTACTACTATTGCTACTACCGTTATTGCTACTGCTATCAAACTATCATACTACTGTGCTACTGATCACTCTACTGCAGATATTTAGTCTCCAGGTGTGGTTGAATTGACAACTCAACTGCTAATACTTGCAAATATTCTTTGGCTCCCCTTGTGTCAAATCAATAAATTTGGGTTGAATACTCTACCCTCGAAAACTGTTGCGATCCCCTATACTTGTGGGTTATCAAACACGCCTCACAACAATGCTACAAGGACATGGCAGCTGGATAGTTTAGTAGTGCACATCCTCAGGTCTTCCAGTTCACACGACATGACTTTGAGAACTTCATCTCCACAGCGGACCTGGTTCTAATTCAAACAGAAACCAATATTTTATTACTGCCTCTGTTCACAAATATAAGATGATTTTCTATATTTTACTCCATATAAGACTACATATAAGCACAGGAATGAGTGAACAAAGACACTAAAACATGTCTACATCAGATACACAAAAAAGTTAGAACATCTTATATCTATGAACAGAGCGATTACTTACAATACCCATAACACAAGTTACTGAGGGTACTATATTCTCTTCCTACAGCTAGCGTTGATGTTCATAAAGTAGTTGAAAGTAACCTATAAGAAATATGTGTTATGTGCAAAAATCATATGCATGTCAACTTCTCGGATGTTTTGGTCAAAAGAGACATTTAGAACAGTCATTTGGCACACAAAAACCACATGAAAGATCGCCCAGAAATTTATACCACTAGTACTACGTGTACATTACACAAACATCGCATATTAGCAAGCACTTTGCAAGTTAGATCACAAAACACGATCAAGATCTCCAAAAAGATTGTCAACAAGAGATATTACCTTGACCGGCTTAACGAGGGATCCCGGAGAGGTGGCCTTGGCCAAGGCGATGGCCTTGAGCTTGTCTGTGGTCGTCTCAGCGGGGTGCTTGTGCTTCTTCAGACTCTGAGCCTCGATGGATTTAGCCAGAGCCATAGACATCACTTTGGCCGGTGCTCCAGGGTCCATCAAGAAACTATCAAATAGAAATAAAAGGAAAGAAAACGATAATCAGAAACCCAAAAGAAGAACAGAGAGGGAGTTAGGATTGGTCGCGGGGTTGCAAAAGATGACTAGAACGGAAGTATAGCAGCACCATTGATGCGCTCACCTTTCCTTCTTTGGGAGAGAAGAACAATGGCAGAAGCGAGTTGGGGTTTTCTTGAAGAAATGAGGAACAAGATGAGGGAGAAGTGAGTGGGGTTTTCTTGAAGAGAGGAAGACGAGGAAGAAGTGTGAAATGATGGTTGCTTCGTCTGTCCAACTTACTGCTGGAAAGGTGGGGTTTTGTGATTTGACACCTCATGGGGCATTACTACGGCGCTACGACCGCGGTAAGTCCACCGTGCAATTGTGCACTCTAGTGCGGAGCAGTTTGGTGCATGGCAAGTGGACCCCGAAGCTGGCTGCCCACACGTCGGCGAAAGTGAGTAGCAAGGTTCCCGACGACCGTGGAGGAGGATCCGCGCGGTAGAGCGTCTCCACTATTTCTTATAAAAATATCTTTTTTGATTATAACAAGCTTTTCCACTCTTATGATGGAGGAGTGCGAAACACGGCAGCCACTTGAACTTACACTACTAGTACTACTACTACTAGGCATGTGCAGTGGTTCATACAACAGTCTTATCTTGTTGCCAGTGTAGTAAGATATGACGATAAAAAATGATGTATAGTAAACTGATTATACCACCCGAACAAAAGTAACTGATTATAAATAAACCTGTTGTGAGGGATATTGTTGTGAGTGTTTCAGCATATTTTTGGTTTACATCGCGGCTAGTATTCATGAATACGGTCCTGGGTGGGTCCCTTGCGTGTACGTGCCTTCTATCCCATGCTACCTCGGCGTACAATCGACCTGTGCTGGAGTACTATTATTTTTAGCAGACAAGGCAACCGGAGAAGGGTGTCTCGGGAGGATTGACATCCAGTGGCATGCTGTGCGCATGTCACCGATGAACAGTAGTGTAACATGCCCATTTTTTTAACGTCTGATCGAGAATGAATGATGAGATCAATGTCAACAATACTCGGGGTACAGTGCACGGAGAGTATGCTGCTACAGTGCTTGGCTGAACAGGAACCATATGAAGCACGCCTCTATAGTGCTCTGTACTACAGTGACTGTTCTGGACCGTCTGAGTTTGATCCAACGGTCATGTTATGCCGTGACATGCCCATGCAGAGGACGCCTAAACAACACTGAAGTCCCTCTGCTTCTCCAGGCGCACGACGGTGGTGATGCAGGGTGCCACCGCCCGCAGAGCCCGCTCCCGGTCGATGGGAGCCAGCTCGTCAAAGACGGCGTCCAATGGCACAAATGGATTCCGGTGACGTAGCCCGAAGAGGATTCGCCCGGCAACGGCGACGGCTGCCCGCACCCCCTCCTTATCCAACGCCGCCCCCCCACCACGCGGAGATGGTTCAGCTCCTCGGAGATATAGGTGAAGAAGGAGACCAGGTCAGGAAGCCGTAGCTCGTTGAAGTCGATGGGCTGGTCGAACGGATTTAGCCCGACGGCCGGCATGGTCGCGCTGGCACGACGGTAGGCATCGCGCAGCTGCAACACTTGCATGGCAACATGGTCCAGCAAGTGGTTGAGGCAATCCTGGACCTCATCACGATTGGCATGCTCGCGCTCTAGCCGGCTCGCCATCAGGGCAACCTGGCCGCCTAGGGTATCTCCCGCTTTCTGCAACAATGCCGCCGACGCCTCAAGCATCTTTGTGGTGGACTCCTGCCACTTTTGAAGCTCCGTGAACTCCCGCTCATAACATAGGAGCATGGCACTCTTCTCCTCCCTGAGCTCAAGGATCTCCACGTCCTTGGCCCTGAGCTCCGCATCCTTGGCATGCAGCTCGTCTGTCAGGCGCCTCACCTCAGACTCCGTGATCTGGTGCACCACCATGGAACCCGGTAGAAGCAATGGGGAAAGGAAGCAAAGGGGGTGAAATGGCTGGAAGGCAATGCAATCTACGGGAAGGCGGAGGGATCGGGGTAAATCTTTTGGTTTTCACCATGGGAAACCCCATTCGATGCCTTTTCACATCAGGGGGCAGTGGGTTTTACTGGCAGAGTCATCATGACTAATTCCTGCCGCACCTGCTCCCGTCAAACAAAAAAAGAATCCTGCCGCGCCCAAGGACCAAAGCAACACAGCGGTGGATAGTATTTTAATTTACCTAGCCGCAAGGAGGGAAAAAATGCTTGAAAAAACAAATGTAGCGGCGGCCTAGCTGATCGGTCGCACTGGCCCAACTAGCTAGCCACCGTGCTTGTACTCGGCGGGAAAGGTGGGGTTTTGTGATTTGACGACTCATTACTTCGGCTCTACAACCGAGGAGGACCCAGAAACCGTGCGGTAGGGTGTCCCATGCTCCCACCGTCCCACGTCTCAGTAAGGAAGAAAATATGTGTGCACCACCGGGGAGGACCCAGAAACCGCGCGGTAGGGTGTGCCACGTCTCAACACGGAGGAAAATGTGCGTAAAAATATATGAGACGTAGCTATGGTAAGAACTCGGGACCCAGCCAGTGGGTCGAAAACACCCCACTAGCCACACAGCTTAATCATGCTAACGTGGCACGGAGGATAGGTGTTAGCTCCGTCTCGACCAGCCACGAGGTCTCTTGTTCCTAGGCGATTCATCTATTTTCTAAGCATTTTTTAGTTATAATAACACCATGGCCAGCTCGCACCGCTCTTCGTGTTTGCCCGTGCGTCTAAAGATTGTAGATGGAGAGGAGAGAGAGATCGCAGACATGGGACCAGGCAGTAAGTGAGTCAATGTTCATGCACGTGCTGACGAGCCACTCCCTCTACTCTACTCAACGTGATACAGTACAGTATAAAATCAAGTTATGCGACAAAGCCAACAACCGTTGCTATTTCTGGCTATCGACATATGCTTTGTAGTCCAGGTTGCCAGCTCGAATCTCATCCTTCTGATTTTTTATTTTTAGGTCCAAATTTGTTCCATGATGAGTGAAACCCCCGTGTGTTGTTCCGATATTTTTGTGTACGAGGGATTTTTTTGCACAAACACTTTGCGCAGTTAGACAAGTTACGGCACCAGTTACACGTATTTTACAAGTTTAGGAAAAAAAGTGACAGCGGCGCAGAATATCACGTGCTCCCCACGGCTTAGATGCTACGGTGATACGAGATTGTACGTTGTTGGATCTGATATCCAATGGCATGTGAGTAGTCTTTGTACTTTTGCACAATTCCCAAACTCTTCGAGGGCTTTCTTGCAAAAAAAACATACAGACCTCTGTGAGCCGCTGGATCTTGGATCCAACGGCTCCCATGAGCTCGTATCATGGTAGCATCTAAGGTGTGGGAGAACCCAATATTCTCACGTACGAGAGAATATAAGATGCTCCCCGCAGCTTAGCCGCTACGGCGATACGAGCTGCTAGCAGCCGTTGGATCTGAGATCCAATGCCATGTGTGTAGTATTTGTACTTCTGCGCAATTCCCAAACTCTTTGAGGACTATATTGCAAAAACATTCAGACCTCCTAATGGGAGCCGTTAGATCTCCCGGGAGCTCGTATCACCGTAGTATCTACGGTATGGGAGCACCTCATATTCTCCTGTGCGAGAGAACATCTCAGGTGCTCTCACTGCTTGGATGCTACGGTGATACGAGCTTCGAGGCGGTTCGATCTGAGATCCAATGGCATCTGAGTATAGTCTTTGTACTTGTGAGCAATTCCCAAACTCTTTGAGGTTTTTTTTGCAAAAACCATTCGGACCTACTAGGATCCATTGGATCTCAGATCTAACAGCACACAAGAACTCGTATCACCATATAGCATCTAAGGTGGGAGCACCTGATATTCTCCCGAGGGGTGGGGGCACAACCCATCGATGTTTGGGAGGGTGGAACCAAATGTTAAAAAAATATAATCTAAACCCTCCTAGAAAAAGACCTTCACAATTTTATCTAAGGTTGGGGGTAACTTGGGGGTTACACCCCCCTCCCGACAATCTACATGGCTCTGCCTATGCAAGAGGCGTAGAGCGGGCGTCTATGTGTGCGAGGTCAATCGAGTCATATATAGAGGGAGAGATCGAGTTAGTGTGGGCTAGCATACACTCGAATGAGAAAGACGATACAGAGAGATATCGTTCGACATAGCTGTAGTGAGGGCTTGAGGGAGATAGTTACCGAGAGAGTGGCCTAGATAGACTTTGTGTTTGTGCACGCGGCGTGCATGGAGTTTTTTTACAGAGGCAACATATGTGTCTAGAGGGAGAGAGGGAGGGCGATATAGAGGGAGAGAGAGAGCTCGTCATGGAGGGCCCGACGAGGTTGTGTGTGAGAAATACATTTGTTGAGAGCGTGAGGGCGAGTGTGAGATAAATGGAGATCGAAACATGAAGAGAAATAATGAGCGTGTGTCGGATACCAATAGCTCTATTAACAAAGAGATGAAGATTGATCGATACAGGAAGTATGTGTGGTGAAGGGGGGGGGGGGGCGATGGACAGACCTAACACAACATTTGAGTGTACATAGTAGTAGACTTAATATTCACGTTTCAGTTTAGTGTACATTGTAAACATTGAATTGAGGACCATGTATGGCTTACATTTTATTTTTGAATTCATGCCATACATGCATGGATTGGAAAAGTAGATGCACTATACTGACCCGTTTGTTGTTGTATTTGTGTGTGTGTGGTCGTATGCTTGAATACATACAGAGTTTTCTCACCACCATACCGTTCATCTTTTAAATTTGAATTTGCATTAAAAAACCTAGTGTGGATACCATGTAATGTGAAATCCACGTTGAGATCACTATATCACTCGTCATAAATCAATTACCATCCCTTTTGGAATGACCAATTATTTGCAAGGAAAATACGGGCATTGTAATACATATAGATTCATTCGCCAATTTTAAAAAGGATTCCTTTCCTGATAAAAAAAGATTCCTTTCGCATTCTCAAATGGTAGCACCAGACGGCGTACCAGCCAGACCGGGCTCGTGTCGTGGTGGTGGCGTGCGTGGTACGCTAGCCAACCCTAACCAAAAGAACCACGATAAAACTTTGCGCCTCCACTGGAGCCTCCGCGTTTCGAATCAAAATATCTGGCGGCCAGAATTCCAGCCCTGCGAAATTCCCCTTATGTCCCCGGTCCATAATGACTACTCCTACTACTACCGATAAACAGTGGAGGGATGCTTTAGTAACTAGCCCACGTTACCTACCATGCTGAGCACGTTCAAGTCCCTCGGTCACCGCTACCCAAGGTCACCCGTCAACTCCATTGCCTACTACACTAGGACGAGTATAGAATGGAGCTTCGTTTGTTCGTACCTACTACCTCCGTCCTGGTTTATTGGTCCTCTTCGCATTTTGTGCTAAATTTTGACCTTACATTTAACTAACAAAATGTTAATGCATGTAACCAAAAATAATATCACTGGAAACTATGTTCAAATATGAGTCGAACGACATAATTTTTGGTGACATGCATTATTATTAGAGTATGACGCAATGCATTGTTTGAAGTCTAACTAAGCACTGTTTGACCAAATTTTATCTTAAAAAATATGAACATGTACTACAACAATAAAGATGTATCGCCTGAAAGTTTATTTCATGATGCTTGTAATGATATTGTTTCGAATCCTGGTTTTTAAATTCCAGAAAATCCAAAACTCACCTGAAATTCATGAAACTGCGCATGGTCTCGTGATACGGCACAAATAGGTGTGGTAATTTTTTTGATCAATTTGAGACAAGCTGCTTATGGAAAGTTGCGCACATGAACATCCAAGGTATTTTGGAACAAAGAGTTGTCACGTTAACGCGAACGGTTCACTAATATATTCAAACCGTGGGCGTTAGACCAGCGTGCAGCCACGCGTCCCGCTTCTCATAGGTAGGTGCCGTCCGAGCAAGCGTGTGAGTAGACGCGAGGCGTGCGAGCAGGCCGCTGCGTAGGCTCACCGGGAGGTGAGCCCTTTGACCAGCCTCCGCCACCCACCTTCATCCCAACCACTCCCAGTTTTAATGGCGCCCGCGTTGCAGTTTAAATCACTGCCGCACTCCCCGCTCTCGCTACAATCTTCTCTCTGCCTCTCCGATTCTCCTGTCGTTTGCCTCCAATCAACCTGACCTTGCCGTACGCCATGGCACATCATGATGGGCTGCCCCTAGTCTTCCAATTTCCTGAGGAAGACCCTAATGAGGTTTCGGACGAGCTTGACCTGGCCGTGCGGGAAGTCGTCGCGTCTGTCCCCGTGCCCGTTCCAGCTCCCGTCGCCGTGCCAGCACCAGCGCCCATCCCCATGGCATTGATGGGCTGGGCCGCACACTGTCGCCCAGCTTGAAGCCGCGGGGATCCACGAGGTTCCTGCTGACTTGCACGCGTCCGTGCACCTACCAGCGCATGTGCCTGCGCGTGCACTGACGCACGCGCCCGTGCCGGTGTACGTGCACATGAATGTCTCCGCCGCACCGTTGCCAGTGCCTGTCCCTGCGCTGGTGCCAGTGCCCCCCTTAGCGGCATGGATCGCCGCCATCGACCGCTACCTTGCAGCGACGCCAGTCGCTGCCTCCCGCCGGATGACTAGCTCCTAGAGACCGAAGTCCAGAACATACTGGCCTTCCTTGAAGCTTGGGCCAACGTCCAGGAGTATGCCAACGCCGGCGCAAGACGCCGCCGTCGCCGCCGGCCAGTGGCCCAACGGCACATAGGGCACGACAGAGGAGCCGCTTCCCTCCGCAAGACGCACCTGCTGCCGCTGCAATTAGTTTTATTCATTTATGTTTTTAGTTCGATCATGGTATGAATGTAAAGTCACAGTCAGACTGAATGAAATCTATGGTTTGATCGATTGAGTGTTCTGCCAGAGCCCCATCAAATTAAATAAAAAAAGTCATCAAGCGACATGTATTCCTTCTCATCGCAAACATTTCATATTAAATACCTGCGTAAATTCCCAATACTTGTAGGGCGCGAGCAGGTCCCTTTGAGCACTAGGCGATACATACATTTATCCATGCATTTAAATATTACTACTAGTTAAATACACCACGGGTGCCTGAACTTGTCCGTCATGGTCACTTTTTTCCTATACTTGTAAAATACGTACTAGTAGTAGGTGAAACTAGTGTCGTAACTTGTGAACGCATCCAGATATGGTCGACGGCATTGGGCATCTGCCCCGAGTGGCGCGCCATGTTTATTAGCTTGCGCGTTATTTGTGTTTGCCCGTGCGTCTGCACCCATGGGAGTAGAAGGGGAGGAGGGAGAGATAGCAGACATCGGACTCACTAGTAAGTGGCTCAACGAAGGGGAGTAGTATGTGCTGACGAGCCGATCCCACTGATGTACTGAAAGTAATATAAAAACATGTTGTCCATTAAAGGTACAACAAACGCGACAATCGATTTCTGAGTCTAGGCTCATCTGCACCCACGCCGAAGAACAAAATGAAAACAAATACTAGAAAAAATCAAAAAATTCTATTTTTTTTCATGGTAGGCAATTTGGTGCATGATGTCCGCCCCAATTTTCATATCATTTGGACATCTGAGTAGCTCTCGGCAAAAAAGACAGATTTGGGTTCTGTAAAAGAGTGTACTGTTCATGTACTGTTCTGACCCAATTTGTCTTTTTTGCTGAGAGGTACTAAGATGTTCAAATGCTCTTAAAATTGGAGCGGACCTCATGCAACGAATTATCTAGCACGCACACAAAAATTGGATTATTTTGAATTTTTTGTCAAGTTTTGAATTTTTTTGAACTTTTGTGAATTTTTTCTTGACCGGGTGCAGATGACCCTGGGCACCAAATTGCTGACGTGTGCCTGGAAGGACCTGGTCGCCTGTTCGATCCTCGTCCTTTTCATTTTTAATTTATATGGGTCCAAAATTGTTCCATGACAGGTGGGTCCCCCGGTGTGTAGTTTGTAGCATTTTAATTTATGGGGCGAAATTTGTTCCATTACAGGTGGACCCCCGATGTGTAGTTTGTAGCTTGTTTGTAATAATTAAAGAAAACACGAGAGTTTTTTTTGCAAAAATACCATGGTGTGATGGGAAAGGTGAGAAAGAGCGTGCGAGAGTGCGGTCACAGAGCTTCAGGGAAATAATTGGGGGAGGGGCAGGGCCGCAGGGGGGGGGGCAACGGTGTTTGGAGTGGTTGTGGGCCAAATGCTAGAAAAAAACTAACCTAAACCCTTCGAAATAAATGCCTTCACAAATTAATCCAAGGATGGAGGCATAGTCCCCCTGGCAATGTAAATAGCTCTGGCCCTGCGAGAGATGGAGAGGTAGCGTCTATGTGTGGGAGAGACGGCGTGAGAAAGCGAGGTCAATCGAGACATAGATAGACAGGGAGATTGGGTGAGTGTGGCCCGACATTCGGTCAAAAGAGAGATATGCTCTGGAGAGATATCGTGCGATCGAGCTTTTGGGGAGGGTGAGGGCTGTAAGGGAGATCTTGAGAAATTGACCTACATAAACAATGTGCGTGATAGACTAAACAGAGTGTGGATCGAGGCCCAGACAGGGAGATATATCGTTTGTGTGTGAGAGAAAGCAAGGTCAATCGAGACATAGATAAAGAGAGAGAGATTGCGCAAGTGTGGGTCACCATGCAGTCGAAAGAGTGAGAAATGCGGATTGGAGAGAGTGACCTAGATAGATAATGTGCGTGAGAGAGTATATACAATATGTCGAACTAGGCCCAAACAAGGAGATATATCGTTTGTGTGTGGGAGAAAGCGAGGTCAATCGAGACATACATAAAGAGAGAGGGAGAGATTGAGTGAGTGTGGGCTGCCAAATGGTCGAAAGAGTGAGACCGTTTGGTGAGAGTGACCTAGATAGATAATCTGCGTGACAGAGTATGTAGTGTGTCGATCGAGGCCAAAACGGGGAAATATAATGTTTGTGTGAGAGAGAAAGCGAGGTTAATCGAGACTTAGATAAAGAGAGAGAGAGAAAGATTGAGCGAGTGTGGGCTGCCGTGTGGCTGAAAGAGTGAGACGGTGTGGAGAGGGTGACCTAGATAGACAACGTGCGTGCATGTGCGTGAGAGGGGGGGGTCTTGAGAGCCAATGTGAGTATCTAGCGAGAGAGGGTGGGAGGGAGAGAGAGAGAGAGAGAGAGGTCGGCATGGAGTGCAATGGCAGGTGTGTGAGAGAAATACGTTTGTTGAGAGAGTGGGGGAAAGGGGTTTGTGTATTTGAGAGAATTAGAGATCGAAACATGGAGAGAAAGAATGAGCGGGTGTCGGAAACCAATAGCTCTATAAGGTGGTTAAGAGTGGAAGATTGATCGATAGAGGAAGTATGTAGTGTGTGTGTGTCGGGGGGGGGGGGGGAGAGGGGGCTAATCACAACATTTGAACGTAGATAGTAATAGACTTAATATTGACGTTTCAATTTAGTGCACATTGTAAAATTTGAATTGAGGACCATGCATATGGCTTCTGTAATTATTTCGAATTCGTGCCATACATGCATGGTTTGGAAAAGTTGATGCACTAATATTGACTCGATTGTTGTGGTATTTTGTATGTGTGTGGTCATATGCTTGAATACATCCAAAGTTTTCTCACCACCATAGTGTTAATCTTATACATATGAATTTGCATTAAAAAACTTAGCGTGGATACCATGAAATGCGAAATCCACGTTAGAATTGGAGATCACTATGTCACAAACACACTCTAATTCAAAGAACTCATCATTAATTAATTACTAGTATGTCGTTTTGAAGGACTAATTATTTGCAAGGAAAACACGAGTATCGTAATACATACAGATTCATTTGCCAATGCAAAAAATATTCGTTTGCATTCTCAAATGTAGGCGCACCAGGTAGACCACGGTCGTGTCGTGGTGGTGGCGTGTGTCGTACGGACATTATAAACTGCGCGCCTCCATGTTTCGGATTGAAATATCTGGCGGCCCGAATTCCAGCCCTGCAAAATCCCCCTTCTCCCCCGCCCCCTTCCGCGCCCAGAGTGCTCAAATCCCTAATTCGCTGCCACCCAAGCAAAATTCAAATCGCCCCTCGTCTTGTCTCGTTCCCCACCTCCGTACCGGACGACGACGAAGACGATGGTCGCGCTGCACCACCACACCGGAGCTGCCTCATCTATGCCCTCGTCCACCGCACCGGGTGGTCCACCGACAACATCGGCCGCCGCAGCCGACGTGCTTCACAGACACCGACTTCCACCGCATCAGGTCTGTTTCACCGATGCCGTCTTCCACCTTATCGGGGCTACTTCACCGAGCACATCGTCGCACCTCCACCCCCACGCTGGTGCTTCACCAACGGCCTCGTCCACGCATCGTAGAGCTTCGCCGCCACTCAAGATCTGCTTCCGTAGGCGGCCAGCCAACGCAAGCGCATCACCCTCAATGGCTCTGAAGTGACCCGCACTCTAGGCGAGTATGCCTAAACGCCGGCCTAAACTAGGTATCCACATATTCCTGCGCTGTGCACTGTTCCAACGATGCTTGGATATCCTTTTACTGCTCTCTTAACTTATACGCCTATGCAACTCTGACTTCAATTCTTATTTCTTCTGGAGCTATCATCTGAAACAAGCAAAACCATTTTTCAGCGAAGCATGACGGCGCTTCGGGATCTGGTACACATCCTGCACGCTCGTATAACCTTGTAAGTACCTGTCCTTCGGTACAACAACAAGGTCGATTCCTCTCATTAAATCAACCATTCGTCGTGCCAAAAATGCAGATGGGGAAGGAAGGAGTACACGGCCTGCTCATCCAAGCAAGTGGTAACATGGACTTCTTCATGGAACATCCCAAGCACAAGCAGAGCTGCAGTGAGCCTGTACAACGAGCAAGCGTAAGTCCCTGCATTTCATTTAATTCGTACTGGCCTGCGTGTATGATTTGCGTGTGTGATTGGGGCAGTGAAATGTATTCCAGTGTCGCTTTTCGATTTATCCACATAATGGTTGAATTGCTTGTTTCTATGACTTGAGTTAGCCAATAATGAGAAGGATGTCAGTCTTTTCATCATATTGTAGATTGCTTAGATCTCGATAGGCCAAATATAATCGCATGAATTATACAGTAAAAACCAGTCTGGTGTGTATTGCTACAACTAGTCTCACAACCTGTCCTCATATAATATAACAAGGTCGCACCATCTTATAAGATTAACCATTCGACTTACCAAAATGCAGTGTGGGAAGGAAGGAGTATTGGGACTGCGTATCCAAGCAAGTGATGTCATGGACTCCTTCGTAGAACCTCATAAGCTAAAAAGAAGTTGTAGTGTGCCTGTACAAAGAGCTAGCGTAAGTTCAGTTATCTGCTTCTCGGAATGTTAGTTAGCCACTGATTAAAAAATTGTTCAATTACCTTGCTTGCCTTAATTTAGTTTGCTACTGATTACATAATGCCATAGCCTATTAGTCCTATTATAGACTGCACCTATCTATGTGTTTGTTACTTACTGTTATAGAACTACTTGTGCCTAAACTTCAATAGCTACTTAAGCACATAGATAGCTGGTCATATCTACTTCTAGGGTGCAACAAAATTCATGTGTAATTTACCTTCTGATACCCTGTTTGTTTATCTTGTTTGCTGTTATGACTTGTAGCACTAGTAATGTTTGCACGTTCATGGAGAGACAACTGTCAGGTTTATATGAGGGACACCGTCTTTTCAACTTATATATATGTGTCAGAATCATTTTGCTTACATGAATGAAATTTAGAGATGTATGTGTTGCTGGTAAACTCTACCGACTTGTTGCTTTAATACGTTGCCAAAAACTTGTTAGTTTTACTAGTTCATGTGTAATTAAATACGTTGCCAAAACTGGTTAGTTTTACTAGTTTGATGTTAGTTTCTTATGGCTCTTGCAACACTTTATTTATGCTTGCTAACTATCAAGTTTTCAGGATCCAATTGAAACTCCGATGGCACAACAGGTATGTTCTGAAAAAACTTCCTTGTTTAACTGGTTTGCTGCTGTAACTTGTTGCTCTAATCATGTTACCAACTTCAACTTCTCAAGATTCAATTGGAACTCCAATTGCACAGCAGGTACATTTTGGAAAACTTATTTGTGTAACAGGTTTGCTGCTGTAACTTGTTGCTCTAATCAAGTTACTAACTACTCAACTTTTCAGGATCCAAGAGAAACTCCAATGGCACAACAGGTTGTTTGTTTAACTACTTTGCTGCTGCAACCAGTTGCTCTAATGATGTTAATAACCTATACTTTTCAGCATCCAATCGCAACTCTTTAAATCCTTGTTTGTTTAACTGGGTTGCTGTTCTAACTCCCAGTTGAGATGTTCTGCTAACTTCAACTTTTCTGAATCCAATCGGAACTGTAATGGCAAAACAGGTTAGCCCAAGATCAAAGAGCGAGGTCCCCATGGACGTTGGATCATCCTAGAGTAGTGGCACTGGCCCAATCGTGCATCATGAATTGCTAACTGCTGATGCTCTAGAGGCTAAACTATTGGTAGAAAGAGAGTCTGCTTCTACACTTAGAGATGAAGTTGACATGTTGAGGAAGCAAACAGCACAATCAAAAGCAGTACTCATGAAAACCATTAAATATTTGGTGGATTTCACAATGAAGCAAGCTGTGACTGACCGCATTGTTAAGGTCCTGGAGGAAAAAAGGAAATTAAAATCCCACTTGGTAAATCATAGGTGAAATGTTTTTTTCATCGTTGAATTACCTTTGTGTTGTTTGTTCATGTAATAGATTGGAACCATTTGTTTTAGAGATCATGTAATAATTGTTTTTTGGTCTATATTTTTTTTGAGCACGAGTCTGTAATAATTGCTAAGAACATGAGACATTTCATTTTTTTTGAGGCAAAGACATTTCATTTTGTTTGCTATGCCGGGCCTACAAAATATGCTAATCGGGCTGATTGTGCATTCAGCAAAAATAGTAGTATAGATGGGCCTTAAGTGGCACGCATCTGAAAGGGCCAAGATGCTGTACTAGCTTTGGTACAAAAAAAAGATGCTCTTCTAGCCAAAAATAGTACAGCGGTCTGGCTTATGTGTGTTAGTTCATATTATTGATCCATATACTCTATATGTGGTCATATGTCTGTTAGTTTTCTATATTATTGGTTGGTTGGCTCAATATTTTGAATTTTGAGACATCGCTTGGCTTCTGAAATTCATATCTAAATGGGAGTACACTATATGCTGCTTGTGTCATCCATGTTACAATTGAGTTGAACATAAAGTTGTTTCAAATATTCGTATTCACCTTAAACTGGAATAAACCTTCTGAATTCGAGTATCATGGCATTTGTAAATCATATTCATATATAAAGGTGGAATACATCTTTGTTGTGCTTTTGAAGATATATAAAACAAACATAGAATGATTTATAAAGATTCGTAATCGAATACAAAATGGGTTCGAATTTACTACTAGTTGCCAGGGTAAACATGAATGCTTATTCTCCCAAGATTCGAAAGAAGCGGCAAAACACCCACTCCCACGTCGGCTACCCCAAACCAGTGTTTGGGAGATGGAAGTTACTGTCTACCCCTGACACGCACAGCCTATCGGCCCAATTTCCACTGCTCTAAATAGGGGTAGGTTTGTAACTTCACTCAGACGTGACACGACCGCCTCTCACCCCATTCAGACACGGTGGGCGCCAAACGTGGGCGGCAAAACACATTTGATTCAAGCTCGTCCCAAAGACCTCTCTCTCCCCCTCCATTTCCCCATTCATACACGGTGGGCGGCAAAACAAACTCTCCTCAACCGAAATCGATCTAGGCTAATATTTTAAGTAGGGGCAGGTTTGTAACTTCACTCATACGTGACACAACCGCCCTACCTGTCAGCCCCGTTCATACACCGTGGGCGCCAACCGTGGGCACCAAAACACCCTCTCCTCGGTTGAAATCGCTCTCGGCAAATATTGGGGAGATGCGACATTACCGTCCTATCCCCAACCGACGAGATGTCCGAAATTTTAAACGGGGGCTAAGTTGGTAACTTCCCCACATTCCAGACAAGCCTCGCGTCCCAAAGACATGGTTACCCCGACCCCTCTCCCTCCATTTTCTCATTCATACACCGTCGGCGCCAGAACACCATCTCCACACCAGCCTCCTCCGTCCGCCACCCCATCCATCACCGCCCTCCTCCACCATG
Organism: Elymus sibiricus; assembly: GCA_039707655.1. NCBI lineage: Eukaryota > Viridiplantae > Streptophyta > Magnoliopsida > Poales > Poaceae > Elymus > Elymus sibiricus. The sequence goes on along the minus strand of CM077666.1, from coordinate 195,305,766 downwards.
CCGGGGCGCCTACCCAGACTGCGTCGTCCACTGTAAGAGATCGACATTCCTCATCCACGGCGCCGGACCAGGAGCCTTGCATCGCGTCCTCTCGCTTCATCCGCGCCGTCGTCCACCTTGCCGGGGCCGCTCCGACGACCTTCTCGTCCATCGCAATGGGACTTATCCCCTGATGCCTCTGTCTACCGTCACAGATCTGCTTCCATGCTGCCGACATCCATCGCACCCCCGATGCCTACACTATGTCGCAAGAGAGGTGGTACTCTTTCATATCTTCTCAACTTTTTGATCTCAACTAGAAAATAGATCGTCACTTGTTTACTGTACTTTCTTTTCAGCTCTTAGAATCTTAGTTGTTAGTTCAACGCAAACATTGGTTGCTAGGTAGCCTTTGTGCGGTTTGCAAGTTTAGATCTGCCATGGCACAGTCATAATAGGGTTTAATTGATCATGCTTAGGGTTTCCCCCCTTTTATGATCACTATACGATCAGCCTACGTGCTTCATGTCATAATAGCACTGCTCCACCCATCAAGCTAAACAAGCTTAGTTGTTCAAATATGAATCTGATATGATGCTGATATTAGTAAAACAGAGTCATTTAATTGGTCAGCTGAGTGTTCCTAATTTAATTTTCAAATGCATGTGCGCCGCTGGGGCGGATCTACAGGGGTGGCCAGCGTGGGCCGCGGCCACCCTGGGATTTTGGGTCGGCCTGTATACCATAAGAGATTAGAACATGGTCAGCCAGCCAATGCCTTTGCTAAAAAAACAAAAAAGGCAATGCCTCCAGACCCCGATTCCCCTCGGTCCTGCTCCGCTTCCGATCTCTACTCACCGCCAGCCGCCTGCCTCGCTGGCGACTTGCCATTGCCGGACGCCATGACTTTAGGAGGAGACACCGGACTAACAGGAGGTCAGGAGCCGCTCGCCCAACAGCGTCCCCGCTGCCCGGCCGTGCCGGTGTGCCCAGCTTCCCAGTCCGCTCAGGGCTCAGGCGTGCAGCACCCACGCAGCCAACCCAATTTATCCTGAGATACGCCGTCCTTAACACTCAGCAGCCACTTCCCATCACCCATTTTCTAATTGATTCATCACTCATTAGGCAGGACTCTCATTAGGGTTTGTTGTGTACTGAGTGCTACCTACATTTAATGGTTCAGATGTTTCAGTAATCTTTAGCACCTGTAGAGTTGACAGGGTTTCAAAATTCCTCGCCTAGGAACAAACACTAATCATGTTGATTGTTGGTCATAGTGACATTGACCCAGATTACTACCGCAGGCTAGGTTTGTTGACAATTTTACTAGTCTTTGTTACTCATTTATTATGATATCCAATTATTCACTTCGATTAATTGCAAACAGTAAGTGTTAGCCCAACTTCTTGATTCAGATTTTGGACGGTCTCTTACTGCAGTTACGATTCTGCATACTTGTCCTAGTAAGCTCACAAGTAATGATTGATTCACTAGCTTTATGCTTGCCTTGTCATATTTGTTGTCAATATTTTTTTAGGGTGGACCACCCTGTTTCAAAATCCTGGAACCGCAGACATGAGTGAATAGTATTTCTCTGTGTGATCTCTTCCATCATGTGTGGGCAACAAACACTGCATTGTATAGAAAGAGAAGTGTTATATCCACCTTTTACATAGACTACGATCTTTTACATGGAATACAATCTGCCTACATGCTTTGTGTCGCACTACCAGTACTCCACCCTTGAAGCTAAACATTATGCCACTCATAATTCCAAAGTTTATTTGTTCAAATACGAATTTGATATGATGCTAATGTTCCTACTTCAGTTTTGAAATGTGTGTCCGTCCCTTATAGAGACATAAGAGGTTTGTATTTCTGTGTGTGGTCTGGTCAGCACGGTTGGGGGATGAACTTTGTATACGCCGGGGTTTGTAGGGAGACACTATTGGAGTAGAATCCGCAATGCATTCCAAAGATAATCTGACTACCTTTTATGTTTTCATGAATCTCAGATACTGAACATCATCATAATGATTATGAGCTTGGGCGCATGAGAAGAATAAAGTAGAACAATGACATGGCTATCAAACTTGGCCTTAAGGGACTGAGATCCAGTCTGGATGCAATGGAATGCACACGCTCTCCACCTAGAGATTCATGTTCAGAATATGATCCTAACAATGATTCTGAGCTAGAGGGAGACCTAAGTCAATGTAGCTCCCTAGTGGAGGAGTCAGAGGCAGATGCCCTATCTTATTCACCCATCAAGGTGCTTGCTCTAACTTGGCAAGGTTATATTGGTCGCACATATCTTGCAAATGATGCTTTGCATTGCTTCTACTTTGTTACACCGCCATTTGCTTAGTTTACACATCATATATGTGAATATGCCATGCATATCCATTTTCAGTACATATTCCATCTGTCATCATACCATATTTCTCCATTGAAATGTTGTTCTTGTGTATTAGACGTTCAAAAGGAAGAGGGCGATTGCTGATCGCGATGGAGCACGAACAAAGTATTTGGAAAAGGTAGTGACACCAGATAAATCAAATAGCCCATTAGGTGTAGTGGCAATATCACCAGACCCACAAAACACAGTCCCAACTCTAGCAGACTCTACCCCTACCCCACTAGCCATCTCAGATGCCCCAACTCAGCAGACCCCATATGCAGCAAAAAGTATGACAATTCCAGTTGACATAGCACCAGCTCTACGACGCAAAACCCCCATTCCAGCAAAGAGTACACCAACTCCAGTTGCCAAATCCCTTTTCGAACTGGAGAGAGCCCCAATTGCAGCAAATAGGACCCCTGTTCCACTTCTTCCCAGTTTAGAAGACGAAGCTTTTATTGTTGTCAGGAACTTTGTGCACATCTTTCCTTCATGGAAAGATTATACTACAGACAAACAACAATTTCCAATCTTCCTCCACAACTTACGTATAAGTAATGTACTAATGTTATTCATGGTAATTAGTGCCTATGTATCTGCTGACAAAACTCAAGAGATTTCATTCATTTAAATAGGCGAGGACCAAACTGGATAGTCAAGACGAGCAAAGCTTGATTGCGCTTTTCAAGCATGCTTTGAGGAATTATTGTTGCTACCTGAGGCAAGCACACTTCGATGGCAAGCCTCTAAACAAAATTTCTGTAAAGTCTCCGGTGCTTCATTTACTAGACAGTGACTGGAATAAGCTTGTTACACACTGGTCTCGTCTGCAGCGTAAGGTATTGTCTATGATATCACATCACAATTTGAACTACATTTCTGCATGTGCCTTACTGTCTCACTTGTATGAAAACTGTTTGCAGGAGAATATCCATCCTCAAGGGACAACAGGTTCTCGCAACTATAATGCACACTGCATTGCTCTTGTGAGTACCTCTTGCCCTGTATCACCATACTTACTTTCATAGCTGGTTGATTATGTAGCATCAATGCACATGTTAGCCTCCTTATCCTCCATTTGGTGGACATTATAAGATCTCTATTGACTCTTACATAAATTTAGAATCAACCCAATGCTTCTAAAGAAGTTTAGCTCTGAAGTCCTCTTGTAAGGACCGAACGTCTTGTATCACTGTACTTACATTAACAGCTACTCCATCCGTCCTATAATATAAGAGCGTTTTGTACACTACACTAGTGTACAAAACACTTATATTATGGGACGGAGTGAGTAGTTCATTGTGTTGCATTACTCTTCATCTTGTCTCCCTCGCCCACCATTTCCTAAAAATTATCAGATCTATACTTAATCTTACCAAAAAGTTGAATACACAGACAATGCCAGTGCAGAAATGTAACCCATTGCTCTTGTCAGTACATTTTGTCATGTAACGCTGTACTTACATGGATAGGTGGTTGATTATGTAGCATCACTGTGCATCTTATCTTCATTATCCTCTATCCCTTTGAGTATTATCATATCAATAATTACTCTCTACAAAATGTAGAGTATAGGCAATGCTTATGAAGAAGTTTCTGTGCTGAAATTCTTGAGTTATCCCTCCCTTGACATGGAGAAGGGCATTATAGAGCCGGTGTTAACTGTTAATGTAAGTCCATCCTTCTAAAGCTGTTTAGTTTGCTGTTTCTATCAAAATGCATGTTCGCAACAACTGCAAGTTTCAAGTTTTAGTCATGAAACCAAATTCCTTATTCATACCATGCACATTATTCAATACAGATCCATTGATTTTCTTTAGCCCTGCATGTATGCTTGTGTTGTTGATCTGTAATCCAGTGTGTGGTGAAGCTGCGCACATTTGCACCTTGTCATTTCCTGCTTTTTCTTAACTGATCTGGCTGATGATATGAACATGTCATGCACGTTAATGAAAAGAGATACAATGATTTTCTTTTGCCCTGCATCTATGCTTGTGTTGTTGATCTGTAATCCAGTAGTGTGGTGTAGCTCACCGCATTATGAACAATGCCAAATTATGCTCTTGACATTTTGAATCGTCTCTTTATTTTGTAATATGAAACTGGATGGAATTGATAGCGCAGTTACCATCTTTGTTTATATACGTGCAAAACCTATCATCTATCTTGTTGTTTCAGGGTGATATGCCTGATGGCACGCACAAGTCTGCTGAAGACTCTGAGACAAACCCAACGTATATTGCAGCAAAGAAGGCAAAACATATTGAAGATAGTGAGACAACCCCAAAGTTATGTCTTGATGCAGTGTTCAAGTTACTTGAGACTAGCAGTCACACAAGCTCACAGAAGTCGCTGCCTGAATCAGTTCGACTTCTTCAGTCTCAGCTGCAAGTAGAAAGGCATAGTGCAACTCAACTTCAACTTGAAGTCCAATCTCTAAGGAAGATCGCAGAGAACTCCAATGAGAACCTCATTGCTAAATAGCTAGAGCTGGAAGGTATGACCGACATGCTAGGCCATTCTCACTGCCTTGCTCAGCTGCTTGCGCAGCAGCTCCCGCGCAAGGCTAATGTCTCTTGAACTGTTTTCAAGTGGTCTTGGTTCAGTATTATTTTGTTGCGCTGCAATGGCAGGGTGTTGGACGCCCAGGTTTTATAATCTGCTTTTTGGTTGCGCTTTATGATCACTGGTGGCGAACTTTGATGCCCAGTGGATGTAATATGCCCTAATTCCTTTATTGTATAGTGTAGGTTTATTCTAAGTTACTATGCCATTATTTATTTATTGTATAGTGTAGGTTTGTTCTTAATTCGTATTTACCGTATATGTCATCATTCGCTATCAAAAAAGGGTGAAAATCTGATTCAGGCGAACGGGCCGAAACATGCGCCTCTAACGGGCCTGCAATTCAGTGGGCCATTAATGGGTTCCACGCAACAGGCTTTACTCCGGCATGCGCGGACCTGCCGTAATAGCCCTTTATGGACACGGTATGCCCAGGCCCATAACTCACATGGGCCTCTAGTGGGCCCAAACTTTAGGTCAGCCCATGTAGCTTCGGGCCATTAACAGGCTGAATATTTTGCTGGCCTGTTATGGCCCAGAAGACAGCATGGGCCTTTAGTAGGCTGAAAAGATTATTGGGCCTCAATTTTCATTTGTCGACCACGGGCCTTTAGCAGGCTGAAATATACCTCCGACCATTATTGGCCCAGTTACATGACGGTCCGCTACTAGGCCGAAACCTATCTCGGGCATTGGTTGTCCCAATCATATCATGGGCCTTTAGTAGGCCGAAAACTTAGTAGAGGTCCAACGGGCCGAATTGTACGACAGGCCTTTAACAGGCCCAAAGTCAGGTTGGGCTGAATTTTTGCCACCGAGATCACGGGCCGTTAAGGGGCCGAATGTCGCGTCAGACCATATATGGCCCATGTGTAGCACGTGCCATTAACAGGCCGAAAGGCACACCGGGCTGAAATGGGCCCATTTCTACATCGGGCCTTTAACAGGCCAAAAACTTACTGGATCGTAATGGGGCCCAAAGACTGAGCGAACAATTTACGGGCCCGATCTGGCGGTGGGCCCTAAATGGGCCATGTTTAAGCAGGCCGCAAGTGGGCCAGCCCACTAGTACCTGAGTAAATCTTATGGGCCTTTGACTGGGCCGACCTTTTTAACCTAAATGGGCCACTGTTGGGCCGTGCCACACGGCGACGTATCATAGGCGTCTCTTGTCCAATGAATGGATGACATCTGTCGCAGCGCCGAGCTGACATGTGGATCCGCCGGCGAATGAGAATTTTACACATGGAAAATCCCCTTTGGTCCGAGCTGTTAACAGGTTATCGGATCCAAACTGGAACCCGATAGCTTAACGGCGACCCGTTACGGTGTATGCCATGTGTCGGTCACCCTTGACGAAAATACTTCCATGACGCGACATTTATCGTCATGGAAGTGGACACTTCCGTAATGATAATTTCATTATTGTCATGGAACACTTCTACGACAGCACAGGTATGACGATCTTGATTCTATCATAAAATTGTCACGGATGTACATGCATGATAGAAAAGTTGACCTACTGTGACAAAGACGTATCATCACGGAAGTGTTTTTTTGTAGTGTCACCAAAGGGAACACGCACGTGTTTCTTGCATTTTTAGTGACATGTGGGACTGCAATTGAATAAACCGACGATACCCAAAATCTAATCGCCCGCCGAGTGCTGGCTGAAAAAAGAGAGACAATGAGGGAGAAGAGATCGCCCGGCAGGCAGCCGCGCATGGACTCCTAGAAATATGGTGATAATATGAGGTGGACCATGTTTTAATAAAGTCGGAGCACTCCTTTGTACTGCTTGCAGAGTTGATTTGACGCATGCCCAGATTTGACGGAAATGTATTAGTATAAAATGCACCGTTTGAAAGTTTTTGTACACCAATGTTCTAGGATTCGTACGTTTTTGTATGATTTTGTTGCCGACTAAAAAGAAATGGAGGGCCTTTCTCTCTCTCGGGTCTCTCTTCATCCCACAACCCCTCTCTAGCACACGTACACTCTCACACACACACACACACACACACACTCTAGGCACTGCAAAAGTACTACTCGTTCACGCTTCCTCCAAAAGATCGACGGCCAAACCTATTTGTATATTTGCAAAGTGGAGAGGCCACTTGCTACTCCCTCCATTTCTTTTTAGTTTGCATATAAGATTTGGTCAAAGTCAAACTTTGTAAAGTTTGACTAGCCTTGTAGGAAAAGATATCAACATTCACACTATGAAATCAATATCATTAGATGCGTGATAAAGTTAATTTTCATAACATATAACTTTAATATTGCAGATGTTCATATTTTTTTCTATAAACTTAGTCAAACTTTAAAAAGTTTGACTTTGACTAAATCTTATATGCAGACTAAAAAGAAATGGAGGGAGTATAATTTTACAAAGCCAACTAAAGTGGTCCTAGTCATATTTTTGTCTCAATGACCGGTGGGCCATGTATGCCGCGCGCGTGTGTGCTGTGTACGTGTGCTGTGTGCGCGTGTTCATGTGCTGTGTGTATTTTTTTTGCATGGAATTTTTTTGCATGCCGCATGTGTGCTATGTTGTATACTTTTTTTTATTGCATGGATTTTTTTCGTGGAGTGTGTACGTGTACGTGTACCCATGTGTGTTGTGTGTGTATGTGACGTGTACGGTGGTGAGTTGTGATAGTATATGTATTCATGTACGTAAGCTAGTGTGTAGTGTGTATGGCAAACTGTCCCCACATGTCATTGTGTGTTTCGTACAAATATAGCAATCCAATATACAAAGGCTGAGAAAGCAAAAAACATGTTGGCTTTGTAAACCTTCTATCTCCTCTTGCTATAACAAGTTGTTAGCAATCCAATATACAAAGGGTGTTGGAGATGCTCTTGGTGTAGAACGAGCTAATCAACCCAAACGTTTCTCTTCGCTCTGTGTTTGCAAGTAGTAGTATAGCTCGCAAAGTAGCTAGCCTACTAACACAACACGGATTCAGACGAGGTTTGACACCAACAATCATCAAACAAGCCCTGCTTATATGATAGACAGTGCAAACATACGTCTCAGCATGCCATATATTACATCAAAAGCTGGTGAGGATACATCTGTTTCCATAACTCAGAGAGGGTTCGGATGATTCACTAACAAACAAAAGTATCAAGTACCGCCCACATAGACCCTACAGGGTTTGATAACACACATCTGGTAATTAAACACAATGCAAACTACGTTGAAAGATTAGCCCGACCAACTATTTCGTGTCATCGATCTCTAGGACAATGTCCAAAGGACGGACCGCGGCATGGGAATCATCAAGACGTCCACCGGCAGCTACACAACCCTAACATATTAGCAAGCACATTGCAAATAATCAAAGACCACAATTATGGTAAGCCAATAACTTTTTTACCTTGGGCAGCTCACCGGGGATCCCATCCCTTTGGGGGCCATTGTCTTGCCAGAGGAACACTGCTCCTCGACGGCGACTATCTCCTCAAACCCGGCCTTGAGCCTCTCATAGGTGGCCATTAGGGTTTCTGGGCTAGGCACGGGTTCGGGCCTTGCTGTTGTTGGAGCTCTCTGTGTTCAGGAGTTCGTCCGCCAACGTCGTGAACTTTTATGGCCATTGCTTGTTTCTTGGAGATCTTCGTCTCCATGGGTTTGCCCGCCAACATCGCCAACTCGTTGGCCGGTGCTCGCTTCCTGGAGATCTCTGTCTCGAGTGGGTTGTCCGCCGGCAACTCTTTGCCCAGTGCTCTAGGATCCATGAATAAAATGACAAAAAAAGGAATCAAAAGGAAACCATAATCACAATGACAACGGAAAAATAATAGGCAGTGAGGATCGGTTGGTGCTTCGCAAAAGAAAAATCTTGGAAAGAAAATAGAGCAGCATCACTGATTTCCTCACCTTTCCTTCGTCGGTAGAGAAGAAAAATGGTAGAAGTGAGTAGCCTGGAGTGTGGTTTTCTTCAAGATAGAGGGGAGAAAGGGATTGAGCGAGCATTCCGGTGAAATGATGGTTGCTTCGACCATCCAACTTACCAGGCCACTTTACTACTGCTGGTAAAGGTATGGGTTTTGTGATATGACGGGTCATGACTGCCACACCGGGGTGACTGGTGAGTCTAGCCTGTAGCACCTCGCTGTGATTTGGTGGACGACACTCGGGCCCGGATGCTTGATGGCCCGCATGCCCGTGAAACAATGGAATAGAGCGGCTTGTCATAGAAACAGTTTTGATGACCGAGGGGCTACCAAGCGGTCAAGCGTGTCTACCGTTAGACTGGCCATAGTGGGAGTAGTCCCCACATATTTTGTGTTATATTTTGACCATAAATTTTAACTAATAAAATATAAATTGTATGTAGCAAATCCAATACTCCATAAAAATAGGAATCCAACAATATAATGTTTGGTGACATGCATTAAAAGTTTGCTACTTACTATATATGTGGTCAAAATGTACAAAGAAAATATAAATAATATTGCATGTTGGTGCAGCCCACGTTTCCGATAATTTGAGCCGTGGGCTTGTTCATAAAATATATATGTGTTTGTTCACTTAATGGAGGGTCGAGTACCACATGTGAACGTTACAAAGTACGACCTGACACGTACACAATTTTAAACGATTGTTTTTATGGAGTGAAAGAAGAAAACTACTCCACTATATGTATATATAGGCAGGAGCTCCGCGCTTGCTTGCTAGGGTTGCTCTCTTCACACACTCTCGTCCTCTCCAGATCTAAGCAAGATAGCGGTGGTCACTCTCTCTCTCTGCTCACCGCTGGTCACATATCCGGACGCATCCCCTCCGCCGGGGAAGGGGAGGAGGTGCAGCGTTTAGGCCATTGTCGACGGCGAGGGAGGAGTCCCACTGCCGGCCACACCGTCATCTCTGACCGAGCGCCGACGCCGGAGGTCCTCCTATCCCTTCATCGCTGCCATAGTGTTGGCGGATCTGGCCTCCCGCCCCCACCTAGCCACACCCTGACGACCTTCTGGTATATCTTACTTCGAAACCGGCCTTGCTCTACTGCCCCAGCTCCCCATGTTGCCATGTGCATCATTTTCTACCTCTCAGCCCCCCACGTAGCTAGGCTCGATCGGCTGGTCCAACGCCACCTAATTTTTTTTCTCTATTATTAGAGGTAAAGCTACTTCATCCATTCGAATCTTGTACTTGGTTCAAACAGGAAAGAAAGAGGGGAAAAGATGTAGTATGTATATAGGACTTGGTTCAAACAGGAAAGAAAGGGGGTGAAAGTAGTAGAGACTGGCTATCCAACTGGTCCGTTGGTCGAAAAGGGAAATATAGGGCAAACGTTGTATACACTGGATAAGCAACCAATATCTTGGTTGAAAAAGGAAAGAAAGTGGGGGATAGGTGTGACAAGGCACTAGAGTATGACCAGGACTAGATTTGCTATCCACACATAGGAATAGGTTGCTAAAGAGAATAAAAATGGGACCAACCCAGATATGTTGCTTGGATGTTTGTTTCTCTTGGGGCAACAAACTCTGCATCACCACTTTATGCCCTGGTTGAGGTACATGGTGCTGGTGCACCCACTGTCCCATGCCCTTATAGCAACTATTTAGCTGTTCTTAATCTAATGCCCCTGGTAAAATGAAGCCATGCCACTGTTATTAGTCATTACAAGTTTAACCAATTGTTATTGCTAGTAATTAGTAATTGTTGAGACTCTGATTGTTTCCTCTGTAGCTTTTTGTGCAAATAGGGATATCCATTTCACCTCATTTCTTTTGGGACCTTTTGGTGTACTGCACAAAACACTTCTTAAAAGAAGCGAGAAGTGCTTTGTGTAGTTGAACTAAAATGTCACACCGGAACCGTTGGTCGATTTCAGTGGAACTGCACAAAGGGAGATCTGTGTTCCAATCCTCATCATCCATATTGGCACCATAACCTTCCCTTAGGTAAGAATGATATTTAGCGCATCTGTTCACCTCTATTTTGCTACGGTCATGAGAAAATAATGCTATTGTTTATTAGTATACTTGTACCCCCTCACTTACAAAACCAAATCTGACATTGAAGGCCAATCATGTCCTTGGTTTCACCAATTGGTGAGGAGAAAGGGAAACACACCAAGAAGACAAAGACGAAGAAGAAGAAGGAGGAAATGAAGAAGGATCACTCGCTGGTACCATCCTTTCTTATCCTTACACGTCTTTTTACCTCTGAAAACAATGTGCTCTTGATTTTTAGTGATAAATAAAATGACCTGGGCAAATAGTACACATAAAAATGAGCAACACATCTATATGGCATATATTTATGTGTTGCATGGTTGTTTAGTTATGAATTTTGTTAAATGCTAAGTCTTACTGAAAAACGGTAAAACACCTAATTTTGAGTACCGACCGCACGTTAAGTAGTACTTTTGAGTACTTCCTTGCCAGTACTACCTAGTACTACCTATTTATCTACCGTTGGATCGAGAAAAATGGACGGCTTATAAAAATGCCAACTACCATAAAGCTTGTAAATATGCTATTGTCTTTCTATCATTTCTCACTAAGCTAATGAAGGTATCACCTCGTTCCTACTTCTGCAAATAGGGATCATGTTGTGTCAATCGTACATTTTAATGGAACTGCACAAGAGGATACTATGGATTGTATTCCAGCCGGTGCGTTTACTCTGCTGGAAGTGCTTGATAATCTCTCGATATAATCTCACAAGAGGATACCCTTGAATGATTCCTGTCAGTGCTTTATATTCTCTTCTGGAATTACTTGAATAAATTTCCTCGCGCGGGTTGGTACCGGCCTACGTCTTTAATCCAGATTAGTGTGCTGTCATCTCTATTGGTATCGTGCTTGCTACTGTCATGAGAAAGTGCTTTATCTTTGCACGTTAAATCTTTGCAACCGATGATACATGGCAATGCTTTGCGTGTTGAGCTTATTGGCACTGATGAAATAAACTAACACCTCTCTTTAAGCAAGGCTACTATGTTGCTATCTTTACCCATTAAGATAATGAGGATGCTTCTATTTGTTAGTGTATGTTTCATCAACCAGTGCCACTATTACAGTAATCTCACTTTCTCTATATATGTGCCAACAGGGATGCTCGATTTTAGTGGAACTGCACAAAGACTTTGGGTGGTTCATTGCCTCAACTGCCTCCTTACTTTCCTGTTAGTCGCTTTTCTCTGCTTCCAGTCAAAGGTAGTACTAGTTGATAAGCTTCCTCACACAGGTTGGTACCGGCCTACAGCCTTCATCCTGATTATTGTTCTTTGTCATATCTATTGGTAATTCGGTATTGTGCTACTATTTGCTACTGTCATGAGAAAGTGCTTTAGTTTTGCATGTTAATCTAATGCAACTTATGTACACGCCAATTCTTTGCGTGATGAGCCTATGCCACTGATAAAATAAACTAATACCACCCTTTAAGCAAGGCTACTATGTTGCTATCTTTAGCCATTAATGAACTAGTGCCGCTATTATAGTAAATCTCACTTTCTCAATATCTGTGCAAACAGGGATGCTCGACTGCTGGAAATATTGGCACCCTTTCGATTAATCTAATCCACGAGTAGATAATAAGCATGGCAATCACAGTGGATGGTTCATTGCCTGCAGTGCCTCCTTTAGCCATTAAGATAATGGGAAGACCCTACAAGCAAAGCGTTACGTTGCTGATTTCAGTAGAACTGCACAAAAAGATCAGATGGTCAGATACTTATGTTGGCTCCTATGTACTCCAAAGTTCACATAGACAAGCATCGATGTTGACAAGAAGAAGTGCCATAGTGAACACCACTTAACCAGTCTGCACCCCAGGGATGCTCCATTTCAGTTCAACTGCAAAAAAACTTTTGGTGGTTCATTTTGTCCACCGCCTCCTTGTCTGCACGGTAGAATTTTGGCAAGCTACAGGACCAAGATGAGACAGTAAACTAGTTGGATGAAAGTAGTGGCCAAGATGCTCAAACCTCTCGCGGCATCGAGGCCACCATCATGAGCATAACCTACAAGCAAAGTTCAGATGGTCTATGTTGCCTCTTATGTACTCGAAAGTTTGCTCGGACAAGCACTAATTTTAGCAAGACGTACCATCAAGTGAACACCACTTAACCAGTTTGCACCCCAGGTAATTAAAGTGTGTTGATGGAGGATATTGGTTGTGATCTCTCAATCATTTGGATGCATAAACATGCTTAACTTGTATACGTGAATCTTTTTTGTTGATTGTGAATGTTGGCTATGAATATTGGCTTGTGATCTCTCAATCATTCTGAGGCATAAACATGCTGAACTTGTGTATATGTGAATATTTTGAGGAGAATGTATCCTATGAACCTGAGTTTGATCTGAATGTTTACCTTTTCTGTTGTACTTGGTGTGTTAACTTGTATGCTGTGGGCTTGTGACGTGTGAGTGTCACATGGCACACCATCGTCCCAAGAAGAATGGCACCTACTTGTTAGGGTTGCAAGGGCGCATCAACTCTTATTTATCTTTTGCTCAGTCTTTGCAAGCACTGATAGCCTGCTAACACACGAACACTACTACCTCCATCTTGGTTTATTGGTCCTCATTGTATTTTGTACCAACTTTTGACCAAAGATTTAACTAACAAAATATTAATGCATGTCATAAAAAATAATATCATCTAAAACTATGTTGAAATACGAATCCAATGATATAAGTTTTGGTGACATGCATTAACATTTTATTAGTTAAATCTTTGGTAAAAATTTGGCACAAAATACAATGAGGACCAATAAACCAGGACGGAGGTAGTACATGGGATCAGATCGACTGTATCCTACATGAATGACCCAGCGCATTATCACGCTCGAACACACAGGGTACCCAACATATTTCAGACTGACATCCGGTACCCCGTACCCGGTTGAACTGCCACGTTCAGCACCGGCCATATTGTTTTCGGCCTCTAAAAAAACACACTACTGCATTGATTTTGGGCTTTGAGAAGTGCTATTTTCTCAAGATTGGGCCGCCCAGCAAATGGGCTGCTGGTTCGCCACAGACTGGGAGGCTATAATAACAAGTTGTATCGTGGAGAGGCAAGTTTAAAAAAATACCCCGTCGAGAGCCACTGAAAAACAAATTCGCGTCTGATGTTCTTCTTCAGTCTTCCCTCAGCTGGTTGTCCCGCCGCCCAAACCAGCGCGGCTAGACTGCCGGCTGCCGCCCAGGGGCCGGCGGCACTGCCTCACGCCGTGCTCCCCACCCCCTCTTAAATCCAGCTTGCTCCATACCCCAACCGCCAGCGCGGGACGGAAGTTTCATCTTCTTCCACCTCGGCCCTCCCGCTGCCGGGGGATTTAAGAAGCGCGGCATCAAATGCACCACCGGCGATGGCTACCTATCATTAATCTCTCCAATTACGGAGACTGCGACGCGTCATCCATGTGCATCCGGGAGCCGTGCGAGCCGGCGACAGCAGCTTTTCTCACCGGGAGACGCGCCCTTTGACCGCCCGCCGCCGCTCTTACCTCCTCCTTAATGGTGCCCGCGGCAGCCTATAAGATGCCGCCATCGTACCCTTTATCCCCCAAATCCTCTCTCTGGCACCTCCCATTCCCATCTCCAATCCACTAGCACTCCCTCGTCAATGGCGCAACCGGAGGATCACCCACTCGTGTTCAATTTTGGAAAGGAGGAGGATGAGCATCATGCGAATCCTCTGGATCAGTTATGGGATGAGATGGACCTGGGCTTGGGGATAGTTGCCCAGAAGAAGGCGGAGGCGGAGCAGCTGTTTGGGGCCCCCGCGCCCGCCGCGCATGAATGGGCTGCCTTGGACGCTGATGTCGCCGAAGCGTATTTCCATGCCCTCCACTCCAACTTTGCCCGATTCCACGCATTTTACCACGGCGGTGGCCGTGGCGGTGGCAGAGGTCGTGGCCGTGGGGGTGGCGCTAGTGGTGGCCGTGGTGGTGGCGGTGACCACGGCCGTGGTGATGTCGGATGTCGTGGCCACAGGGGTGGCGCTGGCCGGGGCCGTGCGGCGGGCGCCGGCCGTGGCTAGTGTCTGGTTCAGCTTCAGCTTCTAAAAATGTAGTCGTGGTGGAAGCAAATTAGCAAATTAACTAGTACTACTACTGTTTGTCTGAATGAATCAACTGTCAAAAGGGTGTTTTCTTTCTGCCAATGGTTTGATTCATATCGAACGGCTGGCGTGCGTTTTCTCTTACATCTTCTATCTCCCGTCTTCTTCTTCCTCCAGCCTCCCAAACCAGCGACGGCCGGACCGCATGCTCCCGCCACCCTGCGGCCGGTGACTGATGCGAAACAAATGTTCTGCAAGCAGAAATATAAATAGTAAAAGCGAAAAAAAGAGTCTCACCTCCAGTAAAATACTGACATCTCGGACCCACCAGGTTGTCATCAACGTAGTATTTTTTTTTGAGAAACTCATCAACGTAGTAAATAAACGAGTGAATTAAACAAGGAGAGGCAGTCACCAAAGACTGTTTTATAACTGGGCTTTGGCCTGCCCAGCCTATTATATGCGCAGCCCACGACATGCTGACACTAGGATCCAGCAGTTCTCGAATGGGCTGTGGGACGCAGAGTTACCTTTTTTTAAAGAAAAATTGCATAGCTAAGTTCTCATTTTCTACTCCCTCCGTATAAAAATATAAGACGTTTTGGTAGGCTAAAATAGCCTAAAAATGTCTTATATTTTATAATAATGATGTGGCCAGACCAACATTACTATTTAACCGAGAGAAGCAAATGTGTGTATTTCTAAAAAAAGGTAATGGCTGTAAATTAACCGAAAATATTAAATGGGGCTTGTCCGCAACATTATTTTTTAATCCAGCCAAGAAATCGGTGTATTCCAAAAAAAACAATTGGGCTTTAAATTCTACTAAAAAGGTTAATTGGTTGCAGTCCGCAACATTATTTTATCAGCCATCCTGTAAATCATTAAAGAAAATCTCTTGTCCAAACGAATGCCCAGCCCAGTTTTATTTTTTATATCATTGCTCTTTTTTTATATCATTGCTCTGTCCAGCCAGCCCAGCAATTGCGTGTATTTAGAAAAGAAGCAAATGGGTTGTATGTTCTAAGAAAAAAAGAATTATTGGTTGCAGCATGCCCGCAACATTATTTTTTCACCGAGCCCAGCAAATGGGTGTATTTCAGTTTTTTTAACAAATGGGCTGTAAATT
Source organism: Elymus sibiricus (assembly GCA_039707655.1). Lineage (NCBI taxonomy): Eukaryota > Viridiplantae > Streptophyta > Magnoliopsida > Poales > Poaceae > Elymus > Elymus sibiricus. Next base: position 195,289,653 of record CM077666.1, on the reverse strand, counting down.
CTAAAAAAATTGAAATGGGCTGAATGTCAGGCACAGAATAGGAAGCTCACATTGTGGGCCCACGAGGGTGAAGCCCACGCAAGGCGTTGTCAACTTGGTCAACAAAACGATTCTGATAACCGAGGCGTTGGATGTAAATCAAACGGCCAACGTGCTTCTTCAATCTCTCGTCCTCTTCCTCCCGCGTTGGCTGGACTGTGCTGGGCTGCAATTGCTTTTTGTGAATTGCTGGGCTGCAAATCTAGACAAGGAGGCATGCATTCGGCTTGCCAAGAAAATTGTTTGATATAACTAATAAGAAAAAGGTTGTAAATATATAAAAAAACAAACTGGCAATTAGTTTCAAATTTAGGCTTTTTTCTTCGGATCTTGAGATTTTAAATATCATTGGATTTTATTTAATTTAGTTTTTTTTTAAAATTAGTTTGAATCTAACGCGAAATTTTAGGATTAAAATAGTTCGGACTACACCGAAGTATGTGAAATTTCATTGAATTTATTGACTGTGGTACTGGTCCGAAAATGGGATGTAATAAATTTCTTAAGAATTAGCAAATGGACTGTAAATTATTCACAAAAATAGCAAATGGGCTGTATGCTGTCTACCACACATTTGGAGGCTGACTTGTGGGCCTACGAAGTTGATGGGTACGCAAGGCTTTGTCAACTTAGTGAACAATCGATTCTACCAGCGTGACCGTTCGATGTTAATCCAACGGCCGCTGTGCTTCTTCGATCTCTGATTTCTTGCTCCAGCCACCGAAACCAGCGCCGACGGGACCGCCTGCTCCCGACTCTGATGGACGGTTGTGCTGCCGCAAAGGACTCACCGCCCCACCCTATTCCCACCGCTGGCCAGGCCATCCCTCTACTCACCCACACCTTCTGTTGTTCTCCGGCGACGGCTGCCTCACACCGCAGCCGAACCAGTCAACCCTTGTACTCCCCTCCCCGTGGGCATCCACTACTGAGTCTTCCCCGGCTCCGGGTCATTCCCACCCTTAGCCTAGACATCGTCCACCGCCTTGGTGCTCTCGGCACGGCGTCGTCAATGCGGTCAACGAACGACACCCAGCGGAAGAGGACTGTACGTGCAGAGGCTGATAGCTGGGACCCACATGGTCCATGGTCGCCTCCTTATCACGCGCAAGAAAAATGATTCCTCCCCCTAACAACTTGGACCCACCAGCTACATCTTGGCACGCAAGGAAGTGCCTCCTTATTACGCGCAAAAAAATGACTCCTCCACCTGACATCCGGGACCCACAAGCTACATCTTCGCACGGAAGGGAGTACCTCCTTATTACGCGAAAAATAAATGATTCCTCCCCATGACAATTGGGACCCACCAGATTTTGAGGCTGACTTGTGGGCCTACTAAGTTGACTTACGCAGGGCTTTATCAACTTATTCAACAAACGATTCTAGTAGCAGTGACCATTGGATGTTCATCCAACGGCCGTGCTGCTTCTTCAATCTCTGATCTTCTTGCTCCAGCCGCCTAAACCAGCGCTGGCGGGACTGCCGGCTTGTGCCTCTCGTGGCCAGCTGTGATGCCACGCAGGCCTCATCGCCACACCCTACTCCCACCTCTGGCCAGGCCTTCCCTCTACTCACCCACATCCCCTGTTATTCTCCGGCGATGACAGCCTCACACCGCAGCCGAACCAGTCAACCCTCGTACTCCCCTCCACGTGGGCATCCACTGCCACGTCTTCCCCGGCTCCGCGTCGTTCCCTTCCTTGGCCTCGCCGTCGTCCACCGCCTTGGTGTTCTCGGCGCGGCGTAGTCAACCTGGTCAATGAACGACAGCCATTGAAAGAGGACTGTACACGGTGAGGCTGACAGGTGGACCCACCAGCTACATCTTCGCACGCAAGGAAGTGCCTCCTTATTACGCACAAAAAAATGATTCCTCCCCCTGACAGCTGGGACCCACCATTTGCACGCAAGGAAGTGCCTCCATATCCTCCCTTACAGCTGGGACCCACCCGGGCGAAGCGTACGTAGCGTTGTCTGTCTGGTCGCGAATGTGTACGTACATACTGGTCGATCGGTCTTTCTGTAACGATGAACCCTGGGCGTGTAAGGAGCGGCACGTGTCATAGTAGAGCCCCCGACGTAGCAGTTCAGGCAGCCCCGTCTAAATCGTGTGCACGTACGTACAGCCACACAGCAAAAAATACGGCCACGTACGTACATATACGGGCGGGGTCTTGAATGCGTACTCGCGCATACGTACGGCTAGGGCTCGTGTACATGGAGAGAGGCACCGGACGGCAGCAACGGCCTCCTGTTCATCGGCAGCCAACCGGCTGGGTCGGAACGGAGGAAACAACAGCGTGTTCATCGGGAGTCAAGCGACTGGTTCGGAACGCGTCCTGTTCATCGGGAGCCAACCGGCTTGGATGGAACAGCCGAAACGGGGTCCTGTTCATCGACTCGGGGTTTGGCATACCACAAAACGGAGGAAACGGCCTTCTGTTTGACCGCCTACGGTCGAAACGGGCTCCTGTTCATCGGCTGGGGGTCTAGCGTACCGCAAAACGGAGGAAAAGGACTTCTGTTCGAGCGCCTACGGTCAAAACGGGGTCCTGTTGATCGGGAGGGCTCTGGCATACCGCAAAATGGAGGAAACGGACTTCTCCCCAACCGCCTACGGTCGAAACGGGGGTCCTGTTCATCGGGAGGGGTGTGGGGTACCGCAAAACGGGACTCCACGGGCTACTGTTCATCCACGATCGACCTCCCTGCAGCCTCCACCAGCTACTGTTCATCCACTGTTGACTTCCTCCAGCCTCCACCGGGTACTGTTCATCCAGCCTCCACGGGGTCCTATTCATCCACCCCCAACCAGCTGGCCTCCTCGGGGTCCTGTTCATCTAGTGCCAACCACCTTCACACGGCCAGGGTACTATTCATCCACAGCCAACCCACCGACTGGAGTGGGGCGTACGAGCGAGCGGCAGCAACGGGAACTGTTCATCCACAGCCAACCAACCGGCTAGGTCAACTCACCACGTCTCGCGCAAGGGGCGCGATCGATACGTCTCGACTCGTTCTACATATCGCGCGCGTGGCAGCAACTGGCACTGTTCATCGAGAGGCAACCCAACCGGCTACGTCTCACACGTACGGGGGCTCGACCGGCTTCAGTTAGCAATGAAGGAATCGCTCAGGTTCAGTTAGCAGCAAAGGAATCGCTCGGGTTCAGTTAGCAGCAAAGGGATCGATCAGCTTCAGTACGTAGCTAGTGTGATCGCTCGGGTTTAGTAAGCGAACGCCTCGCTCGAGTTCAGTTAGCTAACGCCTTGCACACACGCCCGCGTACGAGAGAAACGCGCAAACCACACTGCATCGCTTGGCCCCGACCACCCACCGTAACTGGGAACTCCCTGAAAATTTCCTCGCCCTCACTTCTACCATGATTTTTTACATCATGGACGGCCCAAAGAATGTCATGCGGGTGTGTCTCCGGCCCGCCCAGGACGAAAAGTCCATTTTCTGTCATAATTTTTTGTCATAGAAGTAGGAGCCCACCACATCTATGATGATACGTGTTTTTGTCACAATTATTGTCATAGAAGTGTCACAGCCATGACAGAAAAAGTTTTCGTTCAGGCCATAATGTCACGGATGTGTCTTTTTTTTGTAGTGTAGGGTGCCTTCCCCACCCCACTTCCTGTCGGCGGGACACATGCACTCATACATTGGTCGAACATGCATGCCACCATGACCTACCATAACACGGACCAAGTGAATCTATCTAGCTTGGTCAAGCGACCATTGTTGTTGTCGGTCAAAAAGGGATATAATAGACTGTGCGGGCCCACAGATGGGACCACCATCGAAAATCGCACGAGAGGGGCCAGAAGACCAGCACCACCTGCATGCGGCCCAAATTAATGTACGTAGGAAGGGGTGATGTTTTTTTTTAAATATACAATGTACAATTTTGATGTGGCACACCTACCTCACGAACAGGACAACGCGAATGAAAGCTATGTAATTAAGGACGACTTGCGTAGGGTGTCGGTCCGCCCACCAATTCGAGCACGTGGGAGGGAATCCTGAGAACGCGTGAGCTCGAACTTTGCTCGGGCATATCACCATGACCCACTGTAACACGAACCAGGAGGAATCCATTCATGGTCATCAAAACCCCCTCTCGTTGTCGGTCAAAGGGATGGTATATATAGACCCTAGGGGCCCACAGATAGGCGTGTCATCTAAAACCGCATAAGAGGGACGGGGTCGATCATAAGACCTATACCATGCATGCACTCCATATATATGTATGGGTGGCGTGATGTGTGTTCAAATCCCCAAGGCACAACTTTGATGTGGCACCAGTTGCCTCACAAACCGAACACCCTACCCCCCAGGAAGCCAGGTCCAAGACGTAGGGTGCCGGTTCCCCCACTTTGAGCCAGCGGGAGGCAATCCAACGCATGTGCTCAAACTTAATTTGGTCTGACATGCCACCATGACCTACGTAACACAGACCAAGAGGAACCCGTCATGGTCAAAACCTTCTCGTATGTGGTGGGTCAAGGGGATAGACCGCGCGGACCCACAGATCTATTGCCGTGGAAAGCCGCACGATGGGGGTGGATTTGAAGACGACGTACTAACACCACCTGCATGTGACCAAAATATATATACATGTAAGTATATGATAGGGTGGTGTGATGTTTAAATAGCCAATGCAACTTAATTTGATGTAGCACCGCCTCACAAAAACAGACCCCCGAGGAAAGCTATGGTAAAGGACACACGGTGCCGGGATATGTTGAAATAACTAAATTTCATACTCAATTTTTTTAAAACAACAAATAACAAAATTTATTGAAATCAATTAAAAAGCACATTATATGTTGAAATAACAAAAATAATTCTCCAAATTTACAAAACAAGGACCGCAAGGTTTACTTAATCGTCATGACAGGTCACTACAAACATATTTAGATGCTAAATGTTTGTAATGACCATATCGTAGCGCTTAGATGAAGCTTAAGATATAGCAACTTCCCATCCGGTCACCCATGCTTACACAGCTCCAGCCATAGCACGCTTAACCTGTGCGTTCTATTCGAATCAGCTAGCAGAAGGGAAGCTGCACCTTGCTAATAAGAGTTGCCTCGTCGCGTTTAAGGCATATCCCGATGGTCATCCTGAGGGACCTACTCCCTATCACACACGTTTGTGCTTTTGGAAACTGTGTGCAATCTTAGTGGTCATGCAACCGGGATGCTTACCAGCCCTAGAAACGGCCTCTCGACTGATTGAGTCAACATGATGCTAACACGACTCCGCTCAAATAGGCACCACACCTGATGCGCAGCGGCGCTCTCCTGCTCTTGTGCGGCATCGCTTTGCCACTCTTGCTGTCCTCCGCTCCATGGGCGGCGACGAACACATGTGTAGACATCGGCCCGCTCAAGCACTGGGGCGCGATGATACCGCTCACGCTCGGTGGCACGCTGCCTCTCTTGCTCGGCGGCGCGCGGGTGTTCTTGCCCTCTGGCCTGCTCCGGCTCATTCTCCACGTCGAGGAGGTTGATGACAAGGGCGGCGCTTCGCCGGATTGGCATGCTTGGAATGGTATACAGCGGTATGGTGTACTGACAGTGGTGGCGGGAAACCGACGGGGGGAGTTGCGGAAAACTGATTGGGGGAGTGGCGGGAAACGGTAGCGTGTTTGGATATATAACACCATTAATATGGAAAACTTAGGAAAGAAGGAAACGCGAGCTCAGCACGACGCGTGCGCACACAGTGCTTACCCACGGGTGCCAGACGGTTGACCAGAACTGCTTTAAATTATTCATGGTTCGTTTGGCCTTTTTTATAGATTAATTGAGTTTTCTAGGCATTTAATGTGCAAAATTTAAATTTGAACTACAAGCACATGCTCCAGTGCACCAAAATGGTTTGAAAAATCATTTTTGTGTCCTTGGGTGCATGTTTAGGTCCCATGCAAGAAATGGGAATGAATTACAAACATCTCGACATCGTGGCTCGGCCGTAAACATTGAGAAACTTGGTTTTTAAATCCCCGTAAATCAAAAACTCGCCTGAAAATCATGAAACTTGGCATGGTGTCATGACATGGCACATATATGCCGTGGTACAAATTTTGTCCAATTTGGGACAAGGCGCACACATTAACAGCAAACGTAGGCATTTCGGCACAAATAGCTGCCACGTTATTATGGCAAATAGTTGTATTTTTTGAACCGTGGGCGTTCCACTAACCATTTACATGCGGCCATGCATCCCACTATTTATTGGAATGGAGGTGCCGTGTGGGCAGCTGTTTGATTAGACGGGACGTGTGCGAGAAGTCCGCCGCGCAGGCTCGACAGGACGCGTGCGAGCAGTCCGCCGTGCAGACTCAGCGCGATGCGTGTAGGCTCACCGGGAAGCAAGCCCTTTGACCTTCACCTGCCGCCTGCCTCGCTCCCAACTTCTCCATTAATGGTAGCCGAGCCGCTATTTAACATGCGGTTAATGCACCTGGACGGAGGTAGTCTGCTCACGTCCCTTCGCGCGTGCTCTACTCTGGCGTCCCTCCGCGCGTGCTCTTTCAGTGGTTGGGGCCGGTGCATGATCATGTTTTGGGCGCCATATGCATGCGGTTGCGCCGCACGCATCGCCACGATGCAGTTAATATGTGCGGCATGATGGAGTTACGCGCTGCAACAACTGCCATCCGGACGTGCCGATACTCCAGGACGTTTGGCCTCCCCATTTATTCCCGCGGCCATTATAACCTTAGTCTCTTCAACCTTTTGATCGCGCCCCACAACACAACAAGCACACCCATGACGACACATACAGAGAGGATATCTAGCGGCGCTCCAATGGAATTCAGCGTGTATCCTGTGGACACCCACGTGAGGGGGAAGGACCTCTCGGTGGTGTACACCAACGACCCGGTAGTGGTGAAGGAGACCATCAACACCATGGAGCAGTTGCTTGCTGAGGATGACAAGTACAAAGTGGTCGGCTTCGACCTCCAGTACACCGGCGGTCGTCCCGGGGTTGATCAGTAGGTTGCCGTCGCCTAGTTGTGCGTGCGCCATCATGTCCTTGTCTACCACTACTGCCAGGCCACAAGGCCATGCGAGCGTTTTGCCAGGTTTGTCAACAGCCCCGACTATAAGTTCGCTACGGTGGACACCATCGATGATGTAAAAGTGCTCGCGACTTCGGGCTTGGCCTGCGAGAAGCTTGTCGACATCTGTGGCCACTACACGGTCTGGGGCAACATTATGCAGAAGGCATCCCTGGTTGACCTTGCCAAGGCCATCATCGACCCCTACTACAGTAACATGAAGGATGCCTCCAAGGTAAATCCTTCACTTTGGCATAAGGCCTGGGTGCGGAGGCTGGATGAAGATCACCTCACGTTCGCGGGCAAGAACGCGTACATATGCTACAACTAGTACAGGCGGATCCTTGACATGAGGGAGTGCCTCCTTCATGTAGACGATGATGGATAGAGCCACAAGCAGAGCAGTGGCGGCAAGCGTCACAATAAGAAGTAGATGATGATTAGATTATCGTTTCTCCTAGTTTATTATGCATGTAATTGTTTACTTTGGTGTGTGCAAATGCTATTTGTAGTCAGTTATGTAATTGGATGTTTAATTTGGTTATAAAATCATGTTCTTATAAGTATATATGTTGTTGTTCTGTAGACAGAGCATAGATGTTGTGCAGACAGAGAAAATCACATCACACACAGACTAAACTACAGAACCCGTCAATGATGATTTCATCAATCGCCGACAATTGTATACTAGCAAACGTTTTCCCACAACACACACATCTTATTAGCAGGAATTGCCTGTGTTATTATCGGTCTTCCCACACAATTCTTATTACTGACCTGTTTGCCGGGTATCACACACATCATGTTAAGGCAAATCATTTGTGTTTATTTTGGCTCATCGCAAACAGTTCATCCGAGTGACCTGTATGCCATCTATCGCACACGCCTTGATCTGGCTGACCGCTTCTGTTATTCTGGATCATCGCAAACGGTTCATCCGAGTGAACTGTATGCCCTCTATCGCACACACCATGATCTGGCTGACTGTTTCTGTTGTTTTTGCTCATCGCAAATGGTTCATTCGAGTGAACTATATGCCATCTATCGCACATACCTTGATCTGGCTGACCATTTTTGTTGTTTTGGCTCATCACAAATAGTTCGTATGGATCAACTATATGCCACAATTCACACACACAAATCTTTTCTGAATTGTGCTTGATGGACCCGCCATCGCACACAGTTCGTTTCATTGGTGACAGTTTTATTACGATACCGTTTGCGATTATTGCACCGCACACAGTTTGGTCGATTGGCCTCGTATACATGTGTCATGTTAGGACCATCCTGTAGTAGTGTGGTGATCATCATCAAGATTGCGGTGTGCAAGTTCAAGTGGAGCATCATGAAGAGATCATGCTTGAAGCTTGCCATCCATTCACATGATAATGGACATGTGAAGATGTGCCTAAGAGAGGCTCACCCATAGTGGAGTATGGGGGAGCAATCTAGTAGTCTTCATCGAGCCAACGCAATCAAGAAAGGTGGCCCAACTTGAGGAATTCAAGATCTTCATCATCTAGCTCAAGTGGACTATGCGCAAGGCAAAGGTTTGTCCTTGATAGATTTTCTATTTTACTGGTCTCATGGTGTTAGTTGGGAGACCGGGTTATAGGATTGATTGCCGTACTAGTGAGTAGCTTGATTGTATCGTTCGTAGAGAGCTCAAACCATTGCATCCTTGGCATCATCTTTCTTGGTTCTTGTTTGGACTTTTTTTGCTTTGTGAGCATTGGAGTTTGTGGTCATCTTCCTAACAAGCTCAAGTTCATCGGAAATGGATTTCGTATGCATCATCTTTTGTGTTTTTGATGTTGGAGTTTTTGCCGGTTCTTATATTGGGAAGGCTCTCTTCCATTTCCTATTGGCATCTCTTCTCCTTTGTCATTGTTGGATAATGCTTGTCATCATCTATGCAACAAGCTTGAGTTTGCTGATTTTGGAGTACATATGCAGAAGTTATGTCAGTTCTGGTTTTTCCTTCACTGGCGGTTGTACCACCGGTGTAAGCGGTTGTACCGGCCGACCAGTACTTCCGGGACAACCACCGCCCTAGGGGAGATGCCCTAGGTTTTTTAGTGCTCCAGGTGTCTGCTGAGCGGTTGTACCACTATTCTCACGACGGTTGTACCGCCTGGAACTTGACAAACTCTAGGATCACTACTCGGCGGTTGTACCGGCTTAGCACCGCTCCAACCACTGGAAAAGGGGTGATACCCTCTGATGTGGAGCGGTAGTAGGGCGGTGGTGGCCCGGTAGTTTCCAGATGGCTTCGGCATACTAGTACTACCAGGACTGGAGCGGTTGTACCGCTCCAGACTTAACCACCACTAGTAATTGGTCCCGGCGGTTGTACCGGTCCAAGTACCGCTCCAACTACCAGTCAGGGGTGATTCCCTACTGTTGTGGAGCGGTAGTGGGCAGTGGTAGCCCGGTAGTTCCCGGATGGCTTTGGCCAACCGGTTGTTGGGGAACGTTGCATGGGAAACAAAAATTTTCCTACGCACACACAAGATCTATCCATGGTGATGAGCATCTACAAGAGGGAGAGTGAATCTACATACCCTTGTAGATCGCTAAGCGGAAGCGTTAAGAAACGCGGTTGATGTAGTCGAACGTCTTCGCGATCCAAATCGCCGAGTGTCCCGCGATCTCATCACGATCCATCTCGCGATCCAATCTCGATCCGTCCCACGATCCCATCACGATTCGTCCCGCGATCAAATCATGAATCGTCTCGCGATCCTGATCACGGTCCTTCCGATCTAGCGCCGAACGGACGGCACCTCCGCGTTCAGCACACGTACAGCTCGATGACGATCTCCGCCTCCTTGATCCAGCAAGAGAGAGAGCGGAGAGGTAGAAGAGTTCTCCGGCGGCGCGACGGCGCGGCAGCTATGGTGGTGGAACAATTCCGGCAGGGCTTCGCCTAAGCACCGCTGAAACTAGACTAGAGGAGAAACCGATCTAGATGAAGTAGAGGGAGCACGTGGCAATTAGGGTTATTTTTCTCCTCTAAATCCTCTAGTATATATAGGAGGGAGGGAGGGGAGGAGGCAGCCTCAAACCCTCAAGGGCTGGCCGAAATTGGAGGTGGAGGAGGTGGACTCCTCCACTTCAATCCTAGTCCAAATAGGACACCTTCCATATTTGGTCTCCCTTCCCTTTTCTTTGGGGTTTTTCCTTTCCCACTTATTCCTAGCCGCATGGGCCTTGTAGGGCTGGTTTGCCCAGCCCACTAAGGGCTGGTGCAACCCCCCTCAGGCCCATGTGGCCTCCCGGCGTGGGTGGCCCCTCCCGATGGCCCTCCGGTACTCCCGGTACACTACCGGAAATACCCGAAACTTTTCCGGTGGCCAAAACGGGACTTCCTATATATCAATCTTTACCTCCGGACCATTCCGGAGCTCCTCGTGATGTCCGGGATCTCATCTGGGACTCCGAACAACCTTCGGTCACCAATCATACATAACTCAATTCTATCGAAACGTCACCGAACCTTAAGTGTGCAGACCCTGCGGGTTCGAGAACTATGTAGACATGACCGAGACACCTCTATGGCCAATAACCAATAGCGGGACCTGGATGCCCATATTGGTTCCTACATATTCTACGAAGATCTATATCGGTCGAACCTCTATGTCAAGGATTCAATTAATCCCGTATGCTGTTCCCTTTGTTCTTCGGTATGTTACTTGCCCGAGATTCGATCGTCGGTATCTCTATACCTAGTTCAATCTCGTTACCGGCAAGTCTCTTTACTCGTTCCGTAATACAAGATCTCATGGCTAACACTTTAGTCACATTGCTTGCAAGGCTCATTGTGATGTTGTATTACCGAGTGGGCCCTGAGATACCTCTCCGTCACACGGAGTAACAAATCCCAGTCTTGATCCATGCCAACCCAACAGACACCCTCGGAGATACCTGTAGAGCACCTTTATAGTCACCCAGTTACGTTGCGACGTTTGATACACACAAGGTATTCCTCCGGTGTCAGTGAGTTGCATGATCTCATGGTCATAGGAACAGATACTTGACATGCAGAAAACAATAGCAATAAACTGACACGATCATATGCTACGTTTATAGTTTGGGTCTTGTCCATCACATCATTCTCCTAATGATGTGATTCCGTTATCAAATGACATCTCATGTCTATGGCTAGGAAACCTTCACCATCTTTGATCAACGAGCTAGTTAACTAGAGGCTTACAAGGGACACAGTGTTGTCTATGTACCCACACATGTATTTGAGTTTCCAATCAATACAATTACAACATGGATAATAAACGATTATCATGAACAAGGAAATATGATAATAACCAATTTATTATTGCCTCTAGGGCATATTTCCAACACCGGTACTACCGGTGCGACCCCCGGTTGTACCGCCTGGTACTCTGCTATAGGGGAACCCGCAAAAGGTGGTTGTATCGGTCCTTGGACCGGTTGTACCACTCCTGTGTATTTCCGCAGCATAACGGGCAGATTCGTGGGGTCCTATAAAAGGGGGTCTTCTTCCCCATTACCACTAACGACTTTGAGAAAGTTTCCCCCCACCATTGTTGACCTCTTGGAGCTTGCTTTCTCTCTATCCTCCCCATGATTCTTGGTTGTTTTTTAGGTAAAAGAGAGAGGAGATCTAGATCCACATTTCCACCAATCCATCTCTCCTCTAAGTGAGGGGAACCCTTTGGATCTAGATCTTGGAGTTCTTGTGTGTTCTCCTCTTGTGTTCTTCCTCTCATATTCCTCCATAGCATCAGTTGTTGTGGTGGGAGTTCGGAGAAAAGGACTTGGGCACTCCGTGTGCCCTTGCCATTGCATTTGGTGCATCGATTTGAGTTCTCCACGGTGATACGTGGAAGTGAAAGTTGAGAAGCTTATTACTCCTGGGTGTTTGGGCACCCTAGAGCTTGTTCCTCTTGGGCGCTTTGGTGCCCTAGACGGTTGGTGTTGTCGAAGCTCAATCATTGTGGTGTATAGCTTCAGACAAGCTTCGGAAGACTCCAATTAAGTTGTGGAGAGTGCCCCGAGCAATTTTTACGGGTTCGGTGACCGCCCCAAGGGTTGCCATTTGTACGGGTTCGGTGACCGCCCTCAAGGGTCCCTTAGTGGAATCACTACACACCTTGCATTGTGCGAGGGCATGAGGAGATTACGGTGGCCCTAGTGGCATTTTGGGGAGAATTGTGCCTCTACACCGCTCCAAACATAGATTAGCATCCGCAAGGGTGTGAACTTCGGTATACATCATTGTCTCCGCGTGCCTCGGTTATCTCTTACCCGAGCCCTTTACTTATGCACTTTACTTTGTGATAGCCATAGTGTTTCATGTTATATATCTTGCTATCACTTTGTTGTTTATCTTGCTTAGCATAAGTTGTTGGTGCAGATAGGTGAGCCTAGTTGAGTTAGGTTTTGTGATTGACAAATTAAACACTAGTTTTCTTCCGCATTTGTTCAAGCCTAAACCGTAATTATTTTAAAGCACCTATTCACCCCCCCCTCTAGGCGACATTGATACGTCCCAAACGTATCTACTTTTCCAAACACTTTTGCTCTTGTTTTGGACTCTAATTTGCATGATTTGAATGAAACTAACCCGGACTGATGCAGTTTTGAGCATAACTACCATGGTGTTATTTTTGTGCAGAAATAAAAGTTCTCGGATTGAGCTGAAAATTTACGGAGATTATTTCCAGAATATATAAAAAATATTGGTGAAGAGAACTGTTGGTGCAATAATTTGCCTCCTTATGTTTTGGAGATTGTTGACATAAACAGTGAGGGACTGATGTGTTTGCTAGTGCACACAGAGTAACAGGTCCCTGAAGTCAAGTGGAGTTTGGTTCAAACTCCGATGAATATTCCCTGCATAGCAGTGAAGGTTATCAACAAAGATTATGACGACAAGTGTGACCCCTCAAAAATTGCTGATGTGAAGCAATTGGTTCGGTGCTTTTCCGAAGGAAGTGACTGCATCCGAGAAAATTGAAGACGAAGTGAAGACGTAGCATTCATTTTGGTGTTTCTTTTCTCTTATTGAGTCATAGGACCACTTTACTATTAAGAGGGGTGTAGCGTTCGAAACTTTGATTCTCTAATGCTAAACCCAAATCCTATGTAAGTTGTGAGAGAAATCTCCTTGTGTTCCGAGCAAATACTTGCCAGCAAGAGACTGTGATCTTCTTCGCTGCGAGAGATTTGTCTCTGACCGAGGAGTTAGCATTACTTGCTCTTCAAGTAATGTTACCATAGCTCTTAAAATCCGACCGTTGTGAACGTGTCGGTTGGCCATTGGCTGGACCGCATGTCCAAAATGGTCATTTCCCATCAGGGAAGGCTACGGCTATAAATAGCCACCCCGCAACGGCGTTGTCCGGTGGCTGCTCCGTTTGATTCTGAGAAGATTGTTGAGCAACCTCCTCTCCGATATATTTGAGTTTAAAATCCACCGAGAGAAAGCCCCAGAGCCGAAAAATTAGATAGTGGTTCAGCATCACTCGAATCTATGTCCAGTACGCTCCGCCTATTACTCTTGAGAGCTGCAAACTCTCTAGACGGTTAGGTGTCAATTTCTTCAGAGACCAAGAGTAATTGTGGTTCTCGAAGAAGAAGTCTGTAAAGGTTCGGAGATCGCCTCAAGCATCTACCACGAGTAATCGGCATTGGTTGACGAACCAATTGTCGAGGAGAATAGGGCGAAGAGAGTTTATCTTCTGTGTTAAATCACAACCCCTCCAAACAGACGTAGTCCTTTTGCAGAAGGGCGAACTGGTCTACCAAATACCTTGTCGCCATCGAGCATCACTGGTTACCTCTGCTACTTCCCTTTACATTCGAACTATGCCATGTGACATGTTTCAATTATGTGATTTACCTCGATGCATGTTTTTAGTTTCCATTCGGTAGTTTGTATTCGCTCACTGTACACTATTTTCATTCATTCCGCTGCTGGGTTCCGAGAGTTTTGATATTTCCGAAGAAAATTTAAAAATCCCATTCACCCCCCCTCTAGTAGACATACTTCGTTCCTACAATTGGTATCAGAGCAAGGTACTCCTTGACTCTGCTCATTTTGGTCTAACCACCTTGGAGTTTAAGTATGTCTTCAGTGAGCTACAAGTCGCACCTCAAGATTCCCATCTTTGATGGGACGGACTATCCCTGCTGGAAGGAGAAGATGAAGATCCGTCTCTGAGCTATTGATGATGATATGTGGAACATGGTGTAGAATGGATTCGTGGTTGAAGTGCCCCAGGTCCCCACTGACCACGAGAAGAAACTCATTCAGATGGATGCTCAAGCCAAAGATGAAATTGGTGGCCATCTCTCTCGTGCTCAATTTCTTCGCTATCGTCAGTGTGAAGCTGCAAAGGAATTGTGGGACATTCTCGAAAAGATAAACGAGGGTGTTTCAACTCAGAAAGAAGCTCGCATTGATACTCTTCGAGCCAAGTTCAATCGGTTCAAGCGAATTGGAAATGAAAGCTGCCAGCAAACCTTCGATCGTCTGAGTGACATCGCAAACGAGCTACAAGGACTCGGCGCCAAAGACATCACTGATCACGAAGTTGTGAAGAAACTGCTCCGATCCCTTGACAGTTCGTTCGACACTCTAGTTCTGATGATTTGGGAATGAGCTGATTTCAAAGTTCTCGACTCTGCTGATATCATGGAAAGGCTCAACACTCACGAAGAACAAGAAGAAGAAAAGAAAGATCTCTATGGCTCACGTCACCGAAAAAGTCATGCTCTCAAGGCTGCGGCTGATTCTTCCTCAGAAGGAAACGCCGATGAAGATTCAGATGACCCCGAAAGGATCAGCAAGGACCTCGCATTGATCACGAAAAGATTCCAACGCCTTCATAGGAAAAATCATTTTCAGAAGAAAGGATCCAGCAACTCTGGCGGCTCCAAATATTCATCAAAACCTACTAGAGATTACACCAGCTTCAAGTGCAAAAAGCCAGGACATTTCATCTCGGACTGCCCTCTCTGGGAAGCTGAAATCCGTGCCAGTGGAAGATTTGATTCAGGACACAACCATGGCAAAGGCAAGAGCAAAAGCTACGACTCCTATGATGAGAAGAAAACGAAGAAGTTCTTCAAGAAGAAGGATAGCTCCTCCAAGTCCTCGTCAAGATCTTCCTCAAGGAATCCCTCCAAGCCCTCATCCAACCGCAAGAACACTTCTCGCAAGGCCAACGCGTACATCGGTAAGGAGATGGATTCCGATGAAGAAGCGTCATCTGACTCCGAAGAAGTTGATGAATCCGATGAGGATTCTGATTCCGGCATGGCTGGCATAGCGTGTGCCTCTACTCCTGCATCGAACTTCTTCGAGAATCATTCGAGCGATAACGAGTCCCCTGCGTACTGCTTCATGGCCAAAGCTTCGAAAGAAAAGGTATCCTCCAAACATCACAAGGTTCACTCCAGTGATCGATATTCTTCTGATGAGGATGACCATGCTAAACTGATCAAAATTGCTAATATGCAACAAAACTCTCTCGAGAAAATTGAGAAAACCCTCAGGAAGTCTGAAGGGTTGTAGGTTGAGGAGATGGAGAAAAATCAGTCGTTGATCGAAGAGCATTCCGCCCTCGAGTCTCGAATGAAAGAACTATCAGATCGTCATGATTTTCTCTCAGCTGACCATGAAAGATTGACTTATGATTACCTAAAATGGAAACAGGAACTTGAGTCGCTGAGAGAGGCTCATGATGACTTGATCAGAGAAAATTCTCTTCTCACCCAACAACTCAAATATAAACCTGAAGTGTTTGTACCTCCTTGCTTAAAATGCCTTGAACGCAGTAACGCTGAATCAAATGTTGAATCTTCTGTGAATGCTAACCCTCGGTCGAGGAAAATGGTTCTGTTTCTAATGAAAATGCTAGGTTGATGGATCTTCTTCAGACATGAATGTTCAAGTCTCTCAAAGGGCATCAAACCCTGTGTGATGTTCTGAAGAAATCCATTCTTCACAAAAATCCCAGAAAGGAAGGTATCGGTTTCGAAAGGAAACTGAATGAGAATGGCTCCTACTGGGAACCTGATCAATATCCTCACACTGTGTGGGTACCTGCTAACAGCAAAACGCTCGATCCAGCTTTACTTTCGGGATATGACTCTCCTATCCCTGAATACTCATATGATGATTCTCTGGACAACTATAAGTTGTTCAAAAACCAACGTGGTGAGGCTGTTGCTCGCTATGTTGGACCAAACAGCAGGAATGGCCCCCCAAAGGAATCTATCTGGGTGCCCAGGAAAACTATCGAAGCATTACCTGTTACTAGACTACTAACCATGCAGGAAGAAAATGCTCGATATATCCTTGAAAAGATTCGACAGAATGAGTACATACTTACCTCACCCAACCGCTATACTCATTCGTCTGGAAGGAGTTTCAATGCATACTCTTTCGATTATGCTCGTACTCATTCAAGTTACAATTCGTAAAATTACCAAAAGAAATCATATCCTGCTCGCTCATATGTTTCGAAGCCACCTACAAAGATGTGGGTGGTTAAGAAAGTCTAATATCTCTGCAGGACTATGTCTCTGGGTGTACAAAATGGATAATGGATAGTGGATGCACTAGTCATATGACCGGAGACAAGTCGTTGTTTGTCGACCCCAACTTAACTGCTTCATCTGAGAAGTATATTACTTTCGGCGACAACAACAAAGGAAAGGTAATTGGGTTAGGTAAAATTGCTATATCCAAGGACAAGAACATTGATGATGTTTTACTTGTTCAGTCTCTTGGATTCAATCTCATGTTAGTTGGCAAGCTTTGTGATCTTGGCATGCTAGTTCTATTTTCTAAATCCAAATGCATCGTCTTTATGGCCACTGACAATTCCTTCGTTTTCGAGGGAAATAGAAAAGGTGATTTATATATTGTGGATTTCTCTAAGGGTGCCTCAGTCCGAACTTGTTTGTTTGCAAAAGCAACCGAAGGATGGCTGTGGCACCGAAGACTTGGTCATGCAGGTATGAGAAATTTGCAGACTCTCGTGAAGAAAAATCATCTCCGTGGTATTCCTGATGTGAAATTCGACAAGGATCGTCTCTGTGCTGTGTGTGAAGCTGATAAATTGGCCAAGAAGCACCATTCATCAAAAACTGTCATGACCACAACAAGACCACTGGAAATTCTTCATATGGATATATTCGGGCCTCAAAACTATGCAAGTTTCGGAGGCAGTCATTATGGTCTGGTCATTGTTGATGATTTCTCTCGATACACTTGGGTATTCTTTCTCGAAGACAAAACCTGCACCCAAGACATCTTCAAAAGATTCGCTAAGAAGGCTCAGAATGAATATGATGTGCGAATTAAGCATGTCAGAAGTGACAATGGCACTGAGTTCAAAAATACTCATATCGAAGATTTTTTTGATGAAAATGGTATCACTCATGAATTCTCTGCCGCATACACTCCCCAACAGAATGGAGTTGTTGAGCGAAAGAATAGAACTCTCATTGAAATGGCGAGAACAATGCTCAGTGAGTATAAAACTCCCATTTGTTTCTGGGCTGATGCTATTAACACTGCTTGCCACGTTGTGAATCGTGTTTATCTTCATAAATTCCTTAAGAAAACTTCATATGAGCTTATCACTGGCAAGAAACCGAATGTTTCTTATTTACGTGTATTTGGTGCACCTTGCTATATTCGTGACATCAATCATAATTCTAAGTTTGCACCCAAGGCACATGAAGGTTTTCTTCTTGGTTATGGCTCGAACTCGCATACTTATCGTGTCTATAACTCTCACCACGGGAAAGTTATGGAAACGGTAAATGTTCGGTTTGATGAATCTAACGGCTCCCAAAAGGAGCACCTGCCTAATGTGATAGATGAACCTCCGATTTCGGATGCTATTCGGCAAATGGCTACTGGGGACGTCAGGCCAGTCGAAGGTAATACACCTGATTCTTCCGATGATGATGCTCCCATAGCTCGACGCACACGCCAATCTACTGCCGAAGAAAATGCCGCACCGAACACAAATGGCAACCCAAATGCAGATAGTAATGCCAATCCTAATGCTGATACTGAGGAAAATGAAAATGATCATCAAGAAGGAAATCCTCTCCCACGAGTGGCAAATCGAGTTAACCCTGCATTAATCCTCGAAGATCTCGAGAATCCAGGTTACCGACCCACAACTCGCTCTCGCACTCGTTTGGCTAACTACTGTGGCAGTTTCTCTTTTGTCTCATTGACAGAACCTACCAAGTATGAAGAAGCTATGAATGATCCCGATTGGATGAATGCCATGCAAGAAGAGTTGGTGCAATTCGAATTGAATGATGTGTGGGAATTGGTTGTCAAACCGAATCCTAAGAAGCACAATATCATCGGCACAAAATGGATTTTCCGGAACAAGCAAGATGAAAATGGCATTGTTGTGAGAAACAAAGCACGTCTTGTCGTTCAAGGGTATACACAGGTAGAAGGTATTGATTTCGGTGAAACATATGCTCCTGTTGCTCGCCTTGAGGCAATTCGTATTCTTCTCGCTTATGCAAATTACAATGATATTCTGCTTTACCAAATGGATGTGAAAAGTGCTTTCCTCAATGGTGAAATTGATGAGGAAGTATATGTTAGGCAGCCACCTGGCTTTGAAATCCCTCAGTTTCCTAACAAAGTTTTCAGGTTGAAAAAGGCGCTGTATGGGCTAAAGCAAGCCCCTCGAGCTTGGTATGACACTCTGAAGAGGTTTTTGCTCAACAAAGGGTTCAAGCCAGGATCCACTGATTCCACTCTTTTTACTCGTGCTATTGATGGCAACCTATTCGTGTGTCAAATTCATGTGGATGATATTATTTTCGGCTGTACTAACAATGCCTGCAGTATGGAATTCGGGCGAATGATGTCCGAGAAGTATCAAATGTCTATGATGGGTGAACTTAAGTTCTTTCTCGGACTACAAATTCGTCAACAGGACAATGGAATTTTCATATCTCAGAAAAAATATCTGAGAGACTGTCTTAAGAAGTTCAAAATGCAAGATTGCAAACAGAAGGGTTACAAAACTCCCATGCCCACAAATGGCCAGCTAGACGCAGACGTGTATGGTAAAGATTACGATCAGAAAGCTTATCATTCGATGATTGGTTCTTTGCTTTACCTATGTGCATCCAGACCTGATATTATGTTGAGTGTTTGTATGTGTGCTTGTTTTCAAGCCGCACCAAAATAATCGCATCACCAAGCGGTCAAGCGTATTCTGAGATATTTGGCTCACACCCCCACCTTAGGTTTATGGTATCCTAAGGGAGCACAGTTTGACCTCGTTGGATATTCAGACTCAGATTATGCAGGTGACCGGGTTGACAGGAAATCAACTTCAGGGACATGCCATTTCCTCGGTAGATCATTGGTATGTTGGTCGTCAAGGAAGCAGAATTGTGTCTCGCTCTCTATAGCTGAGGCCGAATATATTGCTGCTGGCGCTTGTTGTACTCAGTTATTATGGATGAAGAAGACTCTGAAGGATTGTGGCATCAAGGTCAAGAAGATCCATCTGTTGTGCGACAATGAGAGTGCGATCAAAATTGCACACAATCCTGTGCAGCACTCTCGCACCAAGCATATTGAGATCAGACATCATTTCCTACGCGATCATGTTGCTCGAGAGGATACTGTCATCAGTCACGTCAATACCGAAGAGAATCTCGCCGATATCTTCACCAAGCCTCTCGATGATAAAAGATTCTGTGCATTACGGTGTGAGCTAAATATCCTAGATTCCGCAAACGTGCAGTAAGCTGGACTCGGCACCCGTACCATCACTTCCACATCTTAGAAGGAATGGGTGCATAACACTCGAAGAGTTTGAAAATTTCGACAAAGTGAAATTTTCTTTCTAAGAGTGAATACATTAACGAAGAACTAGACTAACCGGGTGCCACGATAATTGTGCGATACTCGGGGTCATACAGTTCTTATACGGTGGGTAACGCCACCACAATTTCTATTCGTTGAGTTGCGCTTGAAGATTTTGTGTTTGTCCGAATGATTTTCACTCATAGCTTTTCTCTCGGGTGTTTGTGTTTCTTCGTCTGAGTGAAATACCTAGGACCATGTTTTCCCTCTATTCTATCTCTTCCAGTCTATGCTACTCCGTTATGAATGCACAAAATTCATCTGGGAACGAAACTTTATCTGGTGTCCTTGACCACGTTAAAGTTTCGGTCCGAACTTAATCAGTTTTGGCGAAAGCCGTCCAAAATTTGGGGTTTCCCGCCCAAGTCTGGACCACGTTCTTTGGTGACGGTTGCCACGTGCTCTTCATCAACTGCCAGCTTATCAGATCCGTTGAATCGCAATAGTGCCTTGACTCTGGCCGTCCGATCAGATTCACCGGGGTGCGGCTATTTCCTCCTCGCATATAAATGTTGTGCCGCCACCCTCCTCGTTTCACTTCGCATCTTCCCCATCGCCACCTTCCGAAGCCCTACCGCACTGCTCCTCCTCGAGCTCGATGACGTCGACCATCTTCGCCGCTTCGCTGCCGGAAAGAGGTCGCCGGAGTCATTCCTCGCCGCCGCGGATCATCTTCCTCTCCGCGCCGCCGTAGTCGCTGCACATCACCAAGTTAGGGTATGTGTAGTGCGAACTCGTTCTTCCATTCTTCCTGTTCGAGTTCTTCCTCGGTATAAATTGCCTACTTTTTACTGTATTTCTCAGATCCTTAATGATAGGTAACTTGTACGGATGTGGTTTTTAGTTGTCACTCGCATCCGAAAAATTTCAGATCTAGGGTTTGTGTTATGTCTCGTATGAACGGAATGCTTAGCATGTTTACTAGTATTTTCTTCGAACCTACTAGTTCGTTCTACACATTTCTTTCGCTCGAAACATTTCTCAAAGTCTGCATCTATTTCTTCATCAAAACAATTTCTTTTTTCAAAATCTTCGCTGTGTGCATTCGTAACCCTGTCCCCATTTTCCCTCGCATCTATCTATGTTCACAGGAAAATGCAGTCTGTTGAGGATTCAGCTAAACCAGAAAGTCGGGCTGACAGAGATGATATTATTCTGGGCACTACTGATGAATCCAAAGCTCCGAATGCTAAGGGCCCAACGGTAGGCCCATCAACTAGCAAGAGAAAAAGGACCGATCAAAATGCCGACGAGCAAGAAGAGACTGCTCCGAAGAAGAAGAGGGGTGGCAGACAGGCATACACCAACACCGCCGAATACATCTCTCATGATTGGTATGACACTGTTCCAGGAGAAACCAAACATCAGAGAGATACTCGTCAACATAGGATTCGCCGCCACTGGGTGCGCAAGTGGTTCAACTATGAATTTGTTCATCCTCGGTTTGCTCAGAACTTTGCATTTCATCCACCGTGGGGTGATTGCCGTGAAATTTCTCTCATCAAGGCAAATGGTCCCCAAGAGAGACCACCTCCTCCGTCAAATGCTCATGAGTCTTCCCTTCGCACACCTGCATCATATCCCGATGAGCTTGCTAAGAGTCAGCGCAATGCCATCAAGCGAGCCCAGAGGGCCGAAAAGCAAAAGGCTCGTGAACAGGAAAACCTTCGCCTCCTCAAAGATGATGTGGAAAAGAAAAAGGCCGAAGGAAAATCTGAAAGTCGTTCTAAGCGCAAGCATGATCCCAGCGCTGCTGCGAAGAGAAAGAGCGCACCAAAGAGGAAAAAGGATGAACCTGCTGATGATTTTCGAATGAATGATTCTTCGGCTGATGATGATGATCCTCCGCTCACCAAGGAAGAAGTTGCTGCTACTCTCAGCAAGGAAGTAAACATTACCACATCAACTGTGCTGCCTGATCTTCGGGTTAACTTGGTTCCAGAAGCACCACCGAAGAAGATCCCAGCTAGAAAGACCCCTGCTACCACTGTCATGATGAAGCAGCATGTGAACAAAACTCCTCATCCAGATGCTATCAATTTGAAGGATTTGGTAGTTGACGCTCCTGTGAGTTCTGCCAAGCTAGGCGAAAATATTCCCAAATCTAACTTGAAGAAAATCAAGGCGCCTACCGAGAAATTTGCTCCGTAGGCTACTGCTCCGAAGGAGAAGGTTGCTAAATTTGCGCCTACCTTGACTCAACCTTTGGCTTCAAAGCCTCCTTCCGAGCAAGTTCTTGTCCAGACTGCTCCCTCTGTCAAGTCTGATGCTCCTCATTACTATGATCACATATTTATCATGGAATAGCTCGATAAATTTGTGGATAATCCTTTCGATGGAGAAGTGGCATCCCTACCTATTCCTGCCGGAGTTATTACCCAAGCCACTTCCGTAGTTCAAGAACAGAGAGAAGATGCAATTGAAATCAACTCTCTCTCTGCCGAGCTAATGGACATTGATGAACGCATGAAAACTGCCTCTTCAAAATTTGTCATCAAAGCGCTCGAAGACTCCTACAAGGATATCAATCGTGACATGTGTAGGAACGAAGTATGTCTACCAGAGGGGGGTGAATGGGAGTTTTAAATTTTCTTTCGGAAGTATCAAAATTCTCGGAACCCAGCAGCGGAATGAACGAAAACCATATTCAGTGAGCAGATACAGACTATCGAATGGAAACTAAAATATGCATCGAGGTAAAACTCATAATTGAAACTTGTCACATGGCATCATTCGAATGTAAAGGAGAGTAGCAGAGATGACCAGTGATGCTCGATGGCGACAAGGTATTTGGTAGACCAGTTCGCCCTTCTGCAAAAGGACTACGTCTGGTTGGAGGGGTTGTGATTTAACACAGAAGATAAACTCTCTTCGCCCTATTCTCCTCGACAATTGGTCCATCAACCAATGCCGATTACTCGTGGTAGATGCTTGAGGCGATCTCCGAACCTTTACAGACTTCTTCTTCGAGAACCAAAATTACTCTTGGTCTCTGAAGAAATTGACACCTAACTGTCTAGAGAGTTCGCAGCTCTCAAGAGTAATAGGCGGAGCGTACTGGACTTAGATTCGAGTGATGCTGAACCACTATCTAATTTTTCGGCTCTGGGGTTTTCTCTCGGTGGATTTTAAACTCAAATCAATCGGAGAGGGGGTTGCTCAACAATCTTCTCAGAATCAAACGGAGCAGCCACCGGACAACGCCGGTGTGGGGTGGCTATTTATAGCCGCAGCCTTCCCTGATGGGAAATGACCATTTTGGACACGCGGTCCAGTCAATGGCCAACCGACACGTTCACAACGGTTGGATTTTGGGAGCAACGGTAACATTACTTGAAGATCAAGTAATGCTAACTCCTCGGCCAGAGACAAATCTCTCACAGCGAAGAAGATCACAGTCTCTTGCTGCCAAGTATTTGCTCGGAACACAAGGAGATTTCTCTCACAACTTTCATAGGATTTGGGTTTAGCATCAGCGAATCAAATCTTTGAATGCTACACCCCTCTTAATAGTACGGTGGTCCTATGACTCAATAAGGCGAAAAGAAACAACGAAAAGAATGCTACGTCTTCTCTTCGTCTTCAATCTTCTCGTCAGCAGTCACTTCCTTCGTAATAACACCGAACCAATTGCAACAAATCAGCAAATTTTGAGGGGTCACTCTTGTCGTCATATTCTTCGGTGATAACCTTCACTGACACGCAGGGAATATTCTTCGGAGTATGAAACCAAACTCCTCTTGACTCCAGGGACCTGTTACTCTGTGTGCACTAGCAAACACATCAGTCCCTCACTGTTTGTCAACAATCTCCAAAACATAAGGAGGCAAATTATTGCACCAACAATCTCCCCCTTTTTGGACGATTGATGACAAAACAGATAACCATCGAAGTGAAGATAGATAAGTAGAAAGTAACTCCAACAAGAGTGAGTAAGTGTTACTTTGCTCGAAGATGAAATAGACTCCCCTAAATGTATGCAGGGAAGAAAGATATGAGATAAATTCTCCTGCAAGAATTGAAGTATACGGAGGAAATTTCAATCATTCGAGACATTGATTCGCATTGATGAGATATAATCCATCGAGATTGTAGTGCAATCAAATACAACTTCTGATAATAATTCCACCTGCAAGACAAATGCTTCGAGAGAAATAGTGCAGCAGCAGGGGTAAAAAGCATTACAGCATAGAAGTTATCGAGATTTACAACATAGTACGGATAAGATATAGACCAGAAGTTGCAAACTCGCACGAAACCAAAATCAAACGAAACACCAAAAGCAAATCTATCAAGACTCGATGTAATTCTCCCCCTTTTTGTCAACAAGTGTCAAAAAGGTGACGACTAACATGAGTGAAGAAAACGCAGAGCTTGGCTCAATCGGTGGCATCTCCAGATGAGTTGTCCGAGGAGATTTCCTCTTCAGAAGTGACGGGATTGGCTCCGTCTTCAGCAACAACAGGTTGTCCTTCAGGAATAATAGCTTTGGGCTGAGCAGGTGAGAGAATAGCTGGAGTGGCCACAGGAGGAACATGGGAATGCACATAGCCTTTGGCAGGTTTCTCAGTCGGTGAGGTGGCTTCAGATTCGTCAAGCAGTTTGCGAAGCTTGAGATGAAGAAGATCTCTTGTAGGCTCACGAGTAGGCAGAGGAGTACTTCGGTCTTGAAAATCTTCGACAGTGAAGCCTTTGTCAATATAGTCATAAAGCTCTTGGAGATTGACATTCAGTAATTGTTTCACGGAGAAGAACTTGCGAAGCAACTTCCAGAGTCTCTTCTTGTTTTCATCATCTATCAGATGCATTATCCTCGTGCGATTGTTAAGTGCATTCAGTTCAGAGGCGAGATGTTCTTTCTCGCGACGATCCTCGGCTATGTGTTGCAGTAGCAGCTGTTGTGTACGCAAACTAACTTCGAGTTGCGATGGAGGTTGAGTCGAATTTTTTCGGTCGCGCTGAGGCAGACGAGGCCCAACAAATTGTTTGTGATAATTTTGGGAGCTTGATGCAGGTGATTTACCCGAAGAGATATCATCCATGACTTTCAAAGTAGCGCGAATAGGAGGAATGAAGCTCTTATGGCTTTCCTTCGCAAGATACACTTTGCGCATTGCATGATCAACAACTTTCTGGATCCAAGGTGCAAACACTTTGATGCAGAAGGGATATTGAGCAGAATCCTTCAGAATGCATAGGAACATGTCTTCCACATCGAAAATGTATCGCTCAGAGATGGCATATATAGCATTGCGAAGAACATCTGAGATGGACTTGTCTGGATTCATACCAGCCAGAGGGCAAATGGTATAGGAGAGCATGTGGAATAGCGTTTGATTGTCGAAAGTTAAATGCTCAGGACGAGGAGGACCAGTGTAGTCACGAATCTTTTCATGATCGATTGTACATCAAAAGATTTCATCTGATATAACATCAATGTTATGAACCCGAATCTCAGTGTTACCGTGCTCAAAGCGAGGGAAATGGAAGTGCGAGACAAAATCCGTTGAAGTGCATTTGATGCGTTTCCCTTCGGTCATCCATTCCATAACCCATTTGGAGCTATCAGATTCATCGCCAGAGATATACAGTGTAGCATAGAATTGAAGAATAATCTCTCTGTTCCAAGGGTGCTCGAACTCAAAGACTTTGGTGAGGCAGAAATCATCCAGATCCTGAAGCAATTGACTGAAACAGCCAATGTTGCGCATAGCAGTGATGTCCAGATATTCATGAGGAAATATCTTTCGGCTCTCATAGAGGACCCGAGAATAATAGATGGCCTGTTCCTTAGTCCAGAAACGAGTCGATTCTGAAGTGCGCGGCCCATCATACGGACTGGCTTGAAAGAATTTGGGATGCGCATTCCGATTGAAAAGAGGGCCTTTTGCGCCTGCGCCTGATGAAAACAAAGGCAGTTCTTCACGAGGATATGGATATTTAAGTTCTTCTTCAGGAGAAAGATATTCATCACCATAGACAACTGAGTCTGTGCAGTGAGCAGAGACAGATTTTCGGTCGGAAGGACCAATATCTGGCATTTGAATGGCTGTGTCGATGGATAACTTGAGTGGAGACGGAGCAGGTGTTGCAACTGTTGGAGGTGCCGAGGTAGAAGGCAGCAGAGCAGGTTCAATCACGGGAGGCACTGAGGCGGACTCATGTACTGAAGGTTGTTGCTCGACGGGAATCTGTTGTTGCTCAACTTTAGGAGAAGCCGAGACTGATGGAGCTTCATGAGCTTGAGAAGCTTGGGGCTCAGAGCGAGGGATTTCACCTTCCTCAGAGACAAATTGTTGCGAGGTAATATCAGCTCGAGCAGGGGAGGCCACAGGCACTGATTCAGTTGGCCTTGGCGAGGGAGGAGCATCCGAGTCCTTAACAGGAGGTGGCGAAGGAATTGCTGGCTCAGGAGATTTTTTGTGCGGAGCAGGTGATGGTTCTTTCGGAGGAGGAGGTACATTTTTCGACGCAATTCTCTTTCGGTGCTTTTTCTTTTGCTGAGCAACTTGATCAATATGGCCCTTAACCATATCATTGTATCCGGTGACTTTGGCTTGATGTTCATCACAGATCTTCCGAACAATTTCATCTAGATCCGTGTGAAAACATAACCTGCGATGGCGAAGAAGAGTCATGGCACGATTGATATCCTTGTAGGAGTCTTCAAGCGCTTTGATGACAAATTTGGAAGAGGCAGTTATCATGCGTGCATCAATGTCCATTAGCTCGGCAGAGAGAGAGTTGATCTCAACGGCATCTTCTCTCAATTCTTGAACTACGGAAGTGGCTTGAGTAATGACTTCGGCAAAATAGGTAGAGAAGCCACTTCTCCATCGAAAGGATTGTCCACAAATTTATCGAGCTGCTCCATGATAAATATGTGATCATAGTAATGAGGAGCATCAGTCTGGATAGAGGGAGCAGCCTGGACAGGAACTTGCTCGGAAGGAGGCTGTGAGGCCAAAGGTTGAGTCAAGGTAGGCGCAAATTCAGCAATCTTCCCCTTCGGAGCAGAAGCCTGCGGAGCAACTTTCTCGGTAGGCGCCTTGATTTGCTTCAAGTTAGGTTTGGGAATATTTTCGCCTGGCTTCGCAGAACTCACAAGAGTGTCAACTACCAAATCCTTCAAATTAATAGCATCTGGATGGGGAGTTGTGTTCACATGCTGCTTCATTATGACAGTAGTAGCAGGGGTCTTACGAGCTGGGATCTTCTTCGGTGGTACATCTGGAACAATGTTAACACGAAGATCAGGCAGCACAGTAGATGTGGTAATGTTTACTTCCTTGCTGAGAGTAGCAGCAACTTCTTCCTTGGTGAACGGAGGATCATCATCATCAGCAGAAGAATCATCCATGCGAAAATCAGCAGTAGATTCAACCTTTTTCCTCTTTGGTGCGCTCTTTTTCTTCGCAACAGCGCTGGGATCAAGCTTGCGGTTAGAATGACTTTCAGATTTTCCTTCGGCCTTTTTCTTCTCCACATCATCTTTGAGAAGGCGAAGGTTTTCCTGTTCACGAGCCTTTTGCTTTTCGGCGCTTTGAGCTCGTTTGAGGGCATTGCGCTGACGCTTAGCAAGCTCTTCAGGATAAGATGCTGGTGTGCGAAGGGATGACTCATCAGCGTTTGGCGGAGGAGGTGGTCTCTCTTGGGGACCATTGGGCTTGATGAGAGAAGTTTCCCGGCAGTCATCCCATGGTGGATGAAATGCAAAGTTCTGAGCAAACCGAGGATGAACAAATTCATAGTTGAACCATTTGCGCACCCAGTGATGTCGAATCCATTGTTGACGCTTATCTCTTTGGTGTTTTGTCTCGCCTGGAACCGTGTCATACCGATCATGAGAAATATATACAGCTATGTTAGTGTAAGCCTGTCTGCCACCCCTCTTATTCTTCGGATCATTTTCTTCTTGCTCATCGGCATTTTGCTCGGTTCTTTTTCGCTTGCTGGTTGATGGGCCTACCGTTGGGCCCTTAGCATTCGGAGCTTTGGATTCTTCAGCGGTGCGCAAAATAACATCATCTCTGTCAGTCCGACTTACTGGGTTAGCTGAATCCTCAACTGACTGCATTTTCCTGTGAAAAGAGATAGATGCGAGGGAAAATGGGAACAGGGTTACGAATGCACACAATGAAGATTTTGAAAAAGAACTCATTTTTGATGAAGAAATAGATGCATACTTTGAGAAATGTTTCGGGCGAAAGAAATGTGTAGAACGAACTAGTAGGTTCGAAGAGAATACTAGTAAACGTGCTAAGCATTCCGTTCGTGCGAGACATAACACAAACCCTAGATCTGAAATTTTTCGGATGCGAGGGACAACTACAAACCACATCCGCACAAGTTACCTTTCAGTAATGATCTGTGAAATACAGTAAAAAATAGGCAATTTTTACTATGGACGAACTCGAATAGGAAGAGAGGAAGAACGAGTTCGCACTACACATACCCTAACTCGGTGATGTGCAGCAACTACGGCGGCGCGGAGAGGAAGATGATCCGCGGCGGCGAGGAATGACTCCGGCGACCTCTTTCCGGCAGCTAAGCGGCGAAGAAGGTCGATGTCATCGAGCTCGAGGAGGAGCAGTGCGGTAGGGCTTCGGAAGGTGGCGATGGAGAAGATGCGAAGTGAAACGAGGAGGGTGGCAGCTCAGCATATATATGCGAGGAGGAAAAAACCGCACCCCGGTGAATCTGATCGGACGGCCAAAGTCAATGGACTATTGCGATTCAACGGATCAGATAAGCTCATATGACGTTTTCTTAAGGAATTTGTGAAGATAAACACGATTCACAACATGGCAAGCAGTGTTAATAGCATCAGCCCAGAAACGAATGGGAGTTTTATACTCACTGAGCAATGTTCTCGCCATTTCAATGAGAGTTCTGTTCTTTCGCTCAACAACTCCATTCTTTTGGGGAGTGTATGTGGCAGAGAATTCATGAGTGATACCATTTTCATCGAGAAAATCTTCGATATGAGTATTTTTGAACTCAGTGCCATTGTCGCTTCTGACGTGCTTAATTCGCACATCATATTCATTCTGAGCCTTCTTAGCGAATCTTTTAAAGAAGTCTTGGGTGCAGGTTTTGTCTTCGAGAAAGAATACCCAAGTGTATCGAGAGAAATCATCAACAATAACCAGACCATAATGACTGCCTCCGAAGCTTACATAGTTTTGACGCCCGAATAAATCCATATGAAGAATTTCCAGTGGTCCTGTTGTGGTCATGACTGCTTTTGATGAATGGTGCTTCTTTGCCAGTTTACCGGCTTCACACGCAGCACAAAGACGATCCTTGTCGAATTTCACATCAGGAATACCACGGAGATGATTTTTCTTCATGAGAGTCTACAAATTTCTCATACCTGCATGACCAAGTCTTCGATGCCACAGCCATCCTTCGGTTTCTTTTGCAAGCAAACAAGTTCGGACTGAGGGACCCTTAGAGAAATCCACAATATATAAATCACCTTTTCTATTTCCCTCGAAAACGAAGGAATTGTCAGTGGCCATAAAGACGATGCATTTGTATTTAGAAAATAGAACTAGCATGCCTAGATCACAAAGCTTGCCAACTGACATGAGATTGAATCCAAGAGACTGAACAAGTAAAACATCATCAATGTTCTTGTCCTTGGATATGGCAATTTTACCTAACCCAATTACCTTTCCTTTGTTGTTGTCACCGAAAGTAATATACTTCTCAGATAAATCAGCTAAGTTGGGGTCGACAAACAACGACTTGTCTTCGGTCATATGACTAGTGCATCCACTATCCATTATCCATTCGGTATACCCGGAGACATAGTCCTGCAGAGAAATTAGGCTTTCTTAACCACCCACATCATTGTAGGTGGCTTCGAAACATATGAGCGAGCAGGATATGATTTCTTTTGATATTTATGCGAATTGCAACTTGAACGAGTACGAGCATAATCAAAGGAGTAGGCATTGAAATTCCTTCCAGACGAATGAGTATAGCGGTTGGGTGAGGCAAGTATGTACTCATTCCGTCGAATCTTTTCAAGGATATATCAAGCATTTTCTTCCTGCATGGTTAGTAGTCTAGTAACAAGTAATGCTTCGATAGTTTTCCTGGGCACCCAGATAGATTCCTTTGGGGGGCCATTCCCGCGGTTTGGACCAACATAGTGAGCAACAGCCTCACCACGTTGGTTTTTGAACAACTTATGGTTATCCAGAGAATCATCATATGAGTACTCAGGGATAGGAGAGTCATATCCCGAAAGTAAAGCTAGATCGAGCGTTTTGCTCTTAGCAGGTACCCACATAGTGCGAGGATATTGATCAGGTTCCCAGTAGGAGCCATTCTCATTCAGTTTCCTTTCGAAACCGACACATTCCTTTCAGGGATTTTTGTGAAGAATGGATTTCTTCAGAACATCACACAGGGTTTGATGCCCCTTGAGAGACTTGAACATTCCTGTCTGAAGAAGATCCTTCAACCTGGCATTTTCATCAGAAATAGAACCATTTTCCTCGATCGAGGGGTTAGCATTCACAGAAGTTTCAACATTTGATTCAGCGTTACTGCGTTCAAGGCATTTTAAGCAAGGAGGTACAAACACTTTAGGTTTCTCTTTGAGTTGTTGGGTGAGAAGAGAATTTTCTCAGATCAAGTCATCCTGAGCCTCTCTCAGCGACTCGAGTTCCTGTTTCTGTTTCAGGTAATCATAAGTCAATCTTTCGTGGTCAGCTGAGAGAAAATCATGACGATCTGATAGTTCCTTCATTCGAGACTCGAGGGCGGAATGCTCTTCGGTCAACGACTGATTTTTCTCCATCTCCTCAACCAACAACCCTTCAGACTTCTTGAGGGTTTTCTCAATTTTCTCGAGAGAGTTTTGTTGTATATTAGCAATTTTGATCAGTTTAGCATGGTCATCCTCATCAGAAGAATATTGATCACTGGAGTGAACCTTGTGATGTTTGGAGGA
Source organism: Elymus sibiricus (assembly GCA_039707655.1). NCBI lineage: Eukaryota > Viridiplantae > Streptophyta > Magnoliopsida > Poales > Poaceae > Elymus > Elymus sibiricus. The sequence goes on along the minus strand of CM077666.1, from coordinate 195,258,645 downwards.
TACCTTTTCTTTTGAAGCTTTGGCCATGAAGCAGTACTCAGGAGACTCGTTGTCGCTCGAATGATTCTCGAAGAAGTTCGATGCAGGAGTAGAGGCACATGCTATGCCAGCCATGCCGGAATCAGAATCCTCATCGGATTCATCAACTTCTTCGGAGTCGGATGACGCTTCTTCATCGGAATCCATCTCCTTGCCGATGTACGCTTTGGCCTTGCGAGAAGAGTTCTTGCGGTTGGACGAGGACTTGGAGGGATTCCTTGAGGAAGATCTTGACGAGGACTTGGAGGAGCTATCCTTCCTCTTGAAGAACTTCTTTGTTTTCTTCTCATCATCAGAGTCGTAGTTTATGCTCTTGCCTTTGCCATGGTTGTGTCCTGAATCAAATCTTCCACTGGCACGGATTTTAGCTTCCCAGAGAGGGCAGTCCGAGATGAAGTGTCCTGGCTTTTTGCACTTGAAACAGGTGTAATCTCCAGTAGGTTTTGATGAAGATTTGGAGCCGCCAGAGTTGCTGGATCCTTTCTTCTGAAACTGATTTTTCTTATGAAGGCATTGAAATATTTTCGTGATCAATGTGAGGTCCTTGCTGATCCTTTCGGGGTCATCTGAATCTTCATCGGCATTTTCTTCTGAGGAAGAATCAGCAGCAGCCTTGAGAGCATGATTTTTTCGGTGACTTGAGCCATCAAGATCTCTCTTTTCTTCTTCTTGTTCTTCGTTGGTGTTCAGCCTTTCCATGATATCAGCAGAGTCGAGAACTTTGAAATCAGCTCGTTCCCGAATCATCAGAACTAGAGTATCGAACAAACTGTCAAGAGATCGGAGCAGCTTCTTCACAACTTCGTGATCAGTGATGTCTTTGGCGCCGAGACCTTGTAGCTCGTTTGCGATGTCACTCAGACGATCGAAGGTTTGCTGGCAGCTTTTATTTCCAATTCGCTTGAACTGATTGAACTTGGCCCGAAGAGTATCAATTCGAGCTTCTTTGTGAGTTGAAACACCCTCGTTTATCTTTTCGAGAATGTCCCATAATTCCTTTGCAGTTTCACACTGACGATAGCGAAGAAATTAAGCGCGAGAGAGATGACCACCAATTTCATCCTTGGCTTGAGCATCCATCTGAATGAGTTTCTTTTCGTGGTCAGTGGGGACTTGGGGCACTTCAACCGTGAATCCAATCTGCACCACATTCCACATATCATCATCAATAGCTCGGAGACGGATCTTCATCTTCTCCTTCCAGAAGGAATAGTCCGTCCCATCAAAGATGGGAATCTTGAGGTGCGGCTTGTAGCTCACTGAAGACATACTTAAACTCCAAGGTGGTTAGACCAAAATGAGCAGACTCAAGGAGTACCTTGCTCTGATACCAATTGTAGGAACGAAGTATGTCTACCAGAGGGGTGAAAGGGAGTTTTAAATTTTATTTCGGAAGTATCAAAACTCTCGGAACCCAGCAGCGGAATGAACGAAAAGAATATTCAGTGAGCAGATACAGACTATCGAATGGAAACTAAAACATGCATTGAGGTAAAACTCATAATTGAAACATGTCAGAAGGCATCTTTTGAATGTAAAGGAGAGTAGCAGAGATGACCAGTGATGCTCGATGGCGACAAGGTATTTGGTAGACCAGTTCGCCCTTCTGCAAAAGGACTATGTCTGGTTGGAGGGGTTGTGATTTAACACGGAAGATAAACTCTCTTCGCCCTATTCTCCTCGACAATTGGTTCGTCAACCAATGCCGATTACTCATGGTAGATGCTTGAGGAGATCTCCGAACCTTTACAGACTTCTTCTTCGAGAACCACAATTACTCTTGGTCTCTGAAGAAATTGACACCTAACCGTCGAGAGAGTTTTCAGCTCTCAAGAGTAATAGGCAGAGCGTACTGGACTTAGATTCGAGTGATGTTGAACCACTATCTAATTTTTTGGCTCTGGGGTTTTCTCTCGGTGCATTTTAAACTCAAATCAATCGGAGAGGGGGTTGCTCAACGATCTTCTCAAAATCAAACGGAGCAGCCACCGGACAACGCCGGTGCGGGGTGGCTATTTATAGCCGCAGCCTTCCCTGATGGGAAATGACCATTTTGGACACGTGGTCCAGCCAATGGCCAACCGACAAGTTCACAACGGTTGGATTTTGGGAGCAATGGTAACATTACTTGAAGAGCAAGTAATGCTAACTCCTCGGTCAGAGACAAATCTCTCGCAGCGAAGAAGATCACAGTCTCTTGCTGGCAAGTATTTGCTCGGAACACAAGGAGATTTCTCTCACAACTTTCATAGGATTTGGGTTTAGCATCAGCGAATCAAATCTTCGAACGCTACACCCCTCTTAATAGTACGGTGGTCCTATGACTCAATAAGGCGAAAAGAAACAACGAAAAGAATGCTACGTCTTCTCTTCGTCTTCAATCTTCTCGTCAGCAGTCACTTCCTTCGGAATAACCCGGAACCAATTGCAACAAATCAGCAAATTTTGAGGGGTCACTCTTGTCGTCATATTCTTCGGTGATAACCTTCACTGCCACGCAGGGAATATTCTTCGGAGTATGAAACCAAACTCCTCTTGACTCCATGGACCTGTTACTCTGTGTGCACTAGCAAACACATCAGTCCCTCACTGTTTGTCAACAATCTCCAAAACATAAGGAGGCAAATTATTGCACCAACACCATGACTCTCTTTCGCCACCGCAGGTTACGCTTTCACACGGATCTAGATGAAATTGTTCGGAAGATCTGTGATGAACATCAAGCCAAAGTCACTAGATACAATGATCTGGTCAAGGGCCATATTGATCAAGTTGCTCAGCAAAAGAAAAAGCAACGAAAAAGAATTGCGACGAAAAATGTACCTCCTGCTCCGAAAGAACCATCACCTATTCCCCAAGTTGCTCAGTCTCCTGCTCCGCAAGAAAAATCTCTTGAGCTAGCTATTCCTTCGAACCCTCCAGTCAAAGACTCGGATGCTCCTCCCTCGCCAAGGCCAACTGAATCAGTGCCTATGGCCTCCCCTGCTCGAGCTGATATTCCCTCGCAACAATTTGTCTCTGAGGAAGGTGAAATCCCTCGCTCCGAGCCCCAAGCTTCTTCGGCTCATGAAGCTTCAAAAGTCTCGGCTTCTCCTATAGTCGAGCAACAACAGATTCTAGCCGAACAACAACCTTCAGTGAATGACTCGGCCTCAGTGCCTACAGTGATTGACCCTGCTCTGCTGCCTTCTACCTCAGCACCTCCCACAGTTGCAACACCTGCTCCGTCTCCACTCAAGTTATCCATCGACACAACTACACGAATGCCAGATGTTGGTCCCTCCGAACGGAAATCTGTCTCTTCTCGCCGCACAGACTCGGTTGTCTATGGTGATGAATATCTTTCTCCTGAAGAAGAACTCAAATATCCATACCCTCGTGAAGATCTGCCTTTGTTCTCGTCTGGCGCAGGCGCAAAAGGTCCTCTTTTCAATCGGAATGCGCATCCCAAATTCTTTCAAGCCAGTCCATATGATGGGCCGCGCACTTCAGAATCGCCTCGTTTCTGGACTAAGGAACAGGCCATCTATTACTCTCGGGGTCCTCTATGAGAGTAGAAAGATATTTGCTCACGAATATCTGGACATCCCTGCTATGCGCAACATTGGCTGTTTCAGTCAATTGCTTCAGGATCTGGATGATTTCTGCCTCACCAAGGTCTTTGAGTTCGAGCACCCTTGGAACAGAGAGATTATTCTTCAATTCTATGCTACACTATATATCTCTGGCGATGAATCTGATAGCTCCAAATGGGTTATGGAATGGATGACCGAAGGGAAACGCATCAAATGCACTTCAACGGATTTTGTCTCGCACTTCCATTTCCCTCACTTCGAGCACGGTGACACTGAAATTCGGGTTCATAACATTGGTGTTATATCAGACGAAATTTTTCGATGCACAATGGATCAAGAAAAGATTCGTGACTACACTGGTCCTCTACGTCCTGAGAATTTAACCTTCAACAATCAGACGCTATTCCACATGCTCTCCTACACCATTTTCCCTCTGGCTGGTATGAATCCGGACAAGTCCATCTCATATGTTCTTCGCAATGCTATATATGCAATCTTTGAGCGATACATTTTCGATGTGGAAGACATGTTCCTACGCATTATGAAGGATTCTGCTCAATATCCCTTCTGCATCAAAGTGTTTGCGCCATGGATCCAGAAAGTTGTTGATCATGCAATGCGCACAGTGTACCTTGCGAAGGAAAGCCATAAGAGCTTCATTCCTCCTGTTCGCGATACTTTGAAAGTCATGGATGATATCTCTTCGGGCAAATCGCCCGCATCAAGCTCCCAAGACTATCACAAGCAATTTGATGGGCCTCGTCTGCCTCAGCGCGACCGAAAAATTTCTCCTCAACCTCCATCGCAACTCGAAGTTAGTTTGCGTACACAACAACTGTTACTGCAACATATAGCTAAGGATTGTCGCGAGAAAGAACATCTCGCCTCCGAGCTGAATGCTCTCAACAATCACACAAGGATAATGCATCTGATAGCTGATGAAAACAAGAAGAGACTCTGGAAATTGCTTCGCAAGTTCTTCACCGAGAAACAACTCCTGAATGTCAATCTCCAAGAGCTCTATGACTATATTGACAAAGGCTTCACTGTCGAAGATTTTCAAGATTGGAGTACCCCTCCTCTGCCTGCTCGTGAGCCTACAACAGATCTTCTTCATCTCAAGCTTCGCAAACTGCTTGACGAATCTGAAGCCACCTCACCGACAGAGAAACCTGCCGAAGGAAATATGCATTCCCATGTTCCTCCTGTGGCCACTACAGCTATTCCCTCGTCTGCTCAGCCCCAAGCTCTTATTCCTGAAGGAAAATCTGTTGCTACTGAAGACGAAGACAATCCCATCACTTCCGAAGAGGAACTCACCTCGAACAGCTCGTTTGGAGATGCCACCGATTGAGCCAAGCTCTACGTTTCTTCACTCATGTTATTCGTCACCTTTTTGACACTTGTTGACAAAAAGGGGGAGAACTACATCGAGTCTCGATATATTTGCTTTCGGTGTTTCATTTGATTTTGGTTTCGTGCGAGTTTGCAACTTCTGGTTTAAGCTTATCCGTACTATGTTGTAAAACTCGATAACTTATGTGCTGTAATGCTTATTACCCCTGCTGCTGCACTATTTCTCTCAAAGCATTTGTCTTGCGGGTGGAATTATTATCATAAGTTATAATTGATTGCACTACGATCTTGATGGATTATATCTCATCAGTGCGAATCAATGTCTCGAATGATTGAAATTTCCTCCATATACTTCAATTCTTGCAGGAGAATTTATCTCATATCTTTCTTCCCTACATACACTTAGGGGGAGTCTATTTTATCTTCGAGCAAAGTAACACTTACTCACTCTTGTTGGAATTGCTTTTTACTTATCTATCTTCACTTCGATGATTATCTGTTTTGTCATCAATCGTCCAAAAAGGGGGAGATTGTTGGTGCAATAATTTGCCTCCCTATGTTTTGGAGATTGTTGACATAAACAGTGAGGGACTGATGTGTTTGCTAGTGCACACAGAGTAACAGGTCCCTGAAGTCAAGAGGAGTTTGGTTCAAACTCCGATGAATATTCCCTGTGTAGCAGTGAAGGTTATCAACGAAGATTATGACGACAAGTGTGACCCCTCAAAAATTGCTGATGTGAAGCAATTGGTTCGGTGCTTTTCCGAAGGAAGTGACTGCGTCCGAGAAAATTGAAGACGAAGTGAAGACGTAGCATTCATTTCGGTGTTTCTTTTCTCTTATTGAGTCATAGGACCACCGTACTATTAAGAGGGGTGTAGCGTTCGAAACATTGATTCTGTGATGCTAAACCCAAATCCTATGTAAGTTGTGAGAGAAATCTCCTTGTGTTCCGAGCAAATACTTGCCAGCAAGAGACTGTGATCTTCTTCGCTGCAAGAGATTTGTCTCTGACCGAGGAGTTAGCATTACTTGCTCTTCAAGTAATGTTACCGTTGCTCTTAAAATCTGACCGTTGTGAACGTGTCGGTTGGCCATTGGCTGGACCGCATGTCCAAAATGGTCATTTCCCATCAGGGAAGGTTGCGGCTATAAATAGCCACCCCGCACCAGCGTTGTCCGGTGGCTGCTCCGTTTGATTCTTAGAAGATTGTTGAGCAACCCCCTCCCCGATAGATTTGAGTTTAAAATCCACCGAGAGAAAACCCCAGAGCAGAAAAATTAGATAGTGGTTCAGCACCACTCGAATCTAAGTGCAGTACGCTCCGCCTATTACTCTTGAGAGCTGCAAACTCTCTAGACGGTTAGGTGTCAATTTCTTCAGAGACCAAGAGTAATTGTGGTTCTCGAAGAAGAAGTCTGTAAAGGTTCGGAGATCGCCTCAAGCATCTACCACGAGTAATCGGCATTGGTTGATGAACCAATTGTCGAGGAGAATAGGGCGAAGAGAGTTTATCTTCTGTGTTAAATCACAACCCCTCCAACCAGACGTAGTCCTTTTGCAGAAGGGCGAACTGGTCTACCAAATACCTTGTCGCCATCGAGCATCATTGGTCACCTCTGCTACTTCCCTTTACATTCGAACTATGCCATGTGACATGTTTCAATTATGTGATTTACCTCGATGCATGTTTTTAGTTTCCATTCGGTAGTTTGTATTCGCTCACTGTACACTGTTTTCATTCATTCCGCTGCTGGGTTCCGAGAGTTTTGATATTTCCGAAGAAAATTTAAAACTCCCATTCACCCCCCCTCTGGTAGACATACTTCGTTCCTACAAGAACTACTGGAGGGGGGCCACCAGAGAGCCACGAGCTCAGGGGGCGCCCCCCTAAGGCACGCCCTGTGACATCTTGGGTCCCACAGGCCTCTGTTTGCCCTAACTCCAACTCTACAAGTACCGTCTCGCAGAGAAAAAAATTAGAGAGAAAGTTTCATCACATTTTGCGATACAGAGCCGCCGCCATCTCCTGTTCTTCATCGGGAGGGCTAATCTGGAGTCCGTTCGGGGCTCCAAAGAGGGGGATTCATCGCCGTCGTCATCATCAACCCTTCTTCATCAACAATTCCATGATGCTCACCGCCGGAAGTGAGTAGTTCCTTCGTAGGCTTGCTGGACGGTGATGGAGTTGGATGAGATTTGTCATGTAATCGAGTCAATTTGTTAGGGCTTGATCCCTAGGATCCACTATGTTCGGAGATTGATGTTGCTAAGACTTTGCTATGCTTAATGCTTGTCACTAGGGCCCGAGTGCCATGATTTCAGATATGAACCCTCTATGTTTTCATGAATATATTTGAGTTCTTGATCCTATTTGCTAGTTATATGCACTTGTTATTGTTCTGATCCTTAGACCCCAAAGTGACAATAGTTGGGATACTCTCTGGGGATGACTGTAATTCAAGGAGTTCATGTATTCACCATATGTTAATGCTTTGTTCCGGTTCTCTATGAAAAGGAGGCCTTAATATCCCTTAGTTTCCTTATGGACCCCGCTGCCTCGGGAGGGTAGGACAAAAGATGTCATGCAAGTTCTTACTATAAGCACGTATGACTATATACGGAATACATGCCTACATTACATTGATGAATTGGAGATATTGTGTATCGCTCTAGGTTGTGACTGTTACATGATGAGTGTCATCCAACACAAATATCCATCGCTGATCCTGTTGGTGCAATAATTTGCTTCCTTGTGTTTTGGAGATCGTTGACATAAACAGTAAGGGACTGATGTGTTTGCTAGTGCACACAGAGTAACAGGTCCCTGAAGTCAAGAGGAGTTTGTTTCAAACTCCGAAGAAAATCCCCTGCGTGGCAGTGAAGGTTATCACCGAAGATTATGACGACAAGAGTGACCCCTCAAAAATTGCTGACGCAAAGCAATTGGTTCGGTGCTCATCCGAAGAAAGTGACTGCGGCCGAGAAGATTGAAGACGTAGCATTTATTTCGTTGTTTCTCTTCTCTTTATTGAGTCATAGGACCACCGTACTACTAAGAGGGGTGTAGCGTTCGAAACTTTGATTCTCTGATGCTCAACCCAAATCCTATGAAAGTTGCGAGAGAAATCTCTTTGTGTTCCGAGCAAATACTTGCTAACAAGAGACTGTGATCTTCTTCGTTGCGAGAGATTTGTCTCTGACCGAGGAGTTAGCATTACTTGTTCCTCAAGTAATGTTATCGTTGCTCTTAAAATCCGACTGTTGTGAACATGTCGGTTGGCCATTGGCTGGACCGCGTGTCCAAAATGGTCATTTCCCATCAGGGAAGGCTGCGGCTATAAATAGCCACCCCGCACCGGCGTTGTCCGGTGGCTGCTCCGTGTGATTGTGAGAAGATTGATGAGCAACCCCCTCTCCTGAGTGATTTGAGTTTAAAATCCACCGAGAGAAAACCCCAGAGCCGAAAAATTAGATAGTGGTTCAGCATCACTCGAGTCTAAGTCCAGTACGCTCCGCCTATTACTCTTGAGAGCTGGAAACTCTCTAGACGGTTAGGTGTCAATTTCTTCAGAGACCAAGAGTAATTGTGGTTCTCGAAGAAGAAGTCTGTAAAGGTTCGGAGATCGCCTCAAGCATCTACCATGAGTAATCGGCATTAGTTGACGAACCAATTGTCGAGGAGAATAGGGCGAAGAGAGTTTATCTTTTGTGTTAAATCATAACCCCTCCAACCAGACGTATTCCTTTTGCAGAAGGGCGAACTGGTCTACCAAATACCTTGTCGCCATCGAACATCACTGGTCACCTATGCTAATTCCCTTTACATTCGAACTATGCCATGTGACATGTTTCAATTATGTGATTTACCTCGATGCATGTTTTTAGTTTCCATTCGGTAGTTTGTATTCGCTCACTGTACACTGTTTTCATTCATTCCGCTGCTGGGTTCCGAGAGTTTTGATATTTCCGAAGAAAAATTTAAAACTCCCATTCACCCCCCCTCTAGTACACATAGTTTGTTCCTACAAGAACTACTGGACGGGGGCCACCAGAGAGCCACGAGCTCAGGGGGCGCCCCCCCTAAGGCGCGCCCTGTGACCTCATGGGTCCCACAGGCCTCTGTCAATTGTTTCAGAGACCAAGAGTAATTGTGGTTCTCGAAGAAGAAGTCTGTAAAGGTTCGGAGATCGCCTCATGCATCTACCACGAGTGATCAGCATTGGTTGACGAACCAACTGTCGAGGAGAATAGGGTGAAGAGAGTTTATCTTCTGTGTTAAATCACAACCCCTCCAACCAGACGTAGTCCTTTTGCAGAAGGGTGAACTGGTCTACCAAATTCCTTGTCGCCATCGAGCATCACTGGTCACCTCTGCATCTCCCCTTTACTTTCAATCATGTGATTTGTCTCGATGCATGCTTTTAGTTTCCATTCGGTTGTTTGTATTCGCTCGCTGTACTCTGTTTTCATTCGCTCCGATGCTGGGTTCCGAGAGTTTTGATATTTCCGAAGAAATTTTAAAACTCCCATTCACCCCCTCTGGTAGACATACTTTGTTCCTACAATTGGTATCAGAGCAAGGTACTCCTTGACTCTGCTCATTTTGGTCTAACCACCTTGGAGTTTAAGTATGTCTTCAGTGAGCTACAAGTCGCACCTCAAAATTCCCATCTTCGATGGGACGGACTATCCCTTCTGGAAGGAGAAGATGAAGATCCGTCTTTGAGCTATTGACGATGATATGTGGAACGTGGTGCAGAATGAATTCGAGGTTGCAGTGCCCCAGGTCCCCACTGAACTCGAGAAGAAACTTATCCAGATGGATGCTCAAGTTAAAGATGAAATTGGTGGCCATCTCTCTCGTGCTCATTTTCTTCGCTATCGTCAGTGTGAAACTGCAAAGGAATTGTGGGACATTCTCGAAAATATAAATGAGGATGTTTCAACTCAGAAAGAAGCTCGCATTGATACTCTTCGGGCGAAGTTCAATCAGTTCAAGCGAATCGGAAATGAAAGCTGTCAGCAAACTTTCGATCGTCTGAGTGACATTGCAAACGAGCTGCAAGGTCTCAGCGCCAAAGACATCACTGATCACGAAGTTGTGAAGAAGCTTCTCCGATCCCTTGACAGTTCGTTCGACACACTAGTTCTGATGATTCGGGAGCGAGCTGATTTCAAAGTTCTCGACTCCGCTGATATCATGGAAAGGCTAAACACTCACGACGAACAAGAAGAAGAAAAGAGAGATCTCTATGGCTCAAGTCACCGAAAGAGTCAGGCTCTCAAGGCTGTGGCTGAATCTTCCTCAGAAGGAAATGCCGAAGAAGATTCAGATGACCCAAAAAGGATCAGCAAGGATCTCGCATTGATCACGAAAAGATTCCAGTGCCTTCAAAGGAAAAATCAGTTTCAGAAGAAAGGATCCAGCAACTCTGGCGGCTCCAAATCTTCATCAAAACCTACTGGAGATTACACCTGCTTCAAGTGCAAAAAGCCAGGGCATTTCATTTCGGACTGCCCTCTCTGGGAAGCTGAAATCCGTGCCAGTGGAAGATATGATTCAGGAAACAACCATGGCAAAAGCAAGAGCAAGAACTACGACTCCGATGATGAGAAGAAAACAAAGAAGTTCTTCAAGAAGAAGGACAGCTCCCCCTCCAAGTCCTCGTCAAGATCTTCCTCAAGGAATCCCTCCAAGTCCTCATCCAACCGCAAGAATACCTCTTGCAAGGCCAAGGCATACATCGACAAGGAGATGGACTCCGATGAAGAAGAGTCATCTGGCTCCGAGGAAGTTGATGAATCTGATGAGGATTCGAATTCCGGCATGGCTGGCTTAGCATGTTCCACTACTCCTACGTCAAACTTCTTCGAGAATCATTGAAGCAACGGCGAATCTCCTGCCTACTGCTTCATGGCCAAAGCTTCGAAAGAAAAGGTACCCTCCAAACATCACAAGGTTCACTCCAGTGATCAATACTCATCAGATGAGGATGACCATGCTAAACTGATCAAAATTGCTAATATGCAACAAAACTCTCTCGAGAAAATTGATAAAACCCTCAGGAAATCTGAAGGGTTGTTGGTTGAGGAGATGGAGAAAAATCAGTCGTTGACAGAAGAGCATTCCGCTCTCGAGTCTCAAATGGAAGAACTATCAAGTCGTCATGATTTTCTCTCGGCCAACCATGAGAGATTGACTTATGACTACATGAAAAGGAAACATGAACTTGAGTCACTGAGAGAGGCTCATGATGACCTGATCAGAGAAAATTCTCTTCTCACCCAACAACTCAAAGAGAAACCTGAAGTGTTTGTACCACCTTGCTTAAAATGCCATGAACGCAGTAACACTGAATCAAATGTTGAATCTTCTGTGAATGCTAACCCCTCTGTCGAGGAAAATGGTTCTATTTCTGATGAAAATGCTATGTTGAAGGATCTTCTTCACATAGGAATGTTCAAGTCTCTCAAAGGGCATCAAACCCTGTGTGATGTTCTGAAGAAATCCATTCTCCACAAAAATCCCAGGAAAGAAGGTATCGGTTTCGAAAGGAAACTGAATGAAAATGGCTCTTACTGGGAACCTGATCAATATCCCCGCACTGTGTGGGTGCCTGCCAAGAGCAAAATGCTTGATCCAACTTTACTTTCGGGATATGACTGTCCTATCCCTAAATACTCATATGATGATTCTCTGGACAACTATAAGTTGTTCAAAAACCAACGTGGTGAGGCTGTTGCTCGCTATGTTGGACCAAACAGCAGGAATGGCCCCCCAAAGAAAGCTATCTGGGTGCCTAGGAAAACTATCGAAGCATTGCCTATTACTACGTTACTAACCATGAAGGCTGAAAATGCTCGATACTTCCTGGAAAAGGTTCGACAGAATGAGGACATGCATACCTCGTCTAACCACTATACTCATTCGTCTGGGAAGAATTTCAATGCATACTCCTGTGATTATGCTCGTACTCATTCAAGTCACAATTCGTATGACTATCGAAAGAAATCATATCCTGCACGCTCATATGTTTTGAAGCCACCTACAAAGATGTGGGTGCTTAAGAAAGCCTGATTTCTCTGCAGGACTATGTCTCCGGGTGTACCGAATGGATAATGGATAGTGGATGCACTAGTCATATGACCGGAGACAAGTCGTTGTTTGTCGACCCCAACTTAACTGCTTCATCTCAGAAGTATATTACTTTTGGCGACAACAACAAAGGAAAGGTAATTGGGTTAGGTAAAATTGCTATATCCAAGGACAAGAACATTGATGATGTTTTACTTGTTCAGTCTCTTGGATTCAATCTCATGTCAGTTGGCAAGCTTTGTGATCTAGGCATGCTAGTTCTATTTTCATCATCCAAATGCATCGTCTTTATGGCTTCTGACAATTCCTTCGTCTTCGAGGGAAATAGAAAGGGTGATTTATATATTGTGGATTTATCTAAGGGTCCCTCAGTCCAAACTTGTTTGCTTGCAAAAGCAACCGAAGGATGGCTGTGGCACCGAAGACTTGGTCATGCAGGTATGAGAAATTTGTAGACTCTCATGAAGAAAAATCATCTTCGTGGCATTCCTGATGTGAAATTCGACAAGGATCGTCTCTGTGCTGCGTGTGAAGCCAGAAAATTGGCCAAGAAGCACCATTCGTCAAAAACTATCATGACCACAACAAGACCTCTGGAAATTCTTCATATGGATTTATTCGAACCTGAAAACTATGCAAGCTTCGGAGGCAGTCATTATGGTCTAGTTATTGTTGATGATTTCTCTCGATACACTTGGGTATTCTTTCTCAAAGACAAAACCTGCACCCAAGACATCTTCAAAAGATTCGCCAAGAAGGCCCAAATTGAATATGATGTGCGAATTAAGCATGTTAGAAGTGACAATGGTACTGAGTTCAAAAATACTCATATCGAAGATTTTCTCGACGAACATGGTATAACTCATGAGTTCTCTGCCGCATACACTCCCCAATAGAATGGAGTTGTTGAGCGAAAGAATAGAACTCTCATCGAAATGGTGAGAACAATGCTCAGTGAGTATAAAACTCCCATTCATTTCTGGACTGATGCTATTAACACTGCTTGTCAATCGTGTTTATCTTCACAAATTCCTTAAGAAAACTTCATATGAGCTTATCACTGGCAAGAAACCGAATGTTTCTTATTTACATGTTTTCGGTGCACCTTGCTATATTCGTGACATGAATCATAATTCCAAGTTTGCACCTAAGGCACATGAAGGTTTTCTTCTTGGTTATGGCTCAAACTCGCATACTTATCGTGTCTATAACTCTCACCACGGGAAAGTTATGGAAACAGTAAATGTGCGGTTTGATGAATCTAACGGCTCTCAAAAGGAGCACCTACCTATTGTGATAGATGAACCACCGAGCTCGGATGCTATTCGGCAAATGGCCATTGGGGACGTCAGGCCAGTCGAAGGAAATACACCTGACTCTTTCGATGAAGATGCCCCCATAGCTCAAAGAACACGCCAATCTACTGCCGAAGAAAATGCCACACCGAACACAAATGGCAACCCAAATGCAAGTGCAAATCAAAATGGCAATCCCGATGAGAATGGCGATACAAATGCCCATCCTGATGCTGATACTGAGGAAAATGAAAATGATCATCAAGAAGGAAATCCTCTCCCACGAGTGGCAAATCGAGTTGACCCTGCATTGATCCTTGAAGATCTCAAGAATCCGGGTTACCGACCCACAACTCGCTCTCGCACTCGTTTGGCTAACTACTGTGGCAGTTTCTCCTTTGTCTCATTGACAGAACCTACCAAGTATGAAGAAGCCATGAATGATCCCGATTGGATGAATGCCATGCAAGAAGAGTTGGTGCAATTCGAATTAAATGATGTGTTGGAATTGGTTGACAAACCAAATCCTAAGAAGCACAATATCATCAACACAAAATGGATCTTCCGAAACAAGCAATATGAAAATGGCATTGTTGTGAGAAACAAAGCGCGTCTTGTCGCTCAAGGGTATACACAGGTAGAAGGTATTGATTTCGGTGAAACATATGCTCCTGTTGCTCGCCTTGAGGCAATTCGTATTCTTCTCGCTTATGCAAACTACAATGATATTCTGCTTTATCAAATGGATGTGGAAAGTGCCTTCTTAATGGTGAAATTGATGAGGAAGTATATGTTAGACAGCCACCTGGCTTTGAAAACCCTCAGTTTCCTAACAAAGTTTTCAGGTTGAAAAAGGCCCTGTATGGGCTGAAGCAAGCCCCTCATGCTTGGTATGACACTCTGAAGAGGTTTTTGCTCGACAAAGGGTTCAAGCCAGGATCCACTGATTCCACTCTTTTCACTCGTGCTATTGATGGTGATCTATTCGTGTGTCAAATTTACGTGGATGATATTATTTTCGGCTGTACTAACAATGCATGCAGCATGGAATTTAGGCGAATGATGTTCGAGAAATATCAAATGTCTATGATGGGTGAACTCAAGTTCTTTCTCGGACTGCAAATTCGTCAACGGGACAATGGAATTTTCATATCTCAGGAGAAATATCTCAGAGACTGTCTGAAGAAGTTTAAAATGCAAGATTGTAAACAGAAGGGTTACAAAACTCCCATGCCCACAAATGGCTAGCTGGACGTAGATGTGTACGGAAAATGTAGTCAGTTGAGGATTCGGCTCAACCAGTGAGCCGGGCTGACAGGGATGATGTTGTTCTGGGTACAGCTCACGAATCCAAAGCTCCGAATGCCAAGGGCCCAACGGTAGGCCCATCAACCAGCAAGCAAAAAAGAACCGAGCAAAATTGCTAACGAGCAAGAAGAGAATGCTCCGAAGAAGAAGAAGGGTGGCAGACAGGCATACACAAACACTGCTGAGTATATCTCTCATGATCGTTACGATACCGTTCCAGGGGAAACCAAACAGCAGAGAGATAACCGTCAACAATGGATTTGACGTCATTGGGTGTGCAAATGGTTCAACTATGAATTTGTTCATCCTCGGTTTGCTCAAAACTTTGCATTTCATCCACCATGGGGTGACTGCCAGGAAATTTCTCTCATCAAACCAAATGGTCCCAAAGAGAGACCACCTCCTCCACCAAATGCTCATGAGTCCTCCCTTCGCACACCAGAATCTTATCCTCATGAGCTTGCTAAGCGTCAGTGAAATGCCATCAAGCGAGCTCATAGGGCTGAAAAGCAAAAGACGGAGAAGGTTGCTAAGTTTGCGCCTACCTTGACTCAGCCATTGGCTTCTAAACCTCCTTCCGAGCAAGTTCCTGTGCAGACTGCTCCTATTTCCAAGTCTGATGCTCCTCACTACTATGATCACATATTTATCATGGAATAGCCTGACAAATTTGTGGACAATCCATTCGATGGTGAAGTGGCATCTCTGCCTAATCCTGCTAAAGTCATCACATAGGCCACTTCCATAGTTCAAGAAATGAGAGAAGATGCAGTTGATATCAACTCTCTCTCTGCCGAACTAATTGACCTTGATGGTCGAATGAAAACTGCTTCTTCAAGATTTGTCATTAAAGCGCTCGAAGATTCTTACAAGGATGTCAACCGTGCCATGACTCTCCTCCATCACAGAAGGTTACGCTTCCACATGGATCTAGACGAAATTGTTCGCATGATCTGTGACGAACATCAAGCAAAAGTCACTGGCTACAATGATCTGGTCAAAGGCCACATTGATCAAGTTGCTCAGCTCAAGAAGAAGCAACGAAAGAGAATTGCAAAGAAAAATATACCTCCTGCTCTGAAGGAAAACTCGCCTGCTCGCCCAGTTGATCAGTCTCAGATAGAAAAATCTCCTGAGCCAGCTATTCCTTCGAACCCCCCAGTAAAAGACTCGGATGCTCCTCCCTCGCCAAGGCCAACTGAACCAGTGCCTGTGGCATCCCCTGCTCGAGCTGGTATTCCCTCGCAAAGATTTGTTTCTAAGGACGGTGAAATTCCTCGCTCCGAGCCCCAAGCTTCTCTGGCTCATGAAGCTCCAAAAGAGTCGGCTTCTCCTATTATCGAGCAACAATAGATTCCAGTGGAACAATCTCAACCGCCTCCAGTGCATGATTCGGTCTCAGTGCCTAAAGTGGATGAACCTGCCCTGCCGCCCACTGGCTCTGCAGCACCCTCTGTTGTGCCACATGCTCCCTCTCCACTCAAGTTATCTATCTACACAGTGACACGAATTCCAGAGGCTGGTCTTTCCGAAAGGAAATCTGTCTCTGCTCGCCGTACTGACTCAGTTGTATATGGCGATGAATTTCTCTCTCCTAAAGAAGAACTCAAATACCCATATCCCCGTGAAGAACTACCTTTGTTCTCGTCAGGAGCAGGCGCCAAAGGTCCTCTTTTCAATCGGAATGCGCACCCCAAATTCTTTCATGATAGTCCGTATGATGGGCCGCGCACTTTGAAATCGCCTCGCTTCTGGAGTAAGGAACATGCCATATATTACTCTCGAGTTCTCTATGAGAGCAGAAAGATATTTCCTCACGAATATCTGAATATTCCTACAATGCGCAATATTGGCGGTTTCAATCAATTGCTTCAAGATCTGGATGATTTCTGCCTCACCAAGGTATTTGAATTCGAGCACCCTTGGAACAGAGAGATTATTCTTTAGTTCTATGCTACACTGTATATCTCTGGCGATGAATCTGATAGCTCAAAATGGATTATGGAGTGGATGACCGAAGGAAAACGCATCAAATGCACTTCAACAGATTTTGTCTCGCACTTCCATTTCCCTCGCTTTGAGCATGGTGACACTGAAATTCGGGTTCACAACATTGATGTCATATCAGATGAAAGTTTTTGGTGGACAATGGATCAAGAAAAGATTCGTGATTACACTGGTCCTCCTCGTCCTGAGCACTTAACCTTCGAGAATCAGACGCTATTTCATATGCTCTCCTACACCATTTGCCCTCTGGCGGGTATGAATCCGAACAAATCCATCTCAGGTGTTCTCCGAAATGCTATATATGCAATCTCTGAGTGATACATCTTTGATGTGGAAGACATGTTTCTGCGTATTCTGAAGGATTCTGCACAATATCCCTTCTGCATCAAAGTTTTCGCGCCGTGGATCCAGAAAGTTATTGATCATGCTATGCGCACAGTGTATCTTGCAAAGGAAAACCACAAAAGCTTCATTCCTCCTGTTCGCGATACCTTGCAAGTCATGGAAGATATCACTTCGGGCAAATCGCCCGCATCAAGCCCCCAAGACTATCACAAGCAATTCGATGGGCCACGTCTTCCTCAGCGCGACCGAAAGATTTTGCCTCAACCTCCATCGCAACTCGAAGTTAGTTTGCGTACACAACAACTGCTACTGCAGCATATCGCCGAGGATCGACATGAAAAAGAACATCTCGCCTCCCAGCTAAATGCTCTCAACAATCGCACCAGAATCATGCATCTGATTGCTGATGAAATCAAGAAGAGACTCTGGAAATTGCTTCGCAAGTTCTTCACCGAGAAACAACTCCTGAATGTCAATCTCCAAGAGCTCTATGATTATCTTGACAAAGGCTTCACTGGTTAAGATTTTCAAGATCGGAGTACCCCTCCTCTTCCTGTTCATGAGCCAACCACTAATCTTCTTCATCTCAAGCTTCGCAAATTGCTTGACGAGTCTGAAGCCACCTCACCGACCGAGAAACCTACCGAAGGCAATGTGCTATCCCATGTTCCCCCTGTGGCTCCTCCTCATGTACCCTCGTCTGCTCAGCCCCAAGTTATTATTCCTGAAGGAAAATCTGATGCCGCTGAAGACAAAGACAATCCTGTCACTTCCGAAGAAGAAGTCACCTCAGATAGTTCTTCTGGAGATGCCACTGATTGAACCAAGTTCTGCATTTTTGCACTCATGTTATTCGTCACCTTTTTGACACTCGTTGACAAAAAGGGGGAGAATTACATCGAGTCTCGATAGATTTTTTTTATGTGTGTTGTTGGTTTTTGGTTTCGTATGAGTTTGCAAGTTCTGGTTTAAGCTTATCTGTACTAAGTTGTAAAACTCGATAACTTATGTGCTGTAATGTTAATAACCCCTCCTGCTGCACTATTTCTCTTGAAGCATTTGTTTTGCAGGTGGAATTATTATCAGAAGTTATGAATGATTGCACTACGATCTCGATGGATTATATCTCATCAGTGTGAATCACTGTCTCGAATGATTGAAATTTCCTCCGTATACTTCAATACTTGCAGGAGAATTTATCTCATATCCTTTTTCCCTGCATACATTTAGGGGGAGTCTATTTCATCATCGAGGAAAGTAACACTTACTCACTCTTGTTGGAATTACTTTACACTTATCTATCTTCACTTCGACGATTATCTGTCTTGTCAACAATTGTCCAAAAAGGGGGAGATTATTGGTGCAACAATTTGCCTCCTTATGTTTTGGAGATTGTTGACATAAACAGTAAGGGACTGATGTGTTTGTTAGTGCACACAGAGTAACAGGTCCCTGAAGTCAAGAGGAGTTTGTTTCAAACTTCGAAGAAAATCCCCTGCGTGGCAGTGAAGGTTATCACCGAAGATTATGACGACAAGAGTGACCCCTCAAAAATTGCTGACGCAAAGAAATTGGTGTTGGGGAACGTTGCATGGAAAACAAAAAAATTCTACGCACACGCAAGATCTATCCATGGAGATGCATAGCTACGAGAGGGGGAGTGTGTCTACGTACCCTCGTAGACCATAAGCGGAAGCGTTAGAACAACGCGGTTGATGTCGTCGAACAACTTCACGATCCAACCGACTGAGTACCGAACGTACGACACCTCCGCGTTCAGCACACGTTCAGCTCGGTGACGTCCTCGACTTCTTGATCCAGCAAGACGGCGAGGTAGTGGATGAGTTCCGGCAGCACAACGGCATGGTGACGGTGATGGTGATGCTATCTCCACAGGGCTTCGCCCAAGCACTGTGAAAATATGACCGAGGGACGGAACTGTGGAGGGGGGGCGCCGCACACGGCTAAGACAATGTTGTGGCTTGTTTTGGGGCGCCCACTCTCCTCTATTTATATATGTGTAGGGGCTTGGAGTAGAAGGAATAGTGCCACGTGAACAGTACCACGTGAACAGTACCATGTGAATAGTACACACTTGGACTTGGACTCCAAAGTCCAATCCTATTCCTACTAGGACTCTCCTTTTTTCCTTCCCTAGCTGCGTGGGCTTTTGAGGACTTGGTGCACCTGGCCCAATAAGGCCAGGGCACCTCCCCTTACCCCATGCCAGCCCTTGGGACGTGGTGGACCCACTTGTGGACTTCCGGACCCCTTCGGAATACTCCGGAACCTTCTGGAAGCTTCCCGCTACAATACCGAAAAAACTGCACCTTTTTCCGGAACCCAAAATATGACTTCCCATATATAAATCTTTACCTCTCGACCATTCCGAGACTCCTCGTGACGTCCGGGATCTCATCCGGGACTCCGAACAATATTCGGTCACCAATTCACATAACTCATATAACACTATATCGTCAACGAACGTTAAGCGTGCGGACCCTACGGGTTCGAGAATGATGTAGACATGACCGAGACGCCTCTCCGGTCAATAACCAATAGCGGAACCTGGATGCCCATATTGGTTCCGACATATTCCACGAAGATCTTATCGGTCAAACCGCAATGGCAACATACGTAATTCCCTTTGTCCGTCGGTATGTTACTTGCCCGAGATTCGATCGTCGGTATCTCCATACCTAGTTCAATCTCGTTACCGGCAAGTCTCTTTACTCGTTCCGTAATACATCATCCCGTAACTAACTCCTTAGTCACTTTGCTTGCAAGCTTCTTATGATGTGTATTACCGAGAGGGCCCAGAGATACCTCTCTGAAACACGGAGTGACAAATCCCAGTCTCGATCCATGCCAACTCAACGGACACCTTCGGAGATACCTGTAGAGCATATTTGTGATCACCCAGTTACGTTGTGACGTTTGATAGCACACAAGGTATTCCTCCGGTATCCGGGAGTTGCATGATCTCATGGTCGGAGGAACATGTATTTGACATTCAAGAAAGCAGTAGCAATAAACAGAACGATCATATGCTAAGCTAACAGATGGGTCTTGTCCATCACATCATTCTCCTAATGATGTGATCCCGTTATCAAATGACAACTCATGTCTATGGTTAGGAAACCTTAACCATCTTTGATCAACGAGCTAGTCTAGTAGAGGCTCACTAGGGACACGGTATTTGTTTATGTATTCACACATGTATTTAAGTTTCCGGTCAATACAATTCTAGCATGAATAATAAACCTTTATCATGAACAAGGAAACATAAAATAATAACAACTTTATTATTGCCTCTAGGGCATATTTCCATCAGTCTCCCACTTGCACTAGAGTCAATAATCTAGTTCACATCGCCATGTGATTAACACCCCAAGAGTTCACTAGAGTCAATAATCTAGTTCACATCACCATGTGATTAACACTCAAAGAGTTCTAAGGTGTGATCATGTTTTGCTCGTGAGAGAGAATTTTAGTCAATGGGTCTGCAATATTCAGACCCATGTGTACTTTGCAAATCCTTATGTCATACTATAGATGCTGCTATCACGCTTTACTTGGAGCTATTCCAAATGACTGCTCCATTATACGTATCCGGTTTGCTACTCAGAGATATCCAGATTGGTGTCAAAGCTTGCATCGACGTAACCCTTTACGATGAACTCTTTATCACCTCCATAATCGAGAAACATTTCCTTAGTCCTTTAGTTACTAAGGATAATTTTGACCGCTGTCCAGTGATCCACTGCTGGATCACTCTTGTACCCCCTTTGCCAGACACGTGGCAAGGCACACATTAGGTGTGGTACACAGCATGGCATACATTATAGAACCTATGGCTGAGGCATAGGGAATGACTTTCATTTTCTCTCTATCTTCTGCCGTGGTCGAGCTTTGAGTCTTACTCAACTTTACACCTTACAATACAGGCAAGAACTCCTTCTTTGACTGATCCATTTTGAACTCCTTCAAAATCTTGTCAAGGTATGTAATCATTGAAAGTCTTATCAAGCGTCTTGATCTATCTCTATAGATCTTGATGCCCAATATATAAGCAGCTTCACCGAGGTCTTTCATTCAAGTATCCTTTTATGCCATCCAGAAATTCTATATCATTTCCAATCAACAATATGTCATCCACATATAATATTAGAAATGCTACAGAGCTCCCACTCACTTTCTTGTAAATACAGGCTTCACCGTAAGTCTGTACAAAACCATATGCTTTGATCACCTCATCAAAGCGTATATTCCAACTCCGAGATGCTTGCACCAGTCCATAGATGGATCGCTGGAGCTTGCACACTTTGTTAGCACCCTTAGGATCGACAAAACCTTCTGGTTGCATCATATACAACTCTTCTTTGAGAAAACCATTAAGGAATGCAGTTTTGACATCCATTTGCCAGATTTCATAATCATAAAATGCGGCAATTGCTAACATGATTCGGACAGACTTAAGCATCGCTACGGATGAGAAAGTCTCATCGTAGTCAACCCCTTGAACTTGTCAAAAACCTTTCGCGACAAGTCGAGCTTTGTAGACAGTGATATTACCATCAGCATCCGTCTTCCTCTTAAAAATCCATTTATTCTCAATGGCTTGCCGATCATCGGGCAAGTCCACCAAAGTCCACACTTTTTTCTCATACATGGATCCTATCTCGGATTTCATGGCCTCAAGCCATTTGTCGGAATCCGGGCTTATCATAGCTTCTTCATAGTTCGTAGGTTCGCCGTTGTCTAACAACATGACTTCCAGAACAGGATTACCATACCACTCTGGTGCGGAACGTACTCTGGTCGACCTACGAGGTTCAGTAGTTACTTGATCTGAAGTTTCATGATCTTCACCATTATCTTCCTCTCTTATTGGTGTAGGCATCACGGGAACGGTTTTCTCTGATGAGCTACTTTCCAATTCAAGAGAAGGTACAATTACCTCATCAAGTTCTACTTTCCTCCCACTCACTTCTTTCGAGAGAAACTCCTTCTCTAGAAAGGACCCATTCTTGGCAACAAAGACCTTGCCTTCGGATCTGTGGTAGAAGGTGTACCCAATTGTTTCTTTAGGGTATCCTATGAAGACGCACTTCTCCGCTTTGGGTTCGAGCTTATCAGGTTGAAGCTTTTTCTCATAAGCATCGCATCTCCAAACTTTTAAAAACGACAGCTTAGGTTTCTTGCCAAACCACAGTTCATACGGTGTCGTCTCAACGGATTTAGACGGTGCCCTATTTAATGTGAATGCAGCTGTCTCTAATGCATAACCCCAAAACGTAGTGGCAAATCGGTAAGAGACATCATAGAACGCACCATATCCAATAAAGTACGGTTACGACGTTCAGACACACCATTACGCTATGGTGTTCCAGGTGGCGTGAGTTGTGAAACAATTCCACATTTTCTTAAATGAAGGCCAAACTTGTAACTCAAATATTCGCCTCCGCGATCAGATCGTAGAAACTATATGTTCTTGTTACGATGATTCTCTACTTCACTCTGAAATTCTTTGAACTTTTCAAATGTTTCAGACTTGTGTTTCATCAAGTAGATATACCCATATCTACTCAAATCATCTGTGAAGGTTAGAAAATAACGATACCCGCCGCGTGCTTCAACATTCATCGGACCGCATACATCGGTATGTATTATTTCCAACAAATCAGTAGCTCGCTCCATTGTTCCGGAGAACGGAGTTTTAGTCATCTTGCCCATGAGGCATGGTTCGCAAGTATCAAATGATTCATAATCAAGAGATTTCCAAAAGTCCATCCGCATGGAGTTTCTTCATGCGCTTTACACCAATATGACCTAAACGGCAGTGCCACAATTATGTTGCACTATCATTATCAACTTTGCATCTTTTGGCATCAATATTATGAATATGTGTATCACTACGATCGAGATTCAACAAGAATAAACCATTCACAAGGGTGCATGATCACGAGGGATATTATTCATATAAACAGAATAACCATTATTCTCTGACTTAAATGAATAACCGTCTTGCAATAAACAATATCCAGATATAATGTTTTATGCTCAGCGCAAGCACCAAATAACCATTATTTAGGTTTAATACTAATCCCGAAGGTATTACGAGCGTGTCGATATTGATCATATCAATCTTGGAGACACTTCCAACACATATCGTCACCTCGCCCTTAGCTAGTCTCCGTTACTCTGCAGCTCCTGCTTCAAGTTACTAATATTAGCAACTAAATCGGTATCAAATACCCAGACGCTGCTACGAGCACTAGTGAGGTACATATCAATAACATGTATATCAAATATACCTTTGTTCACTTTGCCATCCTTATTATCCGCCAAATACTTGGGGCAGTTCCGCTTCCAGTGACCAGTTCCTTTGCAGTAGAAGCACTCAGTTTCAGGCTTGGGTCCAACTTTGGGTTTCTTCGTGGGAGCGGCAGCTTGCTTGCCGTTCTTCTTGAAGTTCCCCTTCTTTCCCTTGGCCTTTTTCTTGAAACTAGTGGTCTTGTTAACCATCAACACTTGATGCTCCTTCTTGATTTCTACCTCCGCCGATTTCAGCATCGCGAAGAGCTCGGGAATTGTCTTCTCCATCCCTTGCATATTATAGCTCATCACAAAGCCTTTATAGCTTGGTGGCAGTGACTGAAGAACTCTGTCAATAACACTCTCAACCGAAAGATCAATTCCCAGCTGAGTCAAGTGGTTGTGGTACCCAGACATTCTGAGTATGTGTTCACTGACAGAACTGTTCTCCTCCATCTTACAGCTAAAGAACTTGTTGGAGACTTCATATCTCTCAACCCGGGCATTAGCTTGAAATATCAATTTCAGCTCTTGGAACATCTCATGTGCTTCGTGGCATTCAAAACGCTTTTGCAGTCCCAGTTCTAAGCCGTAGAGCATGGCACACTAAACTATCGAGTAGTCATCAGATCGAGCCTGCCAGGCGTTCACAACGTCTGCAGTAGCTCCTGCAGCAGGTCCATCACCTAGCGGTGCATCAAGGACATAATTCTTCTATGCAGCAATGAGGATAATCCTCAAGTTACGGACCCAGTCCGTGTAGTTGCTACCATCATCTTTCAATTTAGCTTTCTCTAGGAACGTATCAAAAACAGGGGAGCTACAACGCCAGCTATTGATCTACAACATAATTTGCAAAGACTATCAGGACTAAGTTCATGATAAATTAAGTTCAATTAATCAAATTACTAATGAACTCCCACTTAAATTAACATCCCTCAAGTTAACTAAGTGATACATGATCCAAATCAACTAGCCCATGTCCGATCATCACGTGAGATGGGATAGTCATCAATGGTGAACATCTCCATGTTGATCATATCTACTATATGAATCATGTTAGACCTTTCGGTCTCCAGTGTTCCGAGACCATGTCTGTACATGCTAGGCTCGTCAAGTTTAACCCAAGTATTCTGCTTGTGTAAAACTGGCTTACACCCGTTGTATGTGAACGTAGAATCTATCACACCCGATCATCACGAGGTGCTTCGAAACGACGAACTTTAGCAACGGTGCATACTCGGGGAGAACACTTTTATCTTGAAATTTAGTGAAGGGATCATCTTATAATGCTACCGTCGTTCTAAGCAAAATAAGATGCATAAAGGATAAACATCACATGCAATCAAAATATGTGACATGATATGGCCATCATCATCCAGTGCTTTTGATCTCCATCTCCAAAGCATCGTCATGATCTCCATCGTCACGGGCTCGACACCTTGATCTCCATCGTTGCGTCGTGGTCGTCTCGCCAACTATTGCTAACGCATAGCGATAAAGTAAAGCAATTACATGGCGCTTGCATTTCATACAATAAAGAGACAACCATAAGGCTCCTGCCGGTTGCCGATAAATTACAAAACATGATCATCTCATACAATAACGTATATCACATCATGTCTTGACCATATCACATCACAGCATACCCTGCAAAAACAAGTTAGACGTCCTCTACTTTGTTGTTGCAAGTTTTACGTGGCTGCTTTGGGCTTCTAGCAAGAACCGTTCTTACCTACGGCACAAAACCACAACGGTGATTTATCAAGTTTGCTGTTTTAACCTTCAACAAGGACCAGCCGCAATCAAATTCCATTCAACTAAAGTAGGAGAAACAGACACCCGCCAGCCACCTTTATGCAAAACAAGTTGCATGTCTGTCGGTGGAACCGGTATCATGTACGTGGACATGTAAGGTTGGTCCGGGCCGCTTCATCTTACAATACCGCCGAATCAAAATAAGACGTTGGTGGTAAGCAGTATGACGATCACCGCCCACAACTCTTTGTGTTCTACTCATGCATATCATCTACGCATAGACCTGGCTCATGATGCCACTGTTGGGGAACGTTGCATGGAAAACAAAAAAAATTCTACGCACACGCAAGATCTATCCATGGAGATGCATAGCTACGAGAGGGGGAGTGTGTCTACGTACCCTCGTAGACCATAAGCGGAAGCGTTAGAACAACGCGGTTGATGTCGTCGAACAACTTCACGATCCAACCGACTGAGTACCGAACGTACGGCACCTCCGCGTTCAGCACACGTTCAGCTCGGTGACGTCCTCGACTTCTTGATCCAGCAAGACAGCGAGGTAGTGGATGAGTTCCGGCAGAACGACGGCGTGGTGACGGTGATGGTGATGCTATCTCCGCAGGGCTTTGCCCAAGCACTGTGAAAATATGACCGAGGGACGGAACTGTGGAGGGGGGGCGCCGCACACGGCTAAGACAATGTTGTGGCTTGTTTTGGGGCGCCCCCTCTCCTCTATTTATATATGTGTAGGGGCTTGGAGTAGAAGGAATAGTGCCACATGAACAGTACCACATGAATAGTACCACATGAACAGTACCATGTGAATAGTACACACGTGGACTTGGACTCCAAAGTCCAATCCTATTCCTACTAGGACTCTCCTTTTTTCCTTCCCTAGCTGCGTGGGCTTTTGAGGACTTGGTGCGCCTGGCCCAATAAGGCCAGGGCACCTCCCCTTAGCCCATGCCAGCCCTTGGGACGTGGTGGACCCACTTGTGGACTTCCGGACCCCTCCGGAATCCTCCGGAACCTTCTGGAAGCTTCCCGGTACAATACCGAAAAAACTGCACCTTTTTCCGGAACCCAAAATATGACTTCCCGTATATAAATCTTTACCACTCGACCATTCTGAGACTCCTCGTGACATCTGGGATCTCATCCGGGACTCCGGACAATATTCGGTCACCAATTCACATAACTCATATAACACTATATCGTCAACGAACGTTAAGCGTGCGGACCCTACGGGTTCGGGAATGATGTAGACATGACCGAGACGCCTCTCCGGTCAATAACCAATAGCAGAACCTGGATGCCCATATTGGTTCCTACATATTCCCCGAAGATCTTATCGGTCGAACCGCAATGACAACATACGTAATTCCCTTTGTCCGTCGGTATGTTACTTGCCCGAGATTCGATCGTCGGTATCTCCATACCTAGTTCAATCTCGTTACCGGCAAGTCTCTTTACTCGTTCCGTAATACATCATCCCGTAACTAACTCCTTAGTCACTTTGCTTGCAAGCTTCTTATGATGTGTATTACCGAGAGGGCCCAGAGATACCTGTCCGAAACACGGAGTGACAAATCCCAGTCTCGATCCATGCCAACTCAATGGACACCTTCGGAGATACCTGTAGAGCATCTTTATGATCACCCAGTTACATTGTGACGTTTGATAGCACACAAGGTATTCCTCCGGTATCCGGGAGTTGCATGATCTCATGGTCGGAGGAACATGTATTTGACATTCAAGAAAGCAGTAGCAATAAACAGAACGATCATATGCTAAGCTAACATATGGGTCTTGTCCATCACATCATTCTCCTAATGATGTGATCCCGTTATCAAATGACAACTCATATCTATGGTTAGGAAACATTAACCATCTTTGATAAACGAGCTAGTCTAGTAGAGGCTCACTAGGGACACGGTATTTGTTTATGTATTCACACATGTATTTAAGTTGCCGGTCAATACAATTCTAGCATGAATAATAAACCTTTATCATGAACAAGGAAATATAAAATAATAACAACTTTATTATTGCCTCTAGGGCATATTTCCATCAATTGGTTCGGTTCTCGTCCGAAGAAAGTGACTGCGGCCGAGAAGATTGAAGACGAAGTGAAGACGTAGCATTTATTTTGTTGTTTCTCTTCTCTTTATTGAGTCATAGGACCACCGTACTACTAAGAGGGGTGTAGCGTTCGAAACTTTGATTCTCTGATGCTAAACCCAAATCCTATGAAAGTTGCGAGAGAAATCTCTTTGTGTTCCGAGCAAATACTTGCCAGCAAGAGACTGTGATCTTCTTCGCTGCGAGAGATTTGTCTCTGACCGAGGAGTTAGCATTACTTGTTCCTCAAGTAATGTTACCGTTGCTCTTAAAATCCGACCGTTGTGAACGTGTCGGTTGGCCATTGGCTGGACCGCGTGTCCAAAATGGTCATTTCCCATCAGGGAAGGCTGCGGCTATAAATAGCCACCCCGCACTGGCGTTGTCCGGTGGCTGCTCCGTGTGATTGTCAGAAGATTGATGAGCAACCCCCTCTCCTGAGTGATTTGAGTTTAAAATCCACCGAGAGAAAACCCAGAGCAAAAAAATTAGATAGTGGTTTAGTATCACTCGAATCTAAGTCCAGTACGCTCCGCCTATTACTCTTAAGAGCTGCAAACTCTCTAGACGGTTAGGTGTCAATTTCTTCAGAGACCAAGAGTAATTGTGGTTCTTGAAGAAGTCTGTAAAGGTTCGGAGATCGCCTCAAGCATCTACCACGAGTGATCGGCATTGGTTGACGAACCAATTGTCGAGGAGAATAGGGTGAAGAGAGTTTATCTTCTGTGTTAAATCACAATCCCTCCAACCAGACGTAGTCCTTTTGCAGAAGGGTGAACTGGTCTACCAAATTCCTTGTCGCCATCGAGAATCACTGGTCACCTCTACATCTCCCCTTTACTTTCAATCATGTGATTTGTCTCGATGCATGCTTTTAGTTTCCATTCGGTAGTTTGTATTCGCTTGTTGTACTCTGTTTTCATTCGCTCCGCTGCTGGGTTTCGAGAGTTTTGATATTTCCGGAGAAATTTTAAAACTCCCATTCACCCCCCTCTGGTAGACATACTTCGTTCCTACAGATCCAATGCCTACGCTTTTCTCATATTGATCTTTGCTAAGTTACTACTACTGCTGCTGTTACAATCATCACAAACTGCTTCCGTTATTGTTCCTGTTACTATTGCTACTGTTACTGAAACTATCAAAAGTCAAACTATTACGCTACTAAACACTTTGCTGCAGAGATATTATATCCCAGGTGTGGTTGAATTGAAAAATCAACTGCTAAGGCTCATAAATATTATTTGGCTCCCCTTGTGTCGAATCAACAAATTTTGGTGAAATACTACCCTCGAAGATTGTCGCGATCCACTATACTTGTGGGTTATCAAGATCTTTTTCTGACGCCGTGCTACTTGTGAGCTGCGTTGGGATTTTCCTCGAAGAGGAAGGGTGAAGCAGTACAGTAGAGATAAGTATTTCCCTCAGTGAGAACCAAGGTTTATCGAACCAAAAGGAGAATCACGCAAACCCTAGTGAACAACACCTGCACACACAAAAACAAATACCAACGCGGGCAAGAGGGTTGTCAATGCCCTTGAACATCGTTACTTGCAAGGATCAAATCTTGTATAGGTAGATATATAAATTGCAAAACAAAAGAAAAGTAAATAAATTGCAGCAAGGTATTTTTGGTTTTTATAATATGTTTAAATAGACCCGGGGGCCATAGTTTTCACTAGAGGCTTCTCTCTCGAACACATAGCATACGGTGGGTGAGCAAATTACTGTTGGGCAATTGATAGAAAAGTGCATAGTTATAACATATTCATGGCAATGATCATGTATATAGGCATCACGTCCGTGACAAGGTGACCGACTCCTGCCTGCATCTACTACTATTACTCCACCAATCGACCGCTATCCAGCATGCATCTATGGTATTAAGTTCATGACAAACAGAGTAACGCTTTAAGCAAGATGACATGATGTAGACAAAGTAAACCCAATAAATATGAATAAACCCCATCATTTTATCCTTAGTAGCAACAATACTATACGTACCCCGTCCCCTTCTGTCACTGGGTGAGGACACCACAAGATTGAACCCACTACAAAGCACCTCTCTCGCTGAAGATAAATCGATCTAGTTGGCCAAACCAAACGGATAGATCGGAGAGAAATACAAAGCTATACCAATCATGCATAATAAAGTTCAAAAAAGACTCAATTACTTTTAATGAATAATATGATCATAAACCCACAATTCATCGGATCCCAACAAACACACCGCAAAAGAAGACTACATCGGACAGAACTCCTAGGAGATCGAGGAGAACATTGTATTGAAAATCAAAGAGAGAGAAGAAGCCATCTAGCTACTAGCTATGGACCCGGAGGTCTATGGTGAACTACTCACACATCATTGGAAGGGCAACAAGGTTGATGTAGAAGCCCTCCGTGATCGATTCCCCCTACGACAGATTACCGGAAAAGGCCTCCAGATGGGATCGCGGAAGAACAGAAGCTTGCGGTGGAGGAAAAGTTATTTCGGGTGGCTCTCTGTTGGTTTGGGAATATATGTGAATTTATAGGCTTGGAATTAGGTCAAACAGAGCTGCGTGGGGCCCACGAGCTCAGGAGGCACGCCTACCCCCCTAGGGCGCGCCCTGTGAGCTTGTGGCTTTCTCGTATCACTTCTGGCCTCCTCCCAAACCTTCTAGGGTCCCTTCTGGTCCAGAAAAAATCATTTTAAAGATTTTACTCCGTTTGGACTTCGTTTGATATTAATTTTCTGACAAGCTAAAAACAAGCAGAAAACAAGAACTGGCACTGGGCATTGAGTTAATAGGTTAGTCCCAAAAAATGATATAAAATAGCATAAAAATGCATATAAAGCATCCAAGATTGATAATATAATAGCATGAAACAATAAAAAATTATAGATACGTTGGAGATGTATCAGCATCCCCAAGCTTAATTCCTGCTCGTCGTCGAGTAGGTAAATGATAAAAACAGAATTTTTGATGTTGAATGCTACCTAACATGTTTATCATGTAATCTCTTTATGGTATAAGTATTGAGAAACGATGAAGTAACAACATCAACATAATAATATCCATGAATATAAGAAGCATAATCATTAAAATTTCAAAATATACGATCCTTAACGAATGTTATCCCCACTCATTTTATCATGTTGGCATGGCATGACCCCGCCTTCACCGTATAAATATAAATAATGAGCACCCCGGTGTTAAACCAGGCAATTGGATCGTACTTCTAACGTGCTTCAGCATTTTCAACTTCACGCAATACATGAGCGTGAGCCATGGATATAGCACTATAGGTGGAATAGAATGCGGTGGTAGAGATCAATAAGGGAAGTCAAAAGGAAGAAAGTCTCGCATCAACTCAGCAGATCAACGGACTATGGAGATGTCCATCAATCGATATCAATGCGAGGAGTAGGGATTGCCATGCAACGGATGCACTAAGAGCTATAAGTGTATGAAAGCTCGATGGAAACTAAGTGGGTGTGCATCCAACTTGCTTGCTCATGAAGACCTCAGGCATTAGAGGAAGCCCGTCATCGGAATATACAAGCCAAGTTCTATAATGAAAAATTCCCACTAGTATATGAAAGTGACAACATAGGAGACTCTCTATATGAAGAACATGGTGCTACTCTGAAGCATAAATGTGGAAAAAGGATAGTAACATTGCCCCTTCTCTCTTTATCTCTCTCTTTTTTTGTCCGGAGTCTCATCCCGACTTGTGGCGGAATCATAGTCTCCATCATCCTTTCCTCACTGGGACAATGCTCTAATAATGATGATCATCCCACTTTTATTTACTTACAACTCGATATTACAACTCGATAACTGAAACAATATGACTCTATATGAATGGCTCTGCAGTGTACCAGGATGTACAATGATCTGGCGTAACATGTTTGATAATGATGAACGGTGGCTGTGCCACAAATATCATGTCAGCTCTATATGATCATGCAAAGCAATATGATGATGAGCACACAAGTCATGTGACGGAACAGTGGAAGTTGCATGGCAATATATCTCAGAATGGCTATGGAAATGCCATAATAGGTAGGTATAGTAGCTGTTTTGAGGAAGATATAAGGAGGCTTATGTGTGATAGAGTGTATCATATCACGGGGTTTGGATGCACCGGCGAAGTTTGCGCCAACTCTCGAGGTGAGAAAGGGCAATGCACGGTACCGGAGAGGCTAGCAAATTGCGGAAGGGTAGGAATGCGTATAATCCATGGACTCACATTAGTCATAAAGAACTCACATACTTATTGTAAAGCCTATTAGCCCTCGAAGCAAAGTACTACTCGCATGCCCCTAGGGAGGAGGTTGGTAGGAGTTAACCATCGCACACCCCCGATTATAATAGCACTCAAGGATTTCATTTCAGACATAAAAATGCTCAGACCTCTCCACCATGCCATGACCAACACTTAGATGAGAAGTTAATAACAAGCTTTAATACCGATATTTCTACTAACCAATGATCATGAACCAATATCCTTTCATATCACGACATCAATATTATTAAACCATACGTTTCATATTTAGTGATCTCCATGAAAGTTTTTATTATATCCTTTTTGGACTAGTCTTATAACACGTGCAAATTGCCGTTACTATTTATTAGACTCTAAAAAAGATTTAAGTGAAGCATGAGAGTGCAATTATTTCTACAAAGTATAACCACCGTCGTGCTCTAAAAGATATAAGTGAAGCACTTGAGCAACTGCCTAGCTCAAAAGATATAAGTGAAGCACATAGAGTATTCTAACAAATCACGATAAATGTGTGTACCTCTCAAAAAGGTGTATCTAGCAAACAATGATTGTGGCAAACTAAAAAGCAAACAAACAAAATAAAACTATGGCACAATACGCTCCAAGTAAAACTCATATCATGTGATGAATAAAAATGTAGCTCCAAGTAAGTTACCGATAGATTGTAGACGAAAGAGGGGATGCCATCCGGGGCATCCCCAAGCTTAGACGCTTGGGTCTTCCTTGAATATTACCTTGGGGTGCCTTGGGAATCCCCAAGCTTAGGGTCTTGCCGCTCCTTATTCCTTTATCCATCGTAATCTCACCCAAAACTTGAAAACTTCAGCACACAAAACTCAACAGAAACTTCGTGAGATCCGTTAGTATAATAAATCAATCATCCACTTTAGGTACGGTTATAAACTCATTCATAATTGTTCTTGCATAATACCTATTGTATTCTAACTCTTCCATGGCTTATACCCCCCGATATAATCCATAGTTTCATTAAAACAAGCACACTATGCAATAAAAACAGAATCTGTCTAAAACAGAACAGCACGCAATGACAGAATATTTATCCATACTTCTGTAATTCCAAAAATTCTGAAAAATTAGGATAAGGTAAAAAAATTGTATCTCAATACTTTGTAAAAATTTCAGATTTTTCTGACATTCTAGTATAGAATATAAATTCCAGAACTGGGCGTAAAACTTTCTGTTTTTCAAACAACATCAATTATACTATCATCCAAATCATCCCAAAGGCATTACTTGGCACAAACACTAATTAAAAGATAAAAACACAATCATTACAGTATCAAAAATTGTGTGATCACACAAAACAGAAATAAAAAGCAAAAATTTAAGATAACTATTGGGTTGCCTCCCAACAAGCTCTTTCTTTATAGCCATTAAGATAGGCTTGAGATTTCAATGATGCTCACATGAAAGATAATAATTGAAACACAAAGAGAGCATTATAAAACATGTGATAAACACATTTAAGTCTAACCCTCTTCCTATGCATAGGCATTTTATAGGAAAACAAATTATCAAGACAAGCAATATATAGCATATGCAAATAGGAAGAATGAAGCATTAATAAATTCAGCACAAAGAGAGGTAATTTAGTGACATGAAGATTTCTATAACCATATTTTCCTCTCTAATAATAATTACATGTAGGATCATAATCAAATTCAACAATATAGCTATCATATAAAATATTCTCTTCATGATCCACATGCATAAAACTTTTATAATCTTCACAAATAGTGGGATTAACATCAACTAAAGTCATGACCTCTCCAAACCCACTTTTAATAGTATTGCAAATTTTATCACCAATAATAGATTCATTATGAGGCTCAGAATTCTCAAGATCACAAGAAACATCATGATTATCACCCCAATCATGATCATTAGCACAATTGATGTTCATAGAATCTATACTAACAACATTACAATCATGCTTTTCATTCAATAAATGTATCCCAATAGCATTTTCTTTTCTCACTTCTCCATTATTAGCTATTGGTTTACAACAAGCAGCAAGTTTGAAAAGATTAGCAAGTGGATGAGGATCCATATGTCTTTATTTTTCTTTTCTTGAGTCACATAATTATTGCTAGCAAGCAAAATAAAATATTTTTGTATTTTTGAATTTTTTAGAGAAGTGGAGGGAGATGAAAAAGAGAGGCAAATAAACAGGCAAATAAAAAGTAGAGCAAGTAGATGACAGTTTCAGTGAAGGTACTTGTAGTGATTTGATGATGTCTCCCCGGCAACGGTGCCAGAAATTCTTTCTGCTACTTGTGAGCAGCATTGGGATTTTCCCCGAAGAGGAAGGGTGAAGCTGTACAGTAGAGATAAGTATTTCCCTCAGTGAGAACCAAGGTTTATTGAACAAAAAGGAGAATCAAGCAAACCCTAGTGAATAGCACCTGCACACACAAAAGCAAATACTTGCACCCAACGTGGGCAAGAGGGTTGTCAATCCCCTTGAACTCGTTACTTGCAAGGATCAAATCTTGTATAGGTAGATATATAAATTGCAAAACAAAAGAAAAGTAAATAAATTGCAGCAAGGTATTTTTGGTTTTTATAATATGTTTAAATAGACCCGTGGGCCATAGTTTTCACTAGAGGCTTCTCTCTCGAACACATAGCATACGGTGGGTGAACAAATTACTGTTGGGCAATTGATAGAAAAGCGCATAGTTATGATGTATTCATGGCAATGATCATGTATATAGGCATCACGTCCATAACAAGTAGACCGACTCATGCCCGCATCTACTAATATTACTCCACCAATCGGCCGCTATCCTGCATGCATCTATGGTATTAAGTTCATGACAAACAGAGTAACGCTTTAAGCAAGATGACATGATGTAGACAAAGTAAACCCAATCAATATGAATAAACCACATCATTTTAACCTTGGTAACAAAAATACTATATGTACCCCATCCCCTTCTGTCACTGGGTGAGGACACCGCAAGATTGAACCCACTACAAAGCACCTCTCCCGCTGAAGATAAATCAATCTAGTTGGCCAAACCAAATGGATAGATCGGAGAGAAATACAAAGCTATAACAATCATGCATAATAAACTCCAGAAAATACTCAATTACTTTCAATGAATAATCTGATCATAAACCCACAATTCATCGGATCCCAACAAACACACCGCAAAATAAGATTACATCAGATAGAATTCCAAGGAGATCGAGGAGAACATTGTATTGAAAATCAAAGAGAGAGAAGAAGCCATCTAGCTACTAGCTATGGACTCGTAGGTCTGTGGTGAACTACTCACACATCATTGGAAGGGCAGCAAGGTTGATGTAGAAGCCCTCCGTGATCGATTCCCCCTCCGGCAGATTACCGGAAAAGGCCTCCAGATGGGATCACGAAAGAACAGAAGCTTGCAACGATGGGAAAGTTATTTCGGGTGGCTCTCTGTTGGTTTGGGAATATATGTGAATTTATAGGCTTGGAATTAGGTCAAACAGAGCTGCGTGGGGCCCACAAGCTTAGGGGGCATGCCTAACCCCTAGGGCGCGCCATGTGAGCTTGTGGCTCTCTCGTATCTCTTCTGGCGTCCTCCCGAACCTTCTAGTGTCCCTTCTGGTCCAGAAAAAAAAACATTTTAAAGATTTTATTCCGTTTGGACTTTATTTGATATTGATTTTCTGAAAAGCCAAAAACAAGATGAATACAGGAACTGGCACTAGGCACTGAGTTAATAGGTTAGTCCCAAAAAATGATATAAAATAGCATAAAAATGCATATAAAGCATCCAAGATTGATAATATAATGCATGAAACAATAAAAAATTATAGATACGTTGGAGACATATCACGCTGTTGCCGGGGAGCATAGCTCTATTTGTTGAGTTCACTTGGGATTTTACACTATGAAGAATCTGAAAGACGCTAA
Organism: Elymus sibiricus; assembly: GCA_039707655.1. NCBI lineage: Eukaryota > Viridiplantae > Streptophyta > Magnoliopsida > Poales > Poaceae > Elymus > Elymus sibiricus. Next base: position 195,223,223 of record CM077666.1, on the reverse strand, counting down.
GACTAAGATCGTACCATCTAAGATGAGGGGAGGTAAGGAACTGCCATCTAGCTCCGCACTTGATTCACCTTCTGTTTTAAGTAGGCTTGCGACACCACCACATGCTATTCATTCTGATATGTCGCAAGTAATTGATGATACTACTTCTGCTATAAATGAAACTTGTGATGATGCTAGTACTCTGCTTGATAATACTGTGCCACTAGGTGAATTTCTTGATGAACAAATTGCTAAAGCTAAAGAAATTGAGAATGTTGAAACTGCTGAAAATTATGATTCACCTTTTATTCCTAGCTCTCCTACTAGAGTTGAAATGCCTAAGATACCGGATGGTTATGTTATGGATGGGGAGATAGCTGGAGAATTTCTTGCTTGTAACGATAGAGATGATGTTAAGAAATTACTGAGTAAGCTGAAAGAAAAGGATATGATAGAGAGAATGAAATATGATCCTAAGTTTGCTACTTCTCCTATCTTTGTTACCGATAAGGATTATGTATTCTCTGTTGATCCTGAGTTAATTACTTTGGTAGAATCTGATCCTTTTCATGGTTATGAAACTGAAACTATTGTGGCACACCTTACCAAATTGAATGATATAGCCACCCTATTTGCTCATGTGGAAAAAAATCCGTTACTACTATATTCTTAAGTTGTTTCCTTTCTCATTAAAGGGTGATGCTAAGAAATGGTTTAATACTCTTGCTCCTGGTTGAGTGTGTAATCCCCAGGATGTGATATATTACTTCTCTGAAAAATATTTTCCTGCTCATAAACAAGCTGCCTTACAGGAAATATTTAACTTTGTGCAATCTAAAGAAGAAAATATCCCTCAAGCTTGGGGGAGGCTTCTCAAATTACTTAATGCTTTGCCAGATCATCCTCTTAAGAAAAATGAAATACTTGATATCTTTTATAATGGACTAACCGATGCTTCTAGGGATTACCTAGATAGTGTGTGCTAGCTATGTTTTCAGGGAACGGACTGTTGGACAGGCTAAAGAACTATTGAATAATATGCTAAAAAATGCCGATGATTGGACACTTCCTGAACCACCACCTACACCAACTCCAAAGAAGAGAGGTATTCTATTCCTCAGTCCAGAAGATATGCAAGAAGCTAAGAAATCTATGAAAGAAAAGGGTATTAAATCTGAAGATGTTAAGGATTTACCGCCTATTGAAGAAATACATGGACTTGATATCCCGACACAGGTAGTAAAGTGTAACGACCTGGATCCGATAAGGACCCGAATCTCCTGTGCTTACTGTGCTATCCCTGGATTAGTAGCTAGCACACACAGTAGTCGATGAAATAGCAGAAATATCGCATGTTATAAAAGTAACGTAAATACTATTACCTTATAATCCACAGAACAGAAATATCAACAAAGATGTGGAGTCCCATAACACCAACGGCAAATTTGAGTGTAGACATCACAACCCTATCTCGTACCTTAACTCGTCATCTGTAAATTCTACAACATGAGACGTTGCAGCCATGTAGGTCAGTACGTTGAATGTACTGGCAAGAACCTCGGGAATAATAATAATAACAGTTGCTATCTCTATATGCAATATGGCTGAGTGGAAAGTCTCTAAGTTTCAGGGGATTTGCATAAAAGCTAATTTTATCCTGTCTCAAATTTAATCAGCCTTATTACTACAAAAGAATCATTTGAAATGTTGAGATTGGTTCCTCCAACTCAAATCATTTCCCCAAGTTCATCATTATCCCAAATTCATTACTTTGATGAGATTAGTCAAAAACTTCACTTCTAGTAGCTCAAATTGTCCGTAACCGGGGACACGGCTAATCGATCAGGTTTACACTCTGCAGAGGTTTGCGCACTTTTCCCCACAAGACTCGATCTCCTCCGTTGTAGTCCTTGCACTGCCTGATGTTTGAGAACCGGATGATCAAGACATAGTTTTTCCGAAGTGATCCTCCTAACCCTGGGTAGACCGGTTTACCTACACTCCACTACACTGATGCCTCCCCTGGAAAGGTCTCACACAACATACTTCACTATGCCAGAGCCCATAATGATTTGTGGCTGCACAGGGAAGCTTCTAGTCACAAAGTCCATCTTGATCCCTTTGAGCCAGGATGAAAAGGAAATAGTGATCACCGGGTCCTCCGGGATACTCAGAGTGATCTCCTGGTTACTCCAGGGCACTCGGGCAAATCCTGGCTTCTCCAGGTACCCATGCATTCCACCCAGATGATCGATTTAAATTCTTCATAGGAATCCTGATTACTATTCTCTCACATCTTACATGATTCACACATCACCCCGTCTAAGATTTGCAGGGCTAAGCAATCTAACAATATCAACGCTTCCCGGGGTTGTCAATGTCAAATAGGATCCTACCTCAAATTCTACCAAGTATGTCCCAATCCAAAGCAATGCATGCAAGCAATTTATAGTGGTGGAACTAATGCATAGAAAAATGTTGGGTACTTAACAAATACATGATCAATGAGGTAACTTGCCTAGTACTTGTTGGTGAAGTTCATCGCTCTCACAAATCCTGATAGTTCTATTCGTCACACTCCGAGAAATTATCGTAACCAAACAATTGCATTCATATAAGCAATCACTCTAACAATCAAAAGAATTCAACAAGTAAAATCACAAAGAAACACAAAAGAAAATCCAAAAGTAAACCAAAGAAAACTTAAAAGAAAACTTGGGAAAGTTCAACTCAAACAAATCAATCACAATTGCACTAATTTGATCTAAACAAGTAATTAACAGAAATGAAACTACAAAAGTAAATAATTAACAGCAAGTTATTTAATAAATAAATAATTAGCAAAAAGAATTAATTTAATAGCTTTTATAATAACAAAGTTATGGCCTAATCTATTATTAACTAGAATTGACTTAAAACAATTTTAATTAATTGTAAAATTATATTCTAGTTAATTAACAGAAACTAAACTTAATTAAACTAAAGTGGCAAAAAGAATTACTTTTTAATATAATAAACTAATTCTATTCAATTTTTTAAACAAGCATATATGTGTGCTGTTTTTAATCTACTTAAGACAAAAATAAATAAACTATAAAAATTATTATTATTATGCTACTGTAAAAACAAAATTAATACAAAATAGTAGGAAAAAGAATTAAACTAAAACCTATTTTTAATTAAAAGATATTAGCAATCTAGTGTTTAAAGCAAATTTGATCAAATTCAAACTTAAAAACTTCAAATATGAATACTTTTTGGAATCTACAGAAACTACACAAAATTATTGATCTAATGCAATTGGAATCACTCAAAAAGGATTAAAAACATAAAAGATATAAACAATCTAAAAACAGAATAATATCTAAAAAAGAAATAAAAACATAAATAAATCAAAACGCTACGGGTCGGGTAACTGCCACGTGGTGCGATCTGATGGGCTACGGGGTGTTTGCTGCGGGGCTAAGGTGCGGACGACCGGTTTCTAGCAAAAAACGTTTCAGCCTAAATAAAAAAACAGAGTTCTAATCTGCACTGTTGCTTTGCGATCTAACGGATGAGGGAGGGGGTTGGCTTACAGCGGTGGTGGTCGTGGACGTCGCCAGAGAAGGGGCTCATGCGTTGACGGCGGGAGCGCTCCGGTGGTCGGCGGCGTCGGGCGAGATCGCGGGCGGGTGCGGCGGAGAGTGGCGAGTCCGAGATGGGGCTCGGGGACGACGGGACGGAGCAAGGCGTCAACAATGGTGGCGGCGGGTGTGGGCAACTCCGGCGAGGATCCGACGAGTGTAGGGGGAGCTAGGGTTGGGGGTTTTGCGGGGAATGGAAGGCAGGGCTCGGGTATATATAGGTGGCATCGACTTGGAGGAGGGGGCGACGCCAAACAGAGGGAAATCCCAAAGGGATTCGGTGCCGCGGCGGAGCTCCGGCGGTGAATGGAAGGAAGAAGAAGAAAGGAATGCGGGATCGGATCGGGTAGTGGGTCCCGCGCGTCAGTGGGCGAAAAAAAATGGGGAGGGATCGGGCAAGCGATTCGGACGCGAGCGCTGGGAGAAGGTGGGCCGCGGGAGAGAGAGAGAGAGAGAGAGAGAGAAAGAGGTGAGCTGGGCCTGTTGGCTCGCCTGCCTTTTTAAATTTTTTTTCTTTCTATTTTCTATTTTCACAGCAGCACTAAAACACACCAAAACAAAAAAAATCAAATGAACTCCAAATAAATTGAAATTTTGCACATAATTACTTGAGCATACATAGGCCCTTGTGCACTTTTTATTTTGCAAAAATAAATCTACATAAATTCAAATAAATGTAAAAGCATTCTGTGGCTATTTAAATAATCCCAATCAATTTTTGAAATATTCAAAATAGCCTCAAAATGATTTTCTCCTATCTTTCCATGGGAGGGAGTCATTTTAACCTCATGCTCATATTTTTCTTTTATAGGAGAAAACAAACTGCATAAAAACTAATAAAAGCAACATCCAAGAAAATAGCTATGCAAATAAATTCAAATAATTCCCTGTTGGTTTCTTAATTCATTTTCCATGTTTTATTTCTGATATTTGAAGGAGTCATATTTCCTTCTCTCTTTATTTTATTTGAATAAATGGAAATGATTATTTTGAAACTCACATGGGAAACTTTCTCAAATGACACTTTGAAAATGGTCCTCATCACTTACCACTCTATTTCATAATTTGAAGAAGTCATGTTATCTTGCCTCATGAAAATCCTTGAGTGGCATAAAGTTTCTGGTTTGAATTATTTTCAAAAGGAAATTCAAATCTTCTCAAACCCTTTTTCATTTCTTTAATGGAAGAAGTCATATTATCTTCACTCTAGGGTTTTGTGTTGAAATGAATTTGAACTCATGGAAACCAAATGCAAGAATGAAGTTTGGGAAAGTCCTTTTATTCCCTCTCATTTAATTTTCAAAAGTTTCAAATTCCACTCAATTTCAGACATCAATCACACAAGCAATCATTATTACTTAATTAGTATAACATTCCAAAATTTAGAATTTTGGGATGTTACATAAAGGTAAATTCTCTTTATAGATTCGATGAAGGTGATATTCCCTATAATAAATCTACTAGTCATTTCATGGATGATTTTGATAACTACATTGTTAAGCAAGAGAATTTCAATAGATATGTTAGCAATCAATTAAAACAAAATGCTATTATGATTGATCGCTTGTGTTACTTGATGTTTAGGATTGCTAATGATGTTAGAGGTTTAAGTAAACATTCATCCATGGTTCATACTCAGTTAGAACAAGTTTCTAGGTCACAAAATGATTTGTTTAATGAAATTAATAATAGAATGAATGATCGTGCTGTTAGAGTTGTGACTAGAGGAGGTAGAATGACTCAGGAGCCTCTATATCCTGAAGGTCATCCTAAAAAAATTGAGCAAGATTCTCAGAGAATTAATGTTGACACACCTAGTTCATCTAAGAAGAAAAAGAAAAAGAAAAATGATAAACTTTGCATGCTTCTAGTGAACCTGTGATAGAAAAACCTTCTGGGAATCATAATGATGTTTCTATTTCTGATGCTGAGACACAATCTGGTAATGAACATCCTCCTAATGATAATGATGATGTTCATGATGATCCTCAACCAGACAATGATAAAGAACCTGATAATGATATAGAAATAGAACCTGATGTTAATCTTGATAACCCACCTCCTAGGAATAAAAGGTATGATAAAAGAGATTTCATCACTAGAAAACATGGTAAAGAAAGAGAACCATGGGTTCAAAAACCCATGCCTTTTCCTAGTAAACCGCCGAAAAATAAGGATGAGGAGGATTTTGAACGCTTTGTTGAAATGCTTAGACCCGCCTTCTTGCGAACATGTTTGATGGATATTTTGAAAATGCCTCCATACGCTAAATACATGAAAGATATTATCACTAATAAAAGGAAGATACCTGAAGCTGAAATTTCCACTATGCTTGCAAATTATTCTTTTAAGGGTGGAGTACCTAAGAAGCTAGGAGATCCAGGAATACCTACTATACCATGCTCCATTAAAATAAGCTATGTCAAAACTGCTTTATGTGATTTAGGAGCCGGTGTCAGTGTTATGCCTTTCTCTTTATATAGAAGACTTGATTTGAATAAGTTGACACCTATTGAAATATCATTGCAAATGGCTGATAAATCAACTGCTATTCCTATTGGAATTTGTGAGGACGTTCCCGTTGTAGTTGCCAATGTTACTATCATGACAGACTTTGTTATTCTTGATATGCCCGAGGATGACAGCATGTCGATTATCCTTGGTAGACCCTTTTTGAATACTGCAGGGGCTGCTATTGATTGCAACAAAAGCAAGGTTACTTTTCATGTCAATGGTAATGAACATACGGTATACTTCCCGAAGAAACAAAGTTCAGTGAATAGGATCAACTCCATTGAAAAAATTGCGACAATCACTGTTGTAGGTTTTGAATTCCCTCTTCCGACCATCAAAAAGAAATATGAAACTCTTATTGTTGGGGAAATGCATATCCCCGTTGAGGTAACTTAGTGTTATACGAAAATTCTTCGGTTTCATGTTACTCGGAAATAGTTTGTTAATAAGACTTGTGTGACGCCCCCGGCCCGACCATGCACTAATCATACCCGCAAATGTGCATGATCAAGCCCAGGGACTCACGGGAAGATATCATAACACAACTCTAGACACAGAATAAAATAATACAAGCTTTATATTACAAGCCAGGGGCCTCGAGGGCTCGAATACATAAGCTCAGGTTACACAAGAGTCAGCGGAAGCAACAGTATCTGAGTACAGACACAAAGTTAAACAAAGGGTGCCTTAAGAAGGCCGAGCAAAACAACGATGACTAGATTGAAAAGGCGCAGGCCTCTTGCCTGGGAGCCTCCTAAACTACTCCTGGGCGTCGGTCTCCATGTAGAAGTAGGCACCATCGGGGTAGTAGAAGTCATCGACAGGATTAGCTGGCTCCGGGGCTCCGACATCTGATCACAGCAATCGGGTATGGGGAAAAGGGGGAGCAAAGCAACCATGAGTACTCATCCAAAGTACTCGCAAGACTTACATCAGAGCTATACTAATTATGCATCGGTATCAAAGGGGAGGCTGTATCTGTGGACTAGACTGCAGAAATGCCAGAATAGAGAGAAGGTCTAGCCTATCGAAGACTAGCCTCTTCAGCGTCTTGCAGCATTAGAAGAGTGCAGATTAGGAGCATAACATAAAGTAACAAGCATGTAGTAGCAAAGCCCAGAGATCCTTCCTCGACTCCCTGCGAGAAAATGATCCCGGAGCTTACATATTATTGTAACAAGTATCCAGTTCAAGTTGTAGTAGATCGGGATACAACACTGAGCGTCCTGTTACCATGGACACGGCTATTCGAATAGATAACTTCCCTGCAGGGGTGCACTACTGTTACCCAACACGCTCGATTAACTCTGGCCGGACACACTTTTCTCGGTCATGCCCGGCCTCGGCTGATCGACACGACGTAGTCCTACCTAGGCTCAGCAAAGAGGTCCCCGCCGGTCTACATCCTAAGTGCTCAGGGGTCTTGGGCCCATCGCCCTTTGCACTCCGGGTCGTTGCGAGCAGGGCCAGCCTCACCACGTTGTGCCGGTGGGTATCTGCTGTCAGCCGTGCCGCAATGCTGAACTGGACGTCTGACAGAGGTTTCAGCTGATACATACGGCGTAGAGGGCTGGTTCATCCTGTAGAGGTACTACGCAAGTACGACGCAAGTTAGTCGGAGCGGGAAAACATCTGGAGGTGTTTTACCAGCACCGGGCAATTATCGGTCAGATGAATCAGAGGGGAAAGTTCCATGTTCATCCTGTTAGAGAGGTGTGGCAGGTATGTGGGTAGCGTATTCGTATTCGTCTTATTTTTCTGATCATTTTTCATATATAAATTATTTTCATCCGAGTTACGGTTTATTTTATATGATTTTTCAAAGTTTTATTGAATTTCTGGAACTTTTTAATTATTTAATCCGAATTATCCAAAACAGTAATATGTGATGTCATCATGACATCAGGGTGACATCATCGGTCAAACCCAGTTGGCCAGGGTCAAACCTGACCAGTGGGACCCACATGTCATACACAGTGAGCTAATTAGGATTAATTAAACTAATTAAAGATTAATTAGAGGGTGGGCCCCATCTTTCAGTGGCTATTTAATAATTAGATTAATTTTAATTATAAATTAGATTATTTAATGGTGGGGCCCGCCTATCATACCTAGTAGTTAATTAATTTAACTAATAGAAATAATTAGCTATGTGGGACCCTACTGTCAGAGACTGTTTAACTAATAATTTTAATTAACAGATTAATTAGCAGTTTTATTAATTATAAAAATGTTTAAATTAGGGTGGGGTCCACATGTTAGTGGCCCAGGCCGCCCAGTCAGCAGGGTTGACCTAGTCAACCCAGCCAACATGGCCGTGGGGCCCAGCGGTCAATGGCTCGGGGTGGGGCCCAAAGGCGCCCACGTCGGCGTCGACCGGCGACTCGCCGCCGGCAACCAAAATGACGGCGGCGCGCACGGGAGGGCATCGGATTTCGCCGTCCGGCGCCCGTTTGGCGCGCGCGAGGCGGCGTTCGAAAGAGGAGAGCGAGGCGCACCGTTTGGAGGTGGTTGCAGGTGCGGGGGTAGCCGGAGTCGAGATCCTCATCAACGATGGCGGCGACGGCGTACGGTGGTCGTTCGAGCGCGGGGATCTAGCCCGATTCAAACGAAATGAGGACGCGGGCTGGTTCAGTGGGGGCTCTAGGGGGTTTTGGCACGGCTGGGGGCGAGCGAGCAAGCACGGGGCCACGCGTGCGGCGGTCACAGCGGCGGCCGGAGCACGTCGGTGGGACGGGTTACCTACAGGGCTCTCAGGAGCACGGAGAGAGAGAGAGGAAAGGAGGCGGCGCTCACAGCGGATGCAGGGGAGTACTTGGGGAGGCCGGAGGCGGTCGGAGTCGAGTTGATCGACGGTGACGACCACGACGGCTATGGGTGAAGAAGGCGACGCGAGCGACGGCGGTGGAGCTCCTCGGTGACGATGCAGTGGCGCCGGAGGCAAAGGCAAGGCCGGGGAAGCTCCTGGACACGTCGCGGTGACGAGTGGACGCCGGTGGCCACGTGGTTATGGCGGCGAGGCCATGGTGGCGTCGGGCGAGGTAGGGGAACGAGCGAGGGAGAGGGAGAGAGGTGGCCAGGGGAGGCCAGGGGGCGCGGGGCTCTGCCCTTATCCACCAGGCGGGCGCGGGGCGCGCTGTGTCGAGCAGGCGAAGGGGGGGGGGGCGGGGTGCGGTGAGCGCGCACGGTCGACAGCGAGCAGGGGTGAGCAGTAGGAGGAAGGAGGAGGTGGCGAGGTGGGCTGGGCTCCCACTGTTGACCTAGAGCCCAGTTCACCAGTAGTTTAGGCCTTTTCTTATTTTTCTTTTCTATTTCTTTTATTTCCTTCTATTTTGCATTTTCTTTTGGTATCAATTCAATTTTGTAAAATGTGCAACTTGCCTCAATATTTATGATGCAATATACCTCACTGCCACAGAAAAGTTTGGGGGCAAAATAATTCCATTTGAATTTTGAATAAATGAAATTGGATTAATGGGGCTGTTTTGGGTACTGTTTTAGTTGCTAGGGTCAATTTGGGAGTTTTAATAATGTTGATTTTATTTTTATAATTGCTTTGTGAATATTTGCAATATTATGAACACTTTTGTTCTACTATTGGATAGCTTTTAATTTTGACTTTATTTTAAATTTGAATTTGAAGTTGGATTATTCTCTAAATGCAATTTTATTTAGGATGATCATGATGATATGGCAATTTAATTAGCTTAATGACAGGGTTAAGATCTGGGGATGTTACAACTTGATCAACCTTATTAATGGATTCTTTTTGAGGGGCATGTGGTCGATGAATTTGGTAAGCACAACCTACTATACCTTTTGTTTACTCTCTGTTAGTTAAAATTCAATAATGTAGAATGCCATGATTATCCTGTTTTCTGAATTATCCATGCAATAAAAAATGTCCCAAAAATAAAAGTTCTCAGAATGACCTGAAAATTTAGTATGATTTTTTCTATAATATTTAAGAATTTTTGGCACTGAACATACACCAGGGGGGTGCACCTGTGAGCTACGAGCTCACAGGGCACGCCCACCCCCCGGGCGCGCCTAGTGAGCTCGTGGGTCCCACAGGGCCCCCCTCACTTAGTGCACCAGCCCACTGCCTTCTTCCACCTCCAGAAAAAAATCACCTTTGCCTCCTAGCCCGTGTTCTTGCTCATTTTCGTGCGATTTTCGATGTCCTTGCTCGGAGCTCCATTTCTAAAACTGGTTTTGAGGAATTGCTCCTTGGTATGTGACTCCTCCGATGGTCCAATTAGTTTTTGTTCTAGTGTTTTATGTTTGGCAAACTTTGATACTGTTAGTGACCATGTATATGAGCTTGCATGTTGAATTTGAATGGTTCAAAGTATTTTTGATGCATGATATAGCCTCTAGACACTTGTGGGAGTAGTTGCTATCAATTTTGTTAAGTTTTGTTCACTTTTATTTTGGGGACTAAAAGTTTCAGAAATTTTTCATAGGAAAGAAAATGTTTAGGAAGGTATTCCATGGGGGTTCATCGAGCAAGAGCTCCCCAAGGCTTGCAATACGTGAGCCGGACCTCGAACCACCGCGGGATGCCCTCGTGAAACCATGTGAATGGCCGTCTGATGCCTTCATGATCAGAGCTCGCATCAAGGAAGAATTTGATATGTATGTACACAATGCCGAGCTAACGGACTTCTTGTCAGATAAGTGTCCGCAATACCATGATCTCACTGATTCTTTTGTGTGGAAATTTAAGTACGTATCTCATCGCTCCTCTCATGATGTTATGTTTGACTTATATGATAAATCTTTTCGCATGACTACTCAGGAGTTTAGCGTTGCTTGTAGAATTCCCTCTTAGGGAACTTGCCTTGAACCTCGTAAATCTGATTGCAATGAATTTCTCATGAGTATTACTCGAGGTGAAACTAGAGGCATAACACAAGCAAGAATTGGGAGCATTCATTTTCCTGCCATTCACTATTTTTCTTTGTTCATTGGTAGATGCATCAATGGAAAACATGACCTTAGTACCCTGTGTGCACCTGATCTAAGTATTCTTAAGACCGCGGTATTGAGAGATAAAAAAATTAACATGGGAGCCATCATTGCGCGTCGTTTACATAACAATGCTATTGATGGTGATCTATTTGGTGGAATCTATGCTACTCGTTTAGCTACTTATCTTGGCATACCCATAAAAGAGAATGATACCCTGTTGCCACCTAGCTACCTTGATTATGAGGCCATGGAGCGTCATCAGTTTCTTGAAAGAGATACCTCACCATTTCGATACAGACTAATCTTTAATAAGCGTTGTGTCATCCATATTACTTTGCCTGCTCCTACCTTCTTCAACTTTCAGGAAAAGTAGAGATATTTTATACTTGAGGAGGAGGCTGAGGCGTACGAGACGGCAGATGAGACTGCTCACCGTAATGAGGCAGCCCACCAGGCTGTAGCGGCTGCACTCCAGTATAACCCGGACTACCTCCACGAGTTTTACCCAGGCCAGCCGTGGCCATAGACCAAGTTAGGCCAAAAGCCTAAGCTAGGGGGAGTACGTATTTCTCACCGACATTACATTTATGTACCACACACTCATTCCAGTTGTTGGTGTTCATCCTTGTTCATACTCTTTCATTGTATATCCATGTTAGTTTTATTCCTGCTTTCTTCTTGTGTGTTTGAAAAACTTCGAAAACCCAAAAATATTTCTCGCTTCTTTTCGGCTTTTCTTTCTTGTTTAGTTAGTTCATAGTAGTAAAAGAAAACCCAAAAATATTTCTCATTTCTTCTTTTATTTGTTGGGAGTTCTCCCGTGTAAATAGTTTTTTGCGCTTTTCATTTTTCCTTCGTTAGTTTGATTTCTTCAAAAAAAAAAACTCCAAAAACAATTCAGTGTGTTTCTCTGAAATTCTTTTCTTTTAGTTGAGCTATTGTATAGAGAAGACTATGCTAGAATTGTTAAGTGGCTCTTATATGCTTTATTGTTGATATAACAAAGAGCCAATATTACCCTGTCTTCTCCCTTGAATAAAATGTTTGCAGCTTCCAGCTTAGTCCACAACACACTTGCACTATTATCATTTTCACATCATTCGGTCGTGCAAGTGAAAGGCAATAATGACGATGATTTGATGAAGTGATTGCGGTGAAGGAAAGCTGGTATGAACTCTTCTTGTTTTCCTTTTTTGTAAATATGTTTAACTCAGTTGATCTCGATTCAGCATATTATGAGTAAACATGTTTGTGATAAAAATTAGAGATTCTAGTTGCTCATGCCATGCTTACATAGCTAGGAGTGGATAATGATTTATCTTGTGTGTCAACATGCATTAAAATGGTTGTGATGTAGTATGTTAGTATGGTATCCTCCTCTGAATGATTCAAGTGGCTTGACTTGGCACATGTTCACACATGTAGTTGAATCAATACCAGCGCAACCTTCATGATATTTATATTCAAGGTGTTTATATCCTACTCATGCTCGTATCCAAAGTTAATTATTCACAATGCATGATTATGACCGTTGCCGCTCCCTAGTTGGTCGCTTCTCAATCTATTTGCTAGTCTTCGCCTGTACTAAGCGGGAGTACTGCTCGTGCATAAAAAGTCCTTAAACCCGAAGTTGTTACAGATGAGTCCATCATATCAACCTATATGTGGTATTACTCTGCCGTTCCAAGTAAATTTGCATGTGCCACCTCTAATCATTCAAATAAACATCTGTTTTGTCTGCCCGTACCGCTCATGGAGTGACAGGGCGGTCGATATCTTCCATGCTAAGTGGGTTACTCTCATGATGGTGTTTATTCACTTGTCATCGCACGAGAGAGGCTAGTAATCGGGATGCCCAGTCCTGTAATTGAACATAAAGAAAAATATAATAAAACAAACTCCCCCGGAAAGTTGATTGTTTGGAGGGCACCCATGAATTCGGCTAGCCATATGATATGTCTCCAACCTATCTATAATTTTTGATTGTTCCATGCTGTTATATTATCAATCTTGGATGTTTTTATAATTATTTATAGCAATTATATATCATTTTTGGAGACTAACCTATTAACTTAGTGACCAGTGCCAGTTGCTGTTTTCTGCCCTATTTTTGTTTTACATAAAATCAATACCAAACGAAGTCCAAATGCCACGAAACATTTTGGAGATTTCTTTCTGGACAAGATAAACACTAGAAGCTTCGGGAGAGGGCCAGAAGACCCAGGAGGTGGCCACGAGCCACCAGGGCGCGCCTGGGGGGGGGGGGGGGCAGGCGCGCCCTGGTGCCTCATGGGCCCCCCTTTGCTCCATTTGACCTAATTCCAGCACTATAAATTCAGGAAAAATCAGAAACCCTCAGGGGAGTCCACGAATTACTTTTTCCGCCGCCGCAAGTTTCTGTTCCAGAGAGATCCCATCTGGAGGCCTTCTCCGGTACTCCGCCGGAGGGGGAATCGATCACGGAGGGGCTCTTCATCAACCTTGCTGCCCTTCCGATGATGCATGAGTAGTTTACCACAGACCTTCGGGTCCATAGGCAGTAGCTAGATGGCTTCTTCTCTCTTTTTGATCTTCAATACAATGTTCTCCACGATGTTCTTGGAGTTCTATCCGATGTAATCACTTTTTGCGGTGTGTTTGTTGGGATCCGATGAATTGTGAGTTTATGATCAGATTATCCATGAATATTATTTGAGTCTTTGCTGCACTCTTTTATGCATGATTATTATAGCTTCGTATTTCTTCTCCGATCTATTGATTTGGTTTGGCCAACTGAGTTGATTTATCTTGCCATGGGAAGAGGTGCTTTGTAATGGGTTCGATCTTGCGGTGCTTAATCCCAGTGACAGAAAGGGACATGACACATATGTATCGTTGCTATTAAGGGTAAAAAGATGGGGTTTATTCATACATGAGTTTATCTTGTCTACATCATGTCATCGTTCTTAAGGCGTTACTCCGTTCTTTATGGACTTAATACACTAGATGCATGCTGGATAGTGGTCGATGTGTGGAGTAATAGTAGTAGATGCAGGAAGGAGTCGGTCTACTTGTCTCGGACGTGATGCCTAAATACATGATAATTGCCTTGGATATCGTCATGATTATTTGCTTTTCTATCAATTGCCCAACAGTAATTTGTCTACCCACCGTATGCTATTTTCTTGAGAGAAGCCTCTAGTGAAACCTATGGCCCCTGGGTCTATCTAAATCATATTACTAAAACCCTAAAAATATTGCTGCCATTTTCTTTTATTTATGTTATTTTGTATTTTTGTTTCAATCTATCTATCTATCACATACAATTTAATCTTGCAATTGACCACCGAGAGATTGACAACCTCTCGTTTGCGTTGGGTGCAAGGATTTGTTGTCTGTGTGCAGGTGCTGCTAATGAGGTGTTGCGTGATTCTCCTACTGGTTCGATAACCTTGGTTTCATAAATGAGGGAAATACTTATCTCTACTGTGCTGCATCATCCCTTCCTCTTCGGGGAAATACCAACACAAGCTACAAGTAGCAGGAAGAATTTCTGGCGCCGTTGCCAGGGAGACATCATCAACATCTATCAAGTACCTTCGCATAAACTCTCATCTCCTTGCATTTATTTTATTTGCCATTTGCCTCTCGTTTTCATCTCCCCCACTTCTAAAACGTTGTTACAAAAATACAAAAATATTTTTCGTTTGCTTTTTCTTGTTTGCCTGTTTGCTATCTTGTTTGCGTAGTCACGATGTCTCAAGAAAATACAAAATTGTGTTATTTTTCCAATACTAATAATAATGATTTTATTAGTACTTTGATTCCTCGTCCCGTCGCTAGTGCGGAGACTTGTGATATTAATGCCGCTTTGCTAAATCTTTTCATGAAAGATCAATTTTCCGGTAGTCCTAATGAAGATGCTGCATCCCATCTTAACACTTTCATAGAATTGCGTGACATGCAAAAGAAAAAAGATGTGGATAATGATATTGTGAAATTAAAATTATTCCCGTTCTCGTTGCGGGATCATGCAAAAATTTGGTTTTCATCTTTACCACGAAATAGTATCGATTCTTGGGATAGGTGTAAAGATGCTTTTATTACTAAGTATTTTCCTCCCGCAAAAATTATTTCTCTGAGAAATCAAATTATGAATTTTAAGCAACTTGATCATGAACATGTTGCCCAATCTTGGGAGAGGATGAAATTAATGATAAGAAATTGCCCTACTCATGGTTTAAATTTATGGATGATCATACAAAAAAATTATGCGGGATTGAATTTTGTTTCTAGAAATCTTTTAGATTCCGCCGCGGGTGGTAGTTTTATGGAAATTACTTTGGGTGAAGCTACTAAATTTCTTGCTAATATTATGGCAAATTATTCACAATGGCATACTGAAAGAACTCCTACTAGTAAAAAGGTGAATTCTATTGAAGGAATTAATACTTTGAGTGATAAAGTTGATGCGCTTATGAAATTGGTTGCTAGCAAAAATGCTCCTATTGATCCTAATGATGTTCCTTTGTCCAGTTTGATTGAGCAAAATAATGATCCCGTAGATGTGAATTTTGTCTCGCGAAACAATTTTAATAATAATGCTTATAGAGGTAATTTCAATGCTAGACCGTTTCCTGGAAATTCCTCTAATAATTATGGCAATCCTTATGGTAATTATAATAATAATAATAATAGGATGCCCTCTGATCTTGAAAGTAATATTAAAGAATTTATTAATGCTCAAAAAAATTTCAACACTACGATAGAAGAAAAATTGAGTAACTTGATGATATGTCTAGGAGCATTGATAGAATTATTCATGATGTGAAAAATCTTAAGACTAAAATTTTGCCACCCAAAATTGATATTAGTGAATCAATTAAAGCTTTATATGTTTCCATGGATGAGAGTAAGAAAAGAACCTCCATGCTAAAAGCTAAACGAGAATTTTTAGAAAAAGCGATTCCTCCCGATTTTTATTGTAGTAATGATGAGGATATTAAAATGATTGGTGTTTCATCTATTGATTATTTGTTTAGCAATATAAAACTTGATGAAAGGGGGACTGAAGAAGAGTCAACTTTAGCTAAAGAGAGTCCCCATAATTCGGAGGGTGAAAATCTTGATAAGAAAATTGCTAAAAGTGGGTTTGGAGAGGTAAAAACTTTAAATAGCGATGTGCCCACTCTCTTGGATTACAAAGATTTTAATTATGATAATTGTTCTTTGATTGAGTGCATTTCTTTGTTACAATCCATGTTAAATTCACCCAACACTTATGAGCAAAACAAGGCTTTTACTAAACACATCATAGAAGCTATGATGAAAGCGTTAGAAGAAAAGTTAGAACTAGAAGTTTCAATTCCTAGAAAATTATATGATGAGTGGGAAACCACCATTAAAGTTAAAATTAAAAATTATGAGTGCAATGCTTTATGTGATTTGGGTGCTAGCGTTTCCACAATTCCAAAATCTTTATGTGATGTGCTAGGTTTCACCAATATAGATGAATGTTCTCTTAATTTGCATCTTGCGGATTCTACTATTAAAAAGGCAATGGGTAGAATTAATGATGTTCTTATTCTTGCAAATATAAATTATGTGCCCGTTGATTTTATTGTTCTTGATATTGAATGCAATTCTTCTTGCCCCATAATACTTGGTAGACCGTTCTTACGAACTATAGGTGTCGTTATTGATATGAAAGAAGGGAATATAAAATTTTAATTTCCATTAAAAAGGGGTATGGAACATTTCCCTAGGAAAAGAATTAAAGCACCATATGAATCAATTATGAGGGCCACTTATGGAATCAACTTGAAAGATGACAATACTTGAAATTATGGATTATGCCTAGCTAGGGGCATAAAACAATAGCGCTTGTTGGGAGGCAACCCAATGAATAAAATAAAATTTTATGTTATTGTGTGTTTTCAAATTTATGCTACTGGTATGAATGTGTTTTTGTGTTTTTAATTAGTGTTTGTGCCAAGTAAAGCCTTTGGGATGATTTGGAAGATAGTATAATTGATGCTGTTTGGAAAAAAGAAAGTTTTGCGTCCAGTGCCCGAATTTTTTTTCTGTACTGGAGCATCAGAAAAATCTGAAATTTTTACAAAGTATTGGTATATGAATTCCCAACGTTTTCCTAATTTTTTAGAATTTTTGGAGTTATATAAGTATGGATTTTAAATAGATTACTACAGACTGTTCTGTTTTTGACAGATTCTGTTTTTGATGCACTACTTGCTTGTTTTGATGAATCTATGGATTGTATCGGGGGGTATAAGCCATGGTGAAGTTAGAGTACAGTAGGTATAATGCAAAAATAAAATATGAATGGGTTTGCAACAGTACTTAAAGTAGTGATTTATTTTGTTATACTAACGGATCTCACGAAGGTTTTGTTGAGTTTTGTGTGATTGAAGTTTTCAAGTTTTGGGTGAGATCACGATGGATGAAGGAATAAGGAGTAGCAAAAGCCTAAGATTGGGGATGCCCGAGGCACCCCAAGGTAATATTCAAGGAATACTCAAGCGTCTAAGCTTGGGGATGCCCCGGAAGGCATCCCCTCTTTCTTCTACCAACCATCGGTAATTTTACTTGGAGCTATATTTTTATTCGTCACATGATATGTGTTTTACTTGGAGCGTCTTGTATTATATGAGTCTTTGCTTTGTTTGCTTTTTAGTTTGTTACAATCATCCTTACTGAACACACCTATTTTGAGAGAGCCACACGTTCACCATAATTTGTTAGAATACTCTATGTGCTTCACTTAAATTTTTTGAGCTAGGCAGTTGCTCTAGTGCTTCACTTAAATCTTTTTGAGGACGGTCGTGGCTATATTTTGAAGAAATAAACTCTCATGCTTCACTTATATTATTTTGAGAGTTGATTAAAATTTTGAAGAAATAAATTCTCATGCTTCACTTATATTATTTTGAGAATTGATAAGATTGAAATTTTGAAGAAATATTTGCACTCGCATGCTTCACTTAAATCTTTTTGAGAGTTGATGATAGTAATGGTAATTTACACAAGATATGAATTTGGTCCCAAAGTGATGAATATTCAAGAGGGATATAAATAAAAACTTTCATATAGATCATTGGATATGATAAGTGTGATTCCTTGTAATAGTTTTGCGATATGGAAATGATAATATGTGAGTCATGTTTGTGAGTAATTGTGCTTTAGTAAGAATATTAGTGTTAAGGTTTGTGATTCCCTATGCATGCACATCAAGTCAATAGTTATGCAAAGAAATTATATCCTACTTATGGTGCATTATTCGGTGTTAGTTATGTTCAATGCATGTTTATGACCGTTTTCGTTTTTTGGTTGGTTGCTTCTCAATCTATTTGCTAGCCTTCATTTGTACTAAGCGGAAATACTGCTTGTGCATCCAAAATCCTTAAACCCAAGTTCTGCCAAATGATTCCACTATATCTACCTATATGCGGTATTTCAATGCCGTTCCAAGTAAATTTGCGTGTGCCAACTCTAATTTTCAAAATAAGTTTTCCATTTTGTGTGCCCGTACCGCTCATGAAGCGGCAGGGGGTGGCCATTATTTTCCATGCTAGGTGTGTTATTCTCACGATGAGTGTTTATTCACTTGTCATTGCACAAGAGAGTGGCTGGTAATAGGGATGCCCAGTCCCACAATGAAATCAAAATTAATAACAACAAAATTCCTTGGAAAGTGTTGGTATGGAGGGCACCCGTGGATACGGCTAGCCATGGATTGTGAAAGAAATGGTGGAAAGGAAATAAACTTTACTTTCTGTTTGGGAACCGCCTATGATGTATCTAGCATGGAAAAAATTGGGAATTCTCGGTCGTTTTCCTTGACAGGAAAAGCATGCCTCTCAAAATATTTTTATCTCTCTAATTTAAGCTTTGAGCTCTGGCACATCAGCAAATATCTGCTTCCCTCTGCGAAGGGCCTATCTATTAACTTTTATGCAATTTTTATTTTTACTTTGAGTCTCCATCTTCTCTTACAAAAGCACCAACTAGAGAGCACTATTGTCATACTTGTGCATTGGGTGTAGCTAATATTTGAGTGTGTTTCATGAATGGATCAATGATTGAGCATAATGGGCTAGGGATAACTTTCTTTAGAGTTGATATTTTTAAAGACATGGTTGCTTGTTAGCATGCTTGAGTATTTATATTTTCATGTCAAATTATATACTATTGCTTTGAATCATTCAAGTCCAATGTCCATGCTATAAAAGAAAAGAATATGAGATGAATATGTTAGGTAGCATTCCGCATCAAAAATTCTGTTTTTATCATTTAGCTACTTGAAGACGAGCAGGAATTAAGCTTGGGGATGCTGATACGTCTCCAACATATCTATAATTTTTGATTGTTCCATGTTGTTTTATTATCAATCTTGGATGTTTTTATAATCATTTACAGCAATTATATATATCATTTTTGGAGACTAACCTATTAACTTAGTGCCCAGTGCCAGTTGCTGTTTTCTGCCCTGTTTTTGTTTTACAGAAAATCAATACCAAACGAAGTCCAAATGCCACGAAACTTTTTGGAGATTTTTTTCTGGACAAGATAAACACTAGAAGCTTTGGGAGAGGGCCAGAAGACCCAGGAGGTGGCCACGAGCCACCAGGGCGCGCCTAGGGGGGGCAGGCGCGCCCTGGTGCCTCATGGTCCCCCCTTTGCTCCGTTTGACCTAATTCCACCACTATAAATTCAGGAAAAATCAGAAACCCTCAGGGGAGTCCATGAAATACTTTTTCCGCTGCCGCAAGTTTCTGTTCCAGAGAGATCCCATCTGGAAGCCTTTTTCGGTACTCCGCCGGAGGGGGAATCGATCACGGAGGGGCTCTTCATCAACCTTGCTGCCCTTCCGATGATGCGTGAGTAGTTTACCACAGACCTTCGGGTCCATAGGCAGTAGCTAGATGGCTTCTTCTCTCTTTTTGATCTTCAATACAATGTTCTCCTCGATGTTCTTGGAGTTCTATCCTATGTAATCACTTTTTGCGGTGTGTTGGTTGAGATCCGATGAATTGTGAGTTTATGATCAGATTATCCATGAATATTATTTGAGTCTTTGCTGCACTCTTTTATGCATGATTATTATAGCTTCGTATTTCTTCTCTGATCTATTGATTTGGTTTGGCCAACTGAGTTGATTTATCTTGCCATGGGAAGAGGTGCTTTGTAATGGGTTCGATCTTGTGGTGCTCAATCCCAGTGACAGAAAGGGACATGACACGTATGTATCATTAATATTAAGGGTAAAAAGATGGATTTTATTCATACATGAGTTTATCTTGTCTACATCATGTCATCGTTCTTAAGGTGTTACTCCGTTCTTTATGGACTTAATACACTAGATGCATGCTGGATAGCGGTCGATGTGTGGAGTAATAGTAGTAGATGCAGGCAGGAGTTGGTCTACTTGTCTCGGATGTGATGCCTATATACATGATCATTGGCTTGGATATCGTCATGATTATTTTCTTTTCTATCAATTGCCCAACAGTAATTTGTCTACCCACCGTATGCTATTTTCTTGAGAGAAGCCTCTAGTGAAACCTTTGGCCCCCGGGTCTATCTAAATCATATTACTAAAACCCTAAAAATATTGCTGCCATTTTCTTTTATTTATTTTATTTTGTATTTTTGTTTCAATCTATCCATCTATCACATACAATTTAATCTTGCAATTGACCGCCGAGAGATTGACAACCTCTCGTTTGCGTTGGGTGCAAGGATTTGTTGTTTGTGTGCAGGTGCTGCTAACGAGGTGTTGCGTGATTCTCCTACTGGTTCGATAACCTTGGTTTCATAACTGAGGGAAATACTTATCTCTACTGTGCTGCATCATCCCTTCCTCTTCGGGGAAATACCAATGCAAGCTACAAGTAGCACCATGGCTTGTGTTTGTATGGTTGAGGGGGAGTAAAACTTTACCTTTCCGCTTGGAAACCACCTATAATGTGTTTACCATGGAAGATATCGAAATCCTTTGTCGTGACGTTAATAGGAAAAGCACACCTCCCAAAATGTATTCATCTCTGTTTTAAGCTTCGAGCTCTGGCACCTCTGCAAATCTCTGCTTCCCTCTGCGAAGGGCCCTTCTATTTACTTTCACATTATTTACTTTCATTATTGCGTCATCATCTTCTCATTCAAGCACCAACTTTGAGAGCGCTATTGTCATTCTTTGTTTAACATGCATTGAGTCTAGTTAATGTTGGATGTGACTATGACTGGATCTCTTCTACCCTGAATTACAATGTTTAGTCACTTCTTGAACTTCAGAGGTGCTCTGTGATTTCTACTACACAACTTATTCTTGTAGACTCGTGTTGGGCCTCCAAGCGCAGAGTTTTGTAGGATAGTAGCAATTTTCCCTCAAGTGGATGACCTAAGGTTTATCAATCCGTGGGAGGCGTAGGTTGAAGATGGTATCTCTCAAACAACCCTGCAACCAAATACAAGAAATCTCTTGTGTCCCCAACACACCCAATACAATGGTAAATTGCATAGGTGCACTAGTTCGGCGAAGAGATGGTGATAAAAGTGTAGTATGGATAGTAGATATAGGTTTTTGTAATATGAAAATATAAAAACAGCACAGTAGCAAGTAACAAAAGTGAGCACAAACGGTATTGCAATGCTTAAAAACAAGGCCTAGGGTTCATACTTTCGCTAGTGCAATCTCTCAACAATGCTAACATAATTGGATCATATAACCATCCCTCAACGTGCGATAAAGAATCACTCCCAAGTTCCTATTAGCGGAGAACATAAGATAGAAATTGTTTGTAGGGTACGAAACCACCTCAAAGTTATCCTTTCTGATCGATCTATTGAGCTATTCCTATAAGTGTCACAAACAGCCCTAGAGTTCATACTAAAATAACACCATATGATACACATCAACCAACTCTAATGCCACCTAGATACTCCAATGTCACCACAAGTATCCGTGAGTTGATTATACGATATGCGTCAAACAACTTCGTAATCATAATATTCAATCCACACAAAGAACTCCAAGGAGCACCCCAAAGTTTCTATTGGAGAAAAGATACTGAAAACGTGCATCAACCCCTATGCATAGATTACCCCAATGTCACCTCGGGAATCCGCGAGTTGAGTGCCAAAACATATATCAAGTGAATCAATATAATATCCCATTGTCACCACGGGTATTCATATGCAAGACATACATCAAGTGTTCTCAAATCTGAATATTCAATCCGACAATAACGAAACCTCAAAGGGAAAAGATTCGATTAATCACAACAAAGGTAGAGAGGGAAGAAACACCATATGATCCAACTATATTAACAAAGCTTGCGATACATCAAGATCGTGCCAAATCAAGAACACGAGAGAGAGAGAGATCAAACACATAGCTACTAGTACATACCCTCAGCCCCAAGGGTGAACTACTCCCTCCTCGTCATGGAGACCGCCGGGATGATGAAGATGGCCTCCGGCGATGATTCCCCCCTCCGGCAGGGTGCCGGAAAAGGGCTGTAGATTAGATCGTGGAGGTACAGAGGGTTGCGGCGGCATACAAACTCATCTAGGTTAACTTTCGGGGGTTTCTGAATATATATAATTTTTTGGCATTGGAATCACGCGAAGAGGGGCCACAGGGGGCCCACGAGGCACCAGGGCGCGCCGGGGGGGTGGCGCGCCCTGGTGGCTCATGGAGCCCCTGTGGGTCTTCTGGCCTCCTCCTGAAGCCTCTAGTGTCTCTTATGTTCCAGAAAAAATCATGAAAAAGTTTCGCTACATTTGGACTTTATTTGATATAGATTTTCTGGAAAACCAAAAACAAGCAGAAAACAGCAACTGGCACTGGGCACTAGGTCAATATGTTAGTCCATGAAAATCATATAAAAGCCATACAAAAGTGCACCAAAATCATACAAAACTATAATAAACATGGCATGAATACTTCATAAATTATAGATACGTTGGAGACGTATCACTCTGCATTTATGTTTTGCGGTCTCAGAAAGGGCTAGCGAGAGGCTAGTTAAGCATATATACGGCAACGAGAACAAAAGAGTTTGTAAAAGTTTTTCTTTGTCACTTTCAGTTTGTCAACTGAATTGCTTGAGGACAAGCAATGAGTTAAGCTTGGGGGAGTTGATACGTCCCAAACGTATCTACTTTTCCAAACACTTTTGCTCTTGTTTTGGACTCTAATTTGCATGATTTGAATGAAACTAACCCGAACTAACGTTGTTTTCAGCAGAACTGCCATGGTGTTATTTTTGTGCAGAAATAAAAGTTCTTGGATTGAGCTAAAAATTTACGGAGATTATTTTTGTACCATCTCGCGGAGAAAAAAATCATAGAGAAAGTTTCATCACGTTTTGCGACACGGAGCCGCCGCCACCTCCTGTTCTTCATCAGGAGGGCTGATCTGGAGTCCGTTCGGGGCTCCGGAGAGGGGGATTCGTCGTCGTCGTCATCATCAACCCTTCTTCATCAACAATTCCATGATGCTCACTGCCGGGAGTGAGTAATTCCTTCATAGGCTTGCTGGACGGTGATGGAGTTGGATGAGATTTGTCATGTAATCGAGTCAATTTGTTAGGGCTTGATCCCTAGTATGCACTATGTTCTGAGATTAATGTTGCTATGACTTTGTTGTGCTTAATTATTGTCACTAGGGCCCGAGTGCCATGATTTCAGATCTGAACCCTCTATGTTTTCATGAATATATTTGAGTTCTTGATCCTATCTGCTAGTTATATGCACTTGTTATTGTTCTGATCCGTAGACCCCAAAGTGACATTAGTTGGGATACTCTCCGGGGATGACTGTAATTCGAGGAGTTCATGTATTCACCATATGTTAATGCTTTGTTCCGGTTCTCTATTAAAAGGAGACCTTAATATCCCTTAGTTTCCTTATGGACCCCGCTGCCACGGGAGGGTAGGACAAAAGATGTCATGCAAGTTCATACTATAAGTACGTATGACTATATACGGAATACATGCCTACATTACATTGATGAATTGGAGCTATTGTGTATCGCTCTAGGTTGTGACTGTTACATGATGAACATCATCCAACACAAATATCCATCGCTGATCCAATGCCTACGCTTTTCTCATATTGATCTTTGCTAAGTTACTACTGCTGCTGCTGTTACAATCATCACAAACTGCTTCTGTTATTGTTCCTGTTACTATTGCTGCTGTTACTGAAACTATCAAAACTATCAAACTACTGTGCTACTAAACACTTTGCTGCAGAGATATTATATCCCAGGTGTGGTTGAATTGACAACTCAACTGCTAAGGCTCATAAATATTCTTTGGCTCCCCTTGTGTCGAATCAACAAATTTGGGTGAAATACTACCCTCGAAGACTATCGTGATCCCCTATACTTGTGGGTTATCAGACATCCACGATCTTTTAGGAGTATACATTGGCACCTCCCCGGTGTGGACCCACTTGGCAATGACAATAATAAATCATTAGCAAATTGTGGTCCTAGACTCAAACCCGGGACCTAGGACATTATGGTCATGCGCTTAACTAGTGGGATGAGAGTAGTATATTGAGCATTTGGAAACTGGCTTCTAGTTTAGGCGGTGACCACGACATTGCATGCTACCCTAGCCTAAATGTTATCTTTAATTCTTGGTACTGGATGCTCTGGTCACTTTTTTTTTGAACCTTCAAGACAGTAGGAGAGGCTCCTACTGTGTAATTAAATTAAAGAATCACCGCACCAAGTTACATGTATGCTACGAGGGGGAGGACCAGAGCCACCACATTGGGTGCTGGACTAAGAATGGCAGAAAAAAGGAAATAAAAGTGTACGAAAAGATTACAATGTATCAAGAAAGGAGACAATGAAGCTTTTATGTGTCTCCTTCACTCGATGTGAAAGCAACAAGAGATCAGTCTTAAATCTATGCTTCCAAGATGCTTCATTCGGAGTGGCCCTTCTAAAGACTTTGTTGTTTCTCTCTTTCCAAATGCTCCACGCAGCAACCATAAAGATCTCCATAAACAGCGGGTTACGCCATGAGTTTTTTGCAAATGCAATTCTCTGGAGACGGCAATCATCCAACGACCAAGTTATTTGCAAGTTGTCCCAGTGGGATGTGCTAAAGGAGCATTCAAAGATCATGTGGTTGATGGTTTCTTCAACATGTGAGTCACAGAGCGGGCAGTCATGATCGTCATCTCCCACATTGTAATGTCTATGTTTGAGCATATTACGAGTGTTGAGTCTGTCATGCATCAAGAGCCACCCAAACACTTTTATTTTCATTGTATTTTTAGATTGCCAGAGCCAAGCGAAGGCCTGCTGAGCTTGAGTACCCCGGAAGACAAACTGGTAGTACTGCTTGGAAGTGAATTCAGAAGCCCCCGAGACATAGTGCCATACATCGTGAGTGGTGGTCATGGGCTGCACGTGCATCGTGTCCACTTGAAGTGCCTTGACTTCCTCGAAAGCTTCGGGTGATAGTGGGAGATGAAACACATCATGCAGTCCCGTGTATCCTAGGAAACTTTTAATTGAGATGTCTTCACTTTTTGCAAAAGAGAATGCTCTTGGGTAGATGTTCGCAATGATGTCATCCAGCTACAAATCTTTCCAGAATAACGTAGTCATGCCATAGACCACGTTGACCTTGGATGGTCACTTTTTGGGTTCCTACTTCGGAAATTATGTGGCTCTTTGATAGAAAACATGAGTGGGTACAGAGTGGTGGACACAGGAGGAAACAACTAGTACAACTAATTTGAAATTTCAAATCCCGAAAAAAGTGTTTGGTGGTTGCAAATATGCTGACCACGTGAGGGTCCTTGTCGGGCTCCCCGATGTAGGATTTTGTAGTAAGCAACAAGTTTTCCCTTAGTAAGAAACCAAGGTATCAATCCATGGAGGTATAGATATTCTGCAACAGTATAATGTTCTCCAACACAAATAAAACTTCACTTGTGTCTCTAACAACGCTAACATGGGTGTCAACAAGCTAGTCTTGCTAGTTGCACAAGGTTACTAAATGATAATGTGGTAGATAATATTTTTATTTTTGGAACAAAACAAAACTAAAAATAAAAGTGAGTGTAAAGTTGTTGGAAGTTGACTCTTATGCTAAAAACGGGTTCGGGGTTCATAGGTTCACCAAGTGCATCTCTCGAATACATAAAAGTGTGGCAAGTGTCGGTGCTAAATCCGACATATCTTGAGGTAGGGGTCTTAAGCTAGGTGTCTTGGAGCGATGGAACATGGACACCAGATTTTACCCAGGTTCGGGCTCTCTCGAAGAGATAATACCCTACGTCCTGCTTTTGATTGTATTGATACGGGGGATAGTACGGAGTACAGGTATCTACCACGAGATTGTTGTATGAGAAACTGATGAATATGAGATGTAATGTTCTATTGACTAGCCTAGCCTCGGTTTATATAATGCACTGGAGGCCTAGGGTTTAGAAGAGTCCTCGTCTTGTGCGCCAAGTCTTGTGGAATCTTCCTTGTATGCGTCATGGGCTGCCCGAAGTGGCCTATTAGTGAACCGCCATGGGGGTCCTCGGCCCGACCCACCTGGTCGGAAGATGGCGTGGTGAGTACCCCCTATTCTAGGACTCCATTAGTAGCCCCTTGAACCGGTCTTCAAGTTGTGGATGCTCCTCGGTTCTTCCGAACTGTTCTTCGTCTTCGGTCGTCGGTCTTGAAAGCTGGTTCAACAAATCTTCCCATCTCCGATCTTGAGGATTTCCGAGGTGTATCCGAAGAGTTCACTCGTCGGGCATTCAAGGAGTTCACACGTCGGGCATCCGAGGAGCCCCTTTAAGTTCCCGGCCTTTATCAATGCCTTATTATTTTTACGCCACACCTCAGGTTCAAAAAATTTCCCGTGCGGTGATGTCCTCTTGCAGCCGAGTTCCAACGCCAGACTGCATCTGAGGTGTCTTTTTGCAGCCGATCTCCAATGCCAGTCTGCATCCGAGGAGTCATAGATTACCTGGTCTTGAAAAAAGTTGAAGGAGTTCAACCGAGCTTAATGCCGGAAAATTCCTCTAGGGAGCCAGCCACTCTCATCTGAGCTTTATGTTGGACTGCTTCCGAGGTGGTGCACCGCCTCGGCCATGGGCTGATTTTTTGCGGATTTTTTTATTGGTGCAATTTAGTCTCTGCTGAGATGTATAGACAGTAGCCCTCGAGGTGCATATCGGCTCAAAGTCTGGTATGTGCCTGAAGGATAGCATAAAATCACTGATCCCAGTAGCCCCTGAGACTCAGGTCAATTCACGAAATTTGGCCCGAGGAGCAATTCCTTGCTCGGCAGCATACTTTAGGAACGGAAACGTGGTGCACAATAGCTTCCGAGACACAGGTTGGGTGTGGCCGACCAACCTGAGGATCGTAATCTCCTCGGAAACTGTTTTGCACTTTCAATTTCTGCATTGAATCATCAATGTAATAGTCCCCAAGCCACTGGTCGGGTGGCAACACCTGATCAGGGGATCGATTTACCCCTTTAATGGCTTTTAATTGAGAACACGAAGCCCAGTAGCCCCCGAGCCTTAATTTGAGCACGGGTGGCCGAATTAAGAATCAACATCTGTTTGACACAAAATTTTGTTACGTTTGACATAGACTTCTCAGCAAGAGAATAAAGATCTCTTAAAGGAGCTGGAGCTAGCGAAAGCCAAGCTTGCCGAATTGCAAAAAGAAGTGGCCAAAATCGAGAAATTCACCCGCGAGGCACATGGTAAGTTTAATACTTGACCTATGATAACAATATGATGACTGCTTGTATAAGCTGTATGCTTTTTATTAGTAGAGTAGATGATAGGTCAACTTGAAAAGGACCTTGAGCAAGCTCGAGAAGCTGCTCATTAAGACAAAGCGCAAGAGGAGGCAGGTCGTCGGACACATGCTCGGAAAATCGAGGAATGTAATCAGCTCAAGACCGAGAAGGACAAACAAAAATCCATGGAGAAGATTTTCTGAGCTCTATGGCCCAATGAACCCCTGCCAAGGGATATGACCGAGCTCGCTAAACGCCTCAAGGGAGCTAGGCATCAGATTTAGACATGTAAGGTGCCGGCCTGCTGATACGTCTCCAACGTATCTATAATTTATGAAGTATTCATGCCATGTTTATTATAGTTTTGTATGATTTTGGTGCACTTTTATATGGCTTTTATATGATTTTTATGGACTAACATATTGACCTAGTGCACAGTGCCAGTTACTGTTTTCTGCTTGTTTTTGGTTTTTCAGAAAATCCATATCAAATGAAGTCCAAATGCAGCGAAACTTTTTGACGATTTTTTCTGGAAGGAAACAGACCCAGGAAGCTTCCGAGGAGCAGCAGAAGAGCCACAGGGGCCCCACGAGCCACCTGGGCGCGCCTGCCCCCCCCCCCAGGCACGCCCTGGTGCCTCGTGGGCCCCCTGTGGCACCTCTTTGTGTGATTCCAATGCTGAAAAATCATATATATTCATAAACCCCCGAAAGTTAACCTAGATGAGTTTTTACGCTGCCGCAAGCCTCTGTACCTCCACGATCTCATCTACAGCCCTTTTTCGGCTCCCTGTCGGAGGGAGGAATCATCACCGAAGGCCATCTTCATCATCCCGGTGGTCTCCATGACGAGGAGGGAGTAGTTCACCCTCGGGGCTGAGGGTTTCTACCAGTAGCTATGTGTTTTATCTCTCTCTCTCGTGTTCTTGATTTGGTACGATCTTGATGTACCGCGAGCTTTGTTAATATAGTTGGATCATATGGTGTTTCTCCCTCTCTATCTTGTTGTGATGAATCAAATCTTTTCCCTTTGAGGTTTCATCATTGTCAGATTGAATATTTCAGA
The DNA here is from genome assembly GCA_039707655.1 of Elymus sibiricus. NCBI lineage: Eukaryota > Viridiplantae > Streptophyta > Magnoliopsida > Poales > Poaceae > Elymus > Elymus sibiricus. The sequence continues at coordinate 195,194,284 of CM077666.1, read as the reverse complement.
TTTGAGAACACTTGATGTATGTCTTGCATATGAATACCCGTGGTGACAATGGGGTATCATATTGATTCACTTGATGTATGTTTTGGCACTCAACTCGCGGATTCCCGAGGTGACATTGGGGTAATCTATGCATGGGGGTTGAGGCACGTTTTCATTATCTTTTCTCCGATAGAAACTTTGGGGTGCTCCTTGGAGTTCTTTGTGTGGATTAAATATTATGATTATGAAGTTGTTTGATGCATATCGTATAATCAACTCATGGATACTTGTGGTGACATTGGAGTATCTAGGTGACATTAGAGTTGGTTGATGTGTATCATATGGTGTTATTTTAGTACGAACTCTAGGGCTGTTTATAACACTTATAGGAATAGCTCAATAGATCGATTGGAAAGGATAACTTTGAGGTGGTTTCGTACCCTACAAACAATTTCTATCTTGTGTTCTCCGCTAATAGGAACTTGGGAGTGATTCTTTATCGCACGTTGAGGGATGGTTATATGATCCAATTATATTAGCATTGTTGAGAGATCAGAGACTCAACCGTGCACTAATCATACACGCAAACGTGCACGCTCGAGATCAGAGATTCATGGGAAGATATCACAACACAACTCTAAACACGAAATAAAAGTCATACAAGCTTTATATTACAAGCCAGGGGCCTCGAGGGCTCGAATACATAAGCTTGAGTCATACAAGCATCAGCGGAAGCAACAGTATCTGAGTACAGACACAAAGTTAAACAAGTTGCCTTAAGAAGTCTAGCATAACAACGACACTGATCGAAAAGGCGCAGGCCTCCTGCCTGGGGCCTCCGAACTACTCCTGGTCGGCTGGCTCAACCCAGTAGTACGTGCCTCCGGGACTCTCCTGGTAGTAAGCTCCTGCGGTGTCGTCTGGCTCCGGGACTCCGTCGTCTGGTCACAAGTATCGGGTTTGGGGGAAAAAGAATAGCAAAGCAACCGTGAGTACTCATCCAAAGTACTCGCAAGACTGACATCAGATCTATGCTAAGTATGCATCGGTATCAAAGGAATGGGGCTATATCTTTGGACTGAACTGCAGAATGCTAGAATAGAGGGGGAGAAGCCTAGCCTATCGAAGACTAGCATCTTGAAGCAATCTTGCAGCATCAGAAGAGAGTAGAACATAGTAGCATATAATAGTGGTTGTATAATAGCAATGCCCTGAGATCCTTTCTCGACTCCTTGCGAGAAAGCGATCCCGAGAGCAGTATTAACAGTTTAATATTGCATCAACATCAGTTTGTAGTTGTAGTGGATCAGGATACAACTCCGAGCGTCCTGTTACCATGGACACGGCTATTCGAATTGATCACTTCCCTCCAGGGGTGCACTACTGTTACCCAACACGCTCGATCACATCTGGCCGGACACACTTGCTGGGTAATGCCCGGCCTCGGGTGATCGACACGACGCAGTCCTACCTAGGCTCAGTAGAGAGGTCAGCACACCGGTCTAAATCCTAAGTGCGAAGGGGTCTTGGGCCATTGCCCTTTGCACTCCTGCACGTTACGTGGCTGGTCGGGGCCTAGGCGCGACACTGAATACACCAGTGACGTAACCAGCCCACCCCAACGATCAGCCCGCATCTCTGAGCTGTGACGTCTGAAGAGCTTTCGGCTGATACATACGACGTAGAGGGTCCCATACACATTATCCCACGTGGTGGTAGTGCGTATAGGGCCAACGACCCACTCAGATCAAATACCCAAATCCGTTAGGCGTATTTAGTAACTCGCGAAGACGATCAGGATTTCTGTCGCTCCGACTTAGTAACACACAGATCACGAACAGGGTGGTCTCCACCTGCCCTGTCGTTCCGCCATAATAATCTCTCGCGGGTGCCCTCCTGGCAAACCCGACTTCACATTTTTCCGCGGGTACCCCTCGGGGTCGACCCGCCTGTAACAAAGGTCAAAGTAACCGTGTGTCCAAGTATCGAGAAGGAATCCGAGGAATCACCCTCGATGGTTTCCCACTCGAGGAGTTGCACGACGGTAGCTTTATCGGAGGTGATGAAAGAGGAATCACCCTCGGTAACATACAACCGGATAGCTATTCTACAGAGGCATCATCGGAAGTGAGATAAGAGGTATCACCCTCGGCACTCAATGCCAGCTCTGCAGAGACGAGCAACTTAGGGGGTGTGCGGTGATGTGCTGTTCTCGACCTGTTCGATCGCATCGATCGGGGTACAGGTACTAAGGCGGGGCAACTAAATCAAGGAAGAGGGGCCACAGATGGTTTACCATCCAACCTATACTAATCATCTCGGATAACAGGCAGGTATCAATAACAGTTACAAGGACAAGCTATGCATCAGAATAGGATAAAACAATAGCAGCAGCAATTTCTAATGCAAGCAGGAGGGAGAAGGAATAGGTGATATAGGCATGCGTCAAGGGGGGTTGCTTGCCTGGAAGCTCTGCTGAGAGGGGCTGGTCGTCTGAAGGCTGTTCGTCTGGAGCGTAGTCATACTCAGCTGCATCGGCGGTGGTCTGAGCGTCTATCGGAAGAGAAGGAGGGGGAAGAAACAATAAATTCACGGCAACAAATGCAACAGCGATGCATGACATGCCTAAATGATATGCAGAGGTGATATATTGCCTATCTAACTGCTTTAGATAATTTAGGAATTTATTTGGATTTATTTTATTAAAGTCATGCACTATTCATCTATCGAAATCGGGCAAAAAGTTCCACGTTCGGTATGTTAGAGGGGTGTGGCAGGTATGTGGGTGGCATATTCGGATTATTCATATTTTTCTAATCATTTTTCATATATAAATTATTTTCATCCGAGTTACGGTTTAATTTATACGATTTTTCAAAGTTTTAATCATTTTCTGGATTTTCTGGAATTAATTCTAATTCGAAATTAAATAGTAAAATGCTAAATGTACCCAGCTCTGTGTACACAGAAGTGCACCAGAGAGGCTGACCAGTGGGCTAGGTTGACTGGATCAACGGTCCATTCAGCGGCCAGCTCATAGAGGCTGACATGTGGGGCCTGCTGCTGAGTCAGCAGCTGACTGGGTCAATCTTATCCGGTTAAACAGTGGGCTGGGCCCACCTGTCATACACAGTAGGCTAATTAGGGTATTAATCTAACTAACCGGGTTTAATTAGGAGGTGGGGCCCCAAGTCAGTGACTGTACAGTTTAAGTTAATTAGTGTTTAATCTAATCAGTGTTAATTAGCGAGCGGGGCCCATTTGTCAGCCGCACAGAGGCGTGGGTTAGTGGTTAATGACGTAGACACGTCAGCGGTGCCGGCGGCTAGTCGCCGGTGGCCAAAACCACGGCGGCGGGCACGGGCGGCAATCGGGATTCGCCCACAGGCCACCAAAACGGGCGCAGGCGGTCGCGTTCGAACGAGGAGACGGAGCCGCGTTGAATGGCAGTGGCGCGAGGTGCTGCGGCGGCCGGAGTAGAGCGCTACGTCGTCGCCGGCGGCGAGGCATTTGGGCGAGCTTCGTTTAGTCGCCGTAGGACACGGCAGGCGACGGGGTCTAGCGCGTTGGACTCGCGCGGATGCGCCGAGCACGATGCCATGCTCGGACGGACATGGCAGTAACTACATCGACGACAGCGAGCTATATGGCAGAGGCGTGATCGGGCGGCGATGGCAGCGGCAGCTACGACTACGGGGAGAGAGGGAATGAGAGGGGAAACGCGCGCAAGCTCACCGGGAGCCTGTAGGTGAGCAAAGTGTGCACGGGGGAGGCTCGAGGTAGCCGGATTCATCGCCGGAGTCGCGGTGGTCGAAGGGGGAAGAAGAGGTCGCCGGGCTCGACTCGGTGGCTCCCGGCTTGAACGGTTGGGCGTAGTCGACGAAGAGGACTGTGGCGACGAGCTACGACATGTCGGCGAGGCTGGAGGTCGACGGAGAGCGCGGGATCGAGCGCTAGCGGCGACGGCATCTCGGGCGAGGTGAGAGACAGGGAGAGGCAAGGCGAGTGGGGGCGAATGGGGCAGGCTAGGGTTTCGGGGAGGGCGAGAGCAGCTCGGGGGCGACCTTATCTGCACGGGGGAGCCGCGGGATCGACGACAGCGAGGCCATCCGCGCTCGGGCGCGCGCGCGCGTCGACACCTGCCCGAGGAGGACGACGACCTGCGAGGCGGGCTGGGCTGGCTACTGTGCACTGGAAGCCCAAGTGCACAGTAGGCCTTTGCCCTTTTCTTTTTCTTTTCTCTGTTTTCTGTTTTCATTTTTGTTTTGTAAAATGTTAGGCCACTATTTGAGTTTTATAAAATATGAGTTTTGTTCATTCAAATACTAGACAATTTTCAACGCTGTCATAAATTGGTTTGGTGAATTTATGATTTCATTTGCAATTTTCTTAAATAAAATGAAATTAAATATTTCTGTTTTTCCACTGTTTTAGGATGTTAGACTCATCTAAGTATTTTTGGTGATGTTGTTCATCTTAACATAATTAGTTATGAATTATTTCCTATTTAATGAACATTTTAGTTTTCAATTTGGAACAACTTTTAATTTTCACTTTAAATCTGAATTTCAATTTGAATTGGAATTTGAAATGAGATATGATGCAAATGATGTTCAAGCACTGTTAAGCATGGTGACTTGGCATTATCTGTAGCTATTACATGGGGATGTTACAATTCTCCTCCTCTAAAAGAAATTCTCGTCCCGAGAATTAAGAGGTAGCTGAAAGAAAGCAGGGTATTCTTCACGAAGACGATCCTCGCGTTCCCAAGTGGCTTCATCTTCAGAATGATTCGACCACTGAACTTTAAGGAACTTGATCGCCTTCTGACGGATTCGTCGCTCAGTTTGATCAAGAATGCGGATCGGATACTCTTGATAAGATAGATCTTCTCGCAATTCAAGCATTTCATGATCCACTGCTCGGATAGGATCCTTGAAACAGCGACGAAATTGTGACACATGAAAGACATCATGCACTTGATAAAGGTTTGGTGGCAACTCCAGTTGATATGCCACTTCTCCCCAACGGGCGAGAATACGGAATGGGCCAATGTAGCGAGGAGCTAACTTGCCCTTGATTCCAAATCGATGGGTGCCTTTTATCGGAGTGACACGAAGGTAAGCTTGTTCGCCAGGTTGATAGACCATTACCTGGTGTTTTCGGTCATAATTGCTCTTTTGACGAGACTGAGCAGTTTTCAAATGTTCACGGACAATGCGGACTTGTTCTTCAGCTTGTTGGATAATGTCCGGACCAAAGAGTGATTGTTCCCCAGTTTCTGAGCAATTCAGAGGGGTTCGGCACTTACGTCCATAGAGAACTTCAAAGGGTGCCATCTTCAGACTAGCTTGATAGCTATTGTTGTAAGAGAATTCGGCATACGGGAGAGATTCCTCCCATTTCTTACCGAATGAGATGACACAAGCTCGAAGCATATCTTCAAGCACTTGATTGACTCGTTCAACTTGTCCCTGGGACTGAGGGTGAAAAGTGGTGCTGAAGGACAGATGAGTTCCCATAGCTTCTTGGAAACTTTCCCAGAACCTTGAAGTAAAGAGGCTGCCACGGTCTGAACTGATCTCCAACGGAACATCGTGGAGTGACACAATTCTGGAAACATACAAGTCTGCTAACTGACTAGCAGTGATTGTCTCCTTGACTGGCAGAAAGTGAGCAACCTTGGAGAATCGGTCAATGACGACAAAGATAGCATCATGACCCTTCTGCGATCTGGGAGAACCAGTAATGAAATCCATTTTGACTTTGTCCCATTTCCATTCAGGAATAGCAAGGGGTTGCAGAGTTCCAGCAGGTCTTTGATGTTCTGCTTTGATGCGACGGCAAACATCACACTCAGCAACATAGCGAAAAATGTCTCGCTTCATATCAGGCCACTAGTACCGCTGACGAATGTCTTGGTACATCTTGGTGCTACCGGGGTGGATAGACAAAGGGGTGTCATGTGCCTCTTTCATGACATCCGAATGCGAGTCCATATTATGCTTTCTAGGGACCACTAGGCGGCCTTTAAAGAACAAGGCACCATCATTATCAACATGGTAGAATGAAGAATTCCCCTTGGAGAGGTATTTCTTAACCTTCTCAACTTCAGAGTCATATTTCTGCCTTGTCTTGATGTTGCGATCGAGGTCCGGTTCAACAACCAGGGTATTGAGATAACCCTGAGGAACAATATGAAGGTTCAACTTGCGAAGTTCTTCATAGAGAAGGAGTTGTGCTTGCTGAACCGTGAGGTTGTTGCAATAAGACTTGCGACTCAAGGCATCGGCCATTACATTAGCCTTGCCAGGGGTATAAGAGATATCCATGTCATAGTCGTCTATTGTCTCGAGCCATCTTTGTTAACGGAGGTTCAAATCTGGTTGAGTATACAGATATTTCAGACTTTGGTGGTCCGTGTATATCTCGCAACGATTACCGAGAAGGTAATGTCGCCACAGCTTCAGAGCATAGATAACTGCTGCTAACTCGAGATCATGAGTTGGATACTTATCTTCGTGAGGACGCAACTGATGAGAGCCATAAGCAATCACCTTGCGCTCTTGCATTAGGACACAGCCTAATCCTTGACGGGATGCATCGCAATATATCACAAAGTCCTTGCGGGTATCTGGGGGTGCTAGCACTGGGGCAGATGTCAACTTGCCTTTAAGTGTCTGAAAACTTTCTTGACACTTTTCTATTCACTCAAACTTCTTGCCTTTGTGGAGCAGATCAGTCAGTGGCTTAGCAATCTTGGAGAAGTTCTCGACGAATCGGCGGCAATAACTAGCGAGACCAAGAAAACTTCTGACTTGCTTAACAGTCTGCGGAGGAGTCCAGTCAAGAATAGCCTGAACTCGTTCTGGGTTAACAGCAATGGTAGCAGGGTTTTTCTGACTGAGTTGTACATCGAGGTGTTTACATAAGCAGGGATTTACCACCGCTTAGATCATAATAATTTATTTGAAAGGTTAAACAGACCAATGGAAAGGAAAATGTGATAAAGAGACAAGGTATAGTCAAAACATGACCAAGTCTGTATTGGAAGGAGGGCAAGGATGGCATTGCTGTTATCAAAAGTGTCAAATGACAGTGATTGAGTCATGTATCAGGTATGCAAGAAACAACAACAGACAATCCGGTCTCCGGGTGGATGTGATCAGGAGAACCTAGTGTCGGAGTTAGCAAAATCATTTAACCCGAAAAGAAGAGAGATCAGAGTCCCAGAGTAAGGAAGAGGAATAAAAGATTCTAATCCCATCCATGTGCGACGTGGGCCCGTAAGTCACACAGCACTGTTAGTAAAATAGCTTTTCAACGTCTAGACTCTACTTCGACCAAGGAATCGGAAGGGGGCTTCCTACAGGCAGTCGGCTCTGATACCAACTTGTGACGCCCCTGCTCGACCGTGCACTAATCATACATGCAAACGTGCACGCTCGAGATCAGAGACTCACGGGAAGATATCACAACACAACTCTAAACACAAAATAAAAGTCATACAAGCTTTATATTACAAGCCAGGGGCCTCGAGGGCTCGAATACATAAGCTTGAGTCATACAAGCATCAGCGGAAGCAACAGTATCTGAGTACAGACACAAAGTTAAACAAGTTGCCTTAAGAAGTCTAGCATAACAACGACACCGATTGAAAAGGCGCAGGCCTCCTGCCTGGGGCCTCCGAACTACTCATGGTCGCTGGCTCAACCCAGTAGTACGTGCCTCCGGGACTCTCCTGGTAGTAAGCTCCTGCGGTGTCGTCTGGTTCCGGGACTCCGTCGTCTGGTCGCAGGTATCGGGTATGGGGGAAAAATAATAGCAAAGCAACCGTGAGTACTCATCCAAAGTACTCGCAAGACTGACAATAGATCTATGCTAAGTATGCATTGGTATCAAAGGAATGGGGCTATATCTTTGGACCGAACTGCAGAATGCCAGAATAGAGGGGGAGAAGCCTAGCCTATCGAAGACTAGCATCTTGAAGCAATCTTGCAGCATCACAAGAGAGTAGAACATAGTAGCATATAATAGTGGTTGTATAATAGCAATGCCCTGAGATCCTTTCTCGACTCCCTGCGAGAAAGCGATCCCGAGAGCAGTATTAACAGTTTAATATTGCATCAACATCAGTTTGTAGTTGTAGTGGATCAGGATACAACTCAGAGCGTCCTGTTACCATGGACACGGCTATTCGAATGGATCACTTCCCTGCAGGGGTGCGCTACTGTTACCCAACACGCTAGATCACATCTGGCCGGACACACTTGCTGGGTAATGCCTGGCCTCGGGTGATCGACACGACGCAGTCCTACCTAGGCTCAGCAGAGAGGTCAGCACGCTGGTCTAAATCCTAAGTGCGAAGGGGTCTTGGGCCATCGCCCTTTGCACTCCTGCACGTTGCGTGGCTGGTCGGGGCCCAGGCGCGACACTGAATACACTAGTGACGTAACCAGCCCACCCCAACGATCAGCCCGCATCTCTGAGCTGTGACGTCTGAAGAGCTTTCGGCTGATACATACGACGTAGAGGGTCCCATAACCATTATCCCACGTGGTGGTAGTGCGTATAGGGCCAACGACCCACTCAGATCAAATACCCAAATCCGTTAGGCGTATTTAGTAACTCGCGGAGACGATCAGGATTTCTGTCGCTCCGACTTAGTAACACACGGATCACGAATAGGGTGGTCTCCGCCTGCCCTGTCGTTCCGCCACAATAATCTCTCGCAGGTGCCCTCCTGGCAAACCCGACTTCACATTTCCCCGCGGGTACCCCTCGGGGTCGACCCGCCTGTAACAAAGGTCAAAGTAACCGTGTGTCCAAGTATCGAGAAGGAATCCGAGGAATCACCCTCGATGGTTTCCCACTCGAGGAGTTGCACGACGGTAGCTTTATCGGAGGTGATGAAAGAGGAATCAACCTCGGTAACATACAACCGGATAGCTATTCTACAGAGGCATCATCGGAAGTGAGATAAGAGGTATCACCCTCAGCACTCGATGCCGGCTCTGCAGAGACGAGCAACTTAGGGGGTGTGCGGTGATGTGTTGTTCTTGACCCGTTCGATTGCATCGATCGGGGTACAGGTACTAAGGCGGGGCAACTACAACAAGGAAGAGGGGCTACAGATGGTTTACCATCCAACAGTTACAAGGACAAGCTATGCATCAGAATAGGATAAAACAATAGCAGCAGCAATTTCTAATGCAAGCAGGAGGGAGAAGGAATAGGTGATATAGGCATGCGTCAAGGGGGGTTGCTTGCCTGGAAGCTCTGCTAAGAGGGGCTGGTCGTCTGAAGGCTGTTCGTTTGGAGCGTAGTCGTACTCAGCTGCGTCGGCGGCGGTCTGAGCGTCTATCGGAAGAGAAGGAGGGGGAAGAAACAATAAATTCACGGCAAAAAATGCAACAGCGATGCATGACATGCCTAAATGATATACAGAGGTGATATATTGCCTATCTAACTGCTTTAGATAATTTAGGAATTTATTTGGATTTATTTTATTAATGTCATGCACTATTCATCTATCGAAATCGGGCAAAAAGTTCCACGTTCGGTATGTTAGAGGGGTGTGGCAGGTATGTGGGTGGCATATTCGGATTCTTCATATTTTTCTGATCATTTTTCATACATAAATTATTTTCATCCGACTTACGGTTTAATTTATATGATTTTTCAAAGTTTTAATCATTTTCTAGATTTTCTGGAATTAATTTTAATTCGAAATTAAATAGTAAAATGCTAAATGTACCCAGCTCTATGTACACAGAAGTGCACCAGAGAGGCTGACCAGTGGGCCAGGTTGACTGGGTCAACGGTCTAGTCAGCGGCCAGCTCACAGAGGCTGACATGTGGGGCCTGCTGCTGAGTCAGCAGCTGACTGGGTCAATCTTATCCGGTTAAACAGTGGGCTGGGCCCACCTGTCATACACAGTAGGCTAATTAGGGTATTAATCTAACTAACCGGGTTTAATTAGGAGGTGGGGCCCCATGTCAGTGACTGTACAGTTTATGTTAATTAGTGTTTAATCTAATCCGAGTTAATTAGCGAGCGGGGCCCATTTATCAGCCGCACAGAGGCGTGGGTTAGTGGTTAATGATGTAGACACGTCAGCTGTGCCGGTGGCCAAAACCACGGCGGCGGACACGGGCAGCGATCGGGATTCGCCCACAGGCCACCAAAACGGGCGCGGGCGGTCGCGTTCGAACGTGGAGACGGAGCCGCGTTGAATGGCAGTGGCGTGAGGTGCTGCGGGGGCCGGAGTAGAGCGCTACGTCGTCGCCGGCGGCGAGGCATTCTGGCGAGCTCCGTTTAGTCGCCGTAGGACACGGCAGGCGATGGGGTCTAGCGCGTTGGACTCGCGTGGATGCGCTGAGCACGATGCCGTGCTCGGACGGTCATGGCAGTGACTACATCGACGGCGGCGAGCTTTACGGCGGAGGCGTGATCGGGCGGCGATGGTAGCGGCGGCTATGGCTACGGGGAGAGAGGGAATGAGAGGGGAAACGCGCGCAAGCTCACCGAGAGCCTATAGGTGAGCAAAGTGGGCGCGGGGGAGGCTCGAGGTAGCCGGATTCGTCGCTGGAGTCACGGTGGCCGAAGGGGGAAGAAGAGGTCGCCGGGCTCAACTTGGTGGCTCCCGTCTTGAACGGTTGGGCGTAGTCGACGGAGAGGACTGCGGCGACGAGCTACGACATGTCGGTGAGGCTGGAGGTCGACGGAGAGCGCAGGATCGAGCGCTGGCGGCGACGGCGTCTCGGGCGAGGAGAGAGACATGGAGAGGCAAGGCGAGTGGGGGCGAATGGGGCAGGCTAGGGTTTCGGGAAGGGCGAGAGCAGCTCGGGGGCGACCTTATCCGCACGGGGGAGCCGCGGGATCGACAACAGCGAGGCCATCCGCGCTCAAGCGCGCACGCGCATCGACACCTGCCCGAGGAGGACGACGACCTGCGAGGCGGGCTGGGCTGTCTACTGTGCACTGGAAGCCCAAGTGCACAGTAGGCCTTTGCCCTTTTCTTTTTCTTTTCTCTGTTTTCTGTTTTCATTTTTGTTTTGTAAAATGTTAGGCCACTATTTGAGTTTTATAAAATATGAGTCTGGTCCATTCAAATACTAGACAATATTCAACGCTGTCATAAATTGGTTTGGTGAATTTATGATTTCATTTGCAATTTTGTTAAATAAAATGGAATTAAATATTTTTGTTTTTCCACTGTTTTAGGATGTTAGACTCATCTAAGTATTTTTGGTGATGTTGTTCTTCTTAACATAATTAGTTATGAATTATTTCCTATTTAATGAACATTTTAGTTTTCAATTTGGAACAACTTTTAATTTTCACTTTAAATCTGAATTTTAATTTGAATTGGAATTTGAAATGAGATATGATGCAAATGATGTTCAAGCACTGTTAAGCATGGTGACTTGGCATTATCAAGAGGTGATCACTGTAGCTATTACATGGGGATGTTACAATTGCACTAGTGAAAGTATGAACCCTAGGCCTTGTTTTCAAGCATTGCAATACCATTTGTGCTCACTTTTGTTACTTGCTACCTTGCTGTTTTTATATTTTCAGATTACAAAAACCTATATCTACTATCCATACTACACTTGTATCACCATATCTTCGCTGAACTAGTGCACCTATACAATTTGCCATTGTATTGGGTGTGTTGGGGACACAAGAGATTTCTTGTATTTGATTGCAGGGTTCTTTGAGAGAGACCATCTTCATCCTATGCCTCCCACGGATTGATAAACCTTAGGTCATCCACTTGAGGAAAAATTGCTACTGTCCTACAAAACTCTGCGCTTGGAGGCCCAACACGAGTCTACAAGAATAAGTTGTGTAGTAGACATCAAGCTCTTTTCTAGCGCCGTTGCCGGGGAGGTGAGTGCTTGAAGGTATATCTTTAGATCTTGCAATCGAATCTTTTAGTTTCTTGTTTTATCACTAGTTTGGTTTATAAAAGAAAACTACAAAAAAATGGAATTGAGGTTGCCTCATATTATTCATCTTTATAATGTCTTTCTTGAAAATGATGGATCGGAAAATTGTGCTCAATTGATAGAAGAAGAATTCAATAAAATGTTTGACATAAAATCCATGAATGATGAGCATGATTGCAATGTTGCTAGTATGAATTATTTGAATATCCATGATGCTAATGATATGCAAAGCCATAAGCTTGGATATGCTATGTTTGATGAAGATGATCTTTTTACTCCCCCAAGTTTTGATGAGAAAATTTATTATGATGATTGCATGCCCCCTATTGATGATGATTATATTGATGAAAGTGGATTTGGTGAGGTCATGACTTTATTTAATGATGAATCCACTATTTTGGAAGAGGTTTCAATTGATTATGCCAATCAAGTATCACATGATAGTTATTTTGTTGAGTTTGCTCCCACTATTATTGATGAGAAGAAATTTGCTTATGTGGAGAGTAATAAAATTTCTATGCTTGTGGATCATGAAAAGAATGCTTTATGTGATAGCTATATTGTTGAATTCATTCATGATGCTACTAAAAATTATTATGAGAGGGGAAGATATGCTTTTACATATTTCAATAATATCAAGTTTCCTCTCTATGTGTTGAAAGTTTTGAAATTATACTTGTTTTACCTTTCTCTGCTAGTTGATTCTTGCTCCCATAAACTATTTTCTCACAAAATCCCTATGCATAGGAAGTGGGTTAGGCTTAAATGTGCTAGTCATATGCTTCATGATGCTCTCTTTGTGTTTCGATTCCTTACTTTTATGTGAGCATCATTGAAATCATCATGCCTAGCTAAAAAGGCATTAAACAAAAGCGCTTGTAGGGAGACAACCCAATACTTATACCTACTAGTTTTGTGTTTTCACATGATTAAGCTACTGTAGTAATCATGTTTTATATGTTTTCTTTCAATAATGTGCCAAGTAAAGCCTTTGGGATAGTGTGGATACTTGTTGATTTGATTCTGTGCAAAAACAGAAACTTTTGCCTCCAGTGCTCGAATTTCTATTCTGGACTGGAGCGTGAGAAAATTCTCAAATTTTTACACAGTATTGTGTTACAAATTGGTTACGTTTTCCTAATTTTTCAGAATTTTTGGAGGTACAGAAGTCTGGTTTTTAAATCGCTTACTACATGTTGTTCTGTTTTTGACAGATTCTGTTTTCAATGCATCGTTTGCTTGTTTTAGTGTTTCCATAGCTGATATTGAGTAATATAAATTGTGGAAATGATATAATATAGTAGGAATTATGTGACAACAATTATGAATCTTGTCTTGACAGTACTTAAGTGGATGATTTATTTTTATCATACTAACCTATCTCACGAAGTTCCGTTAAGTTTTGTGTGATTGAAGTTTTCAAGTTTTGGGTGAGATATCGATATGAAGAGAATAAGGAGCGGCAAGACCCTAAGCTTGGGGATGCCCAAGGCACCCCAAGGTAATATTCAAGGAATACCCAAGCAACTAAGCTTGGGGATGCCCCGGAAGGCATCCCCTCTTTCGTCTTCAACATTATCGGTAACCTCACTTGGAGCTATATTTTTATTCGTCAGATAATATGAGCTTTGCTTGGAGCATCATTTTCTTCTGTTTATATTTTCTTGACGTTATCAATAATCATGTTTTGTATCTTTTAGTTCAATAAAATGCCAATTATAGCCTTTACCATGCTCAGTTTGCAAGTTTATGTGTTGCTGTTTGAAAACAGAAAGTTTTCTGTTATGTCCAGAATATTCCTGAATAGTGAGAACATGATAAAAATATGAAATTTTTACACAGCAAGCATGCATGAGATCTATGTCACGTGGTAATTTTTCAGAATTTTTGGAGTTAGGGAAGTATGGATTCTTATTCCCATTTACAGACTGTTCTGTTTTGGCAGATTTCGGTTATAGTTGCATTGTTTGCATATGTTGCTTGTTTAATGTTTCTATTTTTGGATAGGGGTATTAAATATGAAGAGGCATTTAGTATGCAATGTTTAATTATAAATTTTGTGATTTTCTACAGTAGATAATGTTGAGGTTTTGAGTTGATTTATACTAACTTATCTCACGAGTTCTTGTTGAGTTTTGTGTGGATGAAGTTTTTAAGATTTAGGAGAAGCCATGATATGAGAGGAATTAAGGAGGCACAAAATCTCAAGCTTGGGGATGCCCAAGGCACCCCAAGATAATATTCCAAGAAGTCTCAAGCAACTAAGCTTGGGGATGCCCCGGTAGGCATCCCACCTTTCTTCATCAACACCTATCGGTTAGCCTAAGTTTTTACTTGTTCACATGATATGTGCTATTCTTGGAGTGTCCTTTTATTTTCATTTTGTTTGCTGTTTGAATAAAATTATCAAGATCTGAAATCTTTATTGAGAGATAGAGTCCTCACATAGCTACTTAATTATTTTCCTACTCATTGATCTTCACTTATACCTTTTGGAGTAGTTTCTCGTTTACTCTCGTGCTTCACTTATATCCTAAGAGTAAATTGTTGAATGAATTGAATATCATAAATTTGAAATAATATGAGCTTCATATGCTTGTATCATGCCTAGTAGTAGCTTCACATTGGGTTCAGAAGGTAAAATCTATTGAAGCTTGACAATCACAATATTGGTCATACAAGCAATTCATGAATGATTAGTATACGGAAGAGAACTTTCACATATAAATATATTATCTTGGACATCTTTTATGATTGTGAATACCCATTAATTATTTTCAAACTTGAGCAAATTAGTTGAAGTTGGACAAGGAAGACAATGTAATGAGTTATGTTTGGGTATATTTGCATAGAAGTTATATTGTTATGGATCTTCTAACATGTGGTGCTTGCTTAGGATCTTTTGCTAGCCAAAAATTCGTACTAAGTAGAGATACTACTTGTGCATCCAAAAACCCTTAAACCCAGTTTCTTCCCATGAGTGTCCACCATATCTACCTATGGATTGAATAAGATCCTTCAAGTAAGTTGTCATCGGTGCAAAAAGCAATAAAAATTGCTCCTAAAATATGTATGATCTTTTATTGTAAGGGAAAATAAGCGTTGTATGAACTTGTTATGGTAAAGAAATAAAAGCGACGGACTGCATAATAAAGGTTGCTATCACAAGGGGAAATATAACGTGACGTTCCTTTGCAGTAAGGGCTTGTGCATCCAAAAATAAAAAGCGCATGACAACCTCTGCTTCCCTCTGCAAAGGGCCTATCTTTTACTTTTATGCATTTACTTTTATGTCTTTACTTTTATGCAAGAGTCAATAAGTATTCATTCGCATTTCAACCTCAATTATTCTCTAGGTGGCAAGCATCATGTGGTGCAGAAAGATCCAGGCACATATGGCCAGTCAAATATATTTGATCATGAATTATTATTGTTGACAATTATCTCTATGATAAATAAGTTGGGAGGCGAAACATTAAGCCCCTATCTTTCTCTGTGTTTGATGGATGCCATTTGTTCTAAAAATATGCTTTGAGTACTAGCAATCATAGAAGACTATATGATAATTGAGTATGTGTAGCTCTTACTTAGACTTTGTTGAAATTAAGTTGAATTGCAATTGTTTGGTGACTAAGAACATAGGTTGTTAAGTTTCAAGAGAATGCATTGTTTGAACCATAACATGTGAATTGATTGCTACTTTATCATGATGAGTTTTATGAGAAAAAGTTGCTGTTATGATGCTAGGAAAAGTGATTGAAATTATCATTGATCAAACTTATGCACTATGCTAGCATTCACACTTCATAAATTATTTCTTTTATCATTTACCTACTCGAGGATCAGCAGGAATTGAGCTTGGGGATGCTGATACGTCTCCAACGTATCTATAATTTATGAAGTATTCATGCCATGTTTATTATAGTTTTGTATGATTTTGGTGCACTTTTATATGGCTTTTATATGATTTTTATGGACTAACATATTGACCTAGTGCCCAGTGCCAGTTGCTGTTTTCTGCTTGTTTTTGATTTTACAGAAAATCCATATCAAATGAAGTCCAAATGCAGCGTAACTTTTTGATGATTTTTTCTGGAAGGAATCAGACCCAGGAAGCTTTGGAGGAGCAGCAGAAGAGCCACAGGGGCCCCACGAGCCACCTGGGCGCGCCTGCCCCCCCAGGCGTGCCCTGGTGCCTCGTGGGCCCCCTGTGGCACCTCTTCGCGTGATTCCAACGCTAAAAAATCATATATATTCAGAAACCCCCGAAAGTTAACCTAGATGAGTTTTTACGCCGCCGCAACCCTCTATACCTCCACGATCTCATCTACCGCCCTTTTTCGGCACCCTGCCGGAGGGGGGAATCATCACCGGAGGCCATCTTCATCATCCCGGCGGTCTCCATGACGAGGAGGGAGTAGTTCACCCTCGGGGCTGAGGGTTTGTACCAGTAGTTATGTGTTTTATCTCTCTCTCTCTCTCTCTCTCGTGTTCTTGATTTGGTACGATCTTGATGTACCGCGAGCTTTGTTAATATAGTTGGATCATATGGTGTTTCTCCCTCTCTATCTTGTTGTGATGAATCGAATCTTTTCCCTTTGAGGTTTCGTCATTGTCGGATTGAATATTTCATATTTGAGAACACTTGATGTATGTCTTGCATATGAATACCCGTGGTGACAATGGGGTATCATATTGATTCACTTGATGTATGTTTTGGCACTCAACTCGCGGATTCCCGAGGTGACATTGGGGTAATCTATGCATAGGGGTTGATGCACGTTTTCATTATCTTTTCTCTGATAGAAACTTTGGGGTGCTCCTTGGAGTTCTTTGTGTGGATTAAATATTATGATTATGAAGTTGTTTGATGCATATCGTATAATCAACTCATGGATCGATCGGAAAGAATAACTTTGAGGTGGTTTCGTACCCTACAAACAATTTCTATCTTATGTTCTCCGCTAATAAGAACTTGGGAGTGATTCTTTATCGCACGTTGAGGGATGGTTATATGATCCAATTATATTAGCATTGTTGAGAGATTGCACTAGTGAAAGTATGAACCCTAGGCCTTGTTTTCAAGCATTGCAATACCGTTTGTGCTCACTTTTGTTACTTGCTACCTTGCTGTTTTTATATTTTCAGATTACAAAAACCTATATCTACTATCCATACTACACTTGTATCACCATCTCTTCGCCGAACTAGTGCACCTATACAATTTGCCATTGTATTGGGTGTGTTGGGGACACAAGAGATTTCTTGTATTTGATTGCAGGGTTGTTTGAGAGAGACCATCTTCATCCTACGCCTTCCACGGATTGATAAACCTTAGGTCATCCACTTGAGGGAAAATTGCTACTGTCCTACAAAACTCTGCGCTTGGAGGCCCAACACGAGTCTACAAGAATAAGTTGTGTAGTAGACATCACCTGCCTAGAAGGTGCTCGAGAAGTATGGGCCATGGTTAAGACACACTATTGTCTGCCGAAGATCGAAGAGCTTGCCAGGGTCGACCACAAGGGGCTTGATGGAAAGGAAATCAAAGCCAACGGGAATTATGAGAGCGTCATGTCAGCTGCTCGGCTAACCAAACAGGTTTGTCTCCTCGATACCCTTATAGATGGCCTTCAATAGATTTTGTAAACAGTTTATGTTGAATGATTACTTTATCTATCTATGTACTTTTGTCATTTTGAATGCTCATATCCGTAGATTTTATACTTTGTTAACCAGCCATCAGGTTCTACCTCCTCGGCCAGAGGACAAGGAGTGTTCCCAACGTCGGCCTGAGTCCTCGGGCAACGTTTGTAGGGAATGGGGCAATCTGGCCATAAGGTCAAAACGAACGCCTTGCAGAGAGTTATTTTATATTGCTGTTTAACGCAAGTCACATCTTCGGCGAAAAATAGTTCCTCTAGCAGTTCCTTTTCCTGGGGTGTCATGTTAATCACGATGAGTTTAGCCAATGTCCCAATATACTTGCTCGAAGGCCTTGACTCGGGAATATCCTCGGCGTAATAAGTAGGCTCTACACCCTACGTCTAGTGCTTTTTAAAAAGGCCTTGATTTTCACTTCCTCCGTTGCCGACCAATTATGTTCTTGTGACCGCTAGCTTTCGGCTTCACCCGTCTGAGGTACTTGCCAGGTTGACCCGGAAGTAACAATCGTAGAGGTGCTCCCTTTACCCCTTAGCCGAATTCGTCGAAAACGTAAGGGGTAAGCACAAGAGGCAACCCAGCTTAGCAAAAAATCTCAAGTCAAATTGATGCATATTGTGGCTTTATAACGATTTGTGGGAAGGCATCGCTCATATATTGAATACAAATGCTGAGGATATGTTGGGCTCTCCAGGAGTCCCGAGGTAACCGCGTCGAGGTGCCTCAAGGAACCCCCGGTACGGTCTATTAGACTCTTTGATAGGTCCGAAGTGTTTTATACCAAAAAATCAAGGTAAGTATTGCGCAGTTTTTTCAAAGATGGCTGAACTGCTTTTCTATTAGTGACCTTAGACAAGCCGAGCACCTTTATGAAGGCCAGCTTTGTGACTTACCGGAAAGTCCTTTGTTTTACACAGGCAACCTTTATGGTTAATATTTCTGACTGGCTGATCGAATTTGCACATGTTGTGATAGTCAGCTTTTAAGCTGTATTTTGCAGCTTTATGTTGTATGTTATTTTGACTCGACCATGACTGTTTAAGATGTGTAGTTGGCCAGTCGTCGGCTTCCACCCCTTAGTAAAAATACTTAGGGTGTTTCCTTTCTGATTGCAACCCTTAGCCGACGTCTCGGTGCCCAGAGGCGGTTGTATCAGTAGAAACATGGCAATCAGACCTTACGGCTAAAACATACACTTAGTCCTAGGAGCGTTCGTTTGGGGGCAACTTAATAGCCCCCGGTATATGTCGAGTCCTCGGATTGTCCGAGATCAAACCACCTACACTTCGACTTTTAAAAAAACAAAATCCCTTTGTTTTACACGGATAACCTCTATCAGCTATATATAGTTTAACACTGCCTATGGTTCGCCGACCGATTT
Source organism: Elymus sibiricus (assembly GCA_039707655.1). NCBI lineage: Eukaryota > Viridiplantae > Streptophyta > Magnoliopsida > Poales > Poaceae > Elymus > Elymus sibiricus. The sequence continues at coordinate 195,175,302 of CM077666.1, read as the reverse complement.
ACATGTGTTGTGACAGTCAGCTTTCGGCTTTATCCATCTGAGGTACTTGACTGGTTAAACCAGAAGTAACAATCGCAGTGGTTCTCCCTTTACACCCTTAGCCGAACAAAGCGGAAACATAAGGGGTAAGCACAGGAGCCGGGCAATCCAACTATTGACCAAAGACACAACTCGAAATCGATGCATATATACGCGAAGTACCAAGGACGTTTTGCCGAGGGCTTCATGGAGTACCTTGGGTTTTGGTGGGTTCGGCTCTAGTCACAGCCTCCCGTTAATATTGCCGGTGCTTTAAAGGCCTCTGGCGTTGTATTGCGAGAGTTATGCTTAGTGATCTTGAAAAGAGAAAAAAGGATGCACCATGAGCGTATGCGTGGCCCGAAGATTCGGGCATCTCTTGGTGCCTCTCCGAAATTGCTTTACAAGATTTATTTGTGCTTCCGACGTGCTTTAACATGACACGTCCGATCTCCAAACTTCAAGTGGGTCAGCCTTCGGCTTAACCTCCTTTCCCCGAAGGCGAAGTGCTTCTCAGGCCAGTTTAGCGAACTAAACTCGAGCGGCTTTAGAGAAAAACCAGGCTATCCGGCTATTGAACACACTCGCGTCGGAAAAAGGAGAAGTAGAAAAAGACATTGCAACGACTTAGAAGAAAACATTTATTATAAAATGGCACATATAAATTTAAGAGCCCCCGGTTAACTTGGGTAAAGGTAGTTGTTTTTAACAAACCTCGTTTTTAACAAACATCGTTTCTAACAAACAACTTTTTGTTTAACACAAGTATAATGCTTGGTTGAACTGAACAAAAATTTAAAATTTAAAAGAAAGTTGAGAATGAAAGCGACTTAGCTGGTTAATGTGCTCGATGTTGATGACGCAGTCCGGGCTTGTGGCGGGACGATAACGCCCACGGATCTCTGATAGATCCAACATGGTGCATGGTCCTCGGTCAGGCCGAGGTCCCAGCCCCCAAGCCGGTTCCGAGGTGGCTGAGCGAGGAGCTCGGCTTGACGAGGTGGCGATCTAGCACGGTTGATGTGGCGAGGTGAAGCCCCCGGTCTTGCTGTCATGACGAAGTTGGTCGGCGGGGTGATGATGAAGCCCCTGGAGTATGTTGATGAAGCAATGGCGAAGCCCCCAATCCAGCTATCATGATGAAGCTGATCTGCGGGGTGATGATGAAGCCCTTGGAGTATGTCGATGAAGGGATGGTGAAGCCCCCGGTCTAGCTGAGGTGACAGAGTAGGTTGGTAAGGTGACGTCGGAGCCCTGATGCTAGCCGAGGTGTCAAAGCAGGTCGGCATGGTGGTCATCGGGTTGAAGAAGCGATGGCGCGGCGATGCCGACGCTGGTCGGAATTTGTGACGCGACCAACGTCGGCTGGATGAAGTGACCGCGCGGCGATGCCGGTGCGTCCGACTCATGCAATCCGTCGGGCAATGATGTTGTCTTGATGATTATTTGGCTTTCGCGATGCCACACTCTTCGTTGGCTCGCCGAGGTGATGATCCGAGGTTGTTGTTGTCGGCTCGATGAAGCGCGATGCTGGCGCAGGTTGGCATCTATGGAGCAACGTAGTCGGGCTGGTTTGACACCGGCGCAATGGTGAAGATCACCTTGTAAAAGGCTTAAAATTTGTAGGCATGTGTTTGAGAACAAAACACGATACTCTAAAAAAATTCCTTCAAAAGGGACTTCCGATAACCCGTTCATGAAAAAAGATGAACTCGGGTCGGATTCGTTTTCACACAGAAAACAAATCCAAAAATTGATGCACTGTTCGGATGTTTCCTGGAGTTTGAACGGTAGGATCGAGCTGAAATTTTGAGGGGTTGTCGATATGGGAATTCCGCAGCCGATGAACAGTTGGATCTTCCAAAGCGTGTCCAAGCTAACTGCTGGACTCCTCGCCCTAAACTCGTCCAGATTCTAGAAGGCTCCGGTCGGAGAGGAGGGGATGGCAAAAATGAATCTGATGTCCAGAAAAATCTGCACGGTGGCCCGAGGGCATTGTTGACGTTCAACCCCCGAGCTCCATGGATGATTCCTCCATGATCTTAATTGAGATCGGAGTTGTGTTGATGAAGGCACCCATCCGATCTTGATGATCTGACAAGGGGTGTATTCCTCAGCCTAACCGAGGTGACCAGTCGAGCCAGCAACGAAGATGCCGACGTTGACGATGAAGCTTGGTTCCGACACGTACATCGCATCAGAGCTGATCTGAATTCCCATCGCACCACGGCGACTACCAACAGGGACATGTATGGGCCCCCAATGTTGATGCTAAATCCAGCATATCTCGAGGTAGGGGTCTTAAGCTAGGCGTCTTGGAGCGATGGTAACATGGACACAGGATTTTACCCAGGTTCGGGCTCTCTCAAAGAGATAATACCCTACGTCCTGTTTTTGATCGTATTGATATGGGGGATAGTACAGAGTACAGGTATCTACCACGAGATTGTTGTATGAGATCCTAATGAAAATGAGATGTAATGTTCTATTGATTAGCCTAGCCTCGGTTTATATAATGCACCGGAGGCCTGGGGTTTAGAAGAGTCCCCGTCTTGTGCGCCAAGTCTTGTGGAATCTTCCTTGTATGCGTCATGGGATGCCCGAAGTGGCCCATTAGTGAACCGCCATGGGAGTCCTCGGCCCGACCCACCTGGTTGGGAGACGACGTGGTGAGTACCCCCTATTACAGGACTCCATCAGTAAGTAACATAATCATGTGAAAAAGTACATAATGAAATATTTCATGCTCATGCTAAACATATGAATGTGTTGATTCTACATAGGCAAAGCGTCCATAGGCTGAGCTCCTTCTGCAAAATCTGTAGTTTAAGTGTGAACATAGATAATTACTTTCAGCACGCTGACATATTGTTGTTTATGGGACTACCATGAATCCACTAGTAAACCATAACTCTTAGTGACAATAGTTCAATACAAGCCTTTTTCCACGTTCTGTCATTGCGGTAGATTACTTGCAAGATTGTACCCCGTAAAAAAAACTAATGCACGCCTCTACAACTACTGATTATTGATCTAAATTGGCCAAGAGTAAACAAGTAACTGAAGAGAAATATACATCTATAGATACAACATAATGGCATTCATAAATCTAACATAAATAAATAATTCATCACATGATCTACACCACTACAAATACATGTAGATTACCAAATACATCTGATTAACCATGCTCATATAGGGTAGCTCATATGGCTATTGTATTCATAATCAAAACACATCAAGAGGAGAGATTACAACTTGGCTACCCCTATGTGATGGGTAACGTAGCATGAAAATCAAAAAAATTCCTATGTGACAACCAAGATCTAATCTAGAAGATGCATAGCAACGAGGGGAAGTGTGTCTACGTACCCTTGTAGACCGAAAGCATTAGCGTATGTAACACGGTTGATGTAGTCATACTCTTCGCGATCCAATCACGATCCAATCCGATCTAGCGCCGAACGAACAGCACCTCCGAGTTTAGCACACATTCAGCTAGATGGTGTTCTCTCCTTCTTGATCCAGCAAGCGAGGGAGAGGAGGTAGATGAGATCGGGACCAGCCCAACAGCGAGGTGGTGGTGGTGGTGGCAGCGGAATTCTAGCAGTGCTTCGCCAAGCGCGTACCAGAGAAACGTGGGAGGAGTTGGGAGAGGCAATGGGCAAGGGTGAAGGGGTGGCTGCCCTCATGCGCCTCCCCCCTCTTTATATAGGCTAGGGGGCAGGGGAGGGCATCCAAAACCTTCCTAGGGCCGGCCACAAGGGAGAAATCCCTTTAAACTTGAAGATAACATCTTATCTCTAGATTCAACCCTTTAAATTTAGAGATAAGACCTTATCTCTAGATTTAAACGACAAGTGCCTTGGGGAATGGTGCGGCCAACCCATGTGGGCTGTAGCCCCACCCCTCGGTCCATGTGGGCCTTTCCCGGGTCGTTGGGCCCCACGGTGGAACCCCCGGAACCTTCTAGAACCTTCCCAGTACTCTACCGAAAATTCCCGAACTTTTCCGGAACCCTGAATATGACTTCCCATATATAAATCTTTACCTCCGGACCATTCTAGAGCTCCTCGTGATGTCCTGAATCCCATCCGGGACTCCGAACTACTTTCAGACTTTCCACTATTAATATCTCAACATTACCCTAGCGCTACCGAACGTTAAGCATGCGACCCTACGGGTTCAGGAATCATGTAGACATGACCGAGACACCTCTTCAGTCAATAACCAATAGCGGGACCTGGATGCCCATATTCCATGAAGATCTTTATCGGTTGAACCAGAATGTCACGGATTCAGTTAATCCCGTATACAATTCCCTTTGTCTGGCGATATGTTACTTGCCCGAGATTCGATCGTCGGTATTTCCATACCTAGTTCAATCTTAGTACCGACAAGTCTCTTTACTCGTTCCGCAATACAAGATCCCATGACTAAACTCATTAGTCACATGCTTTCAAGCTTCTTGTGATGTTGTATTACCGAGAGGGCCCAGAGATATCTCTTCATCACACGGAGTGACAAATTCCAGTCTCGATCCATGCAACCCAACAAATACTTTCGGAGATACCTGTAGAGCATCTTTATGATCACCCAGTTACAAAGTGAAATTTGATAGCACACAAAGTATTCCTCTGGTATCCGGGAGTGGCATGATCTCATGGTCTAAGGAACAGATACTTGACAAGAAGAAAGTTGTAGCAAATAACTAAGTGATACGATCTGATGCTAAGCTTACGGTTGGGTCTGTCCATCACATCATTCTCCTAATGATGTGATCCCGTTATCAAATGACAACTCATGTCTATGGTTAGGAAACCTTAACCATCTTTGATCAACGAGCTAGTCCAGTAGAGGCTCACTAGGGAGACGGTGTTGTTTATTTATCCACACATGTATTTAAGTTTCCAGTCAATACAATTCTAGCAAGAATGATAAACATATTTCATGAACAAGGAAATATGATAATAACCAATTTGTTATTGCCTCTAGGGCATATTTCCAACAGTCTCCCACTTGCACTAGAGTCAATAATCTAGTATACATTGTAATGAATCTAACACCCATAGAGTTCTGGTGCTGATCATGTTTTGCTTGAGGAAGAGGTTTAGTCAACGGGTCTGCCACATTCAGATCCGTATGTACTTTGCAATATCTAGGTCTCCATCCTTAAAGTAATTACTAATGGAGTTTAAGCGGCGCTTGATGTGCTTGGTCTTCTTGTGAAACCTTGGCTCCTTGGCAATGGCAACGGCGCCAGTGTTATCACAATAAAGAGTCATAGGATCCGATGCACTAGGTACCACTTCTAGATCAGTCATGAACTCCTTCATCCAGACTCCTTCCTGTGCTGCTTCCGAAGCAGCTATATATTTCACTTCACATGTAGATCCCGCTATGACGCTCTGCTTGGAACTGCACCAACTGACTGCTCCACCATCAAAATAAATACGTATCCGGTTTGAGACTTTGAGTCGTCCGGATCAGTGTCAAAGCTAGCATCGACGTAACCCTTTACGACGAGCTCTTTATCACTGTTACTTGTGAGTTGCGTTGGGATTTCCCCCGAAGAGGAGAGGAGATGCAGTACAGTAGAGATAACTATTTCCCTCAGTGAGAACCAAGGTTATTGAACCAGTAGGAGAATCATGCAAAGCCTAGTGAACAGCACCTGCACACACAAAAGCAAATACTTGCACCCAACGCGGGCAAGAGGGTCGTCACTCCCCTTGAACTCGTTACTTGCAAGGATTAAATCTTGTAGTGGTAGATATATAAATTGTAAAATAAAATAAAAGTAAATAAATTGCAGCAAGTATATTTAAGTTTTCTTTTTATATTTAAGATAGACCCGGGGGCCATAGTTTTCACTAGAGGCTAGCATACGGTGGGTAAACAAATTACTATTGGGCAATTGATTGAAAAGCGCATAGTTATGACGATATTCAAGGCAATGATCATGTATATAGGCATCACGTCCGAGACAAGTAGACCGACTCCTGCCTGCATCTACTACTATTACTCCACCCATCGACCGCTATCCAGCATGCATCTAGGGTATTAAGTTAATAAAAACAGAGTAATGCCTTAAGCAAGATGACATGATGTAGACAAAGTAAACTCAACTAATATGAATAAACCCCATCGTTTTACCCTTAATGGCAATAAAACAAATACGTGTCTTGTCCCCTACTTTGTCACTGGGATATAGAGCACTGCAAGATTGAACCCATTACAAAGCACCTCTCCCACTGAAGATAAATCAATCTAGTTGGCCAAACCAAATTGATAGATCAGAGAGAAATACAAAGCTATAACAATCACGCATAATAAAGTTCAGAAAAGACTCAATTACTGCTATAGCAAGATGACATGATGTAGGGCAGCAAGGTTGATGTATGTAGCGACCTGACCCAATACGGTCAAGTCTCTGTGTTTTCTGTGCCATCCCTGGATCAGTATGCTGACACACACAGTAGTTCGATGAAATACCATAACATCACATGTAAAAGAAATACTGTAGATCCAGAGTATACCTTATATATCACAGTGGAAATCAAACATAAGGGTGTGGAGTCCTATCAACGCCAATGACAAGTTGAGTGTAGACTGTAACCCTACAACGTAATCTCTTACTCGTCATAGAAATCCTGCAACATGATACGTTGCAGCCGTGTAGGTCAGTACATTGAATGTACTGGCAAGATCACATATGAATGCAGACGAAGAGTCTATTCTATATGCAATATGGTTGTGGTAGCTCTAAGTTATAATTTTGCGAAAACCTGATTTTTCCCTACAACAAAGGAGTCAAATGAAAATATTACTACAAAAGTTGGTTGTTAATGAGATGGTTCCGAAAACCAATTCTCATATCCCAATTATTATTAAACCCAACTCATTATTATTAATTGTGTCGAGATTGGCTGATAGTATCATCTCCGGTGCTCATGTTGTCCATAACCGGGGACACGGCTAATCGATTAGGTTGTTACTCTGTAGAGTTTTGCGCACTTTACACGCAAGATTCGATCCCTCCCGCTATGTCCTCGCACTGCCTGGTGTTTGAAAACGGGACGATCGAAACATGGTCTTCCAGAGCGATCATCCAGCAGACGCCAGTTCCCATCCAATCCTATCCTATCGTTCTTCTACATCTCGTAGCACTGGTCAGCTAGAGTCACAACTAAGGTCAACCAAGCCAGAGCCCATAATGACTTGCGGTTGCACAGGTAAGCTTTCCGGCCTTGAAGTATTCATCCATCTCTTTGAGCCTGGGTGGCATTCCGTCGGGTGATCACAGGTATATAGCAGGATTCCCGGGCATAACCATGATAGATATCAGGCTGCCAGATGCAATACCAATCCACCCAGAGGTATATTGAGTCCTTGAATTCTTGAAGTCTTGAACGTCATGCAGGTCTTGAATTATTTATCCTCAAGACACTCTTGTATCACACATCCAACCCCCGTCTACTAGAGCATAGCAATAACGAAACATAACGTCCCTTCCCGGGCAATGGTAACAGGGGTATTGGGTTTTTCCAACTCATGATACTACCTCAAGTTTCAAGTTCAATATCCTACTGTTCATGGCGGAAAGATTTACTAAATGCAATAAAAACATAGGTAGATAAAATACATGATCAAATGACTTGCCTGGTATAGTTGATGAAGATTATATCGCTCTCAGAAATAACTTGATAGAACTATTCGTCACTCTCCGATGAAATCTATATTAATCAAACATTGCATTCATATAAGTAATCACATCTAGCAAGCATTTCTAGCAATCAAAATAACAATCAACAAATAAAAGCTACAAAGAAATCAATAAGAAAAACCAAATAAAAATCCAAAGAAAACTTCAAAAGAAACTATAAAGGAACTACTAAAGAAAACTCTATGACTTAACTACACAACAACAAAATAGTTTTTGTCCTAAGTGACAACTTAACAACAAGGAAAATACTAAACTACTAAATAAAGAAAAAAGAAAATTATAAACTAATAAATAAACAGAAAGTAATTCACTAAATTAATAACTAGCAAAAAGAACTAATTAAAAAGCCATTATAAAATTCTAGTTATGATCAAAACAATATTAACTTAGAATTAAACCAAAAACAATTTCAACTATCAATACAAATTGTTTCTCATATAACTAAAGTTAACAGTACATAAAACTTATAAAACTATTTTTTTAGAGAATAAAAACTAAATTAGCAAAGGCATCAATTACAAGTTATTATGAAACTAGAATTGATTCCATGCATATAAGCTCAAAACTAAACTAAAACAAAAAAAATAGTTTTGGTGAAAAACTACTGGTGTCAAAGTGAAAACCTGCTAGAATCAATATGAGGTGGCAAAAATAAATACTTTTTAAAATAACATAATTTTTTTTGCTTATTAACCAAAACTAGGCATAAATGCTATTGTTTTGAATCTGTTTAAAACGAATCTAAATAAATTTTATAAACTAATTTATTTAAACCACTGGATAATAAATTTCATTAGAAACTAGTAGCAAAAAGTTTCAAACAAAAATAAATTTTTATTAAAGAATTACAAGTAAATCAAGGTTTGAAGCAAATTTGATCAAATTCAAATTTTAAAAACTTCAAATATGAAAACTATTGGATCTAACATAAACTTTATAAAATTTTGAAACTAATGCAAAAAGAATCACTTTAAAATATTAAAAAGTCTAAAAGATATAAAGAATCTAAAACATAAACTAAATTTTTAAATAGGAATAAAACAGAAAAAGGAAAACACTACGGGTCGGCTGAGGGCCACGTGTTGGATTCTTATTGGCTACAGACGTGTGTGACAGAAACAAATGAGCAGATGACCGATGCTTAAAGAAAACAGTTCAGGCATTTTTAAGTGATCGAATCTGCGTCGTTGGATCCAGATCGAATTGGAGGAGAGAGAGGAGGGAGCTCACAGCGGTGGTGGGGACACCGGCGAGGATCCGGCGAGGGTGGCGGCTCGGGCATCGTCGGTGGGGCATCTCTGGCGGTCCTGGAGCTCGGGGAAGTGGCTCCGGTGATGCAGCAGACGATGGCGGATATGATGGTGGTGACGGCGGGGCTCGGGGAGGTCGGAGGCGACGACGGCGTTCAAGGGCGTGCGGCGGCCGTGGCGAAGCTCCGGTGAGAATTTCCGGCGAGAGGAGAGAGTCGGGGAGAGGGGTTTAGGGCGGAAATAGACGAGGGGATGTAGGTCTTTATAGGAGGGATTTCGTGGGGCAGGGGGCGTAGCCAAATGGAAGGGGAGCGCGGCGGGGATCCGGCTCCGGCGAATCTCCGGTAAAGGAGGAAGGTGAGCGCGGGACGATTTGATCGGTCGGGTGGGTCCCGCTGTCAGTGAGAGAGAGAGGGATCGGATCGGATCGGGCGGCCGATCCAAATCTTTTCGTATCGCGGCCGGGCTAGATTCGCTACTGGGCCGCGTCGGTGGGGCTTCGGCCATTTCCTTTTAAAGGAAAATTTTCCTATTTTAAAATTAAACAGAGAAAGGAAATAAAATAAGGAAAACAAATAAAATTTTTACCTAGACATATTATATATCAAAATTTGCAGAAAATCACAAAGAAGAAGAAGAACTATTTTTCAATTCCAAATACAGTCTACAAAAATTTATAAAATCAAACAGTGCTACTGTTGCAATAAAAGTCAATAAAATCATTTTTCAAATACCAAAATAATTTCAAATTTATTTTCTCCTAATATTTCATTGAAGGGAATCATTTTACCCTTATTTCCATATATTTGTATTTAGGAGAAAAATAATTTGAATAAAAACTTCAAATGAGTTTGAATTTGAATTTCAAACCATTTGAAATTCTTTTCTGTTTTTGTTGGCCAAATATATTTAAAATGCCTCTGAATATTTTGAAGGGTCATATTCCTTCTCTCGTTTGTATATGTTTTCAGAGAATTTGAAATTTGTAAATTCAAATAACTTCAAATTGAAAGTGGGTTTCAGATAACTTCAAAGGGACTTTCAAAATGATTCTTTTAAACTTCCAACTCTCTTTCTTATAATTTGAAGAAGTCATTTTATCTTCTCTCAATAAAATCATTGAGTTGCATAAAGTTTTTGAATTTGAAATATTTTCAAAAGGAATTCAAATCTATTCAAAAACCCTTTTCATTTCTTTAATGGAAGAAGTCATGTCATCTTCACTCCAGGGTTTTATGTTTGAAAGAATTTGAATTCATGGAGATCAAATGCAAGAATGAAAGTTTTGGGAAAGTATTTTTATTCCCTCTCATTCAACTTTCAAAATTTTCAAATTTTCACTCAATTTCACACAGTTAATCACACAACAATCAAACAAACAAATCATAATTATTTATTTAATATAACATTCCAAAATTTAGAATTTTGGGATGTTACAAACTACCACCCTTAAAATGAATCTCATCCTCGAGATTCGGAGAGACTAGAAAGAAGGTTAGGTTTGGGGGGAGGGGGTCTTCTTGAAAATCCGTTGATCGTCACAAAGGTCTGGGGTGCTACCACCCATAGAAACATGGTTACGGTTCCATCAAATCTCCGGTATTCCACTTTTAGGGTTGACAATGTCGGTATTCTCCAAGATAACTCCTTCACTGGTGCTCTTCCGGTGAAGGCATAACCTTTTTCTCAAGCTCCTGAGTCCTTAGATCAAAATATGGTCCTTTCGAGACTGGGTCTTCTTGGCTGACAGGTCTGTCGCCAATACTAACCAACTATCGAATATCTCATGGTGGTCAACAATTACTGGTTTCTGCAGGAAATGGGTCTGGGCTAAATCTCACCGTATATCCTACGATTGGCAACGGTTGCTTGCACATGGATCAATCGTCCTACCATTCTAGGGTTTAAACAAAGTTTTGACATCGTCGTCTCTCTACTATGGGTAAGTCACTCTAGATTTACCATTCCAAATATCAAGAGCGAATGATAAGAGTAAGTCGGTATGGTGATCAATCCATTCCGCACCCAAATCATTACCTTGTATCAGGTTTAGCGAATCCCGCATTTCTAACACTCGGGCATTCTCACAAGAATTGCAGAATTTCTCTTGTGCACGAACTGGATTCAGGTAAATCCATTGGTTCTGCAAGCAAAACATAACATCTATCGTTTCTTCACAACTCTCGGGTTTTTTGGCGTAACCTCCTATGAAACGTTTGCTGATGAAATCACAACTTCTTCCAGTTTTCTTCCTTCAACAAGGTAGTGCTTGCTCCTTATTAACTCCTGGGCATGTGGGTTACGGGCCCACTTCAACACTTGTACAACTTTAACTCATCCTTGGAGTTACTATTGTTTCATATTCCAACATTACACCTCCTTAAATCCAATTGCACTTCGTTCCTCCATACTCTTGGGGTAACCATCATAACCAAAACAAAACTCCAACTTATTTTGTCCAAACTCCACCCTATGGAACAACATTTTCCGTCCCATTGGTCTAGTGTTCACACAGGGTATTACCACCAGTAATGCACAAATCCATCCATAGACCATATTTCTCATATCCTCGAAAATGGTCAAAATAGAGTAACAACTAATACAATTCAACATATGAAATCATGACACATTAACTTTATTGATTAATGAATTCCTTACAATCTCTGAGTCTTCCATTACATAATTCAACTCCATATGAAAATAAGAGTGCTTCCTACTACACTTATTACCAATATTAAAATCTCAACTACTCAGCTCTAGCTTTCTTTGGGTCTCGACAGTCAATGGCATAATGTCCTGCAGCATTGCAACGAAAGTAATTAACTTCTGACAATTCCCTGGGCTTACTTGTGCCTCCATAGGTTCCTTGGGTTCTTTGCTTCTTTTCAGGACAATCATTGGCATAATGTCCTGTGTTCTTACACTCAAAATAGGTAATATGACTCTTATCCTTTTTTGCAGAGATTGGGTTGTTCTGGGGGCACATTCTCTTTCTCTTCCTGGACTTCTTTGTTCCGATCAAACCTTCTATTTCCTGTGGATCAAATTCCACTTCTACTGTCAGAAGTTTCCTAGATACTCCTTTCTTTCCTTCGTACAATGTTGTGAAAAATGTCCTTCTTCTCCACATGAATAGCAGTCATTGGAGTAAAATCTAATTAGGCCTTCTTCATCTGTGTCTTCAACATCTTCCTTCATCACAGGTTCTTCTAAACTTTCCCTGAGGGCTTCCTTCATTGCTTCCTTCTACTGTTTGGTAATGTCTTGTACCTTGGGGTAAATTTGGCATTGAGCTGGGTAATGAGTAGTTCTTCACACAAGAAACATGTCACCTACCTAGTTGGGCATTCTTTCTTTGGGTGAATTCCTTCGCAATGCGGGCATCCATCCTTGTGTTCTTCCTGGGTGTGTCCTATTTCTCTGCATATCTTGCAGGCACAGGGTTTCTTTATCGGGTTATCACAGTGCTTCTAGATAAGACGGGATCTTAACAGAGTCTTCTTGAATTCCTCCCAAGTTTTTGCTCCATTACATCCTTGTATGGCTTGATGCATTTTCCACCAGGTTGCAGCACTTTTTGTAAAGTACTGAAGAGCGTATTGAACCTCATACTTCCTTGCAACCAAATTGTTCCCGAAGTGATTCTCCATGTTTTGAATCCATAGCTCTGCCTCCGGCAGAGTCATCGGTCCAGAGAATACAAGTCCATCTTCATTCATCATCTATTAGGTCCAAGGGTTTTGGGATGAGATAAGAGAGAGAGGATGAGAGAGATACACACAATACAAACAATAGTTTTGAAAATAGGTTTTATTTGTGGCTATCAAAAAAAGCACACAATGACAGCTCACAAATCATCGTATCTAACGTGAGTATACAACAGGGGTTTGGTCCTCTAAAGGTCATATAAACATTAGGATTCTTCAGGGTCTTCGGGGTCTTCAACTGTTGTAGCTGCAATTCTGTATGATGAAATCCTCACTTGATTCTCCTTGTGGTCAAAAGGGAAAGGGGTATATTCTAACTATTTGAGGTAAGAGGGACTATTTGATAAAATCAGAAAAGGATGAGAAGTAAAGGATCTTTTTAAAAATAAAGTTTTAGAGATATCCTGTCCTAGGGCTTTCCAGTTTCTAGGGTCACGTCCTACAGTTAACATGTGCTATGATACCATCTCTGTAGCGAGTCGACCCAATACGGTCAAGTCTCTGTGCTTTCTGTGCCATCCCTGGATCAGTATGCTGGCACACACAGTACTTCGATGAAATACCATAACATCACATGTAAAAGAAATACCGTAGATCCAGAGTATACCTTATATATCACAGCGGAAATCAAACATAAGGGTGTGGAGTCCCATCAACGCCAATGGCAAGTTGAGTGTAGACCGTAACCCTACAACATAATCTCTTATTCGTCGTAGAAATCCAGCAACATGATACATTGCAGCCGTGTAGGTCAGTACATTGAATGTACTGGCAAGATCACATATGAATGCAGAGGAAGAGGCTATTCTATATGCAATATGGCTGTGGTAGCTCTAAGTTATAATTTGGCGAAAAGCTAATTTTTCCGTACAACAAAGGAGTCAAATGAAAATATTACCACAAAAGTTGGTTGTTAATGAGATGGTTCCACCAACCAATTCTCATATCCCAATTATTAATAAACCCAACTCATTATTATTAATTGTGTCGAGACTAGCTGATAGTATCATCTTCGGTGCTCATGTTGTCCGTAACCAGGGACACAGCTAATCGATTAGGTTGTTACTCTGCAGAGTTTTGCGCACTTTACCCGCAAGATTCGATCCCTCCCGCTATGTCCTCGCACTGCCTGGTGTTTGAGAACGGGACGATCGAAACAGGTCTTCCAGAGCGATCATCCAGCAGATGCCAGTGCCCATCCAATCCTACCATTCTTCTACATCTCGTAGCACTGGCCAGCTAGAGTCACAACTAAGGTCAACCAAGCCAGAGCCCATAATGACTTGCGGTTGCACAGGTAAGCTTTCCGGCCTTGAAGTATTCATCCATCTATTTGAGCCTGGGTGGCATTCCGTCGGGTGATCACAGGTAGATACCAGGATTCCCGGGCATAACCATGATAGATATCAGGCTGCCAGATGCAATACCAATCCACCCAGAGGTATATTGAGTCCTTGAAGTCTTGAAGTCTTGAACGTCATGCAGGTCTTGAATTATTTATCCTCAAGACACTCTTGTATCACACATCCAACCCCCATCTACTAGAGCGTAGCAATAACGAAACATAACGTCCCTTCCCGGGCAATGGTAACAGGGGTATTGGGTTTTTCCAACTCATGATACTACCTCAAGTTTCAAGTTCAATATCCTACTGTTCATGATGGAAAGATTTACTAAATGCAATAAAAACATAGGTAGATAAAATACATGATCAAATGACTTGCCTAGTATAGTTGATGAGGATTATATCGCTCTCAGAAATAACTTGATAGAACTATTCGTCACTCTCCGATGAAATCTATATTAATCAAACTTTGCATTCATATAAGCAATCACATCTAGCAAGCATTTCTAGCAATCAAAATAACAATCAACAAATAAAAGCAACAAAGAAATCAATAAGAAAAACCAAATAAAAATCCAAAGAAAACTTCAAAAGAAACTATAAAGGAACTACTAAAGAAAACTCTATGACTTAACTACACAACAACAAAATAGTTTTTGTCCTAAGTAACAACTTAACAACAAGGAAAATACTAAACCACTAAATAAACAGAAAAGAAAATACTAAACTAATAAATAAACAGAAAGTAATTCACTAAATTAATAACTAGCAAAAAGAACTAATTCAAAAGCCATAATAAAATTCTAGTTATCATCAAAACAATATTAACTTAGAATTAAACCAAAAACAATTTCAACTATCAATACAAATTCTTTCTGATATAATTCAAGTTAACAGTAAATAAAACTTATAACACTAAATTTTTCAGAGAATAAAAACTAAATTAGCAAAGGCATCAATTACAAGTTATTATGAAACTAGAATTGATTCTATGCAAATAAGCTCAAATCTAAACTAAAACAAAACAAAAAAAATATTTTTGGTGAAAAACTACTGGTGTCAAAGTGAAAACCTACTGGAATCAATCTGAGGTGGCAAAAAGAAATACTTTTTAAAATAACAGAAAATAATTTTTCTTATTAACCAAAACTAGGCATAAATGCTACTGTTTTGAATCTGTTTAAAACGAATCTAAATAAATTTTATAAACTAATTTCTTTAAACCACTGGATAATAAATTTCTTTAGAAACCAGTAGCAAAAAGTTTCAAACAAAAATAAATTTTTATTAAAGAATTACAAGTAAATCAAGGTTTGAAGCAAATTTGATCAAATTCAAATTTTAAAAACTTCAAATATGAAAACTATTGCATATAACAGAAACTTTATAAAATTTTGAAACTAATGCAAAAAGAATCACTCAAAAATATTCAAAACTCTGAAAGATATAAATAATCTAAAACAGAAACTAAATCTGTAAACAGGAATAAAACAGAAAAAGGAAAACACTACGGGTCGGCTGAGGGCCACGTGATGGATTCCTATTGGCAACAGACATGCGTGATAGAAACAAACGAGCGGATGACCGATGCTTAAAGAAAACGGTTCGGGCATTTTTAAGTGATCTAATCTGCGCCGTTGGATCTAGATCGGATGGAGGAGAGAGAGGGGGGGGGAGCTCACAACGGTGGTGGGGACTCCGGCGAGGGTGGCGGCTCAGGCTTCGTCGGTGGGGTGTCTCCGGCGGTCCTGGAGCTCGGGGAAGTGGCTCCGGTGATGCAGCAGACAATGGCGGAGACGATGGTGGTGACAGCGGTGCTCGGGGAGGTCGGAGGCGACAGCGGCATTCAAGGGTGTGCGGCGGCCATGGCGAAGTTCCGATGAGAAATTCCGGCGAGAGGAGAGAGTCGGGGAGCGGGGTTTAGGGCGGAAACAGACGAGGGGATGGAGGTCTTGGTGAGCGCGGCGGGGGGCGTCGCCAAACGGAAGGGGAGCACGGCGGGGATCCGGCTCCGGCGAATCTCCGACAAAGGAGGAAGGTGAGCGCAGGACGATTTGATCGGTCGGGTGGGTCCCGTTGTCAATGAGAGAGAGAGGGATCGGATCGGATTAGGCGGCCGATCCGAATCTTTTCGGATCGCGGCCAGGCCAGATTCGCTAGTGGGCCGTGTCGGTGGGGCTTCGGCCATTTCCTTTTAAAGGAAAATTTTCCTATTTTAAAATAAAACAGAGAAAGGAAATTAAATAAAGAAAATAAATAAATTTTTTGCCTAGACATATTATATATCAAAATTTGCAGAAAAACACAAAGAAGAAGAAGAACTATTTTTCAAGTCCAAATAAAGTCTACAAAAATTAATAAAATCAAACAGTGCTACTGTTGCAATAAAAGTCAATAAAATCATTTTTTAAATACCAAAATAATTTCAAATTTATTTTCTCCTAATTTTTCATTGAAGGGAATCATTTTACCCTTATTTCCATATATTTGTATTTAGGAGAAATATAATTTCAATAAAAACTTCAAATGAGTTTGAATTTGAATTGCAAACCATTTGAAATTCTTTTCTGTTTTTCTTGGCCAAATATATTTAAAATGCCTCTGAATATTTTGAAGGGTCATATTCCTTCTCTCTTTTGAATATGTTTTCAGAGAATTTGAAATTTGTAAATTCAAATAACTTCAAATTGAAAGTGGGTTTCAGATAACTTCAAAGGGACTTTCAAAATGATTCTTTTAAACTTCCAACTCTCTTTCTTATAATTTGAAGAAGTCATTTTATCTTCTCTCAAGAAAATCATTGAGTTGCATAAAGTTTCTGAATTTGAAATATTTTCAAAAGGAATTCAAATCTTTTCAAAAACCCTTTTCATTTCTTTAATGGAAGAAGTCATGTCATCTTCACTCCAGGGTTTTGTGTTTGAAAGAATTTGAATTCATGGAGATCAAATGCAAGAATGAAAGTTTTGGGAAAGTCCTTTTATTCCCTCTCATTCAACTTTCAAAAGTTTCAAATTTTCACTCAATTTCACACAGTCAATCACACAACAATCAAACAAAAAAATCATATTTATTTATTTAATATAACATTCCAAAATTTAGAATTTTGGGATGTTACAATGTAGAAGCCCTCCGTGATCGATTCCCCCTCCGGCAGAGTACCGAAAAAGGCCTCCAAATGGGATCGCGGAAGAACAGAAGCTTGCGGCAGCGGAATAGTTATTTCGGGTGGCTCTCTGTTGGTTTCCCAATATTTGAGAATTTATAGAAGTGGAATTAGGTCAGACGGAGCCACGTGGGGTCCACAAGGAAACAGGGCGCGCCTACCGCCCTAGGGCGCGCCCTGTTGCCTTGCCGTCTCCTTGTTTGCCGTCTAGTCTCCTCCCGAATCTTCTAGGGTCTCTTATGTCCAGAAGAAAATCGTCAAAAAGTTTCGTAGCGTTTGGACTCCGTTTGGTACTGATTTTCTGGAAAACAAAAAAAAAGCAGAAAACAGCAACAGACACTAGGCACTGGGTTAATAGGTTAGTCGCAAAAAATGATATAAACTAGCATATAAATGCATATAAAACATCCAAGATTGATAATATAATGGCATGGAACAATCAAAAATTATATATACGTCGGAGACATATCAGCATCCCCAAGCTTAATTCCTGCTCGTCCTCGAGTAGGTAAATGATAAAAACAGAATTTTTGATGTGGAATGCTACCTAACATGTTTATCACGTAATCTTTTCACGGAATATTGAGAAACGATGAATTAACAACATCAACATAATAATATCCATGAATATAAGAAGCATAATCATTAAACTTTCAAAATATATGATCCTTAACGAATGTTATTCCCCACTCATTTTATCATGTTAGCATGGCATGACTCTGCCTTCACTGCATAAATATAAATCATGAACACCCCGGTGTAAAACCAGGCAATTGGATCGTACTTCTAACTTGCATCAGCATTTTTAACTTCATGCAATACATGAGCGTGAGCCATGGACATAGCACTATAGGTGGAATAGAATGCGGTGATAGGGATCAATAGGAGAAGTCAAAAAGGAAGAAAGTCTCGCATCAACTCGGTAGATCAACGGACTATGGAGATGCCCATCAATCAATATCAATGCGAGGATTAGGGATTGCTAGGCAACAGATGCACTAAGAGCTATAAGTATATGAAAGCTCAACTAAAACTAAGTGGGTGTGCATCCAACTTGCTTGCTCATGAAGACCTCGGGCAATTGAGGAAGCCCGTCATCGGATACAAGCCAAGTTCTATAGTGAAAAATTCCCACTAGTATATGAAAGTGAAAACTCAGGAGACTCTCTATATGAAGAACATGGTGCTACTCTGAAGCACGAGTGTGGAAAAGGATAGTAACATTGCCCCTTCTCTCTTTTTCTCTCATTTCTTTTGATGGGCTCTTTTTGGCCTCTTTTTTCTTTTCTTTTTTTTCTTTTTCGTCTGGAGTCTCATCCCGACTTGTGGGGGAATCATAGTCTCCATCATCCTTTCCTCATTGGGACAATGCTCTAATAATGATGATCATCACACTTTTATTTACTTACAACTCGATAAAAACGAATGACTCTATATGAATGCCTCTGGTAGTGTACCAGGATGTGCAATGATCTAGTGTAATATGTATGAATATGATGAACGGTGGCTGAGCCACAAATACTATGTCAGTTATATGATCATGCAAAGCAATATGACAATGAACACAAGTCATATGACGGAACGGTGGAAGTTGCATGGCAATATATCTCGGAATGGCTATGGAAATGCCATAATAGGTAGGTATGGTGGCAGTTTTGAGGAAGATATAAGGAGGCTTATGTGTGATAGAATGTATCATATCACGTGGTTTGGATGCACCGGCCAAGTTTGCACCAACTCTCGAGGTGAGATCGGGCAAAGCACGGTACCGAAGAGGCTAGCAAATTGCGGAAGGGTGAGAGTGCATATAATCCATGGACTCACATTAGTCATAAAGAACTCACGTACTTATTGCAAAGCCTATTAGCCCTCGAAGCAAAGTACTAGTCGCATGCCCCTAGGGAGGAGGTTGGTAGGAGTTAACCATCGTGCACCCCCGATTATAACAGCACTCAAGGATTTCATTTCAGACCTAAGAATGCTCAGACCTCCCCACCATGCCATGACCAACACTTAGATGAGAAGTTAATAACAAGCTTTAATACCGATATTTCTACTAACCAATGATCATGAACCAATATCCTTTCATATTACGACATCAATATCATTAAACCACATGTTTCATATTTAGTGATCTACATGAAAGTTTTTATTATATCCCTCTTCAGTATGTATCCTTTATGGACCAGTCTTATAACCCGTGAAAATTGCCATTACTATTTATTAGACTCTCAAAAATATTTAAGTGTAGCATGAGAGTGCAACTATTTCTTTAAAATGTAACCACCGCCATGCTCTAAAAGATATAAGTGAAGCACTAGAGCAACTTCCTAGCTCAAAAGATATAAGTGAAG
Organism: Elymus sibiricus; assembly: GCA_039707655.1. NCBI lineage: Eukaryota > Viridiplantae > Streptophyta > Magnoliopsida > Poales > Poaceae > Elymus > Elymus sibiricus. The sequence goes on along the minus strand of CM077666.1, from coordinate 195,155,736 downwards.
CACAAAGAGTATTCTAACAAATCACGAACAAATGTGTGTCCCTCTCAAAAGGTGTGTCTAGCAAAAGATGATTGTGGCAAAATAAAAAGCAAACAAAGACAAGAAAACTATGGCACAAGACGCTCCAAGTAAAACTCATATCATGTGATGAATAAAAATATAGCTCCAAGTAAGTTACCGATAGATTGTAGACGAAAGAGGGGATGCCATCCGGGGCATCCCCAAGCTTAGATGCTTGTGTCTTCCTTGAATATTACCTTGGGGTGCCTTGGGCATCCCCAAGCTTAGGGTCTTGCCGCTCCTTATTCCTTCATCCATCATAATCTCACCCAAAACATAAAAACTTCAGCACACAAAACTCAATAGAAACTTCATGAGATCCGTTAGTACAATAAATCAATCATCCACTTTAGGTACTGTTATAAACTCATTCATAATTGTTCTTGCATAATATCTACTGTATTCTAACTCTTCCATGACTTATACCCTCCGATATAATCCATAGTTTCATTAAAACAAGCACACTATGCAATAAAAACAGAATCTGTCTAAAACAGAATAGTACGTAATGACAGAATATTATATATACTTCTATATCTCCAAAAATTCTAAAAAAATATTAAAATATAAAAAATTTGTATCCCAATACGGTGTAAAAATTTCTGATTTATCTGACATTCCAGCAAAGAATATAAATTCCAGAACTGGGCGTAGAACTTTCTGTTTCCAAACAGCATCAATTGTACTATCATCCAAATCATCCCAAAGGCATTACTTGGCACAAACACTAATTAAAACATAAAAACACAATCATGACAGTAGCTAAAATTGTGCAAACACACGAAACAGAAAATAAAAGCAAAAATTTAAGATAACTATTGGGTTACCTCCGAACAAGCTCTTCCTTTATAGCCATTAAGATAGGCTTTGAGATTTCAATGATGCTCACGTCAAATACAAGAATTGAAGCACAAAGAGAGCATCATAAAACATGTGACAAACACATTTAAGTCAAACATACTTCCTATGCATAGGCATTTTATAGGAAAACAAATTATCAAGACAAGCAATATATAGCATATGCAAATAGGAAGAATGAAGCATTAATAATTTCAACACAAAGAGAAGTAATTTAGTGACATGAAAGTTTCTACAACCATATTTTCCTCTCTTATAATAATTACATGTAGGATCATAATCAAACTCAACACTATAGCTATCATATAAAATAATATCTTTATGATCCACATGCATAAAAGTTTTATAATCTTCCAAGATAGTGGGATTAACATCAACTAAAGTCATGACCTTTCCAAATCCACTCTTATCCAAAAATTCATAAAATTGATAATTCTCCAAAGTAGTGGGATCATTATTACCTAAAGTTGACGCTCTTCCAAACCCACTTTTAAAAGTATTGCGAATTTTATTATCAATGACATATTCATCATGAGGCTTAAATAGGTTTTCAAGATCATAAGAAGCATTATCACCCCAATCATGGTCATTGCAATAAGTAGTGGACATGACAAAATTATCATCCCCAAGCTTGTAGTTTTGCATATCATTAGCACAATGGACAGTAATAGAATTTATAATAACATCATTACAATCATGCTTTTCATTCAAGGAGCTATCATGAATCACTTTATAAACTTCTTCTTTTAGCACTTCATCCCAATTTTCAGATTCATGATTTTCAAGCAAAACTTCATAAAGATAATCTAGTGCACTCAACTCACTAGCAATTGGTTCATCATAAGTGGATTGTTTGAAAATATTAGCAAGTATATGAGGATCCATAAGTCTATATTTTTATTTTCATTGAGTCACACAATTGTTACAAGCAAGAAAACAAGCAAATAAAAAAATATTTTTGTGTTTTTGTATTTTTTATGAGAAGTGGGGGAGATGAAAATGAGAGGCAAAGGCAAATAAAAAGTAGAGCAAGTAGATGATAGTTTGAGTGAAGGTACTTGATAGGTTTTGATGATGCCTCCCTGGCAACGGCGCCAGAAATTCTCCCTACTACTTGTGAGCTGCGTTGGGATTTTCCCCGAAGAGGAGAGGAGATGCAGTACAGTAGAGATAAGTATTTCCCTCAGTGAGAACCAAGGATATCTAACCAATAGGAGAATCATGCAAAGCCTCATGAACAGCGCCTGCACACACAAAAGCAAATACTTGCACCCAACACGGGCAAGAGGGTCGTCACTCCCCTTGAACTCGTTACTTGCAAGGATTAAATCTTGTAGTGGTAGATAGATAAATTGCAAAACAAAATAAAAGTAAATAAATTGCAGCAAGTATATTTTAGTTTTGTTTTTATATTTAAGATAGACCCCGGGGCCATAGTTTTCACTAGAGGCTTCTCTATCAAACACATAGCATATGGTGGGTAAACAAATTACTGTTGGGCAATTGATAGAAAAGCGCATAGTTATGACGATATTCAAGGCAATGATCATGCATGTAGGCATCATGTCCGAGACAAGTAGACCTACTCTTGCCTGCATATACTACTATTACTCCACCCATCAACCGCTATCCAGCATGCATCTAGGGTATTAAGTTAATAAAAACAGAGTAACGCCTTAAGAAAGATGACATGATGTAGACAAAGTAAACTCAACTAATATGAATAAACCCCATCATTTTACCCTTAATGGCAACAATACAAATATGTGTCTTGTCCCCTACTTTATCACTGGGATATAGAGCACCGCAAGATTGAACCCATTACAAAGCACCTCTCCCACTGAAGATAAATCAATCTAGTTGGCCAAACCAAATGGATAGATCGGAGAGAAATACAAAGCTATAACAATCACGCATAATAAAGTTTAGAAAAGACTCAATTACTTCTCATGAATATTCAGATCATAAACCCGCAATTCATCGGATCCCAACAAACACACTACAAAAGAAGATTACATCGAATAGAACTCCAAGAAGATCGAGGAGAACATTGTATTGAAGAACAAAGAGAGAGAAGAAGCCATCTAGCTACTAGCTATGGACCCGTAGGTCTGTGGTGAACTACTCACGCATCATCGGTTGGGCAGCAAGGTTGATGCAGAAGCCCTCCGTGATCGATTCCCCCTCTGGCAGAGTACCGGAAAAAGCCTCCAGATGGGATCGCGGAAGAACAAAAACTTGCGGCGGCGAAAAAGTTATTTCGGGTGGCTCTCTGTTGGTTTCCCAATATTTGAGAATTTATAGAAGTGGAATTAGGTCAGACGGAGCCATGTGGGGCCCACAAGGTAACAGGGCATGCCTACCCCCCAGGGCGCGCCCTGTTGCCTTGCCGTCTCCTCGTTTGCCATCTGGTCTCCTCCTGAAGCTTCTAGGGTCTCTTATGTCCAAAAAATTCGTCAAAAAGTTTCATAGCGTTTGGACTTCGTTTGGTACTGATTTTCTGGAAAACCAAAAACAAGCAGAAAACAAGAACTCGCACTAGGCACTGGTTTAATAGGTTAGTCCCAAAAAATGATATAAAATAGCATATAAATGCATATAAAACATTCAAGATTGATAATATAATAGCATGGAACAATAAAAAATTATAGATACGTTGGAGACGTATCTATCACCTCCATAAGCGAGAAACATTCCTTAGTCCTCTTTAGGTACTTAAGGATATTTTTGACCGATGTCCAATGATCTACTCCTGGATCACTCTGGTACCTACCTGCCAGACTTATGTCAAGGCACACATCAGGTCTGGTACACAGCATGGCATACATTATAGAGCCTATGGCTGAGGCATAGGGGACGACCTTCATCCTTTCTCTCTCTTCTGCCGTGGTCAGGCATTGAGTCTTACTCAACTTCACACCTTGCAACACAGGCAAGAACCCCTTCTTTAACTGGTCCATTTTGAACTTCTTCAAAATCTTGTCAAGGTATGTTCTCTGTGAAAGTCCTATCAGTCATCTGGATCTATCTCTATAGATCTTAATGCCCAGTATGTAAGAAGCTTCACCCAAGTCTTTCATTGAAAAAATCTTGTTCAAATAACCCTTTATGGTTTCCAGAAATTCTATATCATTTCCAATTAATAATATGTCATCCACATACAATATTAGAAATGCTACAGAGCTCCCACTCACTTTCTTGTAAATACAAGCTTCGCCATAAGTTTGTATAAAACCAAAAGCTTTGATCACCAAAAGCATATATTCCAACTCCGAGATGCTTGCACCAGTCCATAGATGGATCGCTGGAGCTTGCATACCTTATTAGCATCCTTAGGATCGAAAAAAACCTTCCAGTTGCATCATATACAACTCTTCCTTGAGAAAACCATTAAGGAACGCGGTTTTCACATCCATCTGCCAGATTTCATAATCGAAAAATGCAGCAATTGCTAACATAATCCTAACAGACTTTAGCATCGCTATGGGTGAGAAAGTCTCATCGTAGTCAACCCCTTGAACTTGTCGAAAACCCTTTGCGACAAGTCGAGCTTTATAGACGGTGACATTACCATCAGCGTCTGTCTTTTTCTTAAAGATCCATTTGTTCTCAATGGCCTTCCGGTCATCGGGCAAGTCTACCAAAGTCCATACTTGGTTCTCATACATGGATCATATCTCGAATGTCATGGCCTTAAGCCATTTGTCGAAATCCAGGCTCATCATTGCTTCTTCATAGTTCGTAGGTTCGCCGTTGTCTAACAACATGACTTCCAAGACAGGATTACCGTACCACTCTGGTGCAGAACGTGTCCTTGTCGACCTATGAAGTTCAGTAGTAGCTTGATCGAAAGTTTCATTGTCATCATCATTAGCTTCCTCTCCGGATAGTGTAGGCATCATGGGAACTTCTTTCTGTGATGTGCTACACTCCAATTCGAGAGAAGGTACGATTACCTCATCAAGCTCTACTTTCCTCCCACTCACTTGTTTCGAGAGAAACTCCTTCTCTAGAAAGGATCCATTATTGGCACAAAGATCCTGCCCTGGGATCTGTGATAGAAGGTATACCCAATGGTCTCTTTAGGGTATCCTATGAAGACGCACTTCTCTGCTTTGGGTTCGAGCTTATCTGGCTGAAGCATCTTGACATAAGCGTCGCATCCCCAAACTTTAAGAAACGACAACTTAGGTTTCTTGCCAAACCATAATTCATACGGTGTCGTCTCAACGGATTTAGACCGTGCCCTATTTAAAGTGAATGCGGTTGTCTCTAATGCATAACCCCAAAATGATAGTGGCAAATCGGTAAGAGACATCATAGAACACACCATATCCAATAGAGTACGATTACGACATTCAGACACACCATTTCGCTGTGGTGTTCCAGGTGGCATGAGTTGTGAAACAATTCCACATTGTCTTAAATGCGTGCCAAACTCATAACTCAAATATTCACCTCCATGATCAGATCATAGAAATTTTATTTTCTTGTTACGATGATTCTCTACTTCACTCTAAAACTCCTTGAACTTTTCAAATGTTTTAGACTTGTGTTTCATTAAGTAAATATACCCATATCTACTCAAATCATCCATGAAGGTAAGAAAATAATGATATCCACCGCGTGCTTCAACACTCATTGGACTGCATACATCCGTATGTGTTATTTCCAACAAGTCAGTTGCCCGCTCCATTGTACCGGAAAACGGGGTTTTAGTCGTCTTGCCCATGAGGCATGGTTCACATGTTTCAAATGATTCATAATCAAGAGATTCCAAAAGTCCATCAACATGGAGTTTCTTCATGCGTTTTACACCAATATGACCTAAGCGGCGGTGCCACAAGTATGTGGTATTGTCATCATTCACTTTGCATCTTTTGGCATCAATATTATGAACATGTGTATCACTACGATCGAGATTCAACAAGAATAAACCATTCACATTGGGTGCATGACCATAAAAGATATTATCCATATAAATAGAACAACCATTATTCTCTGACTTAAATGAATAACCATCTCGCAATAAACAAGATCCAGATATAATGTTCATGCTTAACGTAGGCACCAAATAACAATTATTTAGGTTTAAAACTAATCCCGAAGGTAGACGTACAGGGAGCGTGCTGACGGTGATCACATCAACCTTGGAGCCATTTCCAACGCGCACCGTCATCTCGTCCTTTGCTAGTCTCCGTTTATTCCGTAGCTCCTGTTTCAAGTTACAAATATTAGCAACCGAACCAGTATCAAATACCCAGGCACTACTACGAGCACTAGTAAGGTACACATCAATAACATGTATATCAAATATATGTTTGTTAATGTTGCTAGCCTTCTTATCTGCCAAGTACTTGGGGTAGTTCCGCTTTCAGTGTCCATTCCCCTTGCAATAGAAGCACTCAGTCTCAGGTTTGGGTCCAGCCTTGGGTTTCTTCACTGGAGCGACAACTGGCTTGCCATTCTTCTTGAAGTTTCCCTTCTTTCCTTGCCTTTCTTGAAACTAGTTGTCTTTTTGACCATCAACACTTGATGCACTTTCTTGATTTCTACTTCCGCGGCCTTCAGCATCGTGAAAAGCTCAGGGATCGACTTCTCCATCCCTTGCATGTTATAATTCATCACAAAGCCCTTGTAGCTTGCTGTTAGTGGCTAGAGAACTCTATCAATCACTACTTCATCTGGAAGATTAACTCCCAACTGGTTCAAGCGGTTGAAGTACCCAGACATTTTGAGTATGTGCTCGCTAACGGAGCTGTTCTCCTCCATCTTGCAGCTAAAGAACTTGTCAGAGGCGTCATACCTCCCAACCGGGGCGTGAGCCTGAAATACCAATTTCAGCTCCTGGAACATCTCATATGCTCCGTGGTGCTGAAAACGTCTTTGGAGCCCTGTTCTACGCCGTAAAGCATGGCGCTGTGACGCCCCCGACTTAATCATGCACTAATCATACACGCAAATGCACACAATCAAGCCTAGGGACTCACTTGAAGATATCACAACACAACTCTAAACACAACATATAAATAATACAAGCTTTATATTACAAGCCAGGGCCTCGAGGGCTCGAATACATAAGCTCGATGTCATACAAGCATCAGCGAAAGCATTAGATATCTGAGTACAGATATAAAAATAAAACAGATAGGCCTTAAGAAGGCGAAAACAAACAACGGCTCTGATCGAAAGAGGCAAGGCCTCCTGCATGGGAGCCTCCTAACTACTCCTGGTCGTCGGCGTTCTCCACGTAGCCGGATCCTCCAGAGGTGTAGTAGTAGTCGTCGGCGGTAGCAACTGACTCCTGGGATCCATCATCTGGTCGCAGCAATCGGGTGTGGGGAAAAAGAGTAGCAAAGCAACCGTGAGTACTCATCCAAAGTACTCGCAAGACTGACATCAGAACTATACTAATTATGCATTGGTATCAAAGGAAGGGGCTGTATCTGTGGACTATACTGCAGAAATGCCAGAATAAGGGGGAAGAGCCTAGCCTATCGAAGACTAGCATCTTCAGCGGTCTTGCAGCATAAGAAGAGTGTAGATTAGCATATTATAATTAACAAGCATGTGGAAGCAAAGCCCAAAGATCCTTCTTCGACTCCCTGCGAGAAAGCGATCCCGGAGCTTACAGTTAATTAACATGTATCCAGTTCAAGTAGTAATAGATCGGGATACAACACTGAGCGTCCTGTTACCGTGGACACGGCTATTCGAATAGATAACTTCCCTGCAGGGGTGCACTACTGTTACCCAACACACTCGATTAACTCCGGCCGGACACACTTTTATCGGGTCATGCCCGGCCTCGGCTGATCGACACACCGCAGCCCCACCTAGAGCTCAGCAGAGAGGTCCCCGCCGGTCTACATCCTAAGCACTCAGGGGTCTTGGGCCATCGCCCTGTGCACTCCGGGTCGTTGCGTGGGTGAACAGGAGCAAGCACCACCTCTGTCCTGGATGGCACCTGACCGAACGCGCCGCAATGCTGAACTGGACGTCTGACAGAGCTTTCGGCTGATACATACGGCGTAGAGGGGCCCATTAAACCATTATCCCATGTGGTGGTAGTGCGTATAGGCTAGTGGCCAACTCAGATCAATACCCAAATCCGTTATCGCATTATTAGGAGCTCACGGTGACGATCAGTACTCCTGTCGTCCCGTCTCGAGGAAGTGCAACAAGGGCCAGGCCCATCCCTCTCTAGGGCGGTCTCTGCCTGCCCGGCCGCGCCTCGTAAATATCTCGCGGGTGCCTCCCAGGTCAACCCGTCTTCCCAGGAGACTGTCAGGAACTCAGGTCGACCTCTACCGGGGTGGTACCGCCTGTCCCTTCAGTCCCACATCAACAGTAATAGAAAGGGCAACAAGTAAAGTAACCGTGTGTCCGTAAAATCAAGAGGGTAATCCGAGGAATCACCCTCGATGGATTCCCACTCGATGCTCGTCAAGGTGAACCCGGAGGAATCGCCCTCGATGGATTCACACTTGAGGGGTTGCACGACAGGAGCTTCATCGGAGGTGGTGGAAGAGGAATCACCCTCGTAACCCACGATTGTCGGTGTACTAAAGTATGGGTCTTTTTAGTACCCCTTACTTGTGCATGGGCAGTTGTAGCCGTACCGCGGCAAGCCTTGCCGGGGGATAGCTAGGAGTAATCACAAGACTAAGATGCCAAGAAGGCGTTCAAGTCAACGATCAGACAGAAGACCAAAGGGTTGCGGAGGCCCGACAAGACCCTTGCCGGCAAGGCCTCGCACCCGGCAAGGCCTCGCACCCGGCAAGACCCGGTCCCGGCAAGCCCCGGGTCCGGCAAGGATTCAGCCCCGGCAAGGCTCTGCACAGTGCAGCGCTATCGCTCCAGTGCAACGGCCAGCCTTGTCGTTTAGGGCTTGTCCTCATGGTGACGTGGCGTAATGCTGGCCACGAGATGCTTAAGCGGTGCTGATGGGATGGCTGCTTTTCCCATCCCCCGTAAAGCTTTTCCAAGCCCAAGACGCTAAGGGACACCTTGACGGACACCTCACGGTGCATTTAATGAGTTTGTCCTAGGACGTCAGGGTTAGGTATGATAACACTGTGATAACGCTGTAGCTACTTTCCACCTCATGCCTTATCTCGTACGCCACTGTGGTAGCCCCTTTGACTAATATAAAAGGAGGCCCGAGGCGTACAGAGAGGAGAAGAGCACTTCTGAGATTGGACCCGTTCTGCATGCGTAGCTGCTACTGTAGCTCCCGGAACTTGGCCAAGAACATCCATTGTAATACAATCAAAGCAGGAATAGGGTTTTACGCATCCATGCGGCCCAAACCTGGGTAAAATCCCCCGTGTGCTGTTCGTTAGATCTGCTCTTTGTGCAACCCTCTCCCCATGCCGAACCGTAAAGGGATCTCCTTGATCCCATTGGTGTCCGTTTCCCACGACATCTTTGGCGCGCCAGGTAGGGGGTGATCGAGGTTGTGCGAACCTGATCTAGAGATCAGCGCGTCAGATCTTTGATCATCTTCACCACCATGGCTCCCAAGAAGAAGGGTTTCACGGCGGTTGGTCCATCTGCATCCGTCGTGCCTGATGCTGCGCGCACAGGCGACGGGGTAGACGCGGGTGGAGGAGGTGTAGGCTCCGAGCTTCCACGGCGTTCCGGCGATCCGAGCCGGACGAGCAACAGGTCCAAGAATGGAGCTGCGCAACCCGCGGGTGGTGCAGCGACTTCCAAGGATGGAGCGGCGCCTTCTAGGATGACCACGCTGGCGCATGCACCGCGACCTTCTCAGGACGCGCATGACGTGCAGCACCGTGACGTCGGTAGATCCAAGCATCCCCATGGGAAAACCCCTGCGCATCACTCTCAAGATGCGCGGGGCCAAGATCCGCGCCAGCGCGCTGGTGGAAGCCGCGCACGGGTGCAGAGTCGTGATGATGCTCCTTCTAACCCTGTTAGGAGTTTGAGCACCTCACGTTCTTCGCACCTGTCGCCGCCGCCTACGCCAGCGGAGGCGTTGGCGCGAGCTCAGCTGCTCCTAGACTTCCCTCCTGCCACGGAGAAGCTAGACGAGTGGCGAGCCACTATCCAGAGCCTCCTCGGCCTGGCTGACAACGGCAGACCGCAGCAGGGTGAACCCTCACGGCTGCAGTCGTCTAGGCTGGTGCGTGGCGATGGAGAAAGGACCGGAGCTGGAATGACTACGTTGCGTTCCCCTCCGCTGCATCAAGAGCGGTCGTTAACTCGATGGACCAGTGCCCGTGAGGATGATTCCACGGCGTCATCTGATCCGCGGGTTCACCGCGACCAACGTCACGTTCTTCGGGAACAGAAGAAGGAGGACGCTCGAACCACCATCGAGCGCTGAAGGGAAGCGCGTCGCCAGTCCGACAAGCGCGTTGGGACCGCTGTTGACGAGCCCGCGCCAGGGTACCCTGGCTGCCTACCTTACGAGGTAGGTTGCCCAGCGTTTACTCGTGAGCTGCGGCAAGTCCAGTGGCCCAGCTCCCGCTCCTTCAGGCTGGAAGTACCGGAGAAGTATGACGGCAAGACCCATCCGTCCGAGTTCTTGAGCATCTACACCATCGCGGTGCGGGCTGCCGGGGCTCGTGACGATAAGGTGCTGGCCAACTACTTTCCGTTGGTGCTGAAGCCCAACGTTAGATCGTGGTTGATGCACCTGCCCGAGAATTCCATTTCTTCTTGGGCCGACCTGTGCCACCAGTTTGTTGGCGCCTTCACCGGCGGCCATCAAGCTCCTGGCCAGGAGAGTGATCTGCATATCATCCCCCAGAAAGAGGGCGAAAGTTTGCGCAAGTATATCCAAAGGTTCAGCCGCGTCCAGCACAACATTCCTGACGTTCATCCCGCCGCCGTCATCAGCGCCTTTCATCAGAATGTGCGCAATCGTAAAATGCGGGAGGAGCTGGCGATGAACAAAGTCAGAGACGTCGCCGAGCTCTATGCTTTGGCCAACAAGTGTGCACGGGCAGAGGAAGGAAGAAGACTCCCCGGCGAGAACGCTGGCGCCGGAGTCGACTCCGAGAGCGAAGACGCTCCTGCCCCGGCAAAGAAGGGAAAGCGGAAGAACAGGAAGCGCAAAGGCAAGGCCGTGCTTGCCGTTGAAGGTTCTGGCAACACCGGCACCGCCAAGAAGTCCAAGACCGACGACCCCAGCAAGGAGGTTGCCGGGTGTGCGGCGTGTCAGGCCTTGACGGCTGCCGACAAGCCAGAAGGATCCGGCAAGCAGTACTGCAAGATCCACCGTACCAAGGGCCATGATCTCGAAGACTGCCGGCAAGTGGAGGAGCTTGTCGAGAAGCAGCGCGCCGAGTACGAAAGGCGTGACAAGGAGAGAGCCCAAGATGGTGCCGGAGGGTCTGGCAGGAAACGCGGTCGAGGAGGTCGCCGCGGCAAGCCCAGGCAGTAGCAAGAGAAGCCTGCCCGGGGTCGTGACAAGAAGGAAGGGGATGGAGATGAAGAGGAAGATGATGGCGAGTCTAGTGAGCAAGAGTTCCAGAAGGCAACGAAGGTTATGTGTGTCGATGGAGGCGCTTCGTTGCATTTCCCTCACCGCCAACTCAAGCGGTGGGCACGTGAGATTAATGCGGCAGAACCCTCTATTGGTGCACAGAAGCCACTGAAGTGGTCCCACACACCCATCATTTTTTATGCCGAGGACCACCCAGACCGCACAACCGCGGTCGGGTGCCTGCCGCTGTTGGTCTCACCAATAGTTCGCAACCTCAAGGTAACAAAAATGTTGGTTGACGGTGGGGCCGGCCTGAACTTGATCTCGCCGGACGTCATCAAGAGGCTGCAGATTCCTGACGAGGACCTTGAGGAGACAGGCTCTTTCCAAGGGGTCAATCCGGGAAGGAACCAGCCGAAAGGCAAGATCACGCTGCCGGTAACATTCGGCAGCGAGCTGAACTTTAGGACGGAGAAGGTCGTTTTCGATGTCGCCAAGATTCCGTTACCTTATAATGGAATCCTTGGCCGCCCAGCGCTGGCTAAGTTCATGGAGGCCTCGCACTACGCCTACAACGTCTTGAAGATGCCCGGCCCAATGAGCGTCATCACTGTCCACTCTAACAAGAAAGACGCGCTCATTTGCACCGACAAGCTTTACCGGGAAGCAGTTGCAGCGTCCGCAGCCAAAGCGCATGCTCCTGCCGCTCAAGATCCCGGCAAGAATAAGAAGCCCGGCAAGACCTCTGGTACAAACTCCGGCAAGCGCGCCTCTCCGGAGTGCTGCGCTACCATCGAGGATGCACCAGAGAGCTCTGCCGGCCAGACCAAGAAACCCAAGACTGCTCCACCTGAGACCAAGAAGGTGCCCGCCAAGGAGGACGGGACGGGAGGAACTTTCACCATAAGTTCCACCCTCAATGACAAATAGGAAAGCGCGCTCATTGCTTTCCTGCGGGCGAATGTCGATGTGTTTGCATGGCAACCATCTGACATCCCCGGTGTTCCCAGGGAAGTAATTGAGCACCACCTAGCTGTCTGTCCCCATGCGCGCCCCGTCAAGCAGAAGGTGCGGAAGCAAGCTTTGGAGCGGCAAGAATTCATTGCCGAAGAGATTAAGAAGCTTGAGGCGGCAGGCCTGGTTAGAGGAGTCCTCCATCCTACATGGTTGGCCAATCCAGTTGTTGTGCGCAAGGCGAACGGTAAATGGAGGCTATGTATTGACTTTACAGATATCAACAAAGCCTGTCCGAAAGATCCCTTTCCCTTGCCGCGCATCGACCAGATTGTGGATTCCACTGCCGGCTGCGATTTGCTGTCATTTCTTGACGCATACTCAGGCTACCACCAGATCTTTATGGCGAGAGAAGATGAAGAGAAGACCGCGTTTATCACCCCATGTGGCACATACTGCTTCTTGCGTATGCCTTTCGGGTTGAAAAGTGCTGGGTCGACCTTCGCGAGAGCCGTCCAGATTGGTTTCGAGACCCAGCTCCATAGAAATATGGAAGCTTACATGGATGATATAGTGGTCAAAACCAAGGACAAGGCAACGCTCATTCAAGATCTGGAGGAGACTTTTGCAAACCTGCGCAGGATCAACCTGAAGCTCAGTCCCGAGAAGTGCGTGTTTGGCGTTCCATCCGGCAAGCTTCTCGGGTTCTTTGTATCTCAGCGTGGAATTGAAGCCAATCCCGACAAGATCAAGGCAATTGAGCAGATTGAAGCGCCGAGACGAGTTAAGGATGTGTGCCGACTTGCCGGCTGCGTTGCTGCTCTGAGCAGGTTCATCAGTCCGCTGAGCGCGCCCTGCCATTTTTCAAAATTTTGAAGAAGGCAGGTCCAATGAAATGGACTCCAGAAGCGGAGGCAGCGCTGCAGGATTTGAAGAAGTACCTCTCCTCTCCGCCAATACTAGTCGCACCTAGGCCACAAGAGCCGTTGCTGCTATATCTAGCGGCAACGAATCAAGTGGTTAGTGCTGCGCTGGTGGCAGAGAGAGAAGCGGAGAAGGATGCAGCGGCAACGGCAGGTCCGCCAAGAGACTTGCAGGGGCCAGCCCCGGCAGGATCTGGTGCCAACGAGGAAAGATCCGCGCAGTCAAGTCAAGCAGTGCAGAAGAAGAAGATGGTGCAGCGCCCAGTCTATTTCATCAGTTCCCTGTTGTAGGGGGCTAGGTCGAGATATTCTGGCGTGCAAAAGCTGCTCTTCGGCCTCCTTATGGCCTCGAGGAAGCTGCGCCATTATTTCCAAGCACATGAGATTACCGTCGTCACTCGCTTTCCACTGCAACGGATTCTCCGGAACCCAGAAGCAACCGGCAGGATTGTCGAGTGGGCGTTGGAGCTGTCATGCTTTGGTCTCAAGTTTGAAAGTTCTTCAACTATCCAGAGCAGAGCCTTGGCAGAGTTCATTGCAGAATGGACCCCAACGCCAGACGACGAAGTTCAAGAATCAGCGATTCCCGGCAAGGAAACAGATCGCGAATGGATTATGTACTTTGATGGGGCTTTTTCGCTGCAAGGCGCCGGTGCCGGCGTGCTGCTTGTCGCACCCACTAGAGAGCACCTCAAGTACGTCATCCAGATGCATTTTCCCCAGGAGAGATCGACCAACAACACGACAGAGTATGAAGGACTGCTTGCCGGTCTCAGGATCGCGGCAGACCTTGGGATCAAGAAGCTCATCGTCAGAGGTGACTCCCAGCTCGTCGTAAGGCAGGTCAACAAAGATTATCAGAGCCCGTTAATGGAAGCTTACGTCGATGAAGTGAGGAAGCTGGAGGAGTGCTTTGACGGTCTTCAGACAGAGCATGTTCCTCGGTCAGAGAACAACATTGCCGACGACCTGTCGAAGCGTGCCGCACTCAAGCTACCTGTGGAACCAGGGACTTTTGTGCCCCGCTTGACTCAACCATCCGTGTCGCCATCGACAAGGCCTAATAAGAGAAGAAATTTAAGTACCGGCGAGTACTTCCCGGCAGGGCTTCCCGAAGCCCCCGGCAAGAATCTTGCCGGGAATGACACGGTTGCCGGTGAGCAGCGGCTTCGCGCAGAACCTCAGGTTCTTGCCGCTGAAGCAAGCGCCCCTGCTGCCGAAGAAATACCAATTGCCGGTGAGCAGCTGCTCCGCCAAGAACCTCAGGTTCTTGCCGTAGAAGCAAATACTCCCGCAACTGAAGAGTCGCCTTTAGTCGTTGTCGTCGAGCCACAAGCTCCGGCATGGGCACAGCAAATAGTCCGTTTCCTTCAGACAGGAGAACTCCCCGAAGAGCAGGAAGAAGCTGAAAAAGTAGCCCGTCAGTCAAGTATGTACCAGTTCGTCGATGACGTTCTGTACAGAAAGAGACCGAACGGGGTGAAATTGAAGTGTATTCCTCGGGAGGATGGACTAGAGTTGTTGGCAGAGATTCATGGGGGCATATGTGGATCCCACATAGGCTCGAGAGCCCTTGTCGGCAAGGCATTCCGGCAAGGATTCTTCTGGCCTACTGCCCTCCAGGATGCAACGGCACTAGTAACCAAGTGTGAAGCGTGCCAGTTTCATTCGAAGCAACTTCATCAGCCAGCTCAAGCTCTCCAGACGATCCCTCTCTCCTGGCCCTTCTCGGTCTGGGGGCTCGACATACTGGGTCCCTTCCCCCGCGCTGCCGGGGGCTTCGAGTACTTGTAGGTTGCCATCGACAAGTTCATGAAGTGGCCAGAAGTGGAAGCAGTGAGGAAAGTGACAGCACAGTCAGCAGTCAAGTTCTTCAAGGGGATTGTGTGCCGTTTTGGTGTGCCGAACAGTGTCATCACCGACAACGGTACGCAGTTCACAGGTCGCACCTTCATGCAGTACGTCCAAGACCTTGGCGGCAAGATCTGTTTTGCCTCTGTTGCTCACCCGAGAAGCAATGGCCAAGCGGAAAGGGCGAATGCTGAAGTGCTGCGTGGTCTCCGGACCAGAACTTTCGACAAGCTGCACAAGCATGGAATACGCTGGATTGATGAGCTGCCGGCGGTTCTTTGGTCGATCAGGACGACGCCGAATCGAGCCACCGGCCAGACACCCTTCGCTCTGGTCTACGGAGCGGAACTCATATACGGGTCACCTCGAGTGCTCGCTTATGATGAGCTCGAGCAAGAACAGCTGCGGCAAGATGACGCGCTGCTCCTTGAGGAGAACCGTCTTCGGGCTGCTGTGCGAGCCGCTCGCTACCAGCAAGCTTTGCGCCGCTACCATAGCCGCAAGGTTCATGCCCGGAGTCTTGAGGAAGGCGACCTTGTTCTTCGGCGCGTTCAGTCGGCCAAGAATTCCAACCAGTTGACGCCGAAGTGGGAAGGCCCTTACCGGGTAGTGCGAGTCACCAGGCCTGGCGTTGTCCGCCTGGAGACCGAAGAGGGCTTGCCAGAGAGCAACTCCTGGAACATCGAGCACCTTCGCAAGTTCTACCCGTAAGGCGCAATTGTTCGGGTTTCTTGCTATGATAGCAATACGGCCAGCAGGCTGCTGACGACCCGAATCCAGCGCTCGCGGCAGCGTAACGCTCCGGCAAGATCCCGGCAACGCCATTTTGTACAAGTGTTGCCGGTGGCATGTAATCCTTTGTACAAAGCAGGCACATCCTTTGTGCATATTTAATAAGATCTGTGTGCTTTACGTTTCTTGTTGATTCCATGTCATTTTATATGCATGTGTTAACTGAGATGTGTATTGCACTAGATCCCGGTAAGAGCTAACAAACCGTCAAGGTTCCATACTTTTATTTTCTCTTCTTTCTTTTTCTCAAGAGACAGAAGATTCCCTCGCGCGCAAGTTTGCCGGGGGGGGGGGGGGGGAAGGAGAATCGTGGTATGGATACCAGACGACGTCCAAGGTTGGCGCCTTGCCGGAAGAAGAAAAATAGCGACGAAAAGCAGAGCTAAGTTGCTGGACCCCTTAAGCAGATTTTGATTTTTGTAAGGCTGGATTCCCTTGAACGATTTCGGCTTTGTATGGAAAACCTGCACGCGATGGAATCTTGTCGTGATCGGCTGCGTCCTTACTCTGTTTCGAGTCCGCTCAACAGACTAGGTGGCTGCGCTGAAAGCATCAAGATTTCTTGCCGTGAGCAGCACCGCCCGCAAGCTGCTGACAACCCGAATCCAGCGCTCGCGACGGGGTTATGCTCCGGCAAGTTCCCAGCAAAGCGTAGGGTATACGCCATACAGAAAGAAATTGAACAAAGGGAATAGCATGCTTTAATTCAAATAGAGCAAGTTATATTACATCCAGTGTTTGCCGCGTTTTTGACATAAAAGCAATTTTGTCTTTTACATGTGACGCCGGCGGCAAGATGGAGAAGAGATAGGAGGCTACAGCTAATCCCGGCGGTCGCCCTCGACCCTCTTCACCTGGCTCACCCGATCGACGATGGGCGCGACAAGCTCTTCGAGAGCCTTGACGTCCGTGTCCTTCGGCAAGCTTTTCGATGCTTTGGAGA
Source organism: Elymus sibiricus (assembly GCA_039707655.1). Taxonomy (NCBI): domain Eukaryota; kingdom Viridiplantae; phylum Streptophyta; class Magnoliopsida; order Poales; family Poaceae; genus Elymus; species Elymus sibiricus. The sequence continues at coordinate 195,138,899 of CM077666.1, read as the reverse complement.
GGTCGATGCCAGGGTTCCTGTACGCCACCTTCATCAACACCTTCCGGAGGACGAGCTGGCAGAGTTTCCGGGATTCGTCGGCCAGCTTGCTTGTTTGGTTCACCTGGAGTAGCTTGAGGGAGTCGACGAGCTTCTCGAAGAACATGGTTAGCCTGGCGCTTGAGGATACGTTGTCATCGGCAGAGTATCCGAAGCCCGGGAAGCCCATGGCCTCCAGCTCCGCGCCAAGCTTCTTGGCGACGTCCGCCAGCCTGGCAGTCCAGAGCTTCACGCTAGAGGTGTACTCGTTGTGTGTGTCGGCGGCGTTCTGGAGCAGCTCCTGTTCGTCGTGGAGGTCTTTAATAAGAGTGTTCTCGCGAACTCGGGCAGCCTCAAGAGACTCCTCCAGCGTGGATAGCTTCAGCTTCAGATCTTCAATGGAGTTCTTGACGGAGGAAAGCTGCTGGACTTTCTCGGATACGGCAACCTGCGTCTCCATCAGGTTGTGGAGAGCCTTGTCTCTCTCGACCTCGAGTGTTGAGACCTTCTTGCCGTGGTCCTCGAGAGCGGCCTCCAGCTGCTTCGTCTTCTCCTCCAGCAAGTTCTTGGCGGCCTCTGCAGCTCCGGCAGCGTCGAGGGCCTCTTTGAGCTTGCCGGCGTGGTCTTCAGTTAGAGCTCTGAGCGTCTTCAAGTGTTTCTGCTCAAGCTCCTGGACCCGCCGCGCGACAAGACTTTCGAGCTCTTCATCCTTGTTGCGAAGCTTGGTGGCAAGTGCCGCCTCGCGCGCGGCAAGGTCCTCTTCTTGGGCGTCAAGGCCAATGCGGCGCTGCGTCAAGAGGGCTCCTGCCGTGGCGGCTTGCTGGGCGGCCTCCTCCTGCGCTTTCTCGATGTCTGATTGCTTCAGCAGGAGGGCGTTCCGCTCTTCCGCCAGCTGCTCCCGATAAACATTCAGCTCTTGGAGGGCCTCGCCGTACCAAGCCTGTGTCTCCGTGACGCGTTGTTGGAAGTCTCCTTCCGCTGCCTCGACGAGCGCTGCCCGGGAGTCCAGTTTCTCCTTCCGGGCGCGGTAGAGCATTTGGAGCTTCCGGTAGTTGTCATTCATGGCTTGGAGTAGCTGCTCCTCCTTGAGCTCGCTGGCGGCGGCGACGATGATTTCCCCATCAAGATGTTCTCCTTCAACCAGCTCTTCGATGATTGCCGACCCCGGCATGCTCACAACGTTTTTGCCGGCCTTATGTATTGGCTTGAGGAAGGGGCTTTGGAAGACGAGGGTTGGTCTTCGGCAGTTGAGGGCCCCGCGGCAGTAGAAGCGCCTGGCGCTCCTGCAGCGGAAGCGCCGTCAGTATGGCCACGGGTCTCCTCGCCGGCTCCCTCGGCGGGCGTCTTGGTGGCCTTCTCTTGTGCGGCCTTGGCGGCCTCAGCGGCAGCGGCCTTGGCGGCCTTGACAGCAGCAGCCTCGGCGGCAGCAGCTTTGGCGGCCTCGGCGGCGGCATGCTTGGCGGCCTCCTCAGCGGTAACCTTGTCGGCTTCAGTGGCGGCATCCTTGGCAGTCTCTTCAATGACAACGTCAGTGTCCATGAGCTCTGTCAGAAGAAGATCGAAAGCCAAGGAGTTGATTAAGATGAAGCTGGGAAGGAAGTTCAAGAAGACAAAAAGAAGAAAAACCAAAGCGGCAAGTTCTTTGGGGCAAGTAACTTTACCTGCGTCACGGAAGGGGTTGCCGGAGCCTGCACTCGCCGGCCCCTCCCCTTCGTCGCGGTAGGGCTCGCTCGAAGATTCCTCCCTGGGCGGTGTGGTCGATGGAGGCGGCACGGCAGAGGAAGCTCCCGCTATTGCCTCTTGTTGTTGCTCCACTCCTGCATGCCCGGAGATGTCAGCTGAGAAGATGCACACCCCGGCATGTGCCAGTGGGTAGTGAGTAGAAGACTCACGCTGGGGGCTGCGCCGGGGGCTTCGTCGAGGGCTGCATCGAGGGTTGCGTTCTGGGCTTGACTCCGAGCTGACGAGAACCATTTCCGGCATGCCCGAGGTGCTTGCCGGCGGCTCGACGCTTGTTGAGGTGTTGGCCCTCTTCGCCATCCTCTGCGCCAAGGTCTCCATTTCCCTGTGGAGACGGGAACAGAGCAAGTTAATCAAGCAAAACTAGAAAGATAAGAATCAAAGCTGTGGCGGGACTTTTACTCTTCTTCTTCTTCCTCGGAGCTGATGGCGGAGAGGTCAAAGCCGACCCCCGCCGCGGTACCTGACGGAGGAGGAGGAGTTGTCCTGGGCCGCTTGGCAGCGGCAGGTTGCGGTGTGGCCTCGCCGGCCGCCCCTTTGCCGGAAGCCTCGCTACTTGAGGAAGGTTGGCGGGCTGGAGCACCAGTGGTGTTCTTCCGGAGGACGCGCCTCTTCCTGTGTTGAAGAGCTGGGGGCTCTTCCTCCTCCTCTTCTTCCTCTTTGGCGGGGCCTCGGGCAGAAGAGCTCCCGGCAACGGCTCCGCTCGGCTCCCCGGCAGCCTTGTCTCGTCCGGCAAGATCTTCCCGCAATGGGTCCTCGCCTTCGCTGGACTCAGCGTTGCCGGCTTCTTCGACAAGGTTCGCCTCTTCCGCCCTGCTGGCGATGTAGGCGAGCTCCTCCTCCGTGGTGGCGCAGACAAGGTTCTCCTCGCGGATGGCCTTCTCCGTCAAGTTGTCGAAGAACGCCAGCGCCTGCTCCGTGGACGGTTCGATCCACCTCTCGTCGATGCTATGGACATTGAACACCGGCATCATGGCGATGATGGAGGTCAGCGACGAGTTGTTGCACAGTGGGACGACGCCTGCCGGCAACTCTCCCACTGCGCCGGATTTGAACAGCTGTTGGCAGAGAGCTGCATGCCCCATGGCTGTCAGATCATTATCCAGCCCAGGCCGCACCCTCATGACGTCGGCAGCGTTCGTGTACTCCCAGGCAGGGCGCCCCTTGTTCTGCAGTGGGGCGATGCGCCGGTGAAGGAAATCTGAAGCAATCATCTCCACCTTCAACCCGGCAGCCCTGAGGCGCTGTATCCTAGTGATGGCAATGGTGAGCTTGCTGTCGTCAGGGTCCGCGGCGCTCCAATCCTTGCCGCGGACCACCTTTTGCTTCCGCACCTCGCAGAACGGTTGGGGCTCCTTTTCCCAGACCCAGCACTACTTGCCGCGCCACTCATCCCATCTCTCGCGGTAGAGCCCCTCTGGGTACGTCTCCTTGGTTGCCATCCTCGGAATCCAAGTAATGCTGCCGGAGAGGGCGTCGCCCTTTTGGATGCGAGGGTAGAAGTAGTGCCGGAAAAGTGCAGTGCTCGGGATGACCCCGACAAAATTCTCGCAAAGGTGCGCGAAGACGGACATGCAAGTCACGGCATTCGGCGTGAAATCTAGCAGCTAGAAGCCGTAGGTAAGCATGATATCTACGAAGAAATCCGAGTACGGAGGACAGAGGCCGCACCAGAAGTAATCAGCAAAGAAGGGATAATCTCCTGGCTCTGCCCTACGAGAAGCTACACTCACTCTGGTGGCTGGATGCGCCGTGGTCTCCTTTGCCCATGCGAACTGGTACCTCTTCTTTAAGGTCTCCGCATCAAGCATCGAGGGGAAGACAGCGCGTTCCTTCCGCATCTTCGCCAACTTGCTCTCCGCGGCGGCCGCTTCCGCCGCCTTGCCCTTGCTCGGCTTGGGCGGCATGATGGCTATGGAAGTGGGCGCTGAAGGCGTAGAGAGCACGGTGGAGGCGGGTGGAGGGAGAAAAGCTCTGCTTTGGGCGCGAGGAAGAAGACGATGGCGACGGCTCTGAGATTAAGATTGGAAAGGCGGAGGGGGTAAATGAGCAGTGCCCTCTGCGATTCCCTTTTTTATGGGGAAGGCGCGAGGCAGGCTCTTTAACGCCCGCTTTTGCAGTGGAATTTCCGCCCACGTCTCCCACTTCGCGCGATTAATGCGCGTAGTGGAGGGGTGTGGTAAAAGAGATAATGATTGCGAGCAGTTATTCCCTGCCATGCGTGCCCGTGCACTGTTTTGGGCCTAGCCCAACAGGCCTGGCACCCGTGTATGGCCTAGGCCCGGGGGCTCCTGTCGGTGTACTAAAGTATGGGTCTTTTTAGTACCCCTTACTTGTGCACGGGCAGTCGTAGCCGTACCGCGGCAAGCCTTGCCGGGGGATAGCTAGGAGTAATCACAAGACTAAGATGCCAAGAAGGCGTTCAAGTCAACGATCAGACAGAAGACCAAAGGGTTGCGGAGGCCCGGCAAGACCCTTGACGGCAAGGCCTCGCACCCGGCAAGACCCGGTCCCGGCAAGCCCCGGGTCCGGCAAGGATTTAGCCCCGGCAAGGCTCTGCACAGTGCAGCGCTATCGCTCCAGTGCAGCGGCCAGCCTTGTCGTTTAGGGCTTGTCCTCATGGTGACGTGGCGTAATGCTGGCCACGAGATGCTTAAGCGGTGCTGATGGGATGGCTGCTTTTCCCATCCCCCGTAAAGCTTTTCCAAGCCCAAGACGCTAAGGGACACCTTGACGGACACCTCACGGTGCATTTAATGAGTTTGTCCTAGGACGTCAGGGTTAGGTATGATAACACTGTGATAACGCTGTAGCTACTTTCCTCCTCATGCCTTATCTCGTACGCCACTATGGTAGCCCCTTTGACTAATATAAAAGGAGGCCCGAGGCGTACAGAGAGGAGAAGAGCACTTCTGAGATTGGACCCGTTCTGCATGCGTAGCTGCTACTGTAGCTCCCGGAACTTGGCCAAGAACATCCATTGTAATACAATCAAAGCAGGAATAGGGTTTTACGCATCCATGCGGCCCAAACCTGGGTAAAATCCCCCGTGTGCTGTTCGTTAGATCTGCTCTTTGTGCAACCCTCTCCCCATGACGAACCGTAAAGGGATCTCCTTGATCCCATTGGTGTCCGTTTCCCACGACAACGATCAACTAGCTGTGCCACAGAGGCAACATCAGGAGTGAGATAAGAGGTATCACCCTCGTCATTCGAGGATAACTCTGTAGAGTCGAACAACTTAGTGGGTGTGGGGTGCTGTGCTGGTCTCAGCCCGTTGATCACACGGATCGAGGCATTAGTAACTAAGCGGGGCAACTAGAGCAAGGAAGAGGGGGGGCACCGATGGATTATCAACCCAAACTATACTAAGTATCTCGGATAACAGGCAGGTATCAATAACAATTACAAAAATAGGCTATGAAGCAGAATAGGATAAACACAGAACAGTAGCAATTTCTAATGCAAGCAGGAGGGAGAAAGAATAGGTGATGTAGGCATGCTCAAGGGGGTTTTCTTGCCTGGAAGCTCTGCTGAAAAGGACGGGTCGTCGAGGACGTAGTCGATCACAGGGGCAGCGTTGGTCTCGGGGTCTACCAAAGAGAAGAGGGGGAAGAACCAATAAATACAAGCAACAAATGCAATCACAGATGTATGGCATGACAATACGCAGTGTTAGGGGTGATCTATCGCAGTACTACGCGATACAGATGAAGAGGGAAAACATGCGGGAATGTTTTCCCGAAGTCTGGCGTTTTTCGGTCAGATGAAACGGAGGGGACGGTTCCATGTTCGCTATGATAGAGGCACGCGACAGATGAACGGAGTACATATTCGGAATCGTCATATTTTTCTGATCGTTTTTCATATATAAATTATTTTAATCCGAGTTACGGTTTAATTTATATGATTTTTCAAAGTTTTAATGATTTTCTAGAATTATTTAAATTATTTAAATCAACATTATCCGAAAGAGTGCAGGCTGACGTCAGCGTGACGTCACTGTGACGTCAGCAGTCAACTTTGACTGGTCAAAGTCAACCTGACATGTGGGTCCCGCCTGTCAGCGTCTAATTAGGTTAATTAGGTTTTAATTAGTCTAACTACAGATTAATTAGGTTAAATAATAATTAGTTTAATTAAACAGAATTAATTAAGTTAATTAATTAATTAGTTAATTAATTAATTAATTTAATTCTTTAATTCTTTTATTTATTTATTTTCTTTTTCTTTTTTTCTTTTCGTTTTTCTTTTAAAACAAGGGCGTGGGCCCTTATGGTCAGTGGCAGAGGCCACGGCTGGGCGCCTGGCCACGCGCGCGGTAGAGATGCGGCCCGCGGCGGCGAGCTGCGCACGAGCGGATCCGGCGAGGCCAGGGCAGACGTGGGGACGAGCGGGGCGGGACGGACGGCGGCGGCAGCAGGCGGAGCGGCCAGAGGCAGGCGAGCGCGGGCGCGGGCGAACGGCGGCAGCAGCGGCAGCGAGGCGCGGGAGCAGCGCGCGGGCGTGGCTGTGTGCGCGCGCGCCTGGGCGCGCGGGAGCACGGCGACGCGGGAGGAGGAGGTCAGGGCAGGCATGGTGCGGGCGGCGGCGGACGGCGCAGGCGTGACCGCGGGGAGAGAGGAGAGGAGGGGGACGCGGCTCACCCCTGATGCAGGTGAACGGGGCGGTGAGGCGCGATGAAGCGGCTCGGGGAGGAGACGGCGACGAGCGCCGCCCACGTCGCCCGCTGGCCTATTTAGGCCTCGCTCGCCAGCCACCCGAACCCTAACCCCCATTTCCCCCTCCCCCGATCCCCTTCTCCCCGATGCCGCCGTCGCCCCCCGTCGCCCATCGCCCATTCGTCGCCATCGCCTCCCCGCCACGTCGCCGGCGCTCGTCCCCGTCTCCTCCCCGAGCCGCTTCATCGCGCCTCACCGCCCCGTTCACCTGCATCGGGGGTGAGCCGCGTCCCCCTCCTCTCCTCTCTCCCCGCGGTCGCGCCCGCGCCGTCCGCCGCCGCCCGCACCGCGCCTGCCCTGACCTCCTCCTCCCGCGTCGCCGTGCACCCGCACGCCCACGCGCGCACGCTGCTCCCGCGCCTCGCTGCCGCTGCTGCCACCGTTCGCCTGCCTCTGGTCGCTCCGCCTGCTGCCGCCGCCGTCCGTCCCTCCCCACTCGTCCCCGCGTCTGCCCTGGCCTCGCGCGGATCCGCTCGTGCGCAGCTCGCCGCCGCTGGCCGCTTCTCTACCGCGCGCGCGGCCAGGCGCCCAGCCGTGGCCTCTGCCACTGACCACACGGGCCCACGCCCCTGTTTTAAAAGAAAAAAGAAAAGAAAAAAGAAAAAGAGAATAAATAAATAAATAAAAGAATTAAAGAATTAAATTAAATAAATAATTAATAATTAATTAATTAATTAATTAATTAATTAACTAATTAATTAATTAACTTAATTAATTCTATTTAATTAAACTAATTATTAATTAACCGAATTAATCTGTAATTAGACTAATTAAACCCTAATTAACCTAATTAGACGCTGACACGCGGGACCCACATGTCAGGTTGACTTTGACCAGTCAAAGTTGACTGCTGACATCACAGTGACGTCATGCTGACGTCAGCCTGCACTGTTTTGGATAATGTTGATTTAAATAATTCCAGAAAATCATTAAAACTTTGAAAAATCATATAAATTAAACCGTAACTCGGATTAAAATAATTTATATATGAAAAACGATCAGAAAAATATGACGATTCCGAATATGCACTCCGTTCATCTGTCGCGTGCCTCTATCATAGCGAACATGGAACCGTCCCCTCCGTTTCATCTGACCGAAAAACGCCAGACTTCGGGAAAACATTCCCGCATGTTTTCCCTCTTCATCTGTATCGCGTAGTACTGGGATAGATCACCCCTAACACTGAGTATTGTCATGCCATACATCTGTGATTGCATTTGTTGCTTGTATTTATTGTTTCTTCCCCCTCTTCTCTCCGGTAGACCCCGACACCGACGCTGCCCCTATGATCGACTACGTCCTCGACGACCCGTCCTTTTCAGCAGAGCTTCCAGGCAAGCAGACCCCCTCGAGCATGCCTATATCACCTATTCTTTCTCCCTCCTGCTTGCATTAGAAATTGCTACTATTCTGTTTTATCCTATTCTGCTGCATAGCCTATTTTTGTAAATGTTATTGATACCTGCCTGTTATCCGAGATACTTAGTATAGTTTGGGTTGATAATCCATCGGTGCCCCCCCCTCTTCCTTGCTCTAGTTGCCCCGCTTAGTTACTAATGCCTCGATCCGTGTGATCGACGGGCTGAGACCAGCACAGCACCCCACACCCACTAAGTTGTTCGACTCTACAGAGTTATCCTCGAGTGACGAGGGTGATACCTCTTATCTCACTCCTGATGTTGCCTCTGTGGCACAGCTAGTTGATCGTGGGTTACGAGGGTGATTCCTCTTCCACCACCTCCAATGAAGCTCCTGTCGTGCAACCCCTCAAGTGTGAATCCATCGAGGGTGATTCCTCCGGGTTCACCTTGATGAGCGTCGAGTGGGAATCCATCGAGGGTGATTCCTCGGATTACCCTCTTGATGTTACGGACACCCGGTTACTTTACCTGTTGCCCTTTTTGTTACTGTTGATGTGGGACTAAAGGGACAGGCGGTACCACCCCGGTAGAGGTGGAACTGAGTTCCCGACAGTCTCCTAGGAAGACGGGTTGACCTGGGAGGCACCCGCGAGATATTTACGAGGCGAGGCCGGGCAGGCAGAGACCGCCCTAGAGAGGGATGGGCCTGGCCCTTGTTGCACTTCCTCGAGACGGGACGACAGGAGTATTGATCGTCACCGCGAGCTCCTAATAATGCGATAACGGATTTGGGTATTGATCTGAGTTGGCCACTGGCCTATACGCACTACCACCACGTGGGATAATGGTTTAATGGGGCCCTCTACGCCGTATGTATCAGCCGAAAGCTCTGTCAGACGTCCAGTTCAGCATTGCGGTGCGTTCGGTCAGGTGCCATCTAGGATAGAGGTGGTGCTTACTCCCGTTCACCCACGCAACGACCCAGAGTGCACAGGGCGATGGCCCAAGACCCCTGAGTGCTTAGGATGTAGACCGGCGGGGACCTCTCTGCTGAGCTCTAGGTGGGGCTGCGGTGTGTCGATCAGCCGAGGCCGGGCATGACCCGATAAAAGTGTGTCCGGCCGGAGTTAATCGAGCGTGTTGGGTAACAGTAGTGCACCCCTGCAGGGAAGTTATCTATTCGAATAGCCGTGTCCACGGTAACAGGACGCTCAGTGTTGTATCCCGATCTATTACTACTTGAACTGGATACATGTTAATTAACTGTAAGCTCCGGGATCGCTTTCTCGCAGGGAGTCGAAGAAGGATCTTTGGGCTTTGCTTCCACATGCTTGTTAATTATAATATGCTAATCTACACTCTTCTTATGCTGCAAGACCGCTGAAGATGCTAGTCTTCGATAGGCTAGGCTCTTCCCCCTTATTCTGGCATTTCTGCAGTATAGTCCACAGATACAGCCCCTTCCTTTGATACCAATGCATAATTAGTATAGTTCTGATGTCAGTCTTGCGAGTACTTTGGATGAGTACTCACGGTTGCTTTGCTACTCTTTTTCCCCATACCCGATTGCTGCGACCAGATGATGGATCCCAGGAGTCAGTTGCTACCGCCGACGACTACTACTGCACCTCTGGAGGATCCTGCTACGTGGAGACCGCCGACGACCAGGAGTAGTTAGGAGGCTCCCAGGCAGGAGGCCTTGCCTCTTTCGATCAGAGCCGTTGTTTGTTTTTGCCTTCTTAAGGCCTATCTGTTTTATTTTTATATCTGTACTCAGATATCTAATGCTTTCGCTGATGCTTGTATGACATCGAGCTTATGTATTCGAGCCCTCGAGGCCCCTGGCTTGTAATATAAAGCTTGTATTATTTATATGTTGTGTTTAGAGTTGTGTTGTGATATCTTCAAGTGAGTCCCTAGGCTTGATCGTGTGCATTTGCGTGTATGATTAGTGCACGATTAAGTCGGGGGTGTCACAGGCGCACTGAACTATCGAGTAGTCATCAGAACGTGCCTGCTAGACGTTCACAACATCTACAGACGATGCTGGAGGGGGTGCATCACTAAGCGGTGCATCAAGGACATAAGCCTTCTATGCAACAGTGAGGATAATCCTCAGATTATGGACCCAGTCCGCATAGTTGCTTCCATCATATTTCAACTTAGCTTTCTCTCTAGGAACGCATTAAAATTCAGGGGAGCTACAGCGCGAGCCATTGATCTACAACATAAATTTGCAAAGACATTTAGACTGTGTTCATGATAATTGGTTCAGTTAATCAAATTACTAGTGAACTCCCACTTAAATCAACATCCCTCAAGTTGTCTAAGTGTTACATGATCCAAATCAACTAACCCATGTCCGATCATCACATGAGATGGGGTGGTCATCAATGGTGAACATCTCCATGTTGATCATATCTACCATATGACTCATGTTCGACCTTTCAGTCATCCATGTTCTGAGGCCATGTCTGTACATTCTAGGCTCGTCAAGTTTAACCCAAGTATTCCGCATGTGTAAAACTTGCTTACACCCGTTGTATGTGAACGAAGAGTCTATCACACCCGATCATCACAAGGTGCTTCGAAATGACGAACTTTCACAACGGTGCATACTTAGGGAGAACACCTTTTATCTTGAAATTAAGTGAAGGGATCATATTATAATGCTACCGTCGTCCTAAGCAAAATAAGATGCATAAAAGATAAACATCACATGAAATCAATATATGTGACATGATATGGCCATTATCATCTCGTGCTTTTGATCTCCATCTCCAAAGCACCAGCTTGATCTCCATCATCACCGGCATGACACCATGATCTCCATCATCGTGTTTTCATGTGGTTGTCTCCGCCAACTATTGCTTCTACAACTATTGCTAACTCATAGCGATAAAGTAAAGCAATTACATGGCGTTTAATGATTGACACACAGGTCATACAATAAATTAAAGACAACCCTATGGATCCTACCGGTTGCCGTACTCATCGACATGCAAGTCATGAACCTATTACAAAACATGATCATCTCATACATCAACATATATCACATCACATTTTGGCCATACCATATCACAACATGCCCTGCAAAAACAAGTTAGACGTCCTCTACTTAGTTCTTGCAAATTTTACGTGGCTGCTATGGGCATCATATAAGAACCGTTCTTACCTACACAAAGCTACAATGGTGATATACAAGTTGCCTTTTAACCTTCTACAAGGACCGCCGTTGTCAAATCAGATTTAACTAAAGTAGGAGAGACAGACACCCGCCAGCCACTTTTATACAATACAAGTTGCATATCAGTCAGTGGAACTGGTCTCTTGTGCGAGGACAAGTAGGGTTGGTCCAGGCCGGTTCATCCCACAATACCGCCGAATCCAGAAATAACAAAGGAGGTAAGCAATTTGAACATCAATGCCCACAACTTCTTTGTGTTCTACTCGTGCATACACATCTACGCATAGTGCACTTTCGTGGTGTTTCTGCTATATCACCATGCCATTCGGTCTTAAAAATGCTGGTGCCACTTTCATGTGCATGGTTCAAAAGTGTTTGCACACGCAAATCAGTCGGAACATCGAGGCGTACATGGATGATATCGTGGTCAAGTCCAGAAAAGGTTCCGACCTGCTGGCTGACCTAGCTGAAACTTTCGCAAATCTGTGGAAGTATGATATTAAGCTGAATCCAGCAAACTGCACTTTCGGGGTGCCCGGGGGCAAGTTACTCGGATTCCTCATTTCCGAACGAGGGATAGATGCCAACCCCGAGAAGATCGGTGCAATTGTACGAATGAAACGTCCAGAACGGCTTCATGATGTACAAAAGCTCACGGGTTGTCTTGCGGCTCTGAGCCGATTCATCTCCCGCCTCGGTGAGAAGGCACTGCCCCTTTACCGATTGATGAAGAAGTCTGAGTCATTCGAGTGGACTACTGAAGCACAAGCAGCGTTTGTTCAGCTCAAAGCCCTGCTTTCCACCCAGCCGGTGCTCGCCGCTCCGAACAGCAACGAGCCGTTACTTTTGTACATTGCGGCCACTGGTCAGGTTGTCAGTACCGTCCTCACAGCCGAGCGAGAAGAAGAGGGCAAAGCTTACAAAGTTCAGCGCCCAGTCTATTACATTTCTGAACTCCTGGCTCCATCCACGCAGAGGCATCCTCATTATTAGAAGCTCATCTATGGCATCTACCTGACCGCCAAGAAAGTAGCCCATTACTTCCAAGAGCACGTCGTATCAGTCATCAGCGACGCCCCGCTGTCTGAGATCATGAAAAATCGGGATGCGACTGGTCGAGTGGCGAAGTGGGCTATCGAGCTCTTGCCCTTGGACATCAAGTTTGAGGCGAAAAAAGCGATCAAGTCCCAAGCATTAGCTGATTTCTTAGCCGAATGGACAGAACAGCAGCAGCCGACTCAGAGTCACCAGGAACACTGGACCATGTTCTTTGACGGTTCCAAGATGCTGAATGGTTCAGGAGCTGGGGTTGTGTTAGTGTCTCCAAAGGGCGATCATCTCAGCTATGTTTTGTAGATTCACTTCGATTCCTCCAACAATGAGGCCGAGTATGAAGCGCTCCTTTATGTTCTACGTATGGCCATCTCACTCGGCGTCCGACGCCTGATGGTCTACGGGGACTCGGATCTAGTGGTGAATCAAGTGATGAAGGAGTGGGACATCAAGAGCCCTACTATGACAGGATATTGCAACGCAGTGAGAAAGCTCGAGAAGAAATTCGAGGGACTAGAGCTCCACCACATTCCCCGAGCCAAGAATCAAGCGGCAGACGATCTGGCAAAGATCGGGTCCACTCGGAAACCTATACCAAGCAATGTGTTCCTTGAGCATCTGCATTCCTAAACGGTGAAAGAAGATCCCTTCACTGAAGAACCCCCGCAAGTGGTCGGTCCCTCCGATTCGACTGAGATTGAGGTCCCAGCAGTCATTGACTTGGTCATGGAGGTTCTGGCGATCACGCCCGATTGGACGGTGCCGTACATTGCGTACCTGCTCAGACAGGAGCTTCCACAGGATGAAGTCGAGGCCCCATAGATTGTTCGCAGGTCAAAGGCCTTTACAGTGATGGGCAATCAGTTGTACAGAAAGAGCGTCACCGGTGTGACTCAGCGCTACATCTCTCCGGAGGAAGGACGACTGATCTTGGAGGAAATTCACTCGGGAACTTGTGGACACCACGCGTCCTCTCGGACAATCGTGACTAAAGCTTACCGAGCCGGCTTCTTCTGGCCACGCGCTAATGAAGCCGCGCAGGAGATAGTCCAACACTGCGCCGGGTGTCAGTTCTATGCAAACTTGTCACACAAGCCCGCGTCTGCCCTGAAGACGATCCCATTCGTCTGGCCGTTCACAGTTTGGGGACTTGACATGGTGGGGCCCCTTCGGACAGGGGTGAGTGGATTCACCCATTTGCTAGTTGCAGTTGACAAGTTCACTAAGTGGATTGAAGCCAGCCCATCAAGAAACTAGATTCTCGTACAGTGATCAAGTTCATGAAAGAGATAATCTTTAGATACGGCGTGCCTCACAGCATCATCACTGACAACGGCTCAAACTTCGACTCCGAAGAGTTCAGAGCGTTCTGTGCCGCCCAAGGCACTCGGGTCGACTATGCATCCGTGGCTCACCCACAGTCGAATGGGCAAGCCGAGAGAGCGAATGGACTGATCCTTCAAGGGTTAAAGCCGCGACTTATGCATGATCTGGAGCATGCAGCCGGAGCCCGGGTCACTGAATTGCCATCAGTTCTATGGGGCCTGATGACGACCCCCAATCGATCTACCAATCGCACTCCCTTCTTCATGGTGTACGTAGCTGAAGCCGTCCTGCCGAGTGACCTGCTCCACAATTCACCTCGGGTGGAACTGTACTCCGAAGCTGAAGCAGAGCAGGCGTGGCAAGACGTCGTTGATCTCTTAGAGGAGGAGAGGGAGATGGCTCTTATCCGTTCAGCCACCTATCAGCAGTACCTACGGTGTTTTCACGACAGGCACATCAGGGGTCGGGCCTTTCAGGAAGGTGATCTCGTGCTCTGAGTGGACCAGCAATGACCTCACAAGCTTGCTCCTGCGTGGGAAGGTCCTTTTGTCGTTTCAAAAGTTCTCCATAACGGGGCATACCACCTGTACAACCTTCTGAAGCAAGCAGACGAGCCCCGCGCTTGGAATGCAGACTTGCTTTGACGTTTTTATACTTGAGGTTGGGATGTAATAAAGGCACTCGAGTGATGTTTGATGAATAAAAGCATGACTTTTCTAGTTCTGCATTGAGTTCACTCGCATGCATTCTCTGGCTTACGACCCCCAATGGGTGTACGCCCTTCAACTTAGCTGCGAACCAGTTTTCGCCTAAGTTAAAAACACTACTCAGAGTGAAGAGCGTCCCTCTCACTCGGGGGCTTGGCTGTGAACCAGCTTTCGCCCAAGTTAAAAACCTACTCCGAGTGAAGAGCATCCCTCTCACTCGGAGGCTTGGCTGCGAACCAGCTTTCGCCCAAGTTAAAACCCTACTCCGAGTGAAGAGCATCCCTCTCACTCGGAGGCTTGGCTGCGAACCAGCTTTCGCCCAAGTTAAAACCCTACTCCGAGTGAAGAGCATCCCTCTCACTTGGGGGCTTGGCTGCGAACCAGCTTTCGCCCAAGTTAAAACCCTACTCTGAGTGAAGAGCGTCCCTCTCACTCGGGGGGCTTGGCTGCTAACCAACTTTCGCCCAAGTTAAAAACCTACTCCGAGTGAAGAGCGTCCCTCTCACTCGGGGACTTGCCTACGAACCAGCTTTCGCCCAAGTTAAAAACCTACTCCGAGTGAAGAGCGTCCCTCTCACTCGGGGGCTTGACTGCGAACCAGCTTTCGCCCAAGTTAAAGACCTACTCCGAGTGAAGAGCATCCCTCTCACTTGGGGGCTTGGCTGCGAACCAGCTTTCACCCAAGTTAAAAACCTACTCCAAGTGAAGAGCATCCCTCTCACTCGGGAGCTTGGCTGTGAACCAGCTTTCGCCCAAGTTAAAAACCTACTCCGAGTGAAGAGCATCCCTCTCACTCGGAGGCTTGGCTGCGAACCAGCTTTCGCCCAAGTTAAAAACCTACTCCGAGTGAAGAGCATCCCTCTCACTCGGGGGCTTGGCTATGAACCAGCTTTCGCCCAAGTTAAAAACCTACTCCAAGTGAAGAGCATCCCTCTCACTAGGGGGGCTTGGCTGCGAACCAGCTTTCGCCCAAGTTAAAACCCTACTCCGAGTGAAGATCGTCCCTCTCACTCGGGGGGGCTTGGCTGTGAACCAGCTTTGGCCCAAGTTAAAAACCCACTCCGAGTGAAGAGCATCCCTCTCACTCGGGGGCTTGGCTGCGAACCAGCTTTCGCTCAAGTTAAAAACATTCCTCCGAGTGAAGAGCGTCCCTCTCACTCGGAGGGCTTAGCTGCGAACCA
Organism: Elymus sibiricus; assembly: GCA_039707655.1. Lineage (NCBI taxonomy): Eukaryota > Viridiplantae > Streptophyta > Magnoliopsida > Poales > Poaceae > Elymus > Elymus sibiricus. Next base: position 195,123,605 of record CM077666.1, on the reverse strand, counting down.
ATTTTCGCCTAAGCTGCACACATTTAAAGACTCGAAAGAAAGATTTGGATAAGTTTAGAAGTTCAAAAGTAAATGCGAGTACTCGGGCCCTGAGCCCGAAAGAGTTTAACGATAGAAATCCACTCGGCATACCGAGGCAAATGGGTAATGCTTAAAGTTTTTCTCATATACTCCAGAAGGGCTGGCCGGCTCGACGAAGGCGTCCAGGTTGATGCCATCTGCGATCCGAGTGGCTGCCTCTATGAACGTCTCCATGAAGTCCTCAAACTTGAGCTTCTTCGTGTTGGCGACTTGGAGAGACTTCAGCTTCTCTTCCTTGGTGTCCTTGCAGTGTACACGGACGAGAGAGAGCGCCACGTCGGCTCCGCAGCGAGCAGCTGACTTCTTCCATGCTTGCACTAGGCTAGGAATCTAGTTGAGGCGAGCCATCATTGCTTCCAGATCGGTGTCGAGAGTGTCTTCTGGCCACAGCACCTTGTCGATCCTTCCGAGTGCACCCCGCAGACGGATGATGTACCCCAAAACGTCTTCAATGCGAGATTCGAGCCACAGGATGCCTAGGGCTGCTTTGTCGCTGACGAGTGACCTGGTGGGATCCAGGTCCCTCTCGATTCTGTCTGTCTCCAGCTCGAAGTCGCGGCAGTACTCTGTGAACAAGAAAGGAGGAGAGTTGAATATCAGTGTGCATGAAGTTCACTCAAAAACAAGTTAAAACTCGCTCGAATATTACAAGTTACTTGCAAGCTTGGTGTACATCTCCTCCGTGAAGTCCTCTATATACTTTTCCAATGAATTCTTCTTCTCGATGAGCTGGGCGATCTTTTCGTTCAGAGTCTTCTTTTCTTGCTCGTAAGCATTCGCTGGAGCCTTGAGCTTGCCGTCCCACTCGGCCTTCTGCTTCTTGAGCTCGGCCACTTCCTTCTTCGCCTCCATGATGGCGGCCTTCAGCAACTTGTTTTCTCCTTCAAGCTTCTCGAGTGAGGCCAATTTCTCTTCGGCGGCCTTGGTTTTCTCTCTCACCACCTTCTGCGCCCCCGCCAGCTCATTGTCCTTGTTCTCGAGTGCCTGCTTCATATTTTCTAAAGAGACAGAAGTTCTGAGCTGCACTTGGAGTCAATGGTTTTCATTACGCACATCTGTTCGAGTGAAGTCACTCGGTTCAAAGAATGGAAAAAGGTGAAAGCAGAATGCTCAGTAATTGAAGCTTACCTCCCATGGCCTTGAGCTCCGCTTGGGCGCGCGCTGTATTCCTCTTCTCCACCTCCAAGTCCAGTCGGAGCTGGACCGTCTCCTTCTCCAATGACACGTACTGAGCCCCAAGCTCGCAAGTTTTCTGAAACACAAGTGAGAGCAGACCAGTTAATGTTAAGAAATATTCTGAGTGCCCAGAGACCAGCGCTCCCGGGAGGAACAAGCTTGACCAGTATCAGATCCTGACGTACCCTTTGTCAGGGAGGAACAAGCTTGACCAATACCACATCCTGAAGTACCCTTTGTCAGGGAGGAACAAGCTTGACCAGTATCAGATTCTAAGTTCTAAGACTCCCGCCGACTGCCCGCAGTCGACGGCAGTCTCGGGGACTACACCCAGTGGGTGCACTCAGCGTGCCCCCACAGGAATGGTATCCACTCGGAACGGTCCGCCCGATCTGAGTGACGGCCAAACACACAAAAAAACAACAAGTTCTAAGACTCCCGCCGACTGCCCACAGTCGATGGCCGTCTCGGGGACTACACCCAGTGGGTGCACTCAGCGTGCCCCCACTGGAATGGTATCCACTCGGAACGGTCCGCCCGATCTGAGTGACGGCCAAACACAAAAAAAAGCCAACCTCTAAGACTCCCGCCGATTGCCTGCAGTCGACGGCAGTCTCGGGGACTACACCCAGTGGGTGCACTCAGCATGCCCCCACCGGAATGGTATCCACTCGGAACAGTCCGCCCGATCCGAGTGACAGCCAAAAAAAAAGGTTCTAAGAGTCCCGCCGACTGCCTACAGTCGACAGTAGTCTCGGGGACTACACCCAGTGGGTGCACTCAGCGTGCCTCCACTGGTCGACACACCCAGTGGGTGTATTGAAAAAAAATACCGACTGAAACTCCTGCAGAAGAAAAACGAATTGGAGATCAACTTACAAGAGCACTTACTCGATCATTCTCCTGGAGAGCAGCACTGGCATCGTACGCCAACTTGCCAGCCACACACATCTCCTTCAAGCGCTGGGTCATCAGCTCCAGTTTGGTCCTCCGGCACTTTATACAGACTGAATATGTTGACGGGAGGAGTTGGAGTCGAGGTTCGGGCAGTCGACGGAGCTGCAATGGGGCCAGCGCTGGCCTGAGAAGAACCTTGCCCCAGAGGCACGGTCACGGTGGGCGCAGGGAGAAGTTGAGATGCTTTGCTTGGCGGTGCCCTCTGTGCGGTGGTCTGAGAGGTAGTCGGAGTTGCGGTCTTCTTCTCGGCGTCCTTCTGTGGCGGCCCTTCATCGTCGTCCGCGACGTGGATGATCTCTGCAAGCGCTACATCCACTCGACACGATCAGCCGCATTACGCAATTCAGTCGGATGGGAACAATTCAATCGGATCATAGATCAAAGAAAAAATGAAATCATTGTTACCTTTCTGAGAAGTGGCCGCGTCTGCCGACTCGGCTTCGATACGGTCTCCATCGATCTGCATGGGAGACGTCGTCGAGGTTGGAGCTCTGGTTCATAAGTTTCACTCGGTCAGAAGAGTCCAAAAGTTGACAAAGACAGAAAAGAAAGGCGTGGCACTCACGTTGAGGCAACAGGCATGGTGACCTTGATCCTGGGCAGAGCCTTCCGAGGCTTGGGAGAAGTGACCTTGAGCTGCTTGGCGGTCTTCTCTGTCGGCTCCGGCGTCGATGTCCGAGTGCGCTTCGGAGCCTTAGCACTCGGAGCCACCGTCTTCTCCGAGCCAGCACTCTGGTCATGAGTCTGCTTGGAGCGGCGCTCAGAGCGCAACTCTGGAGACTGGGAAGACTCAACCTCGTCGCTCTCTTCCGAGCCATCGCTTTCCTCCTCGCTATCCTCCACATAGCTGCCCTCGACACTGCCATGATCGCTCTCCACATCCCCGACAAGGTGTTCTCCATTCGGCACAGGCGAGAGCATCTTCTGGAAATCCTGCAAGACACGAAGGACAGAGACAACCAGTTCAGTCAGTTCACTCGGATCATTCAGTTCACTCGGATAATTTGCGTGCAAATAATTCACTCAGACATGCATTTCTTACCTCTGACGGTTGATGCGCGTCATCGTAGGGCGGGATCCGTCTCGACCCTCGCGGATTGTCGCGTGCGCCAGTGATGCACCTGATCCACTGTTCCACCGTTTTCTCATCAACATCCTCCGGGTTCACTCGAGTCGAGTCGTTAGCTCTGGTGTAGCGCCACATGGGGTGAGCCCGCTCCTGCAGCGGCTGGATCCGCCGACTGAGGAAGACCTCCAGAAGATCCAGGCCCGTCACTCCGCCTTGAATCAGACCGACCACGGCACTCACCAAGATCCCCACTTCAGTCTTCTCCTCCTTAGCAATCGTCAGCGAGGGAGGAGTCCTGACTCTCTCAGTCATGTAGGGAGGAAGACCAGTCGACGAACCGGTGCAAGGAAGGTCATTGCAGTAGAACCAGGTCGACTGCCAACCTCTAACCGAGTTAGGGCAAGACATGGAGGGGAAGGCACTCTTACCCCTCATCTTGACACCTAAGCCGCCGCACATCTGGGTCACGTTGGTCCTCTCTCCATCGGGGTCAGCCTTTTTAACCGACTGCGAACGACATGTGAAGATGTGTTTCAACAGACCCCAGTGCGGCTAGCAGCCTAAGAAATTCTCACACAAGGAAATGAACGCAGCGAGGTACACTATGACATTCGGAGGAAGATGATGAAGCTGGGTACCGAAAAATTTCAAGAAACCGCAGAAGAAAGGGTGGGGTGGCATGGAGAAACCTCTCTCCACATGGGTGGTTAACCCACAAGTATAGGGGATCAATCGTAGTCCTTTCGATAAGTAAGAATGTCAAACCCAACGAGGAGCAGAAGGAAATGACAAGCGGTTTTCAGCAAGGTATTTTCTGCAAGCACTAAAATTATCGATAACGAGTAGTTTGATAGCAAGATAATTTGTAACAAGTGACAAGTAGCAATAGTAACAAAGAGTGCAGCAAGGTGGCCCAATCCTTTTTATAGCAAAGGACAAGCCGGAACGATCTCTTATAGTAAGTAAAGCGTTCTCGAGGACACATGGGAATTTCATCTAGTCACTTTCATCATGTTTGTTTGATTCGCGTTCGCTACTTTGATAATTTGATATGTGGGTGGACCGGTGCTTGGGTGCTGTTCTTACTTGAACAAGCCTCCCACTTATGATTACCCCCTCTCGCAAGCATCCGCAACTATGAAAAAAGAATTAAGATAACTCTAACCATAGCATTAAACATGTGGATCCAAATCAGCCCCTTACGGAATAGCGAATAAACTAGGGTTTAAGCTTCTGTCACTCTAGCAACCCATCATCTAATTACTACTCTACAATGCATTCCCTTAGGCCCAAAGATGGTCAAGTGTCATGTAGTCGACGTTCACACGACACCACTAAGGGAATCAACAACATACATATCATCAAAATATCGAACGAATACCAAATTCACATGATTACTTATGACAAGACTTCTCCCATGTCCTCAAGAACAAAAGTAACTACTCACAAAACATAATCATGTCCAAGATCAGAGGGGTGTTGAATAGCATAATAGATCTGAACATATAATCTTCCACCAAATAAACCAACTAGCATCAACTACAAGATGTAATCAACACTACTAGTAACCCACAGGTACCAATCTGAGGTTTTGAGACAAAGATTGAATACAAGAGATGAACTAGGGTTTGAGATGAGATGGTGCTGGTGAAGATGTTGATGAAGATTAGTCCTCCCACGATGAGAGGATCGCTGGTGATGTCGATGGCGACGATTTCCCCCTCCCGGAGGGAAGTATCCCCGGCAGAATCTCTCCGCCGGAGAGCAAAAGTGCTCCTGCCCAAGTTCCGCCTCGAGACAATGGCGCACCGTCCCGAAAGTCTTCTCTATATTTTTTCTAGGGAAAAATGACTTATATACCAGAAAATGGGGGCCAGAGGCTGGCCAAGGGCCCCACGAGCCATCAGGGCGCACCAGGGGGGTGGCGTGCCCTGGTGCCTTGTGGGCACTTGGGTGGCCCCCTCTGGTACTTCTTGATTCCAGTATTTTTTATTTATTCTAAAATAATTCTCCGTGAAATTTCAGCTGATTTGGAGATGTGCAGAATAGGTATCTCTGACATAGCTTTTTCTGGTCCAGAATTCCAGTTGCCGGCAATCTCCCTCCTTGTGTAAATCTTGCATATTAAGAGAGAAAAGGCATTAGAATTTCTCCACAAAGTGTTATATTGATTAAAAACACTATAAATAAGAGTAGCAAAACATGATGCAAAATGGATGTATCAACTCCCTCAAGCTTAGACCTCGCTTGTCCTCATGCGAAAGCCGATATCGATAATCATGTCCACATGTTTAGAGAGAGATGTGTCGATAAAAACAAAATACGGACATAGTAGCATCATGATCATTATTATAACAGCAATATTTATTATCATAAAGCTTCTCATGAGCAAGTTACAATTCATCACAACAATGGAGTATAAAGCATAAAATCTCTTGAAAACTAACAAACTAAGTTCTCAGTCAACAATGCAATTGCAATTCATCATATTTTCAGGAAGGGTCTCATGTAGGAGCTTTTAAGCAAGTCCACATACTCAACCATCATTTAGTCTTCTATCATTGCTAACACTCACGACATATATATGGAGCAAAAGTTTCAGCCAGACACATAGAAAGATAGGGGCTTGTGATTTCGCCTCCCAACTTATTCACCTCAAGGGTGATGTCAACAATAATAACTCATGATCACTCATATCCAACTGGATATATGTGCCTAGATCTTTCCTCACCACATGATGCTTGGAAAGGAGAAAAATAAAAAGGAAATAGAGGAGAACACTATTGACTCTTGCATAAAAAGTAAATACATAAAAGTAAAGGATAGGCCCTTCGGAGAGGGAAGCAGAGGTTGTCATGCGCTTTTTGTTGTTGGATGCAAGAGCTCTTAATGCAAAGGAACATCACTTTCTATTGCCCCTTGTGATAGCAACCTTTATTATGCAGTCTGTCGCTTTTATTTCTTTACCATCACAAGTTCGTACAAAGCTTATTTCCCTTACAATAAAAGTTCAGACATATTTAGAGGCAATTTTTATTGCTATTTCCACCGATGACAACTTACTTGAAGGATCTTATTCAATCCATAGGTAGATATAGTGGACTCTCATGACATGAAACTGGGTTTAAGGTTTTAGATGCACAAGTAGTATCTCTACTTGGTGCGGATTTTTGGCTAGCAAAGATATTGGGCAAGCACCACATGTTGGAGGATCTATATCAATAAAACTTCTATGTGAATATGAACAAACATAATTCATTACGTTGTCTTCCTTGTCCAACGTCAACAATTTGGCATAAAATACTTAATGGGGGCTCACAATCATAAAATATGTCCAAGATAGTATATTTGCATGTGAATCTTCTCTTCCCTTATTAACTTTTTCATGAATTGCATCATTGACTAATGCTATGTTTGTTAACTTCCAATAAATTTTACCACTTATACTTTTCTTTATGTAATGTCATTACTTTCCATAAGATTAGCATATGATCTTTTTCATTATTTTCATTGCTAGGATTGGGACATGAAAGTAAAGAAACAAAAACTCAAATTACTATTTATTATATAACTCTCAACTCGATTACATAGGTAGATAGATCACGAAGCTAACACTCGAAAATAGATCATACTAAACTTTTATTCAACTAAATCACAAAATAACTAAGGATCAAACTAAAAATAGGTAAAGATAATTAAAGTGATGGTGATATGATACCGGGGCACCTCCCCCAAGCTTGGCACAAGCCAAGGGGAGTGCCCATACCCATGTGCTCAAGTCTCCTTCTTCGGTGATGGTGGTGGTGATGAAGTGGCGAGCTTGTCCAGCTTACGTTTGAGGATGAAATTTTCCTCCCTCAAATCATCGACTTCTTGCTCAAGCTTCAATACCCTTTTACATAATGCCTCCTTGCTTTCCTGTAGAAAATGGGATGGGATAAATTGGATCTTAGACTTGTTTACTGTGTTTGGGAGGCTCGACTTCTTGAACTCCACATGCATATCTCCAGGTTGAGGTAGAGGGGCATCGTCTTCATCTGAACTCGCGTCTTCCGTCCCCTTTATGTTGGCATCTTGCTCCTCCTCCTCGGACCATCCATAGGGGTCTATATCTCCATAGCTCTTTGGATTTGCAACATAGTGTGATACGAAGCTCTCCCCATCTGAGTCTTGAGACGACATACTTTCGGATCTGCCAGGAAAATAGCACGAAACAAGAACAGAGGAGATTTCTATGATATGGTGGTCAAAATGTCTAAGAGTATATATAAAGATTTTTTTATCTTGCAAAACAAGTAATCCAGAAGAAAATGGAGTCGGGAAAGCTCATGTGGGGCCCACGAGCCACCAGGGCACGCCAGGGGGCTGGCGCGCCCTGGTGCCTCGTGGGCACCAGGTGGGTCCCCTCGGCTGTTTCTTATTTTTGTATTTTTTAAATATTCCAAAACTGACAGAAAGTATTTTTATGGAATTTTTGGAATCGGTTTACTTACCGTATCACATACCTCTTCCTTTTCAGGGTTCTGGAGTGTTCCGGAAGGTCTCTCTTATATATTCCTCTGGTGTAATTGTTTCAATAATATTAGTTTCAACATTAATGGGGGTACCTGAAATATAGTGCTTAATTCTTTGCCCATTCACCACTCTCGGATTAGTGCCTTCGGAGTTGTTTATTTTGATGGCTCCGGAGCGATAAACTTCTTCGATGATATACGGTCCTTCCCATTTAGAGAGAAGTTTTCCTGCAAAGAATCTCAAACGAGAATTGTACAATAGAACTTGCTCACCTACTTTAAATTCCCGTTTTTGAATTCTTCTATCATGCCATCTTTTAAATTCTTCTTTAAACAATTTGGCATTTTCATAAGCTTGGGTTCTCCATTCATCTAATGAGCTAATATCAAATAACCTCTTTTCACCGGCAAGTTTAAAATCATAATTTAGTTTCTTAATTGCCCAATATGCTTTATGTTCTAACTCAAGAGGTAAATGACATGCTTTTCCATAAACCATTTTATAAGGAGACATACCCATAGGGTTTTTATAAGCAGTTCTATAAGCCCATAATGCATCGTCAAGTTTCTTAGACCAATTCTTTCTAGATCTATTGACGATTTTTTGCAAAATTAATTTTATTTCTCTATTGCTCAATTCAACTTGACCACTAGTTTGAGGGTGATAGGGAGATGCAATTCTATGGTTGACATCATATTTAGCGAGCAATTTACGGAATGCACCATGAATAAAATGTGAACCACCATCAGTCATTAAATATCTAGGGACTCCAAACCTTGGGAAAATAACTTCTTTAAGCATATTAATAGAAGTGTTATGATCAGCACTACTAGTTGGAATAGCTTCTACCTAGTTAGTAACGTAATCAACAGCAACTAAAATATGAGTATACCCATTGGATTTAGGAAAAGGTCCCATATAATCAAATCCCCAAACATCAAATGGTTCAATGGCAAGTGAATAATTCATAGGCATTTCCTGACGTCTACCAACATTACCAATTCTTTGACATTCATCACAAGATAGGACAAACTTACGAGCATCCTTGAAAAGAGTAGGCCAATAAAACCCAGATTGTAATACCTTGTGTGCAGTTCTGTCTCCCGCGTGGTGTCCTCCGTAAGCCTCGGAATGACACTTCCGTAGGATTTGTTCTTGTTCATGCTCAGGTATACAACGTCTAATAATACCATCTACTCCTTCTTTATAAAGATGTGGGTCATCCCAGAAGTAATGTCTTAAATCAAAGAAGAACTTTTTCTTTTGTTGGTATGTGAAACTAGGTGGTATGTATTTAGCAACAATATAATTAGCATAGTCTGCATAGCAAGGAGTATTACGAGAAGCATTTATGACAGCTAATTGTTCATCAGGAAAATCATCATTAATAGGAAGTGGGTCATCAAGAACATTTTCCATTCTAGACAAATTATCTGCTACGGGATTCTCAGCTCCCTTCCTATCAGTAATATGCAAGTCAAATTCTTGTAGCAATAAAACCCACCTAATGAGTCTAGGTTTAGCATCTTTCTTTTCCATAAGATATTTAATAGCAGCATGATCGGTGTGAACAGTTACTTTAGAATCAACTATATAAGATCTGAATTTATCACACGCAAACACAACTGCTAGAAATTCTTTTTCAGTAGTAGCATAATTTCTTTGGGCACTGTCTAGAGTTTTACTAGCATAATGGATAACATTTAATTTCTTATCAACTCTTTGTCCTAGAACAGCACCAACAGCATAGTCACTAGCATCACACATTATTTCAAAAGGCAAGCTCCAATCAGGTGGTTGGACAATAGGTGCAGTGGTTAAGGCTTTCTTAAGTGTTTCAAAGGCTTCTAGACAATCATCATCAAAAACAAATGGAACACCTTTTTGCAAAAGATTGGTAAGAGGCCTAGAAATTTTAGAGAAGTCTTTAATAAATCTCCTATAGAAACCAGCATGACCAAGGAAACTTCTTACACCTTTAATATCTTTAGGACATGGCATTTTCTCAATAGCATCAACCTTAGCTTTATCAACTTCAATACCTCTTTCAGAAATTTTATGCCCCAAGACAATGCCTTCATTCACCATAAAGTGGCACTTCTCCCAATTCAAGACAAGATTAGTTTCTTCACATCTCTGCAAAACTCGATCAAGGTTGCTTAAGCAATCATCAAAAGAAGTTCCGTAAACGAAAAAATCATCCATGAACACCTCAACAATCTTTTCACAAAAGTCAGAGAATATAGCAGTCATACATCTTTGAAAGGTAGCAGGTGCATTGCATAAAACAAAAGGCATACGTCTATAAGCATAAGATCCAAAAGGACAAGTAAAGGTGGTTTTCTCTTGATCGGCTGGTGATACAGGTATTTGAGAGAAACCAGAATAACCATCTAGGAAGGAAAAGTGTGTATGCTTAGACAGTCTTTCTAACATTTGATCAATAAAAGGTAAGGGGTAATGATCTTTTCTAGTAGCTTTGTTTAATTTCCTAAAATCAATTACCATCCTATAACCAGTTACAATTCTTTGTGGAATGAGTTCATTTTTATCATTAGGAACAACGGTAATACCTCCTTTCTTAGGGACACAATGAACGGGACTTACCCATCTACTATCAGCTATGGGATAGATTATACCTGCTACCAGAAGCTTTAATATTTCAGTTCTTACCACCTCTTTCATCTTAGGATTTAATCGTCGTTGGTGGTCGACAACTGGTTTAGCATCAGGCTCCATATTAATTTTGTGCTGACATAGAGTGGGACTAATGCCCTTAAGATCATCAAGAGTATATCCAATTGCAGCTCGGTGCTTCCTTAGAGTTTTTAATAATCTCTTTTCTTCATGCGCTGAAAGGTTAGCACTAATAATAACAGGATATATCTTCTTTTCATCAAGATAAGCATATTTCAATGTATCAAGCAATTGCTTTAATTCAAATACAAGATCACCCTTAGGTGGAGGAGGGCCTCCAAGAGTTTCAACAGGTAAATTATGTTTAAGGATAGGTGGTTGATCAAAGAACATCTTATCTATTTCATTTCTTTCATTCATATGCATATCGTTTTCATGGTCTAGCAAATATTGTTCTAACGGATCAGTAGGAGGTACGGCAATAGAAGCAAGACCAATAATTTCATCTTTACTAGGCAATTCTTTATCATGAGGTTGTCTATGAAACTTGGAGAAATTAAACTCATGAGATGTACCACCAAAATCAACAATGACAGTTTCTTTAGCGCAATCAATCTTAGCATTAACAGTGTTCAAGAAAGGTCTACCAAATATAATGGGGCAAAAGTCATCTTGTGGAGAACCTAGGACTAGAAAATCAGTAGGATATTTTATTTTTCCACACAAGACTTCAACATCTCTAACGATCCCAAGTGGTGTAATGGTATCTCTGTTTGCAAGCTTAATAGTAACATCAATGTCCTCTGTTTCAACAGGTGCAATATCATTCATAATTTCTTGATATAAGGTAAACGGAATAGCACAAACACTAGCACCCAAATCACATAAGCCATGATAACAATGGTCTCCTATTTTAACAGAGACAACAGGCATGCCTACTATGGGTCTATTTTTATCTTTAGGATCTGGTTTAGCAATTCTAGCTGCTTCATTACAGAAGTAAATAACATGCCCACCTATATTATCGACCAAGAGATCTTTAACCATAGCAACATTAGGTTCAACTTTAATTTGTTCAGAGGGTATAGGTGCTCTAATATTACTTTTGTTAACCATAGTCGAAACTTTAGCATGTTCCTTAATCCTAACAGGAATGGTTTCTCAATATAAGTAGTGGGCACAACTAGATCAACATGGTAAATAATTGTTTCTTCTTTAACACTAACGGGTTCCTCAATCTTCTCTTTAACAGGGGGGTGATATTTAAACCACTTCTCCTTAGGGACATCAACATGGGTAGCAAATGATTCACAAAAGGAGGCTACTATCTCAGAGTCAAGTCCATATTTAGTGCTAAACTTATGAAAAGCATCGGTGGCCATAAAAGATTTAACACAATCGAACTCAAGTATTATACCTGACTTATTACCTTTGTCGAGTTCCCAATCTTCAAAGTTGCGTTTAATTCTTTCCAGAAGATCCCATCTGAATTCAATAGATTTCTTCATAAAGGAGCCAGTCGAAGAAGAATCGAGCATAGTTCGATTATCATGAGAAAGCCGAGCATAAAAATTCTGTAAGATAATTTCTTTTGAGAGCTCATGATTGGGGCATGTGTACATCATGTACTTAAGCCTCCCCCAAGCTTGAGCGATGCTTTCTCCTTCACGAGGCCAAAAATTATATATATAATTCCGATCACGATGAACCAAATGCATAGGATAAAATTTCTGGTGGAATTCTAGTTTCAATCGGTTCCAGTCCCATGTATCAGTATCATCACATAGCCTATACCACATTAATGCCTTTCCCTCCAAAGATAAAGCGAATACTTTCTTCTTAACTCCATCTCCGGATAAACCTACAAGCTTAAACAATCCACAAATTTCATCCACATAGATTAAGTGCATATCAGGATGTACCGTTACATCTCCTGCATAAGGATTAGCTAGCAGTTTCTCTATCATACCCGGAGGAATTTCATATGAAATATTTTCAGTAGGTGCAGTAGGTTGAGGAGCAACTATTTGTGTTTCCGGTCGAGGTGAAGATACCCCGAACAAACCCCTCAAAGGATTACTTTCCATAGTGACAAGTGACAGTAAATTTCAGAATGTAATATAAATGTTTCCTTACCAAATTCCACTCACCAAAGGCGCTTCACTACCCGGCAACGGCGCCAGAAAAGAGTCTTGATGACCCACAAGTATAGGGGATCAATCGTAGTCCTTTTGATAAGTAAGAGTGTCGAACCCAACGAGGAGCAGAAGGAAATGACAAGCGGTTTTCAGCAAGGTATTTTCTGCAAGCACTGAAATTATCGGTAACGAGTAGTTTGATAGCAAGATAATTTGTAACAAGTGACAAGTAGCAATAGTAACAAAGAGTGCAGCAAGGTGGCCCAATCCTTTTTATAGGAAAGGACAAGCCGGAACGATCTCTTATAGTAAGTAAAGCGTTCTCGAGGACACATGGGAATTTCATCTAGTCACTTTCATCATGTTTGTTTGATTCGCGTTCGCTACTTTGATAATTTGATATGTGGGTGGACCGGTGCTTGGGTGCTGTTCTTACTTGAACAAGCCTCCCACTTATGATTACCCCCTCTCGCAAGCATCCGCAACTACGAAAGAAGAATTAAGATAACTCTAACCATAGCATTAAACATGTGGATCCAAATCAGCCCCTTACGGAATAGCGCATAAACTAGGGTTTAAGCTTCTGTCACTCTAGCAACCCATCATCTAATTACTACTCCACAATGCATTCCCTTAGGCCCAAAGATGGTGAAGTGTCATGTAGTCGACGTTCACATGACACCACTAAGGGAATCAACAACATACATATCATCAAAATATCGAACGAATACCAAATTCACATGATTACTTATAACAAGACTTCTCCCATGTCCTCAAGAACAAAAGTAACTACTCACAAAACATAATCATGTCCAAGATCAGAGGGGTGTTGAATAGCATAATAGATCTGAACATATAATCTTCCACCAAATAAACCAACTAGCATCAACTACAAGATGTAATCAACACTACTAGTAACCCACAGGTACCAATCTGAGGTTTTGAGACAAAGATTGAATACAAGAGATGAACTAGGGTTTGAGATGAGATGGTGCTGGTGAAGATGTTGATGAAGATTAGTCCTCCCATGATGAGAGGATCGCTGGTGATGTCGATGGCGATGATTTTCCCCTCTCGGAGGGAAGTATCCCCGGCAGAATCTCTCCGCCGGAGAGCAAAAGTGCTCCTGCCCAAGTTCCGCCTCGAGACGGTGGCGCACCACGAGCCCAAAAGTCTTCTCTATATTTTTTCTAAGTCATTTTGCCCCTGCCCAAAAGTCTTCTCTATATTTTTTCTAGGGCAAAATGACTTATATAACAGAAAATGGGGGCCAGAGGCTGGCCAGGGGCCCCACGAGCCACCAGGGCGCGCCTGGGGGGTGGCGCGCCCTGGTGCCTCGTGGGCACCTGGGTGGCCCCCTCTGGTACTTCTTGATTCCAGTATTTTTTATTTATTCCAAAATAATTCTCCATGAAATTTCAGCTTATTTGGAGATGTGCAGAATAGGTATCTCTGACATAGCTTTTTCAGGTCCAGAATTCCAGCTGCCGGCAATCTCCCTCCTTGTGTAAATCTTGCATATTAAGAGAGAAAAGGCATTAGAATTGCTCCACAAAGTGTTATATTGATTAAAAACACTATAAATAACAGTAGCAAAACATGATGCAAAATGGATGTATCAGTGGTGAGGAGCACGCGCTCCCCGGGGCGCGGCGCGGGCTCGATCTCCCCCTCCTGCGGTAGCCTCCACGTACCGTCACGCACCAGCCCGTCGACGACGAGCCCGCTGATGTCGTCCACCATGGTGGTCGGCGGGAGCCAATCGCCCTGGATCCACCCGCGCGGGGGCGCGACCCTGGAGCTCGACGCCTTCTTCCTCTTCGCCGCCTTCTTCGCCCGCTCCAGTTTTGCCGTCTTGTCCTTCGCCATCGCCGCGGAACACTCCGATGCCGAAAGGGATTCGCGCAGAGTGGGGCACGGAAGAGAAGGTTGGGTGGCTGGAGGAGATGGGGAAAAGGGGATCTGTTCTCCTTCCCCCTCCGATGTGGCTGCCTATTATACCGTCGCCAGCTCCGCTCGCCAATCCCGTTCAGTGATTCATGGGCCCGCAAAACCCCTCAAATCTCGCTGGCGGTGATGCAGCGGTACGTGGCGAAAAGCGGGGCGAAAATCGAGGCATCACGCCCCACTTTCCCCACTCTCTGTGCTGCAACCATTCGCGCACGCTCAAATCTGATTTCAAATCCCGCAAGATTCGGGGTCCAGCAACCCGATTGCTCGCCCTTTAAAGACATTCCATAAACGCTTGGATCCGTTCCGCCACCCGACACGTGATGACTCATTTCACTCGGACAGAGATGGCATATTTCATTCGGATGGAGACTTTCACTCGGACGTCGTATGGTCCAGAATCCATCAAGGTGCGGCACGAAGACAAGGACGTCTAATGACCAGTAGGAGTTCTTGAGGCCCCCGTAGCACTCAACTCACCTGGGAATTCGCCTTGAATCGACCCGCTTAACCTCGACCGATTCGGGGGCTAATGACGAGGACATATACTAGGGATAGGGTAATAGGCCTGACCTACAGACCCTACCCTAGGATGCCACACGCCTTGTACTGGGCCCCAGGGCCAGATCAACGGTCAGATGTTCTGCAACCTGACATTCACTCGGAGTTCAATGAACCACTCGGGGGGAAGCAATTCACTTGACCAGCTTATTCCACTCGGAGTACCTGGCGGTCACTCAACTAGAGAAGACTAGGGGACTCCAGGAGCGCAACGGTCAGGACGTGCGTCCACCCACATTAATTGTAATCAATGCACCCGTTGTCAGTAACTGGCACCCTTAAACCCCCTCTTTAACCCTTGGTTATGGCGGCATTCATGGGGGCCTGGCGGACTCTATAAAAGCCACCCCCTAGTTCCATTCCAGGGGTTCGCAATCTTTTGTAACACATACGCTCAAGTCAATCAAGCTCCAGAGCACCGAGACGTAAGGCTATTACCTCCACCGCGAGGGGCCTGAACTCGTAAATCCGAGTGTAACAACCGCGCCGTAGCTAGGCTCTGCCCTCCAATTCGTACCCCCATACACTACTGTCAGGCTTATACCCATGACATAACCAAAGCCATGGACCCCGGCTTAATCAAGATGGAGACCTCCGAAGAGTTGGCGTATACTTCAAGGATTGCCCTGCAGCCGATGCATCGATAACCGACCATGTGTATGACCTAGATACCCCCGGTGCATATATAAGCCAAAGAGTTTAGTATTTAGGGACACAATTACCAGCCTTAGGGTTTAGAAAACAATCATAAGATCTCGAGGTAGATCACCTTGTACTCTGTACCCCATCACATCAACACAATCGAAGCAGGACGTAGGGTTTTACCTCTTCGAGAGGGCCCGAACCTGGGTAAATATTGTCTCCCTTCATCTACTAATACCATCGTTCTCAGACCCACAGCTCGGGACCCCCTACCCGAGATCCATCGGTTTTAGCACCGACACCCACCGAAACTCACCTATCCGGACCCACTGAGACACACCAGACATAGCCATAAGCCTAACCCTAGAAACTCGGTTCCACCGAGATGACATTCGGTCCCATCAAAGTTCATTCGAAAAGTTTCTGTACTCAGTCGAGTTCATTTCGGAATCACCGAATTGAACCGATCGAAACTACCGAAACGGTGTGATAACCCACAAGTATCAGGGATCGCAACAGTCTTCGAGGGTAGTATTTCACCCAAATTTATTGATTCGACACAAGGGGAGCCAAAGAATATTTATGAGCCTTAATAGTTGAGTTGTCAATTCAACCACACCTAGAAAATAATATTTCTGCAGCAAAGTATTTAGTAGCATAGTAGTATGATAGTTTGGTAGTATCGGTAACAGTAGCAATAGTATCGGTGACAGTAACAGTAGCAGTTTTGTAGTGATTGTAACAGCAGCAGCAATAGTAGTAACTTTGTAAAGATCAATATGAGCAAAGTGTAGGCATTGGATCAGCGATGGATATTTGTGTGGATGACATTCATCATGTAACAGTCACAACCTAGAGCGATACACAATAGATCCATTTCATCAATTCAATGTAGGCATGTATTACGTATATAGTCATATGTGCTTATAATAAGAACTTGCATGACATCTTTTGTCCTACCCTCCCGTGGCAGCGGGGTCCATAAGGAAATCTAAGGGATATTTAGGCCTCCTTTTAATAGAGAACTGGAACAAAGCATTAACACATGGTGAATACATGAACTCCTCGAATTACAGTCATCCCCGGAGAGTATCCCAATTATTGTCACCTTGGGGTCTACGGATCAAAACAATAACAAGTGCATACAACTAGCAGATAGGATCAAGAACTCAAATATATTCATGAAAGCATAAAGGGTTCAGATCTAAAATCATGGCACTCACGCTCTAGTGACAAGCATTAAGCATAGCAAAGTAATAGCAACATCAATCTCAGAACGTAGTGGATACTAGGGATCAAGCCCTAACAAATTGACTCGATTACATGATAAATCTCATCCAACTCCATCACCGTCCAGCAAGCCTATGAAGGAATTACTCACTCCCGGTGGTGAGCATCATGGAATTATTGATGAAGAAGGGTTGATGATGACGACGGCGACGAATCCCCCTCTCCAGAGCCCTGAACGGACTCCAGAACAGCCCTCCCAATGAAGAATAGGAGGTGGCGGTGGATCCGTATCGTAAAACACGATGAAACTTCTTCTCTTATTTATTTCTTGGGAAGACAGAATTTATAGGCTTGGAATTAGGTCAGACGGAGCCTCGTGGGCCCCACAAGACATCAGGGCGCGCTCGGGGGGGGGGGGGGGTAGGCGTGCCCTGTTGTCTTGTGGACAGCAGGTGGCCCCCCTCCAATGGATCTTCATTCCAGTATTTTTTATTTATTCAATAAAAAATCTCCGCAAAGTTTCGTCCACTTCCGAGAATTTTTATTTCTGCACAAAAACAACACCATGGTAGTTCTGCTGAAAACAGCGTCAATCCGGGTTAGTTTCATTCAAATCATGCAAATTAGAGTCCAAAACAAGAGCAAATGTGTTTGGAAAAGTGGATACGTTGGAGACGTATCAACTCCCCCAAGCTTAACTCATTGCTTGTCCTCAAGCAATTCAGTTGATAAGTTGGAAGTGATAAAGAAAAACTTTTACAAACTCTTTTGTTTTTGTATCCGTATATAAGTTTAAATAGTAACCAAGTTTTCAGCAAAGATCATGAACTAACCATGTGAATGATAACACTTAGAACTCACATTTACTCATATCAATGGCATAATCAACTAGCGAGCAATAATAACATATCTCAGATGCCAACATTGTCAAAATAATCATGATATAATATGATAACATGGTATCTCGCTAGCCCTTTCTGAGACCGCAAAACATAAATGCAGAGCACCTCTGAAGTTCAAGCAGCGACTAAACATTGTAATTCAGGGTAGAAGAGATCCAGTCATGCTCACATCCAACATTGACTAGACTCAATTCATGTTAAACTAAGAATGACAATAGCGCTCTCTATGTTGGTGCTTGAATGAGATGGTGATGACTCAACAATAAAAAGTAAATAACATGAAATTAAATAGAAGGGCCATTCGCAGAGGGAAGCAGAGATTTGCAGCGGTGCCAGAGCTCAAAGCTTAAAACAGAGATGAATACAATTTTGAGTGGTGTGCTTTTCCTGTCAACGTCACGACAAACGATTTCAATATCTTCCATGCTAATCACATTATTGGTGGTTCCCATGTAGAAATGAAAAGATTTACTCCCCCACAACCATACAAACACAAGCCATGGCTAGCCGAATCCTCAGGTACCCTCCAAACAATCAAATTTCCAGGGGGAGTTTGTTTATTATATTTTTCTTTGTTTTTGTTTAACAGGACTGGGCATCCCAGTTACCAGCCTCTCTCGTGCAAGGACAAGTGCATAAACACCCATCATGAGAATAACCTGCTTAGCATGGAAGATATCGACCGCCCATCACTCCATGAGTGGTACGGGCACACAAAACAGATGTTTATTTGAATGATTAGAGATGGCACATGCAAATTTAGTTGGAACGGCAGGGTAATACCATATATAGGTAGATATGGTGGACTCTTTTGGAACAACTTTGGGTTTAAGGATTTTGGATGCACAAGCAGTATTCCCGCTTAGTACAGGCGAAGGCTAGCAAATAGATTCAGAAGCGACCGACTAGAAAGCGACAACGGTCATAATCATGCATTGCGAATATTTAACATTGACTATGAGCATGAGTAGGATATAAACACCCTGAATATAAATATCATATAGGCTGCATTGGTTTTGAATCAACTACATGTGTGAACATGTGCCAAGTCAATCCACTTGAATTCTTCAGAGGAGGATACCATCCTAACATACTACATCATAATCATTTTAACGCATGTTGACACTCAAGATAAATCATTATTCACTCCTAGCTACTTAAGCATGGCATGAGCACTATAATCTCTAATTGTCATCACAAACATGTTTACTCATAATATGCTGAATCAAGGATACTGAGTTAAATATATTTACAAAAACAAAAATAAGAAGAGTTCATACCCACCTTTCTTTGCCACAATCACTTCATCAAATTATCATCATTATTGCCTTTCACTTGCACGACCGAATGATGTGAAAATAATAATAGTGCGAGTGTGCCGTGGACTAAGCTGAAATCTGTAGACAATTTACTCAAAGGAGAAGACAAGGAAATATTGGCCCTTCGTTAGATCAAGAACAAAGCATATGAGAGCCACTCGACAACTCTAACATAGTCTTCTCCATACGATGACTCAAAGAAAAGAAATTCAGAGAAACACACTGAAATATTTTGGACTTTTTAGTTTTTCTGAAGAAAGTGAACTTAAAGAAGAAAAATGAAAAGCAAGAAAAACTATTTACACCAAAGAACTCCCGACAAGCAGCAAAAGAAGAAACAAGAAATCTTTATGGGTTTTCTTTTACTATTACAAACTAACTAAACAAGAAAGAAAAACCGAAAAGAAGCGAGAAATATTTTTGGATTTTTCAAAGTTTCAAACACACGAAATAAATAAAAGCAAATTCGAATAAACAAAGGAAACAGTGAACACCGACAAATGTAATGAATGTATGAACATGAATGTAATGTTGGTGAGAATACATACTCCTCCAAGCTTAGGTTTTGGCCTAACTTGGTCTATGGCCACTCGTAGAATCCCTCAGACCCACGGAGGAACTGGGTCGGCGGCCGCACCCATGCGTCCCAAGGTTGGGCCTCGTTCTTCGTTGCAGCTAGCTCGTTCTTGTAAGCAATGATGTCATTAGGCATGATAGCATATCTGTGCCTGGCATGAGAATCAAACAAAGAAGGGGCAGGCGGCGAAATAATCTCACGAGTACTCTCACAAAATACCAAGTTATAACGAATGTGGTGAGGAGGCTCGGGGTTATCAGTAAAGTGGTGATCTATCATAGATTGATGGTCTAAATAAATCTTAGGTAGCAAGTGATCATCAGGGCGGATAGCAATATTAAAGCGTGCAGCAAGGCGAGTAGCATAAATACCGCCGTGAATACTACCCCCCAAGTTCTATTAGTGTGCAAGCGGCGTGCAATAATGCTTCCCAGGCTACAAGTTCAATCACCATAAAGTGCACAACGTAAAATGGCGAGGTCAGGGGCACTAAGCGTACCACCCTCCTGCCTAGCAGTCAAACATTTCCCTATAAATAAACCAAAGTAGTGCACATCAGGGAAATGCAAAGTAGTGACTCTTGCCTTGGACACACCTCTAAACTCTCCCACAGTCAAAGTGAGGAGGAAATCCTCAAACTCCTCAGGTTGAGGTTCCCTCAATTCTCCCTCAAAAGGAATCATGCATATCTCACAGAATTCAGCAAATGGTATTTTGAAATGTTGAGCATATAAGTCAAAGCGAACCATACGGATATCCAGTCTATGCATGAAATAGAAATTTTGCACAAAGGAATTTGTGAGGAGTTGGTATTGGTCACACTCACGTGCGAGGAAGTCATTCAACCTGGCATTTGCCACGAATTGTGTGAACTCCTGTTGGAAACCGGCTTCGCTCATGAAGGTGTTGTGTGGCCACTCGCATGGCCGTACCTCCACTCTGCGAGGTAGATGAAGGTCCGGTGCTCCACCAACAACTCCCTTAGGACTCTGGCTCGAAGAACCTCTCCTGAACAAGTTCATCTTCCTAAGAAAATTTCTAAAAAATTTGGACCGTCAAAAGAGGTTAACAAAACTTAACAAAATTGGTAGCAACTACCCATACAAGTGTCTAGAGGCGATATCAAGCATTCAAACTACTTAGAACCAAACAAATTCAACATGCAAGCTCATTTTTAGTGGCACCAATAGTAGCAAAATAAGAAAAATATAATCCGCTAAAACAAAAACTAATTGGACCAATGGAGGAGTCACATACCAAGGAGCAATTCCCCAAAACAGTTTCGGAAATGGAGCTCCAAGCAAAGAGATCAAAAATCTCAGTTTTGGAAGCAAGAATACGAGAACAAGAGCTACCATGATTTTTTTTCTGGAGGAAGAAGAAGCAATGGGAAGCTGGACTAAGTGAGTGGGGTCCTGTGGGACCCAAAAGACATCATGGCGCGCCCTAGGGGTGGGCGTGCCCTGTTGTCTTGTGGACAGCAGGTGCACCCCCTGGGGTGTGTCCATTGCAAAAAATTCTTAAATATTCAATAAAAACCGTGTTCAAATTTCACGCAATTTTGAGCACTTTTATTTTTTGGTCATTTTTTATTGCACGGAAAATCCAGAAAACAGGATAATCATGGCATTTCACTTTATTAAACTATAAATACCAGAGAGTAAACTATGGGTACAGTAGGTTGTGCTTACTGAATTCATCGACCACATGTTCCTCCAAAATAATCCATTAATATGGTTGATCAAGTCTTATTAACAAACTATTTTCGAGTGACATGAAACCGAAGAATTTGTGTATAGCACTAGGTTACCTCAACCGGGATATGCATTGTCCCAACAATAAGAGTTTGATATTTCTTTTCAATAGCCGGGACGAAATTCGAAACCTCCAATAGTAATTGGCGTGACCTTTTCAATAGAATTTATACTATTCACTTTGTTTTGTTTCTTAGGAAAATATATCGTATGCTCATTATTGTTAACATGAAAAGTGACCTTGCTTTTGTTGCAATCAATAACAGCCCCTGCAGTATTCAGAAAAGCTCTACCAAGGATAACCGACATGTTGTCGTCCTCAGGCATATCAAGAATAACAAAGTTCGTTAAGATAGTAACGTTAGCAACCACAACAGGAACATCCTCACAAATACCGACAGGTATAGCAGTTGATTTATCAGCCATTTGCAAAGAAATCTTAGTGGGAGTCAACTTATTCAAGTCAAGTCTTCTATATAGAGAAAAAGGCATAACACTAACACCAACTCCTAAATCACATAAAGAAGTTCTAACATAATTGTTTTTAATAGAGCATGGTATAGTAGGTATTCCTGGATCTCCTAACTTCTCAGGTATTTTTCCTTCAAATGAATAATTTGCAAGCATAGTAGAAATTTCAGCCTCAGGTATTTTCCTTTTATTTGTGACAATATCTTTCATATACTTTGCATATGGAGGCATTTTCATAATTTCAGTCAAAGGAGTTCGCAGCTACAAAGGTCTAAGCATTTCAACAAAGCGATTAAAAGCTTCTTCATCTCTATATTTCACGGACTTACTAGGGAATGGCATAGGTTTTTGAACCCATGGTTCTCTTTCTTTACCGTGCTTCCTAGCGACAAAGTCTCTTTTATCATATCTTTTATTCTTAGGAGGTGGGTCATCAAGCTTAACTTCAGGTTCTATGTCTACATATGTAACACCCCTGTGTAATGAGCTACAGTGATCCTTAATGATTATGCTAAGTCACCTTGATTTGCAATGCTTGATTACATTGGATTCATGTCTCATTTCAAATTCCACCACTGAATTCAATTCAAATCATAAGTGAATTTTGAAGTTGCACAAAAGTTGTTGCAAAATAGTTCATGTTTTAGCAAATATTCCAGAACAAATATTTGTTCAGGAAAACAACATCACCTATTTGCTAAAATGAGCTATGGCAATTAAACAATGCTATTTTAGCATATTTAAATGCTATTCCATTTATGAAAAATTCAAATGAATTCATCTTGCCTCCAAACTTTTTGTGGCAGTGCAAAATAGTGCAATGTAATTTTGTGGCCAAGTCACATATTTTACAAATAGCTTTTGGCAGCTCAAATTAATTGCAAAATCTTCTATAAAAAGAAAACAGAAAAGAAATTAGAGAAAAGGAAAAGGGCCACTATGCACCGGGCCTTAGTGCACAGTGTGCAGGCCCAGCCCCAGCAGCCCCCTCATCGTCTCCCTCCTCCCCGTGTCAGCTCGCGCGCGCGCGCCTGACGCCGACGCCGTCGCCACCGCACCAGCCCGCCGTGCCCGTGCCGCTACAGTCGCTGCAAGGGGATAAGAACACCGCGCTGGCCTCCCAGGACTCGCGTCCATCGTCATCCACCCGCTCCACCGACACCCTCTCTCTCTCCCGAGCTCGCCCGAGCGCATCCGTCGCCGCTCGCCGTCGTTCTCGTGGCCACCGTCCATCCCACGCCTCGCCGCCATTTCGTAGAGGTTCGCTGTCGTCCGCTATGTCGACTACACCGACAAACGCAAGCCAGGAGCCGCCGCAACCTCGCCCACGCCGTCTTCTTCCTCCTCGAATCGCCGGCGTTCGTTGTCGATTCCGGCGAGCCTGCTGCTCCTAAGCTGTCACCGGGCCCCCTTGCGCCTCGCCGGTAAGCTCCTCTTCCTCTTCCCTCACTGCCCATTCCTATCCGTGCCCGTAGCCGCCGTACCAGCCATGGCCGTACCCGTCACCGCAGTCGAGCTCGCCACCGTGGCCACAGCCGCTGCCACGCGCGCCCGAGCACCGCATCATGCTCCTGGGGTTCCCAAGAGCCCAACGCACCCACGCACACGCCTTCCCGTGCCCCACATTGCCGTAACCGCCATCGCCCGATTCCGGCCGTCGCCCCACTGCTCGTCGCCATCGTTGTAGGCCGTCTCTGGCGACGCCACCACCACCAATCAACGCGGCGTCGAGTGCTTGTTAGAATGGCACCGACCGCACTCGATTTGGCCCACTGTGGGCGTTTTCCGTCGCAGTCCCAAACGCGCCACCGCGTATTTGGTCGCCGGCGGCTAAACGCCGGCCGCCGTCGACGTGGCTGGCCTGGGGCCCACCCTGGGTCGCTGACCAGTGGGTCCCGCAGGCCCAGCTGACCATGTTGACTGGTCAACGTGCTGACTGGGCAGCACTGTGCCGCTGACAGGCGGGCCCCACCCGTTAATTAAACTAATTTTCTAAATAAATTTATCTGTTAATCTACTTAGTCACTGGCAGTGGGGCCCCACCTGCTAATTAGCCCCAGTTTAATTTAATTAAGCTCTAATTAGTCCTGTGCCACTGACATGTGGGTCCCAGCCGTCAGGTTTGACCTGGACCGGCTGGGTTGACCGCCGACGTGACTCTGACGTAGTGCTGACACAATAAAGTATTTTTCTGGTATTTTTGAATTAGAATTAATTCTAGGAATTTCAGAATATTGTTTAAATCTTTGAAAAATCATACAAAATAAACCGTAGCTCGGATGAAAAAGTTTTCTACATGAAAGTTGATCAGAAAAACAAGACGAATCCGAATATGCCCTCCATGTAGCTGTCACATACCCACAATACTGCAAACATGGAACCTTCCCCTCCGGTTCATCTGTCTGACAGATGCCTAAACCCGGGAAAATATTCCCAGATATTTTCCCGCACCGTCTCTTACGTGTAGTGCTGCATTAAGTCACACCCAGCACAACATATTGCCATGCGATGCATCTGTGTTGCATTTGTTTGCTTTTATTTATTGTTTCTTCCCCCTCTTCTCTTCGGTAGACCCCGAGACCGACGCAGCTCCGGAGTACGACTACGCCCCTGACGACCAGACCTTTTTAGCAGAGCTTCCAGGCAAGCAAGCCCCCTTGAACATGCCTATATCACCCATTCTTTCTCTCTTATGCTTGCATTAGAATTGCTACGATTGTTGTCCCAAAATTACCTATTCTGATGCATAGCCTGTTTTGTAACTGCTGTTGATACCATTCCTGCTATCCTAAATGCTTAGTATAGGTTGGTTAATGAAACATCAGTGACCCCTCACCCTTGTCCTTGTTGCCCCGCATTGTTGCTGATGCCCCGATCGATGTGATCGAGGGGCTGAGACCGACACATCACCACACACCCCTTTAGTTGCACTACTCTGCAGAGCTACCATCGAGTGTCGAGGGTGATACCTCTTACCTCACTCCTGATGTTGGCTTTGTAGTATAGCTAGTCGGTTGTGGGTTACCGAGGGTGATTCCTCTTTCACCACCTCCGATGAAGCTTCTGTCGTGCAACCCCTCAAGTGTGAATCCATCGAGGGTGATTCCTCTGGGTTCACCTTGACAGAAACATCGAGTGGGAATCCAACAAGGGTGATTCCTCGGACTCCTCCTTGATGTTATGGACACACAGATACTATGTATTTATTTCAGTCCCAGATTAAAGTCGGGTCGGCCCCGCGGGGTACCCGCGAGAAATGTGAAGTCGGGTTGACAGTGAGGGTACCCGCAAAATAATTACGAGGCGCGGCCGAGCAGGCAGATTGCCTCAGGAGAGGGAGGAGAGGGATTGGGCCTGGCCCTTGGCGCAAGTCCTCGAGACGGGGCGACGGGACCACAGATCGTGGAGCACTGATTGTCACCGTGAACTCCCAACACACTAATGGGTTAGGATATGTGATCTGAGTAGGCCTCTGGCCTTTTCGCACTAACCACCACGTGGGAATAGTATGGGCACTAGGCGTCATATGTATCAGCCAAAGTTCTTCAGACGTCAGCAGTTGAGCAGCACGCGCCCGGGTGGACCGCGAAAGCCTGCATGTGTATACAGGGGCTAGGTCTGGTCCCGGCCGTCATCACAATGCGCATGAATGCAAAGGGCGATGGGCCCAAGACCCCTGAGCGCTTAGAGTGTAGACTGGCGTGCTGGCCTCTCTGTTGAGCCTAGGTAGGGCTATGACGTGTCGATCAGCCGAGGCCGGGCATGACCCGATAAAAGTGTGTCTGGCCAGAGTTAATCGAGCGTGTTGGGTAAGTTGGTGCACCCCTGCAGGGAAGTATATCTATTCGAATAGCCGTGTCCACGGTAACAGGACGCTCGAAAAGTATCCCGATCTTCTACAACTAGAACTTGATACTTGAAATGTTTAATAATTTATTAGCTCCGGGATTGCTTTCTCGCAGGGAGTCGACGAAGGATCTCCGGGCATAGCTACTATTATACTAGTTGCTACTACTATATTTATGTACTAATCTACACTCTTCTAATGCTGCAAAATGCTGCAAGTTGCTAGTCTTCGATAGGCTAGGCCTTCCCCTCTATTCTGGCAATTCTGCAATCTAATCCACAGATACAGCCTTCCCATTGATACCGATGCATAAATAGAATAGATCTGATGTAAGTTTTGCGAGTACTTTGGATGAGTACTCACGGTTGCTTTGCTTCCCTTTTTCCCCATACCCGATTGCTGCGATCAGATGATGAAGCCCCAGAGCCTGCTGCCCCCGCCGACGACTACTACTACCCCTCCGGTGGAGCCTACTACTACGTGGAGACCGACGACCAGTAGTAGATAGGAGGCTCCTAGGCAGGAGGCCTGTGCCTTTTCGATCTAGTGTCGTTGTTTTGCTCAGCCTTCTTAAAGCAGGCTTGTTTAACCTTTATGTATGTACTCAGATGTTAATGCTTCCGTTGATGCTTGTATGACTCGAGCTTATGTATTCGAGCCCTCGAGGCCCCTGGCTTGTAATATAAAGCTTGTATGACTTTTATTTGTGTTTAGAGTTGTGTAGTGATATCTACCCGTGAGTCCTTAGGCTTGATCATGTGCATTTGCGTGTATGATTAGTGCACGGTTAAGTCGGGGGCGTCACAAGTTGGTATCAGAGCCGACTGCCTGTAGGAACCCCCTTTCCAACTCGTTGGCCGAAGTTGAGTCTAGTCTTTGAAAAATGATTTTACTAACATGGCTGTGTGGCTTATGGGCCCACGTCGCCAATGGATGGGTTTAGGATCTTTTATTCCTCTTCTTTACTCTGGGACTCTGATCTCTCTTCTATTCGGGTTAAAGATTTTGCTAACTCTAATGCTAGGTTCTCGTAATCACATTCACCCGGAGAGCTGGATTATCTGCAATAATTCCTTTCAATGTTATCATATGCTTCTCACACTGTCATTTGACATCTTGCACACCTTGTTTCAGATGCGTCCTGCAAGACAGCTCGTACGCCACACCATGGCTGTTGATGTCATTGGATTCCCTGCTATTCTGGTCGACCTCTTGACCAGGCTAGGACATCGCTGGTACCCCGAGTACACTGTTTACGAGGATTACCGTGAGTTCAACCAGGAGCAGTACCATGCCGTGGTTCGTATCTTTGGTCAGCAGAACAACTCCATCACTGAGTTGCACGCCTTTCATGGTGTTGGAGTGACTGTCGACATGGCCATCCATGATGCTACCTATACTGCTATTGCTTGTCTCCGTGGAGTGCACAGTCGCTTGGAGGAGACTGCTTTCAGATATATCCCATATGCCCCCGCTGGGGATGAGAGTGGGTACTACACTGCTATCTGTACCCCTTACGTGCGACGTCGCTATGACCCGCAGGTTTTGGTACAGTACATTGAGGCTCTGGATCGCACTGCCCGAGCTCTTGCTGTCGAGTTGTACGCCACTCATGCTCATCTTTACAACGCTCTGACACAGTTGCTGCCAGCAGTCAGTGCAAGGATACATCCTTAGTACATCCTTTACCCGCGCAGGACGGAGATGCCACCAGGTCTTGAGTGGCCTGCTGTTGGAGGTTGCACTCCTCCACGTGGTCCTCTTCTTCCAGTCCGGGACCAGGTTCTACACCAGAGTGTTCACGGAGCGCAGGATCCTTGCGTCGTCACTTGTAGTTGCCTGGCTTCAGTGGTTTTCTCCGACGTTGATGTAGCTATCGCTATGTCCTATTGTTGTATCCCTCCACCGCGTGCCTGCGTGCCGCCTAGTGTGTCTAGTTGTTCCTTTCTGAACTTGTACCGCTGGTTTGTAACCGAATCTATGTATGGATCTGTATGTCATGTTTGACTATGTTGATGTATCTATTGCACTCCATTTCTTGTGCGTGTTACTTCATGAATGATTCCATACACCTGAAATATTCATTGCTAAACTACCCCCTGTTGATTTAGCAGGATGGTTAGAACCGCAGGTCGAGGCCGTGGTGCCAACAATCCACCACCGCCTGACTATATGGCTGGAATGATGCAACAGTTTGAACTGAATCGCCAATTCATGCAAGGGCTTATGGATCAGTTTCCTCATCCAAACGCCAACCAGCAGCCAGCCCCAATCACCTTACAAGAGTTTGTGCGCCTCAACCCGACTATCTTCCGCAACTCAGTTCAGCCGCTTGATGCTGATGACTGGCTCCGTGATATCACATATGAGATGGAGTCTGCTAATGTGGCCCCTGCCAGCTATGTCACTTTCACATCCTACTTTCTGAAGGGTCCTGCAGCTCAATGGTGGGACAGTCACAGGCATACCCTATCTGCTGGAACCATCATCACTTGGGTGGAGTTCCAAGCTGCCTTCCATGCCCGTTACATTCCGCAAGGAGTTATGGACTAGAAGAAGCGTGAGTTTCGCAACCTTACCCAGGGCAGCAAGACTGTGGAGGTTTATCAGCGGGAGTTTCTTGAACTATCTCGCTATGCTGAAGAGGATATTGCTACTGATGCCCGCAGACAGGAGAAATTTCGTGAAGGGCTCAATCCAGATATCAAGCTCACACTCCTAGTCCAAGACTTCGCCGACTTCGCCACCTTGGTGAACAAGGCCATACAGGTTGAGACTGGTTTGAAGGATCACAAGGACGCGCTCAAGCGCACCCGTGAAGCGGACTCATCTTTGGGCTCATCTTCGCAGAAGTGCCGTATTTGGATCCCTCACAGCATGTACCATCCGACTGCACCTGCTCCAAGGCCATCCTATGTTGCGCCTCGTCTGCTTCCTCCACCACCGAGGCAGCTGAGACCTCAAGCTACGCCACCTCGAGCTCCTGCTCCCCGTC
The DNA here is from genome assembly GCA_039707655.1 of Elymus sibiricus. Taxonomy (NCBI): domain Eukaryota; kingdom Viridiplantae; phylum Streptophyta; class Magnoliopsida; order Poales; family Poaceae; genus Elymus; species Elymus sibiricus. Next base: position 195,094,784 of record CM077666.1, on the reverse strand, counting down.
CCAATGATGGGCTGTGCTTCACATGTGGACGTCCAGGTCATCATGCTAAAGACTGCCGTCAGAATCAGAACCAGTTGGCACTTCCATCTGCTGGCCGTGGTAATGGCCGTGGCAACAATCAGCCTCGCAACATCAATGCCAGGCCTTCTTATGGTCGTGGTCAGGCTTATCATGTCAACATGACTGAAGATCAAGACCAACCAGCTACTATGATGGGTACTCTACTTGTTAATTCAGTACCAGCTTCTGTTTTATTTGATTCAGGAGCATCGCATTCTTTCATATCAGAAGAGTTTGCATTCATGCATGGCATTAAACATGAAATTTTGCACCAGCCGTTAGTGGTTAACACTCCCGTGGGCCATTGTCGGACCTCTATGTTCAGCCCCAATGTTACCGTTGAAGGGTTGGAATTCCATGCTTTTCCCATTATTTTGAAGTCTTCCAAAGTTGACCTCATTCTGGGAATGGATTGGTTGAAGGCTCATACCGCCTTAATCAATTGTGCCACTAAAGTCGTCCAACTCCTGCACCCCTCGGATGAGATAGTAAACTACCATGCTCATCTAGTTCAAAATGCCGAGGCTCAGATTTATGCCCTGAATGCGTTGAACGCTTCTCCTCTTGAGGGGATCGAAAATATTCCAGTCGTTCGCGACTTCCAAGATGTCTTTCCAGAAGAACTTTCAGGAGTACCCCCTGTTAGAGCTGTCGAGTTTGTCATCGACTTAAAACCAGGCACCACTCCTATTGTGAAGCGTCCCTATAAGATGCCGCCGCATGAACTTCTTGAGCTTAAGGAGGAAATCGACAAGTCACTCCGTAAAGGTTTCATTCGTCCAAGTTCCTCTGCCTGGGGTGCACCTTCTCTCTTTGTCAAGAAGAAAGATGGTACGGACCAGTTGGTCCAAGATTACCGACCTATTAACCAGGCCACCATTCAGAACAAGTATCCGCTTCCTCGGATCAACGATCTGTATGATCAACTTGCTGGATCATCAGTATTCTCTAAACTCAACTTGAGGTTGGGTTACCATCAGATACGGGTCCGTGAAGAGGATATCCCGAAGACCACCTTCGTTACTCGCTATGGCTCATATGAGTACACTGTCATGTCTTTCAGCTTAACTAATGCTTCAGCAACATTCTCCCGCCTGATGAATTATATCTTCATGGATTACCTCGACAAATTCGTCGTGGTTTATCTGGATGATATCCTGGTATATTCCAAGAATAAGGAAGAACATGCTGAACATCTTCGTCTTGTTCTGGAAAAGCTTCGAGAGCATCAGCTGTATGTCAAACATTCCAAGTGTGAATTCTGGTTATCTGAAGTGACCTACCTTGGTCATGTGATTTCCAAGGATGGTATTGCTGTCAACCCAGAGCGAGTTCAAGCTATTCTTGACTGGACCCCCCCGAAGAATGTCAAGCAAGTCAGAAGTTTTCTCGGACTCGCAAGCTATTGCCGTCGATTTGTCGAGAACTACTCAAAGATTGCCAAGCCTCTGACTAATCTACTTCACAAAGGTGTTAAGTTTGAGTGGACAGTTAAATGTCAGGAAAGTTTCCAAACTCTCAAGGACAAGCTGGCTTCTGCGCCAGTGCTTGCTCCTCCAAATTCTCGCAAGGAATTCGTCATTTATTGCGACGCCTCTCGTCAAGGATTAGGCTGTGTCCTGATGCAAGAGCGCAGAGTGATTGCATATGCCTCGTGACAGTTGCGTCCTCATGAAGAGAACTACCCAGTGCATGATCTTGAACTTGCTGCAGTTATTTATGCACTGAAGTTATGGTGACATTACCTCATCGGTAATCGATGTGAGATATACACGGATCATCAAAGTCTGAAGTATTTGTTTACTCAGCCAGATCTCAATCTCTGCCAACAACGATGGTTAGAAACAATTACAGACTATGACTACGGTATTTCTTATACCCCTGGCAAAGCTAATGTGATGGCGATGCCTTGAGCCGCAAGTCCTATTGTAACAACCTCATCGTCCAGCGAGCTCAACCCCTTCTATATGAGGAACTTCGCAAATTGAACCTTCATATTGTTCCACAGGGTTCTCTTAATAACCTTGTTTTATAGCCAGATCTTGAGAAAGCTGTTAAGTCTGCGCAAGCAAAGGATGCTGAAGTTGATCAGATGAAAAGGGATCTTGTCCTGAAAAAGGCCAGATATTTCTCGCTTGCTGAAGATGGAACCTTGTACTTCATAGATCGCATTGTAGTACCTCGGTTCGAACTTATGACCGACAAAGTTATGAAGGAGGCACATGATACACCAATGTCTATTCATCCGGGAAGCACTAAGATGTATCGCGACCTTCGTCAAAGGTACTGGTGGTCTAAAATGAAGCAGGACATTGCTCGCTATGTTGCCGAATGTGACGTTTGCCATCGCGTTAAGGCAGAACATCAGAACCCTGATGTAATTCTGCAACCGCTACCTATTCCTGAATGGAAATGGGATAAGGTTCAAATGGATCATATCACTGGTCTTCCCAGGTCACAAAAGGGTCATGATGCTATTCTTGTCGTCATCGATCAACTCTCCAAAGTTGCACATTTTCTGCCAGTCAAGGAGACGATCACTGCTAGTCAGTTAGCAGAATTATATATCTCTAGAATTGTGACACTCCACGGTATTCTGAAGGAGATCAGTTCAGACCGTGGCAGCCTATTCACCTCAAAGTTCTGGGCAAGTTTCCAAGAAGCTATGGGAACTCATATAACTTGGAGTTCAGCTTATCACCCTGCTACTTGTGAGCTGCGTTGGTAATTCCCTGAAGAGGAAGGGAGATGCAGTACAGTAAAGATAAGTATTTCCCTCAGTTATGAAACCAAGGTTATCAATCCAGTAGGAGAATCACGCAACACCTCGTTAGCAGCACCTGCACACAGAACAACAAATCCTTGCACCCAACGCAAACAAGGGGTTTTCAATCCCTTGGCGGTTAATTGCAAGATTAAATTGTATGTGATAGATAAATAGATTCAACTAAAAATATAAAATAAAATAAATAAAATAAAAGTGCAGCAAGGTATTTTTAGGGTTTTTAATATATTATTTAGATAGACCCGGGGCCATAGTTTTCACTAGAGGCTTCTCTCAAGGAAATAGCACACGGTGGGTAAACAAATTACTGTTGGGCAATCGATAGAAAAGCAAATAATCATGACGATATCCAAGGCAATGATCATGTATATAGGCATCATGTCCGAGACAAGTAGACCGACTCCTGCCTGCATCTACTACTATTACTCCACACATCGACCGCTATCCAGCATGCATCTAGTGTATTAAGTCCATAAAGAACGGAGTAACGCCTTAAGCAAGATGACATGATGTAGACAAAGTAAACTCACGCATAAATAAACCCCATATTTTTACCCTTAATAGCAACGATACATACGTGTCATGTCCCTTTTTGTCACTAGGATTGAGCACCGCAAGATCGAACCCATTACAAAGCACTTCTTCCCATGGCAAGATAAATAAATCTAGTTGGCCAAACCAAATCAATAGATCGGAGAAGAAATACGAAGCTATAATAATCATGCATAAAAGAGTTCAGAGAAGACTCAAATAATATTCATGGATAATCTGATCATAAACTCACAATTCATCGGATCCCAACAAACACACCGCAAAAAGTGATTACATCGGATAGAACTCCAAGAACATCGAGGAGAACATTGTATTGAAGATCAAAAAGAGAGAAGAAGCCATCTAGCTACTAACTATGGACCCGAAGGTCTGTGGTAAACTACTCATGCATTATCGGAAGGGCAGCAAGGATGATGTAGAGCCCCTCCGTGATCGATTCCCCCTCCGGCGGAGTGCCGGAAAAGGCCTCCAGATGGGATCTCTCGAGAACAGAAGCTTGCGGAGGCGGAAAAAGTATTTCGTGGACTCCGCTGTTGGTTTCCTGATTTTAGAGAATTTATAGTGGTGGAATTAGGTCAAACAGAGCTGTGTGGGCCCCACAAGCCACCAGGGCACGCCACCCCCCTGGGGCGCGCCCTGGTGCCTTGTGGGCCACTGCTCCATCTTCTGGCCCTCTCCCGAAGTTTCCAGTACTTGTTATGTCCAGAAAAAGATATCCAAAAAGTTTCGTGGAATTTGGACTTCGTTTGGTACTCATATTCTGGAAAACCAAAAACAGGCAAAAAACAACAACTGGCACTGGGCACTAAGTTAATAGGTTAGTCCCAAAAAATGATATATAATTGCTGTAAATATATATAAAAACATCCAAGATTGATAATATAATAGCATGGAACAATAAAAAATTATAGATACGTTGGAGACGTATCAGCATCCCCAAGCTTAATTCCTGCTCGTCCTCGAGTAGGTAAATGATAAAAACAGAATTTTTGATGTGGAATGCTACCTATCATATTCATCATATATTCTTTTCTTTTATAGCATGGACATTTGGACTTGAATGATTCAAAGCAATAGTCTATAGTTTGACATGAAGATATAAATACTCAAGCATGCTAACAAGCAACCATGTCTTTCAAAATATCAACGCTAAAGAAAGTTATCCCTAGCCCATTATGCTCAATCATTGATCCATTCATGAAACACACTCAATATTAGCTACACACAATGCACAAGTATGACAATAGTGCTCTCTAGTTGGTGCTTTATAAGAGAAGATGGAGATTCAAAATAAAAATAAAAATTGCATAAAAGTAAATAGATAGGCCCTTCGCAGAGGGAAGCAGAGATTTGCAAATGTGCCAGAGCTCAAAGCTTAAATTAGAGAGATAAAAATATTTTGAGAGGCATGCTTTTCCTGTCAACGAAAACGACCGAGAATTCCCAATATCTTCCATGCTAGACACATCATAGGCGGTTCCCAAACAGAAAGTAAAGTTTATTTCCTTTCCACCATTCTTTCACAATCCATGGCTAGCCGTATCCACGGGTGCCCTCCATACCAACACTTACCAAGGAATTTTGTTGTTCTTAATTTTTGATTCATTGTGGGACCGGGCATCCCTATTACCAGCAACTCTCTCGTGCAATGACAAGTGAATAAACACTCATCGTGAGAATAACACACCTAGCATGGAAAATATTGGCCACCCCCTGCCGCTTCATGAGCGGTACAGACACACAAATCAGAAAAATTATTTTGAAAATTAGAGTTGGCACACGCAAATTTACTTGGAATGGCATGGAAATACCGCATATAGGTAGATATGGTGGACTCATTTGGCACAACTTGGGTTTAAAGAGTTTGGATGCACAAGCAGTATTTCCGCTTAGTACAAATGAAGGCTAGCAAATAGATTGAGAAGCAACCAACCAAAAAGCGAAACGGTCATAAACATGCATTGAACATAACTAACACCGAATAATGCACCATAAGTAGGATATAATTTCGTTGCATAACTATTGACTTAATGTGCATGCATAGGGAATCACAAACCTTAACACTAATATTCTTACTAAATTACAATTACTCACTAACATGACTCACATATCATCATCTCCATATCGCAAAACTATTGCAAGGAATCACACTTATCATATCCAATGATATATATGAAAGTTTTTATTATATCCCTCTTGAATATTCATCACTTTGGGACCAAATTCATATCTTGTGCAAATTACCATTACTATTATCAACTCTCAAAAAGATATAAGTGAAGCATGAGAGTGCAAATATTTCTTCAAAATTTCAATCTTACCAACTCTCAAAATAATATAAGTGAAGCCTGAGAGTTTAAATATTTCTTCAAAATTTAGCCACCGCCGTGCTCAAAAAAGATTTAAGTGAAGCACTAGAGCAACTGCCTAGCTCAAAAAATTTAAGTGAAGCACATAGAGTATTCTAACAAATTATGATGAACGTGTGGCTCTCTCAAATTGGTGTGTCCAGCAAGGATGATTGTGACAAACTAAAAAGAAAACAAAGCAAAGACTCATATAATACACTACGCTCCAAGCAAAACACATATCATGTGACGAATAAAAATATAGCTCCAAGTAAAATTACCGATGGTTGGTAGAAGAAAGAGGGGATGCCTTCCGGGGCATCCCCAAGCTTAGACGCTTGAGCCTTCCTTGAATATTACCTTGGGGTGCCTCGGGCATCCCCAAGCTTAGGCTCTTGCCACTCCTTATTCCTTCATCCATCGTGATCTCACCCAAAACTTGAAAACTTCAATCACACAAAACTCAACAAAACCTTCGTGAGATCCGTTAGTATAACAAAACAAATCACTACTTTAAGTACTGTTGCAAACCCATTCATATTTTAATTTTTCATTATACCTACTGTATTCTAACTTCTCCATGGCTTATACCCCCCGATACAATCCATAGTTTCATCAAAACAAGCAAGCAATGCATCAAAAACAGAATCTGTCAAAAACAGAATAGTCTGTAGAGATCTATTTAAAAGCTATACTTCTGTAACTCCAAAAATTCTGAAAAATTAGGACAACGTGGGAAATTCATATACCAATACTGTGTAAAAATTTCAGATTTTTTTGACACTCCAGTACAGAGCCAAAATTCCAGCACTGGACGCAAAACTTTCTGTTTTCCAAACAGCATCAATTATACTATCTTCCAAATCATCCCAAAAGTTTTACTTGGCACAAACACTAATTAAAAAAATAAAAACTCAATCATAACAGTAGCATAAATGTGAAAACACACAATAACAGAAACAAAAAGAAAACATTTATTTTATTCATTGGGTTGCCTCCCAACAAGCGCTATTGTTTTATGCCCCTAGCTAGGCATAATGCATAGTTTCAAGTATTATCATCCTTCAAGTTGATTCCATAAGTGGTCCTCATAATGGATTCATATGGTGCTTTAATTTTCTTCCTAGGGAAATGTTCCATACCCTTCTTTAGTGGAAACTAAAATTTCATATTCCCTTATTTCATGTCAATAACGGCACCTATGGTTCGTAAGAACGGTCTACCAAGTATTATGGGGCAAGAAGAATTGCATTCAATGTCAAGTACAATAAAATCAACGGGCACATAGTTCCTATTTGCAAGAATAAGAACATCATTAATTCTTCCCAAAGGCTTTTTAATAGTGGAATCCGCCAAGTGCAAATTAAGAGAACATTCATCTATATTGGTAAAACCTAGCACATCACATAGAGATTTTGGAATTGTGGAAACGCTAGCACCCAAATCACATAAAGCATTACACTCATAATTTTTAATTTTAACTTTAATGGTGGGTTCCCATTCATCATATAATTTTCTAGGAATTGAAATTTCTAGTTCTAGCTTTTCTTCTAACGCTTTCATCATTGCTTCTACGATGTGTTTAGTAAAAGCCTTATTTTTCTCATAAGCGTTGGGTGAATTTAGCATGGGTTGTAACAAAGAAATGCACTCAATCAAAGAACAACTATCATAATTAAAATCTTTTTAATCCAAGAGAGTGGGCACATCGCTAGTTAAAGTTTTTACCTCTCCAAACCCACTTTTATCAATTTTTTATCAAGATTTTCACCCTCCGAATTATGGGGACGCCTACTAGCTAAAGTTGACTCTTCTTCAGTCCCCTTTTCATCAAGTTTTATATTGCTAAACAAGGAATCAATAGATGAAACACCAATTATTTTAATATCCTCATCATTACTACGATAAAAACCGGGAGGAATCGCTTTTTCTAAAAATTCTCATTTAGCTTTTAGCATAGCGGTTCTTTTCTTACTCTCATCCATGGAGACATATAAAGCTTTAATTGATTCATTAATATCAATTTTGGGTGGCATAATTTTAGTCTTAAGATTTTCCACATCATGAATAATTCTATCAATGCTCCTAGACATATCATCAAGTTTACTTAATTTTTCTTCTATCGTAGTGTTGAAAACTTTTTGAGCATTAATAAATTCTTTAATATTACTTTCAAGATCAGAGGGCATCCTATTATTATTATTATAAGGATTTCCATAGGAATTGCAATAATTAATAGAGGAATTTCCAGGAAATGGTCTAGCATTGAAATTACCTCTATAAGCATTATTATTAAAATTGTTTCGCGAGACAAAATTCACATCTACGGGATCATTATTTTGCTCAATCAAAGTAGATAAAGGCACATCATTAGGATCAATAGGAATATTTTTTCTAGCAACCAATTTCATAAGCGCATCAACTTTATCACTCAAACTACTAATTTCTTCAACAGAATTCACCTTTTTACTAGTAGGAACTCTTTCAGTATGCCATTGTGAATAATTTTCCATAATATTATCAAGCAATTTAGAAGCTTCTCCCAAAGTAATTTCCATAAAAGTACCACCTGCGGCGGAATCTAAAAGATTTCTAGAAACAAAATTTAATCCCGCATAATTTTTTTTTATGATCATCCATAAATTTAAACCATGAGTAGGGCAATTTCTTATCATTAATTTCATCCTCTCCCAAGATTGGTCAACATGTTCATGATCAAGTTGCTAAAAATTCATAATTTGATTTCTAAGGGAAATAATTTTCGCGGGAGGAAAATACTTGGTAATAAAATCATCTTTACACCTATCCCAAGAATCGATACTATTTCGTGGTAAAGATGAAAACCAAATTTTTGCACGATCACGTAATGAGAATGGGAATAATTTTAATTTCACAATATCATTATCCACATCTTTTTTCTTTTGCACATCACACAATTCTACGAAAGTGTTAAGATGGGATGTAGCATCTTCATTGGGATTACCAAAAAATTGTTCTTTCATGACAAGATTTAGCAAAGTGGCATTAATATCACAAGTCTCCGCACTAGCGGCGGGAGGAGCAATCGGCGTACTAATAAAATCATTATTATTAGTATTAGAAAAATCACACAATTTTATATTTTCTTGAGACATCGTGGCTACGCAAACAAGATAACAAGCAAACAAGAAAAAGGCAAACGGAAAATATTTTTGTATTTTTGTAAAAACTTATTAGAAGTGGGGGGGATGAAAACGAGAGGCAAAGGCAAATAAAGTAAATGCAAGGAGATGAGAGTTTTATGCATAGGTACTTGATAGATTATGATGATGTCTCCCCGACAACGGCGCCAGGAATTCTTCCTACTACTTGTGAGCTGCGTTGGTAATTCCCTGAAGAGGAAGGGAGGTGCAGTACAGTAGAGATAAGTATTTCCCTCAGTTATGAAACCAAGGTTATCAATCCAGTAGGAGAATCACGCAACACCTCGTTAGCAGCACCTGCACACAGAACAACAAATCCTTGCACCCAACGCAAACAAGGGGTTGTCAATCCCTCGGTGGTTAATTGCAAGATTAAATTGTATGTGATAGATAGATAGATAGAACTAAAAATATAAAATAAAATAAATAAAATAAAAGGGCAGCAAGATATTTTTAGGGTTTTGAATATATGATTTAGATAGACCCGGGGGCCATAGTTTTCACTAGAGGCTTCTCTCAAGGAAATAGCATACGGTAGGTAAACAAATTACTGTTGGGCATTTGATAGAAAAGCAAATAATCATGATGATATCCAAGGCAATGATCATGTATATAGGCATCACGTCCGAGATAAGTACACCGACTCCTGCCTGCATCTACTACTATTACTGCACACATCGACCGCTATCCAGAATGCATCTAGTGTATTAGGTCCATAAAGAACGGAGTAACGCCTTAAGCTAGATGACATGATGTAGACAAAGTAAACTCACACATGAATAAACCCCATCTTTTTACCCTTAATAGCAACGATACATATGTGTCATGTCCCTTTCTGTCATTGGGATTGAGCACCGCAAGATCGAACCCATTACAAAGCATCTCTTCCCATGGCAAGATAAATCAATCTAGTTGGCCAAACCAAATCAATAGATCGGAGAAGAAATACGAAGCTATAATAATCATGCATAAAAGAGTTCAGAGAAGACTCAAATAATATTCGTGGATAATCTGATCATAAACTCACAATTCATCGGATCCCAACAAACACACCGCAAAAAGTGATTACATCGGATAGAACTCCAAGAACATCGAGGAGAACATTGTATTGAAGATCAAAAAGAGAGAAGAAACCATCTAGCTACTTACTATGGACCCGAAGGTCTATGGTAAACTACTCACGCATCATCGGAAGGGCAGCAAGGATGATGTAGAGCCCCTCCGTGATCGATTCCCCCTCAGGCGGAGTGCCGGAAAAGTCCTCCAGATGGGATCTCTCGAGAACAGAAGCTTGCGGCGGCGGAAAAAGTATTTCATGGACTCCTTTGTTGGTTTCCCGATTTTAGAGAATTTATAGTGGTGGAATTAGGTCAAACGGAGCTGTGTGGGCCCCACAAGCCACCAGGGCGCGCCACCCCCTTGGGGCGTGCCCTGGTGCCTCGTGGGCCACTGCTCCATCTTCTGGCCCTCTCTCGAAGCTTCCAGTACTTGTTATGTCCAGAAAAAAATCTCCAAAAAGTTTCGTGGCATTTGGACTTCGTTTGGTACTCATATTCTGGAAAACCAAAAACAGGCAAAAAACAGCAACTGGCACTGGGCACTAAGTTAATAGGTTAGTCCCAAAAAATGATATATAATTGCTGTAAATGTATATAAAAACATCCAAGATTGATAATATAATAGCATGGAACAATAAAAAATTATAGATACGTTGGAGACATATCACACCCCCAGTCCCAAGGCCAAGTTGAACGAGTTAATCAAGTGCTTGAAGATATGCTGCGTGCTTGTGTCATTTCATTTGGCAAGAAGTGGGAGGAATCTCTCCTGTATGCTGAATTCTCGTACAACAACAGCTATCAAGCTACCTTGAAGATGGCCCCCTTCGAGGTACTATATGGAGGTAAGTGTTGGACCCCTCTGAATTGGTCAGAAACTGGGGAACGGCCGCTCATTGGTCCGGATATTATCCAACACGCTGAAGAGCAAGTCTGTATTGTCTGGGAAAATCTCAAGGCGGCCCAATCTCGTCAGAAGAGCAATTATGATCAAAAACACTGGGGATCGATCTATCAACCTGGTGAGCAAGCTTATCTGCATCTCACTCCTATGAAGGGCACCCATCGCTTTGGAATCAAGGGCAAGTTAGCTCCTCGCTATATTGGTCCCTTCCGCATTCTTGCCAGACATGGACATGTGGCATATAAATTGGAGTTGTCGCTGCAATTCTCTCACATCCACGACGTCTTCCATGTGTCGTAACTTCGTCATTGCTTCAAGGAACCGCACTGAGCAGTGGATCATGAATTGCTCGAATTGCAAGATGACCTATCCTATAAAGAGCATCCGATCCGCATTCTTGATCAAGCTGAACGTGAAGATCGTCTTCGTGAGGAATATCCCGATCTCTTTCCCTCAACCTCCTGAATTCTCGGGACGAGAATTTCTTTTAGAGGAGGAGAATTGTAACACCCCTGTGTAATGAGCTACAGTGATCCTTAATGATTATGCTAAGTCACCTTGGTTTGCAATGCTTGATTACATTGGATTCATATCTCATTTCAAATTCCACCACTGAATGAAATTCAAATCATTAGTGAATTTTGAAGTTCCACAAAAGTTGCTGCAAAATAGTTCATGTTTTAGCAAATATTCCAAAACAAATATTTGTTCAGGAAAACAACATCACCTATTTGCTAAAATGAGCTATGGCAATTAAACAGTGCTATTTCAGCATATTTAAATGCTATTCCATTTATGAAAAATTCAAATGCATTCATCTTGCCTCCAAACTTTTTGTGGCAGTGCAGAATAGTGCAATGTAATTTTGTGGCCAAGTCACATACTTTACAAAAAGCTTTTGGCAGCTCAAATTATTTGCAAAACCTTATGTAAAAAGAAAACAGAAAAGAAATTAGAGAAAAGGAAAAGGGCTACTGTGCACTGGGCCTTAGTGCACAGTGTGCAGGCCCAGCCCAGCAGCCCCCTCATCGTCTCCCTCCTCCCCGTGTCAGTTCGCGTGCACGCGCGCCAGACGCCGACGCCGTCGCCACCGCACCAGCCCGCCGCGCCCGCGCCGCTACAGTCGCTGCGGGGGGATAAGAATGCCGCGCTGCCCCCCCGGGACTCGCGTCCATCCTCATCCACCAGCTCCATCGCCTCCCTCTCTCTCTCCCAAGCTCGCCCGAGCGCATCCATCGCCGCTCGCCATCGTTCTCGTGGCCACCGTCCATCCCATGCCTCGCCGCCATATCGTAGAGGTTCGCCGCCGTCCGCTACGTCGACTACACCGACGAACGCAAGCCGGGAGCCGCCACAGCCTCGTCCACGCCGTCTTCTTCCTCCTCGGATCGCCGGCGTTCGTCATCAATTCCGGCGAGCCTGCTGCTCCTAAGCTGTCACTGGGCTCCCTTGCGCCTCCCCGGTGAGCTCCTCTTCCTCTCCCCTCACTCCCCGCTCCTATCCGTGCCCATAGCCGCCGTACCCGCCATGGCCGTACCCGTCGCCGCCGTCATGCTCGCCGTCGTGACCATAGCCGTTGTCACGCGCGCCCGAGCACCGCATCATGCTCCTGGGGTTCCCAGGAGCCCAACGCACCCACGCACACGCCTTCTCGTGCCCCACATCGCCGTAACCACCATCGCCCGATTCCGGCCGCCGCCCCGCTGCTCGCCGCCATTGCTGTAGGCCGTCTCCGGCGATGCCACCGCCACCAATCGACACGGCGTCGAGTGCTCGTTCGAACGGCACCGGCCGCACTTGATTTGGCCCACTGTGGGCATTTTCCGCCGCAGTCCCGAACGCGCCGCCGCGTATTTGGTCACCGGCGGCTAAACGCCGGCCGCCGCCAACGTGGCTGGCCTGGGGCCCACCCTAGGTCGCTGACCAGTGGCTCCCGCGGGCCCAGTTGACCACATTGACTGGTCAACGTGCTGATTGGGCAGCACTGTGCCGCTGATAGGTGGGCCCCACCCATTAATTAAACTAATTTTCTAAATAAATTAATCTGTTAATCTAATTAGTCACTGACAGTGGGGCCCCACCTGCTAATTAGCCCCAGTTTAATTTAATTAAGCTCTAATTAGTGCTGTGCCACTGACATGTGGGTCCGAGCCGTCAGGTTTGACCTGGACCGGCTGGGTTGACCGCTGACGTCACTCTGACGTAGTGCTGACGCAATAAAGTATTTTTCTGGTATTTTTGAATTAGAATTAATTCCAGGAATTTCAGAATATTGTTTAAATCTTTGAAAAATCATACAAAATAAACCGTAGCTCGGATGAAAAAGTTTTCTACATGAAAGTTGATCAGAAAAACGAGACGAATCCGAATATGCCCTCCATGTAGCTGCCACATGCCCACAACACTGCAAACATGGAACCTTCCCCTCCGGTACATCTGTCTGACAGATGCCTAAACCCAGGAAAATATTCCCAGATATTTTCCCGCACCGTCTCTTACGTGTAGTGCTGCATTAGGTCACACCCAGCACAGCATATTGCCATGCCATGCATCTGTGTTGCATTTGTTTGCTTTTATTTATTGTTTCTTCCCCCTCTTCTCTCCGGTAGACCCCGAGACCGACGCAGCTCCGGAGTACGACTACGCCCCTAACGACCAGACCTTTTCAGCAGAGCTTCCAGGCAAGCAAACCCCCTTGAACATGCCTATATCACCCATTCTTTCCCTCTTATGCTTGCATTAGAATTGCTACGATTGTTGTCCCGAAATCACCTATTTTGATGCATAGCCTGTTTTGTAACTGTTGTTGATACCATTCCTGCTATCCTAAATGCTTAGTATAGGTTGGTTAATGAAACATCAGTGACCCCTCACCCTTGTCCTTGTTGCCCCGCTTTGTTGCTGGTGCCCCGATCGATGTGATCGAGGGGCTGAGACCGACACATCACCACACACCCCTTTAGTTGAACTACTCTGCAGAGCTACCATCGAGTGTCGAGGGTGATACCTCTTACCTCACTCCTGATGTTGCCTCTGTAGTATAGCTAGTCGGTTGTGGGTTACCGAGGGTGATTCCTCTTTCACGACCTCCGATGAAGCTTCTGTCGTGCAACCCCTCAAGTGTGAATCCATCGAGGGTGATTCCTCCGGGTTCACCTTGACAGAAACATCGAGTGGGAATCCAAGGAGGGTGATTCCTCGGATTCCTCCTTGATGTTATGGACACATGGATACCATATATTTATTTCAGTCCCTGATTAAAGTCGGGTCGTCCCCGCGGGGTACCCGCGAGAGATGTGAAGTCGGGTTGACAGTGTGGGTACCCGCAAAATAATTACGAGGCGCGACCGCACAGGCAGATTGCTGCAGGAGAGGGAGGAGAGGGATTGGGCCTGGCCCTTGCTACAAGTCCTCGATACGGGGCGACGGGACCACAGGTCCTGGAGCACTGATCGTCACCGCGAGCTCCCAACACACTAATGGGTTAGGGTATGTAATCTGAGTAGGCCTCTGGCCTTTTCGCACTAACCACCACGCGAGAATAGTATGGGCACTCGGTGTCGTATGTATCAGCCGAAGTTCTTCAGACGTCAGCAGTTCAGCGGCACGCGCCCGGGTGGACCACGAAAGCCTGCGTGTGTATACAGGGGCTAGGTCTGGTCCCGGCCGTCCTCGCAACGCGTAGGAGTGCAAAGGGCGATGGGCCCAAGACCCATGAGCGCTTAGGGTGTAGACCAGCATGCTGGCCTCTCTGTTGAGCCTAGGTAGGACTACGACGTGTCGATCAGCCAAGGCCGGGCATGACCCGATAAAAGTGTGTCCGGCCAGAGTTAATCGAGCGTGTTGGGTAAGTTGGTGCACCCTTGCAGGGAAGTATATCTATTCGAATAGCCGTGTCCACGGTAACAGGACGCTCGGAAAGTATCCCGATCTTCTACAACTAAAACTTGATACTTGAGATGTTTAATAATTTATTAGCTCCGGGATTGCTTTCTCGCAAGGAGTCGAGGAAGGATCTCTGGGCATAGCTACTATTATACTTGTTGCTACTACTATATTTATGTACTAATCTACACTCTTCTAATGCTGCAAGATGCTGCAAGTTGCTAGTCTTCGATAGGCTAGGCCTTCCCCTCTATTCTGGCAATTCTGCAGTCTAGTCCACAGATACAGCCTTACCATTGATACCGATGCATAAATAGAATAGATCTGATGTAAGTCTTGCGAGTACTTTGGATGAGTACTCACGGTTGCTTTGCTTCCCTTTTTCCACATACCCGATTGCTGCGATCAGATGACGGAGCCCCGGAGCCTGCTGCCCCCGCCGACAACTACTACTACCCCTCCGGTGGAGCCTACTACTACATGGAGACCGACGATCAGGAGTAAATAGGAGGCTCCCAGGCAGGAGGCATGCGCCTTTTCGATCTAGTGTCGTTGTTTTGCTCAGCCTTCTTAAAGCAGCCTTGTTTAACCTTTATGTCTGTACTCAGATGCTAATTCTTCCGCTGATGCTTGTATGACTCAAGCTTATGTATTCGAGCCCTCGAGGCCCGGTTATCTTGTGGACAACAGGCGGCCCCCCTCCGATGGATCTTCGTTCCAGTATTTTTTTAAATCTCCGCAAAGTTACGTCCAATTCTGAGAACTTTTATTGTTGCAGAAAAACAACACCATGGTAGTTCTGCTGAAAACAGCGTCAGTCCGGGTTAGTTTCATTCAAATCATGCAAGTTAGAGTCCAAAACAAGAGCAAAAGTGTTTGGAAAAGTAGATACGTTGGAGACGTATCACGGTGCAAGTGCTTAGATCATCACTAATCAGAGCCACTGAGTGGATTCATCCGGTCTCGCTGAAACGTCTAACGTTCGAATGTTTTACACTGGTCAGTCCCACCAAGATTTACTTTTGGTGTCACCGAGTTCTGCATAAAGTTTATAATGACTAGATCTTTGGTGATGGCTATATATACCCCACCCACACCACCTACTCTCAGTGAGAGCAACCAGGACGAAACTACACTTCCCATATCCATTTTTTGAGAAAGAACCACCTACACTTGTGTTGATATCAAGGCATTCCACTACAACCATTTTGATCCTTGATTTCTAGCCCCCTCAAGTTACTTTCCAATCCAATCATTCTCCCACCACCATGCCAAATCTATGAGAGAGTGATTGAGTGTTGAGGAGACTATCTTTTGAAGCACAAGAGCAAGATGTTCATCATCAACAACAACATCTATTACCTTTTGGAGAGTGCTGTCTCCTGGATTGGTTAGGTGTCACTTGGGAGCCTCCAAGGATTGTGGAGTTGAACCAAGGATTTTGTAAGGGCAAGGAGATCGCCTGCTTTGTGAAGATCTACCCCGAGTGAGGCTAGTCCTTCGTGGGCGTAAGCCATGATGGCATAGACAAGGTTGCTTCTTCATGGACCCTTCATGGGTGTAGCCCTCCGTGGACTCGTGCAGCCGTTACCCTCCACGGGTTGAAGTCTCCATCAACGTGGATGTACGATAGCACCACCTATTGGAACGACGCCAAAAACACAGTGTCTTCATTGCGTTTGATATCTCCGATCCCCTCCTTTACGTTCATATGCAAAGTCTTTACTTTTCGCTGCCTACTACTCTATACTTGCATCTATAGATTGTTGCTTGACTTGTGTTTGTTACTAAAACTTGCCTACAACTAAAATTGGGAAAAGGCTAGGTATTTATTTGGTCAAGTAGTCTAATCATCCACCTTCTAGACCTACTTTCAATCCTACAGTCGCGCTCTAGAGCACCCTCGGGATTTTTTTTCTTTCTCCTCCCGTTTTCAGTTTTTTTTTAGTTTTTTTGGCTTTTCGTTTTTTGACTGGTTTTCCCTAGATTTTGGTAGATTTTCTCTCTCCAAGAAGCAGCGCTTTTCTGCAAAGAAGCACAACACGTGCTTCTGCGAGAAGTACATCCGTGCTTCTCTAAAAGGGAAAAAAAGATAGTCTGTGCTTCCACGAGAAGCACAACTGTTCTTTTGAAAAGGGAAATACACCTTCCGCAAGAAGCACAACATGTCCTTCCACGAGAGAAGTACAACTGTGCTTCCCGAAAGGGAAAAGCACAACTGTGCTTCACAAAAAAAAAGAGTGCTTCCCCGAAAAAAGGAAAAGCAGAATGTGTGCTTTTACGAGAAGCAAAATTGTGCTTCCCAAAAAGGGAAAATCACAGTTGTGCTTTCCAAAAAAATAAAAAAAGTACAGTTTTTTTCAGGTTCTTTTTTTCTTCGATTTTGGGTCTTTTTCCGGTTATGGGTTTTCCTTTTTTTCAATTTCCCTTTTTTTGCAGTTTTCATTTTTTTTATCTGTGTTTTTTTCGAGAAAAAATTCATCGAACCTATTAACATGGGATCTAGTTTCAAAGATCTCGACACGAGAAATCAAATGGTGAAAACGGTTCGTGATTTAGACGCACGGTACCAGAGATAAAACATTTAAGAAATTAATCTCTACGAAAAAATGAAAAACTCTCACGTTGCAACAAGTGACGCACCACTCTCTTAACTAGTTTTTTTAGGCAAACACATGCTTTATTGATTGTCTGAAATAGTAACATTTAAGGATACAATATAACCACTAACACCTTTTTTTACATCAAAATACTATTTATTGCAAGGTGATCACCATAGTATCTTTTTACAAGAGTATAAACAATCTCTACTGGTGGATCTTCCATCCACCCCGCACACATCTTACTTCTAGCTAGTTTGGCTAAATCATGGGCATCACAACTAGTCTCTCTAGGAGCATGCTCAAAAATAATATGCGGGAAATCACACGCAAGGTGATATATATCATCAAAAACTGCCGCCGATAGACCGAAAGAGCAGCCTCCATTCTTCATTGTCTCTATCACCTCGATGTTGTCGGAGTTCACCTCTATGCGATTACACCCGACTATAGTTGCCAAATTGAGACCAAACCGTAAGGCCAGTGCCTCATCCATAAGCGCATCTCCACACCAATCGATTTCCCCGTTTCCTGCCGTGACGAATCTGCCATTCGAGTCTCTGATGACAGCGCCATACGAGCCCTTGAGTAAGTCTGGGTCAAAAGCCCCATCCACGTTTAGCTTCACATAGTTGCTCCTTGGTCTTTCCCAGCCATGTCGCTTGATCGTCGCCTTTGCATCACTCGCCATAGTATAGTTAGCAACCAAAGCTCTGATTGCCATTGCTATGAACTTAGGGTCCTGGACCTTTTCATTATGCACTAACTTTCTCCTCTCCCACCATAAATACCAGGAACCAATAGCAATTGCTTCCGTTGAATTTCCCAGACCGAGGACCACACATTCTTCAGTTGGTTGCAACAATAAATATTCTAGCACAGCTTCTCCCGCATGCTTTATCAATAGCAAATTCCAAAACCAGTAACCGCCATACCTCTTTAGCTTTTGCACAAGTGAATAATAGGTGCTTGGTATCCTCCGCTCCTATACCGCATGTAGGACATTGCCCGCTGACTTTTATATGTTTGTTGGCCAAAGTCACCCGACATGGTAGCGAGCCTAACAAAGTTCTCCAGAGGAAAATTTTAACCTTGGCAAAAGAGCGTAAGCTCCAGATCATCCCCCATGTTGGTGAATTCCGTGAGGGTCCGACTATATTTTCTCCTGATATTTTATGTCCATATTGGATGTGCCACTCCGCAAAGTATGTCGATCTCACTGAGAATCTCCCTTTTTGCACAAGTTACATGCTATGAAGTCTGACATATCAAATTCAGGCAACGGAATCGTAAGGATCCGCACCACATCAATTTGCTAGAATGTTTGAGAAACCAACTCTTTATCCCAACGACTCGTAAGAGGGTCAATGAAATCACTTACTTTTGATAGTAAATTGCCTCCACGAGCAGTGATCACTTTCCTGGTAGGTGAGTTAGGGATCCATTCATCATCCCAAACATTGATCCTACTACCATCACCGACCCTCCATATATGACCTCTTTTAGTGTTTGCACCCTTTACATAATACTTTGCCATGTGAATGAGGCTCTCTTTTTTAGAGTTGCATTCAAAATATTACAATCTGGATAATATTTGGCTTCGAGAACACGGGCGCAAAGGGAATATGTATTATCAATTAATCTCC
Organism: Elymus sibiricus; assembly: GCA_039707655.1. Classification (NCBI taxonomy): domain Eukaryota; kingdom Viridiplantae; phylum Streptophyta; class Magnoliopsida; order Poales; family Poaceae; genus Elymus; species Elymus sibiricus. The sequence continues at coordinate 195,075,764 of CM077666.1, read as the reverse complement.
AAGTATGTTTCGCAAGCAGGGCTAGGTTAAAACAATGAATATCTCGAAATCCTATTCCACCTTATTTCTTTGGCACACACAACTTCCACCATGCAAACCAGTGCATTCTCCTCTGATTATCACTGTCACCCCACCAATAATGCGACATCGCGTCTGTAATTCCTTTATAAATCTGTTTTGAAATTTTGAAAACCGACATTGCATAATATGGTATAGCCAGTACAATTGATTTGAGTAGCACTTCCTTTCCTCCTGTTGAAAGTTGCCTTTCCTTCCATCCCATAATTCTTTTCATAACTCGATCCACCAAAAACTGGAAACAATCTGTCATATACCCATAGTGGATGGTAAGCCTAGATAAGTATCCGATAGTGCCTCGGTCATCATATTCAAACTGCTGCAAATATGTTCCTTCATTTCAACTCTAGTATTAGGGCAAAAAAAACACTTGACTTGTCCACACTGACCTTTTGTTTCAAAGCAGCACAATATGATGCAAGGATTTCTTTCAGACACTCAGCATTCTCAATATTGGCCTTCATCAGGATTAATGAATCATCTGCAAATAATAGATTAGTGATGGCCGGTGCTTCCCTACACACTTTCACTCCCTCAAGCTTCCCTTCTTCCTCAGCTTTATTCAGCAAATCAGTCAATCCTCCAGTACATAACAGAAACAAATAAGGCGATAATGGATCACCTTGTCTCAAGCCTCTAGACAGTTTCAAAGTTTTTGTTTCTTTTGAGTTAAAACGTACAAGGTATTCCACTGTACTAACACATTGCATAACCACTTTAACCCATTCTTCACGAAATCCCAATTTCAGCAGAATACCTTCCAGAAACGGCCATTCAACCCGGTCATATGCCTTATGCATGCCCAGCTTCACCGCACACCAACCATTATGGCCATCTCTCCTATTCTTTATCGCATGAAAACTTTCATAAGCTACCAAGACATTGTCTGTGTCAGACGCTTAGGAACAAAAGCACTCTGCATTGGGCTAATATTTCTGGTAAAAAAAACTTTCAGCCTTGCTGCTAGCATCTTTGAGATTACCTTGTAAACAACATTGCATAGACTGATAGGTCGGAACTAAGTCACTTTCTCCAGAGAATTTATTTTCGGGATCAAAACTATAGTAGTGTCATTCTACCCCGGTGGGATTGTACCTGAATTGATGGCCTTCAACACTTCATCAACAAGATCTTCTCCAAGCATGGTCCAAAACCTCTTATAAAATATCGCGTGCAAGCCATCCGGTCCTGGGGCCTTCAGACCGCCAATATAGAATAGTGCCTTCTTAACCTCTTCAGCCAAATAAGGAGCTAGCAAAGCATTGTTCATGTCTGGTGTTACTATTCTTTTAACCGATGCCAAGACATTCAGATCAGGAGAATCGACTTCAACTATGAATAAACCAGAAAAGTACTGCATAATATGGTCACTAACTTCAGCCGTACCTTGACGCCACACTCCCATGTCATCGAGCAGCTTCTTTATACAATTTCATTTCTTTCTTGTCGCTGCCGCATTGTGGAAAAACTTCGTGTTTCTATCACCATGTAACAACCATGCCGCTATCCTCTTTGAAGCCAGAAGATCTCCTCTTGCTGCATAATATTCTCCAACAGAAGAAGAATTAATTTCCTTCTCCCTAGCAATGGAATCGGGAGACAAAACCCCACGTATAAGTTTCTCAAGTTCCTTTTTCAATTTACCCACCCGCCTTTTCAGGCCTTTTAGGACATCTCTGTCTCATTGGTGCTAATCTGCATGTACCATAGATGACCCACAAGTATAGGGGATCAATCATAGTCCTTTCGATAAGTAAGAGTGTCGAACCCAACGAGGAGCAAAAGGAAATGACAAGTGGTTTTCGGGAAGGTACTCTTTGCAAGTGCTATAAACAGTGGTAACAGATAGTTTTGTAGCAAGTTGATTCATAACAAGTAACAAGTGACAATAGTAACAAAGTGCAGCAAGGTGGCCCAATCCTTTTTATAGCAAAGGACAAGCCAAAAAGTTCTCTTATAGTAAGCAAAGCGTTCTCGAGGACACATGGGAATTCTCATCTAGTCACGTTCATCATGTTTAGTTGATTCGCGTTCACTACTTTGATAATTTGATATGTGGGTGGACCGGTGCTAGGGTGCTGTTCTTACTTGAACAAACAACCCTCTTATGATTACCCCCTCTCGCAAGCATCTGCAACTACGAAATAAGAATTAAGATAAATCTAACCATAGCATGAAACATTGGATCCAAATCAGCCCCTTATGGAATAACGCATAAACTATGGTTTAAGCTTATGTCACTCTTGCAACCCATCATCTACTTATTACTCCCCAATGCCTTCCTCTAGGCCAAAATACGGTGAAGTCTCATGTAGTCGACGTTCACATGACACCACTAGAACAAGAAGAACATACATATCATTAAAATATTGAACGAATACCAACTTCACATGATTACTTATAACAAGACTTCTCCCATGTCCTCAAGAACAAAAGTATCTACTCACAAATCAAGTTCATGTTCAAGATCATAGGGGTATTGAATATGATTAAGGATCTGAACATTTAATCTTCCACCAAATAAACCAACTAGCATGAACTACAAGATGTAATCAACACTACTAGCAACCCACAGGTACCAATCTGAAGTTTTAGGACAAAGATTGAATACAAGAGATGAACTAGGGTTTGAGATGAGATGGTGCTGGTGAAGATGTTGATGAAGATTGGTCCTCCCATGATGAGAGGATCGTTGGTGATGTCGATGGCTTCGATTTCCCCCTCCCGGTGGGAAGTATCCCCGGCGAAATCGCTCCGCCGGAGAGCAAAAGTGCTCCTGCCCAGGTTCCGCCTCGAGACGGCGGCGCTTTGTCCCGAAAGTCTTCTTCTGATATTTTCTAGGGAAAATAGCATCTTATAGGAGAAGGAGGGCCATGGAGGCCTACTGGTGGATCCACGAGCTCACCTGGCGCGCCCCAGGGGGCGCGCCACCTGAGCTCGTGGCTCACTGGTGGGGCCCCTCCCGGTGATTCTTCTTCCAATATTTTTTATCAATTCCAAAATAATTCTCCATAAATTTTAGGTCATTTGGAGCTCTAGAGAATATCTATCTCTGTTGTAGCTTTTTCAGGTCCAGAATTCTAGCTGCCGGCAATCTCCTTCTTCATGTGAAACTTGTAAAATAAGAGATAAAAGGCATTAGGATTGCTTCATAAAGTGAAATAAAGACCAAAAACATTATAAACATTGGTAGGAAAACATGATGCAAAAAGGACGTATCAACTCCCCCAAGCTTAGACCTCGCTTGTCCTAAAGCGAATACCGAAATCGATAATCATGATCACATGTTTATGGAAAGAGGTGTTGATAAAAACAAAATACGGACATGGTAGCATCATGATCATTATTATAACAGCAAGGAGTTATCATAAAACTTCTCATGAACAAATAACAATTCATCCACAATGTTTAAAGTATGAGAGATAAACTTTCTTGACAACTAGCAAACTGTGCTCTCAGTCATAAAAGCAATTACAATTCATCATATTTTCGGGAAGAGTCTATATAAGAGCTTTTTGGTTTAGCAAGTTCCACATACTCAACCATCATATAGTCTTCTATGATTGCTGACACTCAAGGCATATTTTTGGAACAACAGTTTCAATCAGACACATAGGAAGATGGGGGTTTGTTGTTTTCACCTCCCAGCTTATTTACCACGAGGATAATGTCAACAATAATAAGTCATGATTACCTACATTCAACTTGGTATATGTGCCTGGATCTTTCCCTACCACATGATGCTTGCCAAGTAGAGAATAATTAAGAATGGAATAGGGATGAACATTATTAACTCTTGCATGATAATTCAAACAGGAAAATAAAAGATAGGCCCTTCGCAGAGGGAAACAGAGGTTGTCATGCGCTTTTTATTTGGGATGTGCAAACTCTTAATGGAAAGGAACGTCACTTTATATTGCCCCTTGTGATAGTAACCTTTATTATGCAATCCGTCGCTTTTATTCCTTTGCCATCACAAGATCGTACAAAGCTTATTTTCCCTTATAATAAAAGATCATACATATTTAGGAGCAATTTTTATTGCCTTGGCACCGATGACAACTTACTTGAAGGATCTTACTCAGTCCATAGGTAGGTGTGGTGGACTCTCATGACAAGAAACTTGGTTTAAGGGTTTTTGGATGCACAAGTAGTATTTCTACTTAGTACAAAATTTTGGCTAGCAAAAGATTATGAGCAAGCACCACATGTTAAAGGATCCATGACAATATAACTTCTATGTGAATATGAGCAAACATAACTCATTACGTTGTCTTCCTTGTCCAACATCAACTATTTGATCAAGCAAGGAATATTTGAAGGTGTCGGTGTATAAAACATGGGTATTTTATACCCTGACATATGCACAGACGGTAGCAGCCTCCTTGCCAGCCAAGGCTTGCCGGGATGCGCCAAATAACTAGATCCAAGACCCAATCACAGAATCTGCTGGAAAGAAGCTCAAAACAAAGCATCGACAAGCACTCAACTAGTAATGAAGATGAAGATATTTCTTGCCGGCAAGACTACACCGGCAAGGTGATGACCCGCCAAGCTCCGTGTCGGCAAGCCTTTGTCAACTCGTCAGCGCTCCACCTCACCAGGTAGCTAGCCACTAATCTGTGAGGTGTCGACCGTGCAGGTTGGTTGGTGAGATTTGTCGGGCACGTGTCAGCACGCAGGGAGAAGATTTGCCTTCAATGACACCCGTCCAGGAGGCGTGTCAGAACCATACGAGGTAGCTGGGCGAGCGGTGCAGAAGCCTTGCCGGGGCTGCCTCTCCACTTGACACCTAATGGAGTATTTAATGCCTTTGTCCTAAACTGGCAGAGTTAGGTATGATAGCACTGTTTGCTATCCAATCACTATGTAATTACTGTTTTGCCACTATGGTAACCCCTTGAGCTATAAAAGGAGGGCCAAGGCTACAGTTAGAGGGATTCGGACCCTTTTTCAAACATTAGCACGTCTCGCATGCGTAGCTGCTCTCTCCGCACCTTGCCGGGAGAAGCGCTCCTTGTACCTGTGCTTTCACACATCCAATACACCAAAGCAAGAGTAGGGTTTTACGCTTCTCAAGCGGCCCGAACCTGGGTAAGATTCTTTGCTCCATCCACTGATTCTGCTCTTTGTGCATGTTGATCACCCCCTGCCGAACCACAAAGGGGCTAGATGGCCCCATAGATGGTCGTACCCACGATAGATGGGGGCTCACAATCATAAAAGATGTCCAAGATAGTATATTTATATGTGAGACCTCTCTTCCTTTATTACTTTGTCATGAATTGCATCAATGACCAATGCTATGTTTATTAGATCCCAATAAATTTTATTCATCATACAACTTATATGTGAAGTTATTACTCCCCATGGGATTAGCATATGACCTTTTATTATTATACTTTTTCTTGCTAAGCTTGGATCAAGAAAAGAAAGCAACAAAACTCAAACTACTCTTTATTATATAACTTTTACACACGATTACATAGATAGATAGATCACGAACAAGCACTCGAAACTAAATCTTACTAAAACTTTATTCTTCCAAATCACAAAATAACTAAGGATAGAACTAAGATAGATAATGATGATAAAAATGATGGTGATACGATACCGGGGCACCTCCCCCAAGCTTGGAACAAGCCAAGGGTGGTGCACATACCTGTATACTCAAGTTTCTTTCTTTGGTGATGGTGGTGCAATATTCTTGGCAATGATTCCTCTGAGGATGCGATTTTCCTCTTCGAGCTTATTGAGTTGATGTTTAAGATCCATGATTTCCTTGCGAAGCTTATTGGTGACAGTTAATACACCATCAACCCAAGGATGAAACTTGCCTGCGGAGGCTGAAGCAACACTCTTTTACATATGAAAATAAGAGGTAAATCGAGTATTGGAAGGTTTAACCGTATCCGGCAGGCTTGATTTCTTGAATTCCACATGCATGTCTCCCGGTTGGGGTAAAGAAGTTTCCTCTTCCTCCCCACTCGAGTCCGTCCTCTTCAAGTCCACGTCCACCTCCTCATCACTCGACCACCCATAGGGGTCGACATCACCATAAACCCTCGGGTTTGCGGTAGTAGTGTGGGAAACATGGCTCTCTCCATCTGATTCTTGCGATGACATAGTGCTCCGAATCTGTCAGAAAATAGCCCGAAACAAGAACAGAGGAGAAACTTGCGCGACGGAGGTCAAAACATCGAAACATATATACATAATGAAATTTTCCCTTGTAGGACAAGTCTACGAGAGGAATACGGAGTCGGGAAGGTCCACGGGGGAGTCACGAGCTCACACGGCGCGCCCCAGGGGGGCACCTGGACTCGTGGATCCCTCATGCACATTCCTGGTTGTTTCTTATTTTTGTATTTTTCCTAATATTCCAAAACGGACAGAAAGTACTTTTATGGAATTTTTGGAGTCGGTTTACTTACCGTATCACATACCTATTCCTTTTTCAGTGTCCTAGAGTGCTCCGGAAGGTTCCTTCTATATGTTCTTCTGGTGTAATTGTTTGAACAATGTTGGTTTCCATGTTAATGGGCGTACGTGAAATATAATGTTTAATTCTTTGCCCATTAACCACCTTTGGATTTGTGCCATCGGCATTGTTAACCTTGATAGCTCCAGAACGATAAACTTCCTCAATAATGTATGGTCCTTCCCATTTGGAGAGAAGTTTCCCTAGAAAGAGTCTAAAACGAGAGTTGTATAATAGAACTTGATCACCGACATTAAATTCTCGTTTGTGAATTCTTTTATCATGCCATCTTTTAACTTTTTCCTTAAATAACTTGGCATTTTCATAATCTTGTGTTCTCCACTCATCCAGAGAACTAATATCAAACAACCTCTTTTCACTGGCAAATTTAAAATCATAATTAAGTTCTTTAATTGCCCAATAAGCTTTATGTTCTAATTCAAGAGGTAAATGACATGCTTTTCCATAGACCATTTTATATGGAGACATACCCATAGGATTTTTATAAGCAGCTCTATATGCCCACAATGCGTTAGCAAGTTTCTTTGACCAATTCTTACGAGATCAGTTAACAGTCTTTTGCAAAATTAGCTTTATTTCTCTATTACTCTATTCAACTTGACCACTAGACTAGGGGTGATAAGGTGATGCAATTCTATGGTCGACATCATATTTAGCTAGAAGTTTACGGAATGCACCATGAAGAAAATGTGAACCACCGTCAGTCATTAAATATCTAGGGACTCCAAACCTTGGAAAGATAACTTCTTTAAGCATTTTAATAGAGGTGTTCTGATCAGCACTACTAGTTGGAATAGCTTTTACCCACTTAGTAACGTAATCCAGCGACCAGAATATGAGTGTATCCATTAGAGGAAGGAAAAGGTCCCATATAATCAAAGCCCCAAACATCAAATAGTTCAATAACAAGTGAATACTTCATAGGCATTTCCTGACGTTTACCAATATTACCAATTCTTTGACACTCATCACAAGAAAGGACAAACTTATGTGCATCCTTGAAGAGAGTAGGCCAATAAAAGCCAGATTGCAATACCTTGTGTGCAGTTCTGTCTCCCGCATGGTGTCCTCCATATGCTTCGGAATGACACTTCCTTAGGATTTGTTCCTGCTCATGCTCAGGTACACAACGTCTAATAACACAATCTACTCCTTTATATAAATGCGGATCATCCCAAAAGTAATGTCTTAAATCAAAGAAGAACTTTTTCTTTTGTTGGTATGTGTAACTAGGTGGTATATATTTAGAAACAATGTAATTAGCATAGTCTGCATACCAAGGATTATTACGAGAAGTAGAAGCATTTACGACAGCTAATTGCTCATTAGGAAAACTATCATCAATAGGTAGTGGGTCATCAAGAACGTTTTCCATCCTAGACAAATTATCTGCTATAGGATTTTCAGCTCCTTTTCTCTCAATAATATGCAAATCAAACTCTTTTAATAAAAGAACCCACCTAATCAGTCTAGGTTTAGTATCTTTCTTTTCCATAAGATATTTAATAGCAGCATGATCGGTGTGAATAGTAACTTTAGAATCAACAATGTAAGGCCTGAATTTATCACATGCAAACACAACTGCTAAAAATTCTTTCTCAGTAGTAGCATAATTTCTTTGAGCACTATCCAAGGTCTTACTAGCATAATGAATAACATTTAGTTTCTTATCAACTCTTTGACCTAACACAGCACCAATGGCATAGTCACTAGCATCACACATAATTTCAAAAGGTAGGTTTCAATCAGGTGGCTGAACAACAGGTGCAGTTATTAAGGCCTTCATAAGTATTTCAAAGGCTTCTACACAATTATCATCAAAAAAAATGGAACATCTTTTTGTAGGAGATTAGTGAGAGACCTAGAAGTTTTAGAGAAGTCTTTAATAAACCTTCTATAAAAACTAGCATGACAACAGAAACTTCTTATACCTTTAATATCTTTGGGACATGGCATTTTCTCAATTGCATCAACTTAGCTTTATCTACCTCGATACCTCTTTCGGAAATTTTATGGCCAAGGACTATACCTTCATTCACCATAAAGTGGCACTTCTCCCAGTTCAAGATGAGATTAGTCTCTTCACATCTCTACAAAACTCAGTCAAGGTTGCTTAAGCAATCATCAAAAGAAGTTCCATAAACGGAGAAATCATCCATGAAAACCTCAACAATATTTTCACAAAAGTCAGAGAATATAGCAGTCATGCATCTTTGAAAAGTAGCGGGTGCATTGCATAAACCAAAAGGCATACGTCTATAAGCATAAGTTCCAAAAGGACAAGTAGAGGTGGTTTTCTCTTGATCTTCTTTTGATACAGGTATTTGAGAAAAACCAGAATAACCATCTAGAAAACAGAAGTGTGTATGCTTAGACAATCTTTCTAACATTTGATAAATGAAAGGCAAATAATAATGATCTTTTCTAGTGGCCTTATTTAATTTCCTGAAATCAATTACCATCCTATAATCGGTTATGATTCTTTTTGGGATAAGTTCATTTTTATCATTAGGAACAACAGTAATGCCTCCCTTCTTAGGAACACAATGAACAGGACTTACCCATCTACTATCAGCTATGGGATAAATGATACCTGCTTCAAGAAGCTTTAATATTTCAGTTCTTACCACATCCTTCATTTTGGGATTCAAGCGGCGTTGATGATCAACGACTGGTTTAGCATCAGGCTCCATATTAATCTTGTGTTGACACAAGGTGGGACTAATGCCCTTAAGATCATCAAGAGTATATCCAATTGCAGCACGATGATTCCTCAAAGTTTTAAGTAATCTCTTTTCTTCGTCCACTGAAAGGTTAGCATTGATAATAACAGGATATATCTTATTTTCATCAAGATAAGCATATTTAAGTGTATCAGGCAATGTCTTTAGTTCGAACACAGGATCACTCTTAGGTGGGAGAGGATCTCCCAAAGTTTCAACAGGCAAGTTATGCTTAAGGATAGGTGCTTCTTTGAAGAATATCTCATCTATTTCATTTCTTTCATTCATGTGCATATCATTTTCATGGTCTAACAAATATTGTTCCAATGGATCGGTAGGAGGCACAACAATAGAAGCAAGACTAATGATTTCATCTTTACTTGGCTATTCTTTATCATGCGGTTGGTTACTAAACTTGGAGAAGTTAAATTCATGAGATACATCACCAAACTTAACTCTAACCTTTTCTTTAACACAATCTATTTCAGCATTAATAGTATTAAGGAAGGGTCTGCCAAATATAATGGGACAGAAATTATCTTGTAGTGATCCAAGTACTAAGAAATCAGTAGGGTATTTGACCTTACCACACAAGACTTCAACATCTCTAACAATCCCAAGTGGTGAAATAGTATCTCTGTTTGTGTAACACCCCCAGTGGTTAACTACAGTGACCACATGGTAATGATGCCAGGTCATCATCATTATATCCTAAGAAATGCAATTAAGAAATAATTCAACTCCAATTCAAAATTCAAATAACAAGTGGAATTAGAAAAATTCCAAACTTGCAAGCAAAATAGTTCATAATATTGCAAATAATCCCAAAGCAATTATAAAAATAAAACCAACCTTATTTAAATTCCCAAATTGACCCTAGCAACCAAAACAATGGACCAGCAGCAATTTATTTGACCTTTTCACTTTCTAAAAAGTATTAAAACCATTCCAAATGACCCCAAACTTTTTGTGCAGCTTCACAATGTTGCCAGCTATTTGTGTGCCAAGTTTCATATATAGCAAAGTTCATTTGATGGGCCAAATAAATGCAAAACAGAAAAGAAATAAAGAAACAGAAAATAGAAAAGAAAAATTGGAAAGACTCACTATTGAACTGGGCCGCAAGTGCACAGTGCACAGCCCAGCCCAACAGCGAGTCATCCCCTACCTCTGTTCACCAGAGGCTGGGTGGACACCGCACGGGTGTCCGTGGCCGCGGATCGCCACGCGCCGGCCATCCCGTGGCTCCCCGTCGTGGATAAGGCCGCCCCTCGCCCCGGTGACGAACCCTAGCTCTCTTCCCCTTCCTCCTCAAGCTGCAACTCTCTCCCGAACGCGCTCCCGATCCACCGTCGCCATGGCCACGGTCGTCCGTGTGCCCACAGTCCTCCCCGGCGCCTGAGAACATGTCCGGCCACTCCGCCGAGGTCGACCTCGTCGTTGTGGCCCACTGGATCCAGCCGGGAGCCCCTGCATCGAGCTCCTCGGCCTCTTCTTCAACCTCGGACCCGCCGAACGCCGTCGTCGAATGCGTCTCCATCAAGCCTTCCCCGACCTCGCCTTCGCCTCTGTTCAACTCGCCGTGAGCTCTTCTCCGTTTCCCCTCACCTCTCCCTCTCACGGTCGTCCTCTTGCTAGTGTAGCCGCCGCACCCGTGAGCTCACCGCCGCCTGCTCCATCACCGCCGTAGCTAGGGCCGCCGTAGCTCGCGTCCGAGCACTCCAACGTGCTCCTGGTACTGCTAGGAGGCCGTCGAACCCTCCAGCTCCTCTCCCCGTGCCCCCTGTTGCCGAAACCGAGCTCACCGAGCTCCGGCCACCGCCACTGCTCGACGCCGGCACCGCTACAGGCCGCTCCTGCACACGCGGCTTGCACCAGACGACGCGCGACGTCTCGCTGGTGCCATAGGTACCTTACGCCGCTCGTTTGGTCCCCCGTGGCCAAATCCCGCGCGTCACCGCCGCGTTTCGCCTCGCCGGAGCTTCGCCACCGGCGCGCTCTGTCTCGCCGTCGTTAGTTGCTGACGTGGCGCGTCATTAGCGCTAATTAACCCCCCCCCTCTAATACCACTGACACGCGGGCCCCACTGTAGCTGATTAGGATTAGTTTATATAATGTGTTAACTAAAGACAGTCACTGACATCTGGGCCCCACCCCGCTAATTAGCTAATTAGATTAGTTTAAAACCCTGTTAAACTAACAGAGACTGACCACTGGGTCCCACTGGGCCAAGTTGACCAGTCAACAGCTGACTGGGCTGGCCCTAGTCAATGACAGGTGGGACCCACTGGTCCTGTTGACCAGTCAAGTGCTGACTCGGCAGTTGACTAGGCCCACATGTCAACCTCTGGGTGCATTCCTGTGTGCACTCAACTGGGTAACCATAGCATTTTCTATTTTATTTTCGAAATTAAATTAAAAACCAGAAATTCCAGAAAGTGATTAAAACTTTGAAAAATCATATAAAATAAACCGTAACTCGGATGAAAATAATTTATATATGAAAAATGATCAGAAAAATATGACGAATCCGAATATGCCATCCACTTACCTGTCACATGCCTCCAACACTGCAAACATGGAACCTTCCCCTCCGGATCAATATACCGATAAGCACCTGGAGCTGGGAAAATATTCTCGGATATTTTCCCTCTCTGTCTAAAATACTTAGTGAAGCACTAGAGCACATAATCAACCCGTACTAACCTGACATGCATCTGTGTGCCTTTGTTTTCCCGTTATTTATTTGTTTCTCCCTCCTCTTTCTCTCCGATAGACCTCGAGACCGACTCTGCTCCTGAGTACGACTACGTCGTCGTCGACCCTTCTTGCCTTTCAGTAGAGCTTCCAGGCAAGCAAAACCCCCTTGATCATTCCTATATCGCCCATTTTTTCTCTCCCGTGCTTGCATTAGATTTTGCTACTATATTTGATTGCTCCTATTCTGATGCATAGCCTAATTTTGTAACTGTTGTTGATACCTTACCTGTTGTCCTAAATACTTAGTATAGACTGGTTAGTGATCCATCAATGGCCCCACCACCCTTGTCCTTGTTGCCATGCTTTACCACCGGTGACTCGATCAGTGTGATCGATGTACAGAGACCGAACACAGCACCGCACACCCCCTTAGTTGTATGACTCTGCAGAGCTACTATCGAATGCCGAGGGTGATACCTCATACCTCACTCCCGATGATATCTCTGTAGCGTAGCTAGTCGGTTGTGGGTTATCGAGGGTGATTCCTCTCTCACCACCTCCGATGATGCCTCAGTCGTGCAGCCCCTCAAGTGTGAACTTATCGAGGGTGATTCCTCCGAGTTCACATTGAAGGTTACATCGAGTGAGAATCCATCGAGGGTGATTCCTCGGATTCCCCACGATGTTATGGACACACGGGTACTTTGACCTTCACCTCAGGCCTTTATTAAAGATGGGTCGGCTCCAAGAGCACCCGCGAGATAATGTTGAAGTCAGGTCGACCCCAAGGGTACCCGCGAGAGAGTCCCGTGGCGGCTGGCTGTTATCGGTACTACCCAGGATGTGGTGGTAGCTCGGGACTTGTCCCGACAGCCGACACGGAACTTACACTGTAGTCGGAGCGACAGGGCAGGTGGAGACTACCTAGGAGAGAGGTGGACCTAGTCCCTAGTCGTGGTCCATGAGATACCTAGTCGGAACGGCCAAAGCACTCGTCGTCTCCGCAAGCTCCTAATAATTCACTAACGGATTTGGGTATTTGATCTGAGTTGGCCACTGGACTATACGCACTACCACCACGCGGGATAATGGTTTAATGGGGCCCTCGGTGCCGTATGTATCAGCAGAAAGCTCTGTCAGACGTCCAGTTCAGCATTGCGGCACGGCCGAATCGGCGCCCCATGGGAGGTGGCCTGGATCGCCCTGCTCGCAACGACCCAGAGTGCAAAGGGCGATGGGCCCAAGACCCCTGAGCACTTAGGATGTAGACCGGCGGGGACCTCTCTGCGGAGCCTAGGTAGGAGTACGTCGTGTCATTCAGCCGAGGCCGGGCATGACCGAGAAAAGTGTGTCCGGCCAGAGTTAATTGAGCGTGTTGGGTAACAGTAGTGCACCCCTGCAGGGAAGTTATCTATTCGAATAGCCGTGTCCATAGTAACAGGACGCTCAGTGTTGTATCCCGATCTACTACAACTTAAACTGGATACCTGTTGATGGTGTCCTGGATTAGGGGGTGCTAACCGGGCCGACCCGTCTCCTCGGTTGGGCCGATGTACCCCCGTACGTGACCAAGATGGACTCCGGAGATTGTAAATGGGAGACGTGATTAGCGTTGTCTCTACCGAAGAATTGCAATACACTTCAAGATTTGTCCAGACGCCTTACCCCTAGATACCGACATTGTAAACCTAGGTACCCTCTCTGGCGTGTATATAAGCCATAGGGTTTAGCCCGTAGAGGGGACATCAACGCAACATTGCTTACCTAGCCGTAGAAGTTACACACATATTACGATCTCGAGGTAGATCAACTATGTACTCGATACATCTCAATCAATATAACAAGAGTAGGACATAGGGTTTTACCTCCATCGAGAGGGCCTGAACCTGGGTAAATACCGTCTCCATTGTCTCTGTTACCATCGATCCGAGATCCTCAGCTCGGGACCCCCTACCCCGAGGTCTGCCGGTTTTTACACCGACACTGGTGCTTTCATTGAGAGCTCTGCTGCGCGATCACCAGAAGGGTCGATGGCTCACCTACGGATCAATCACGCCAACAGCTGTGGGGACGTCTACGTCCCCGGACAGCTTTTCGTTTTCGGTAGCATGGTATTCTGCGCCGATTCGTTGGGACACCTGACTTCCGTTGAGAACTACCCCCCGGGACGGATCATGACTTTCGGTGGCCTCGAGTACACTGCCGACTCCCGCGGCGAACTCGTCCTATCGGGATGGACGCCCGGCCTGATCGAAAGCTCGGCTGGCTCTGGAGGCTCGACCCTGAAACCGAACTCTGTCATGACATCTTTTGGGACTACTAACGCCACCACTTCGGCTGATCTCTCCCCGACCACTAATCCGGAGAAAGATCCGGCACGCCCTCTCGAAGCGGGGCCGATGCCAGAGTTGATTTCGAATCAAAACTCCGAATTATGTTCAGATTCCCTTCGCTCCGAAGACGTGCCTGGTCACACGTCGGATGTGCTTCGAATCAGCCCTGCCTATGGCGCATCCATGGATCCCGAAGAGTTATCTCACCTTGATGAGATGCTTTGCCGCATCCAGAGCATGTCCATCTCGGACGGCAAGACTTCGGTTTACGATCAGATCGGACTTAAAGCCGACGATAGGGAAATTTACATCCCACCCACCACCCACCTAGTCGCCACGATCGATGATTTAACCGACGTGTTGGACTACGGCGAACCCTCAGATATGGAGGAGGACGCCGACGGCCCCATCGAGAACACCTTGCCCTCGGTCAACACGGGCAGGTGGACCGCCACATCCACCTACGATGTCTATATGGTGGACACCCCCAAATCCCCTCCAAGACGCCGATGACGGTGCCGAAGGGGCAATAATGGGGAACCCAGTGGCAATGACGCAACAGCCAATAACGGCAACGAGGAGGACGGCGACGCCGATAACCATGAGGAGGACATTCAAGCCTCCCCACTAAGGAACGGCACACCAAACCAACCTCTTGTGGACTTCGATCCCGATGACCTCTTCGAAGGGGCCGACGACAATTACATGCCGAAGTCCGAGGAGGACGATAGCCTCAATACCGAGGACTTTATCGTCCCCGAGGACCCCTTCGAACACAAACGCTTCCGGCGACGCCTCGTTGCGACGGCCCGGAGCTTGAAACGGAAGCAGCAGCAGCTGCAGGAAAATATCGACGTGCTAAATGACAAGTGGGTTGAAGTGCTCTCCGCCGAGCAGGATATGGAGAACCGACGCCATAGTGCGCCGTAGTCTTACCCGCGCAGGCGCCTCCTACCAGAATTTGATGAAGAGCTCGCTGACGACCTCGATCGCCCCCCTAGAGGCCGGGACAGGCCAAGACGAGAAGACCATGGTGAAAAGCCACCACGCCGCCGTCATGGTAAAGACCCCGTGGACTACCTGGATCCTCGCGATGCTAGACGTCGTATTGAAGAAAATAGGGCTCCCCCTCGGTCCATCTACGGATCAAGGGGACGTGCCCCCACTGGGCCCAACGGCTACGATGCCTGGATGGACAGGAACGGCCGTGCCCGAGATCAAGCTTACTCATGGCTCTCTCCTGAGACCCGACTAGATCCTCCTCGGTCCCGAGGTCCTGCTCACCCAATCTGCTTTACAGACAGGGTAATGGAGCATCAATTCCCAGAAGGGTTTAAACCCATTAACATAGAATCATATGATGGTACCACAGACCCAGCAGTTTGGATCGAGGATTTCCTATTACACATACACATGGCCAATGGAGATGATCTCCATGCCATCAAATATCTGCCACTCAAGCTAAAGGGGCCGGCGAGACACTGGCTTAATAGCCTCCCTCCTCACTCTATTGGCAGCTGGGAAGCCCTAGAAGACGCTTTTCAAGCAAACTTCCAGGGCACGTATGTCCGACCTCCGGACGATGATGACCTCAGCCGTGTTACCCAGTAGCCAGGCGAATCAGCCCGGAAATTCTGGAACAGGTTCCTCACCAAGAAGAACCAGATCATAGACTGCTCCGAAGCCGAGGCCATCGCCGCATTCAAAAATAATATTCGAGATGAATGGCTAGCTCGACAGCTCGGCCAGGATAAGCCGAGGACTATGGCTGCCCTGACCTCTCTGATGACCCGCTTTTGTGCGGGAGAGGATAGCTGGCTCGCCCGAAGTACTCATAACGGCGAGGCAGGCACCTCGGAAACCCGCGACGCCAACAGAAAACTGAAGCGCAATAAGAATAAGCGCAGGTACAAAAACGGCGGCAGCGACACTGAAGACGCCGCGGTCAATGCAGGATTCACCGGACCTAAATCCGGGCAGAAAAGAAAACCCTATAAGGGGAACAAAGACGGACCTAGCCAGCTTGACAGGCTCCTGGACCGCCCATGCGGGATTCACGGTACCCAGGTAAAACCAGCAACCCACACCAATAGGAATTGCTGGGTCTTCAAACAAGCCGGCAAGATAGCGGCAGAGGGTCAGAATAAAACCCAACACCGCAGCGACGACGAGGATGAACCTCGGCAGCCTATTAACGGAGGGCAAAAGAAATTTCCCAACAAGGTAACAGAGGTCAATATGATCTATGTCACCCACATCCTTAAACGGGAGAGAAAGCGTATGCTTCGGGACGTATATGCGTTGGAGCCAGTCACCCCGAAGTATAACCCGTGGTCGGCTTACCCGATCACTTTTGACAAGCACAATCATCCGACCAGCATCAGGCATGGCGGATCCGCGGCGCTCGTTTTGGACCCTATCATTGATGGTTATCATCTAACACGCGTCCTGATGGACGGGGGAAGCAGTCTTAACCTCATCTATGAGGACACAATTCGGAAGATGGGCATTGACTCATCTCGGATAAAGCCGAGCTCTACCACCTTTAAAGGTGTCATTCCGGGCGTCGAGGCCCGTTGTACCGGGACAGTCACCCTCGAGGTAGTCTTCGGTTCGCCCAACAACTTCAGAAGCGAGGAGTTAATCTTCGACATCGTACCCTTCCGGAGTGGATACCACGCGCTCCTAGGGCGCACCACCTTTGCACGCTTCAATGCAGTCCCGCATTACGCCTACCTCAAGCTCAAAATGCCGGGACCCAACGGTGTCATCACCGTCAATGGTAATACCGAACGTTCATTCCGGATAGAGGAATAGACCTCGGCTTTTGCAGCCGAGGTCCAAGCGTCCGAGGAGGCAGCCCGCAGCGATAAACGCGCCGCTCGCTCTTTGAAGTGAGCCCGGGATGCACAAGTTGACCTCGGCCAGCTACCCCCGCACCCGAAATAGGGATGCGGGCTCCTCGCGTGCCCTAGCGGTGGACAGTACGTCCCCAGGGTACACAACTTCGCACTCAAAATTCCTTGGGACGCCGAGGAGCCAACACAACTACCCACACGTCAGGTGCGGATTAACCACACGAAGACGAGGCTTAGAGCCCCTGCACATGCAGGTATCTGTAAAAGAAATAGCCGAGTGTAACTACGTCTCTGTGGCCTTAACCACAGAATGACTCCGGCAAACACCTCCCTTTGAGGACCTCGGTCAATCAAACACTTAGAGTGTATAAAGGGCCAGTCGGGCATCGACCTTCGCAAAACCTTTCGTCGTCACTCAGGACGATCTGGTCAACAATTCGGAAACGCAGACGTGCGGTAGGCTTCGGTCCGGATCCTTTAAAATCTGTCGGTAATTATCCGACCTGTTTTTTCCTCTTCCTTGTTTACTATTTACGTTGTACTCTTTCAACTACTCTCGTCACAACTGGGCATGTACACGATTGATGTTATAAAATAAAGAAACCGTGCCCTTTTAAGGTCTTTATTGTATTTCTTTATCAGCATAGCTCCGGGATGATGAAGTACTTTAAAAAGATGCAATGGTATATGAAAGTCCGATGTATTCGGCGCCTTGGATTTTTGGCCTTATATGCATCAGTTTCGAACCTAGATTTCGGTCAATGGTTGGGTTGCCCGGCTCCTATGTGTACCCCTTACGTTCCCGATGTATTCGGCTAAGGGCGTAACGGGAGAACCACAGCGATTGCCCTACCAGGTTAATTGGCATGGCGCCTCAGTGGAGAAAGCCGAAATCTGACTATCTAGGTAAGCGCAAACTG
Source organism: Elymus sibiricus (assembly GCA_039707655.1). NCBI lineage: Eukaryota > Viridiplantae > Streptophyta > Magnoliopsida > Poales > Poaceae > Elymus > Elymus sibiricus. Next base: position 195,057,650 of record CM077666.1, on the reverse strand, counting down.
GTCTGCCATCTGGAGACCGCGTCAAGCGATGTGACGATAGAGATCACCCGTGTCAAACGAAGGGCTTTTATTTCTAGCCGAAGTGTGCTATGGTCTAGACCTCGGCCGCGTCGGCCGCACACTTCCTATGCCGGGGGCTGGTCCTCATCCCCCACAGTCAAACTCCTATGACTAAATGAAAGATGTCAAGCCACTATAGTCCGATTGCCTAGTTCCTCTAAGTCATTGACCGCCTCCGGGTACCAAGACGTCGGCCAAGGGTCAAGTATGCCTTAAGGAACACCCTCTGTATAACTTACACTGGGGCTCAAGCCGACGACTGGCCACTCTCATTTTGAATAGTCATATTGGAGGAATAATTGAATTATAAAATAAAAACATATGGAATTTCAAGCCATCTTCATTCAAACACGAGATAAAGTTTTTACATTATACACTCCGGCATTCCGAAGCATCACCTAAAAATACAGAGTGTCCTTGGGGCACATGGCCTCGGTGGTTCAAGCTCCCGCCTCAACCTCGGCGAAGAACTGCTCGGCGGTCCACGGCTTTATGGCAGGAGGGCCAGCGGCACACGTCTCCGCATCAACCTTGTGGAAGTGAGTCTTCACGCAAGCGTATGCCCTCCGCGCCCCTTCGAAGCATGCGGACCTCTTCCAGCGCTCAGCGCAGGGCACGGCATTTCGGAGACGGGCCGTCAGGCCGAAGAGACTCCTCGGCATGGCTTCGGTAGGCCACAAAGCGACGCAGAGGTCCTGGAGCGCCGGCCTTGTCATGCGGAACAGCTCGACCAGCTGCTTCACTCGATGATTCAGCAGCTGCGCAGACGGCGACCCCGGGAATTGACCCCAGAAGGCTTTCTCCGCCTCATGGCCCGCCAGTTGGCCGAAGTAGGCCACCGCATCCTCCGCGCTCTGCGGGAGATCCTCGAAGACCTCTGCAGAACGCCATAATTGGGTGAGCTTGACACACCCTTTGCTGCCAAACGTACACTGCAGCAAAAATTTCTTACCCGAAGCGATTTGCTCCATTTGCTAGAGCACCTCGCGATCCGCTCGGGCCGAGGTCTTGAGCTTGGAGTGGGCACGCTGCAGCCTCTCGAGCTCCTCCTTCGTCCGCTGCCCCTCCTCCTGAAGTTTGTCGCGTGCTTCGAACATGCCCTTCAGGGTCTCCTCTACCTCTAGCACCCGTGCCTGGTGCTTCTCTCCGGCCGCCTTCTCGGCAGCCCGTGCCTTCTCAGCCGCGGCGGCAGCATTCTCCTGCTGCCGCACCTCTTTCCGAGCTCTGTCCAGCTCGGCCTTGAGCATCTTCAGCTCCGCTGTCAACACAGTTCGGCCTTAGTTGTCTTCTTTCACATACATTACACGTATTTCGTAAAAATACATAGGCAAGTTTAAACTTGCTTACCCTGAGACTGCTCGAGTTTCCGGTTCATCTCCGCCATCTCTTTGGAGACAGATTCCGGGATCGAGGTCGCAATCTGGAACAAAACGGATCCCCATTGTAAAGGGAATAATTAAGATCACTCATCGGCTCCTACTACGTCAAAGCGACCCCGATGCCGGTTTCTCGCAACCGACTTCGGGCTCGGGGGCTACTCACTCACTAAGCCATTTAGAAGGCTATACTCTTATGTCATCGGATAGAACTCCCAAAGACAAACAGTTCAAATAAACATGCTGAATGCGTAGACTGCGTACCTTGAAACTTGTTGCGAGGTTCTTGAAAATCTCGTGCAGGGCGGCCCCTGCGGACCAGTAGCTCTCCAGCACCGTGCCCATCAAGGCACGGTGCTCCTCCTTGATGGAAGAACCCCTACTGGTCTCCTCCACCTCCTCGGTCCACCCCGCGCCAGCCCGTCCCTGGGCAGTAGGCTGGGGCGAAGGGATGACCTCTGCTGTCTCCGCCCGAGTGGCCTCCACCCGTTGTGGTGGAGCCGAGGTAGACTCCGGCTGGGCCAATGACTGGCCCAGCAGTTCTTTGATGGCCTCGGGGCGCTCCGTCCCCGGATCTTGCCGGGCCGAGGTATTGTCCTCGGCCATGGTCACCACCTCATCGGCCCCCGTCAAGTTGACTTCGGGATCCAAGGTGGATGTCGCTTCCCCCAGACCATCAGGCTTTGGGGGGGGGGGGAAGCAGCGGGCTCTGGAGTCCCGCTGGTTGATGGCAGCCCGCTTGAAGAGCCGCTGGGGATTACCTTCGGCGGACTGCATACAAAAAACTGTTTGTGTAAGATTCCCTTTGCGGAAAAAGTGACTTAAGGAAAGACGATAGAGACAAGGGCTTACCCTCGAGGTGCCGGTTTCTTCCTCCCCGTTGCGAGGGGGTCTTCCTTTGAGTCACCGGAGAGCTCGGCCCTCTCCGATGACTTGTTGGCGGCCTCGGATGAGGCTCGCCTCGGCCTCTTTGAGCCCTTCGGCATCATGTCCATGTCGGCGTCTTCTATCGCTGACCTCTTCCCCTTCGGAGGGGGAATCTCCTCCTCGCTCTCCTCGGCGCCGCCGTCTTGAGCGGCGGAGGTGTGGGTCTCTTTTGACCGGGTGACCAAAGTCCCCCTGGTCCGAGCACTGGACCTCCCCATCTGGGGCTTCATCCCTTTGGAGGCCACCACATGTGGCTCCTCAGTCAGAAGCGCCGAGAGTAGGGGAATTGGGGGCTGCTCCGGCAGTGGGGCTGGGCATCGTACCCCTTTTACCCAGGCTGACCACTTCTGCAAAATGTCAAAATACGACGATTCGAGTAAAAACTTCTGTCCTCGACACAATCAACAAAGCACAGAGATTGAAGGGCAAAATCACTTACCGGGGGGGCCTCGTAGCCGTGTTCGAGGCCGCGGTCCTCTCCCGCCTTGGGGATCTTGTCCTTGGCCAGCTTCATGAGCTTTGTCCACATGGTGGCCAAGGTGGAGCGGAAGAAGGTGTTGATGGTGTCCATGTCTTTGGGCTTTTGTGCCCACATCGGGGTAGCCCGAAACTGGAGGGGAAGTACACGGCGGTTGAGCATGACATTGATGACGTCGGCCACCTCAACCTTCCCCGTTGTGGACCACCACAGGACCCTGTCGGTCAGGGTCTCCACCTCTTCTGGCTTCCCCCAAACAACGCCCTTCTCCTTCTAGGACTTGAGTTTCTTGGGTGGCTCGGCCGAGAAGGCCGGGACTTCGGTTTGACCAGGGGCAAGAGGTTCAGTGATATAAAACCACTCCCTCTGCCATTCCTTCACTGTCTCGATGAAGGTTCCTTTGAACCAGATGGCCCCCTAGTTCTTGCTGACCATCGCTCCCCCGCACTCCGCGAGATCCTGTCCGCTGGACTTCGGTTTGATCCTGAAGAGCTTCAACCACAAGCCGAAGTGTGGCTCGCAGCGGAGGAAAGCCTCACAGACTGTGATGAAAGCGGCGAGGTGGAGAATAGAGTTGGGGGCCATGTGGTGGAAGTCTAACCCGTAGTAAAACATTACCCCGCGCACAAAGGGGTGCAGCGGGAACCCCAGGCCTCGGATGAGGTGGGGGACGAAGACCACCCGCTCCCCGGCGTTGGGAGCGGGCACCAGCTGGTCGGCCACTGGAGCGCGGGCAGCGATGGTGGGGGCTAGATACCCCGCGTCGCGCAGCTCAATGATAGTCGCCGCTGTCACCGTAGAGCCGCCCCAGTGCCCCTTGAGGGTATCGGCCATGGCTGGTTGAGAAGCTGAGCTCGCGAAAAGGGAGGGCGAGCTAGTTGGATCTGTGCGCTGGAGCTAGATAGGGCAGCAATGGGGAAGGAATGGGAGCGCGCGTCATTGCGCTGTTCTCCCTTTGGTTTTTATAGACCTATGAAAGGCCAAGAGTCCCCCTGCCGCATTGATAAATTCGTGGCCGCTATCAAAAATGCTGTTGAAACATATGGGGGGAAACAAAATCTTGATGATATCCCTAAGAAAGCGGGCACGATCTATGTTTCGAAGGGACGTGCCAGTAAACGAGCTGCCTCGAACCGTGATTTGAGGATGAGGCAGTAACTGCTCAACCCCTCATGGGACGAGCCTCTCCGATAAAGTTGTCAGGCGGGATTGGATTGTTCATACCTGTACGACCAGCCTTCGAGGCTAAGATACCTACACCCCTCGGGCAGGGTACCAGCTCGGTTGGACCACAGATGTTGATGTTCTGTTAAAGAGAATCCGAAATGTGAAGTGGAACTCGTTTGTCAAACCAAAGACTCCGGATCCGAAGTAATATCTGTCGACCATCGTCCTCGGCGTAGAAGACCAGTTCGGGGGCTACTGACGGTGTCCTGGATTAGGGGGTGCTAACCGGGCCGACCCGTCTCCTCGGTTGGGCCGATGTACCCCCGTACGTGACCAAGATGGACTCCGGAGATTGTACATGGGAGACGTGATCAGCGTTGTCTCTACCGAAAACTTGCAGTACACTTCAAGATTTGTCCAGCCGCCTTACTCCTAGATACCGACATTGTAACCCTAGGTACCCTCTCTGGCGTGTATATAAGCCATAGGGTTTAGCCCGTAGAGGGGACATCAGCGGAACATTGCTTACCTAGCCATAGAAGTTACACACATATTACGATCTCGAGGTAGATCAACTCTGTACTTGATACATCTCAATCAATATAACAAGAGCAGGACGTAGGGTTTTACCTCCATCGAGAGTGCCCGAACCTGGGTAAATACCGTCTCCATTGTCTCTGTTACCATCGATCCGAGATCCACAGCTCGAGACCCCCTACCCCGAGGTCTGCCGGTTTTTACACCGACACCGGTGATACTTAATAATTTTGTTAGATCCGGGATCACTTTCTCGCAGGGAGTCGAGAAAGGATCTCTGGGCATGGCTACTACTATACTTGTTACTAATACTTTTATATGCTAATCTACACTCTTCTAATGCTGCAAGATGCTAGTCTTCGATAGGCTAGGCCTTCCCCTCTATTCTGGCATTTCTGCAGTATAGTTCACAGATACAGCCCCTTTCCTTTGATACCGAAGCATACCTAGCGTAGATCTGATGTAAGTCTTGCGAGTACTTTGGATGAGTACTCACGGTTGCTTTGCTACCTCTTTTCCCCATACCCGATTGCTGCGATCAGATGACGGAGTCCCGGAGACAGCTGATTCCGCCGATGACTGCTACTACCATCCTGACGGAGCTTACTACTACATGGAGACCGACGACCAAGAGTAGTTTAGGAGGCTCCGAGGCAGGAGGCCTGCGCCTTTTCGATCTAGATGTCATTGTTTTGCTCAGCCTTCTTAAGGCAAACTTGTCCAATTACATCCGTACTCAGATACTGATGCTTCCGCTGACTCTTGTGTAACTCGAGCTTATGTATTCGAGCCCTCGAGGGCCCTGGCTTGTAATATAAAGCTTGTATTATTTTTATTTTGTGTCTAGAGTTGTGTTGTGATATCTTCCCGTGAGTCACTGGGCTTGATCGTGTGCATTTGTGTGTATGATTAGTGCACGGTCGAGTCGGGGGCGTCACAAGTTGGTATCAGAGCCGACTGCCTGTAGGAAGCCCCCTTTCCAACTCCTTGGCCGAAGTTGAGTCTAGGCTTTGAAAAAACTGTTTTACTAACATGGCTGTGTGGCTTACAGGCCCACGTTGCCAACGGATGGGATTAGGATCTTTTATTCCTCTACTTTACTCTGGGATTCTGATCTCTCCTCTATTCGGGTTAAACTTTTGCTAACACTAACATTAGGTTCTCATGTTCACATCCACCCGGAGAGGTGGATTGTCTGCAATTATTCCTTTCCATTGGCCTGTTTAATCTGATAATCACATTTTCCTTTCCATTGGTCTGTTTAACCTTTCTTATAATCTAGCTTTTACCTGAGCAGTGATAATTCCCTGCTTAAGTCAACACCCCGAAATAAAACCTTGTTACTATTGTTGATGACATTCTGGTAACCACCGATGGACGAGAACCTTGCCTATTGGTCCGCCTCGTTTTAACGAGCAGGAAAATGGTTCTCTTCGTTCCCGGCCCATGGTACCGACGTGTTGCCGACATAGCTGACAGACTTTCCTCTGACATGTCTTGTTGTCATGACCGCGCAAGATGTCACCGCCCTTCCTACCCTTAATCCACACTCACTGCAATTCTACAGGATCGAAACCTGACTCTCCTGTACAACCTTGATTCCGAGGTATCCTTTGCACATGGCATCGTATGTTATCACGAGCCACATGACGAGGACATGTATTACGGGTAGGGTAACTGGCATCACCTAAAGACCCTACCCATGGACACCGTACACTTTGTACTGGGCCCCTGGGCCAGATCGCCGTTCAGATGTACCGCAACTTGAAAGTCACTCGGACGGCAACAACCACTCGGAGCATAGCACTCCACTCGACGAACTCATTCCACTCGGAGTACCTGATTTCACTCGGACATATGAAGACCAATAGTCAGCATGGTGGTTTCGTAGTGGGCAAATATTATGGCATTGATGGTCCACCTTGTAACATATGAGGTGAGGGGGTGGCGCACTCTATATAAGCCACCCCCCACCACTAGACTAGGTCAGGCTCATTCTTCTCCCCTGGCTCTCTCGCCATTAGTCTCAGGACTTAGCTCAGGCATGGAGATCCGTTCTCCTCGCTCTCACACATTGTAATCTCCGGATTCATACTCAGATAAAACAAAGCCTCTCCGGAGCACGAGACGTAGGGCTGTTATCTCCACTGCGAGAGGCCCGAACTCGCTAAAGCATTCGTGTCACCCGTTTGCATCTCGATAGACCATGCTCCTTTACCCTACCCCTCTCTATTGTCGGAATCGTTCCCACGACAGTTGGCGCCCACCGTGGGGCGTGGTGTCTATCAAGCCATGATGCAAATGGTTTTCTTTCTTCGATCTTCGTCCGCCGATCAACAATCATCGATGGAGAATTTGATCCAGGATGTTCCGGACATCACTCCATTCACTGGAGAGACATGATACTCTTCGTACAAAGGAATCAGGAAGTTTCATTCGACCCTGTCTTTTTCTTTACAATCGATCTTTAATCTAACAATGGTTGTTTTTTCCGTATGTACACGCGCTCACGCGAGTCCCGTGGAGTTTCGATCAATCGAACAGGAAAGAAGATACAAGGCGAAGAGGACGGCCGCACCATCTTCTCCGCATCAAACAAGCGAGGAGGACGGCCGCATCACCTTCTTCACATCAACCAGAAAGCGCGAGCAACAGCGGCAGCGCCGCCGTGCCACAAAGCACCGTTCGGACGAGCGCCATGTGGGGCAAGCTCCCGACCTGGCCAGTCCGCTATCGCCTGTCTTCTTCGTCGCTAACCTCCGACGCCTCCACCAAGTCAGCCACCGCCCGTCCGGCTTCACCGACCTCTGGCGCATCCATCCGCGCCGGAACCGCACCTCCAGCGGTGTTCCTGAGTGCCGCCGCCGGCCTGATGCCGATGGTGCAGCACTCCTCCCTTTCTGCTCCGCAGAGACACAAGCCTGGCTGGCAACACGGAGCTCCTCGGCCCGGTCGTCCGCTCGGCAGTGATCTCCATGGTGGAGGCGCCCCTCCCGCCGGCGTCGCCGGCGCGATGCACTCCTCCCTCATCAGCTACCCAAAAGTGGTTGTTGTGGTGTACGCGCAGACCCGATGCGGCGCGGAAATAGGAAGCCGGTCACGCCTCCGGGCGCGGCGGTTCTTCCCTCCGTCGCCGGCTGCTGGCCATGGCCCTTTTTCCTTTAACCATGCAAGCTGAGTGGGTCACCTCCTCCTTGATTACCTGCATGCAGGTAAATGCGTGCAAGTACAGGAAACAGAAGGACGTGGTGATCTCCAACGTTAGATTAATTGGCTGCCTCATTAAGCGGCCAATTGATGAGGATTAGTAACGTCAGTTACCTAATTATTGCGGCCATAACAGGTGCGCTACTCCGACGCCAGTTAATTGGTGCATGCATGCATGTGCAAACACCCAGCCAGCCCGACCGGTCAACCCAGCGCCCCAACATGGCTGTGCTGGCTATACTTGCTAGTAACTTGCAGGGTCATCCGATGGATCTTTCACTCGGACAGCTACGAACCCGATTCGTTCAGAGTTCAGACAAATGAATCCACTCGAACACAGACTCGAGTTCACTCGGCCACGGTCCCGAGTTCACTCGGACGGATCCCTCATTCAGTATCAATGCGTCGTCACTCGGTTGGACGCATCTTCATCAACTTGCCCGACTTGACCGTTCCGTACGTCGTCACTCGGTTGGGCACATCTTCATCAACTTGCCCGACTTGACCGTTCCGTACGTCGTCACTCGGTTGGGCACATCTTCATCAACTTGCCAGACTCGGCCGCCCGGCGCACCGTCACTCGGTTGGGCACATCTTCGACGACATGCTCGACTCGTCCGCCCGTGCGTCGCCACTCAGCTGGACCCGTCCTCAGCACTCGGCCGCCCCGCGCACTGTCGCTCCGCTGGACGCGTCTTCATCATGCAGCCGCCCGCCCACCATCGTTTGGCTGGACGCATCTTCATCACTCGGCCGCCCCGCGCGTCTCCACTCGGTTGGGCATATCTTCATCAACTTGCCCACTCGGCCGCCCCGCGCATCGCCACTCGGTGGGACACGTCCTCACCACTCGGTCGCCCCGCGCGCCATCGCTACGCGTCTTCATCACGCAGCCGCCCTCCCACCATCGTTTGGCTGGACGCATCTGCATCACTCGGCCGCCCCGCAAGTCACCACTCGTTCGGACACGTCCACACAACTCGGCCGCCCCGTGCGTCGCCACTTGGCTGGACACCTCCTCACCTCTCGGCCGCCCACGCGTCGTCACTCAGCTGTACGCGTCTGCACCAGTCGACCGCCCGCGCGTCGACACTCAGCTGTATGCGTCTTCACCAGTCGGCCGCCCGCGCGTCGACACTCAGCTGTACGCGTTTTCACCACTCGGCCGCCCCGTGCGTCGCCATTCGGAGGGCACGTCTTCATCGGCTTGCCCGACAAGCAAAGTATTTTTTTCATATTTCATCCGCATACATTTTACATACGGACAACTAAACGTCCAGCATCATTCGGATGAATACTGCACACAGACAAGCAATGTGCAGGTTTTCTCGGACAACTAAACGTCCGGGCATTTGGCCGCCCCGTGCGTCGCGACTTTGCGGGACATGTCTTCATCACTCAGACATATCTTCATCACTTGGCCGCCCCGCGCGTCGCCACTCGATTGGACATGTCTTCACCACACGGCTGCCCCGCGCATCGCCACTCGGTTGGACAGGTCTTCACCACTTGGCCGCCCTACGCGTCGCCATTCGGCTGAACACGTCTTCACCACTCGGCCGCCCCTCGCGTCGCCACTTAGTGAGACACCTCTTCACCACTCGGCCTCCCCGCGCGTCGCCACTCGGTGAGACACATCTTCACCACTCGGCCGCCCCGCGCATCGCCACTCGGTGAGACACAACTTCACCACTCGGCCGCCCTGCGCGTCGTCACTCGGTGAGATACAACTTCACCACTCGGCCGCCCCACGCGTCGTCACTCAGTGAGATACATCTTCACCACTCGGCCGCCTCGCGCGTCGCCATTCGGTGAGACACATCTACATCACTCGGCCATCCCGCGAGCCGCCACTCGGTTGGGCGCATCTTCATCAACACGCCCACTCGGGCGCTCGAGCGCCATCAGACAGCTAAGTCATTCTTCACACACTACATTCTATTAAATAGCTATTTTCGTGTTCCCGAGCGTCCTGTAATCCACACTTGACGTTCACTTGGAGGCCAGGCCACCGAGTGTACCTCTACGCTCGGTTGTTTATTTTCATGTCGGAACACTACGCTTCCGCCTCATTTGGGTCCAATACTCCAACGAGTTCAGTCGGATCCTTCACTTCGACAAATTCGATCAGATCCTTCGCTCTTTTAGACTCTTGTTGGTTCCGAACCAGCAAGCCCCTTGCACACCCAGCGGGTGTCTATGGGTTTTATTTACACAAATCATTTCAGCACACATCAAATTACTTCGAGAAATTTTTACGTTGGCTTGTGCTATTTTTCATACACAGGTTACACAATCACTCGGCGGCTCTGTGCACCAACTTCATTGCTACTCGGACTCGGTCACCACACCGATCCTAACGCAGTGCAACACCGACCTCGTCACTCTGTTGACTTCGGACACATCCGGCCGACCCCTCCGTGGAGTCCTCTTCATCGCGTCAACGACATAGACCTCGTCGTCACGTTGGGCATGAGACAGATAAGTCCCTTTTATAACTAAACTGCATACTTCATTCCTTTGCGAGTTTGCCTCTTTCGAGCATCACTCGGGAGCTGCTCCTCACCTTTACCCGAGTCCGACTCGATGAATTACAATTTACCCATTTAATACTATATTTCTCGTATTCTGACAGGTCCGCCGTCGGAGCCTATAGTGCGCTCGGGGGCTACGCCGCACTCGGGGGCTGCAACTCAGTCGGAATCACACTTTCCTGAGTGGTCTAGTACTTCATCGCCAGTCGGATCCTTCACTTCAACGAGTGCAGTCGGATCTGCCACTTCGACAAGTCATGATCACTCGGACGCCCCGCGCGTCGCCATCGATCGGACACGTCCTCACCACTCAGCCGCCCTGCCCGTCGCCACCCGGTTAGACACGTCCTCACCACTCAGCCGCCCCGCGGGTCGCCATCGGTCGGACACGTCCTCACCACTCGGCCGCCCTGTGCGTCTCCACTCGGTTGCGCACATCTTCATCAACTTGACCGACTTGGCCGCCCCGCACGTCGCCACTCGGATGGACGCATCTTCACCACTCAGCCGCCCCATACGTCGCCGCTCGGTTGGGCACGTCTACATCAACTTGCCCACTCGGCCACCCTACGCGTCGCCACTCGGTTGGGCATGTCTTCACCACTCGGCCGCTCGCGCGCCGTCAGACAGTCGGATCCTTCACTTCAACGAGTGCAGTCGGATCCGCCACTTCGACAAGTTACATGATCACTCAGACGCTCTGCGCGCCGTCTTCGTCGCTACTCAGGCTCAGTCGCCGTGCCAGTATTGTTGCACCGCAACCGCGCTACACCGACCTCATCGCTACATCAGCTTCGAAAGCATCTGACTGACTCCTCCGAGGACTATTTTTCGCCGTGTCATGGCTTCAACGACTTCGACCACATCCCCAACGCGGAAACAGCTATGTTACTCATATGATCAAACCTCATATCGCACTCAGTAGCGAGCTTACCTCTTTCGAGCATCACTCGGGGGCTACGCCACGGCCGAGGGCTATGCCACCGTCGGGGGTTTAAGCCCCATTTGATTAACCTGTTGATCATGTCAGGAATATTTTTCTGAACATACTTGCTCGGTCCGCCGAAGATCTATATGGGTACCAGCGTCCACTCAGATGATCGCCCAAATCACGACCTGGAGTCATCTTCAGGACTGCAAAAGGGTGAAACCGGCGCTCCTCTACGGATACACTTGGCCCTTCTTCTAGGCTCCAAGGCATCAGTTTCACAAACTTGGACTCGGAGATGGCCTGTGCTGGTGTTCCCCCGGGATGATGAGTGGCTTCTCTCTAGAGAGTTAGTCCACGCGCTAGCCTCACCACTCGGGTTTTCATGGCACGCCCACATCGGACCACTAGTCTATCTCCTCCGGGAGACGTACAAGTGCCACCAAGTTTTTCCTCGCAGACAACATACCCCGATCAATCGGGAAGCACCCAGTCCACTCGGACAAACGCCTAAATCATTACCTGGAGTCATCTTCAGGACTACAAAAGGGTGAAACTGGCGCTCCTCTACGGATACACTTGGCCCTTCTTCTAGGCTCCAAGGCGTCAGTTTCACAAACTTGGACTCGGAGATGGTCTGTGCTGGTGTTCCCCCGGGATGATGAGTGGCTTCTCTCCGGAGAGTCAATCCACACGCTAGCCTCGCCACTCGGGTTGTCATGGCACGTCCACATCGGACCACTAGTCTATCTTCCCCGGGAGACATACGAGTGCCACCAAGTTTTTCCTCGCAGTTAACATACCCCGATCAGTCGGGAAGCACCTAGTCCAGAATCCATTGAAGTTTTGTTCAAATCGTAGTTGACTATAGCTTGACGACAGGCGCCGAGTGGCCCCGCAGTGCTCGGGCCGAATCAAGTTTTTAGTAAACTCATTCTACAAAACCTCAACCGATTCGGGGGCTAAACCTATGGGCGCGCCGGCAGTCGGCATGTTCCTCACTCAGCTTTCTACTTCTTCATAAAATATGCTCAATACCTAACGCTCACTCTTCGTCTCCAACCCGGTCCCAACCCGATCGTCTGGTGGGCAAGAGCAAAAGCTAACAGTCAATGTAAGAAGTACTACTGGAACGATTACTCCCTGGAGTGTCCAGCTTTTTTCTACTGTCGGCAGTTTCGAGGCCAAATTCATTCATCGTGCCGAATGCACGAAGACTCGCCCGCTTGACCCAGTTCCAGGCTGAATTTATTTACCGTGCCGAGTGCACGAAGATCAGTCCCACTGATTCAGCTCCAGGCTGAACTTATTTACCGTGCCAAGCGCATGAAGATTTGCTTGACTGACCCAGTTCCAGGCTAAATTTATTTACTATGCCGAGTGCATGAAGATCCATCCGATCGACTCAATTTCAGACTAAAAGTTATTTACCGTGCTGAGTGCACAAGATTCACCTGATTGACCCAGTTCCAGGCTGAACTTATTTACTGTGCCAAGCGCAGGAAGATCCATCAGATTGACTCAGCTCCAGATTGCAGTTATTTACCGTGCCGAGCCCACGAAGATCCATTCCGAATGCATGAAGACCCGCCACAGTTCTAGGCTGAAGTCATTTACCGTGCTGAGCGCACGAGGGTTCACCTGTTTAATTCAGTTCCAGACCAAAAGACTTAAACCCTCTGCCAGACTCATCTAGTCCGACAGAGGCTCGGGGACTACACCCAGTGGGTGCACTCAGCGTGCCCCCACTGGAAGAGAAACCAAAAAGAAACATTCTGCTCGGTCAAGTCCAGCAACAACATTCGAGTACAACAAATCTTACAGACTCCAACCGACTACCAGCAATCAGTCAGAGTCTCGGGGGCTACACCCTATGGGTGCGCTGATCGCGCACCCATAGAACAAAATTCCGAGTATCTTCACTCAAGCAAACGTTCCGTGCCCAGGCGCGAAGAAATTCCGAGTAATCAGTTACTCGATAAAGGACCGGCTCCAAATCACTCAAAAAAATTGCTATAAGGTGAGTTTAACGCTCCTCCGCGGACCCGTTTGAGCCTTCTTCTAGGACTCAAAGCGTGAAACTCATAAGTTTGGATCTAGAGCCGACTTGTATTGACGTTCCTCCGGGATAAGAATGGCATCTCTCCGAGAGAGCAGTCCATGCGTCAATCTTGTTGCCCAGATTTAATGACTCTCCCATACTCAGATCATGAGTCAGCCTCTTCCGAGAGATGAACGACTGTCACCGAGTTTCTCCACATAGTCTTCGTCGATCTGCGCGCGCACGTCTCTGATTTCGAATCCTGCAAAATCCGGGATCCAGCAATTCGATTGCTCGACCTTTAAAACCCTTCAAAAAACACTCAGGTCTGGTTCGCCACCCGACACGCGAAGGACTCATTTCACTCGGACACCATGTAGTCCGGAATCCGTCAAGGCAACATGTGGAGATAAGACCGCCGGGTGACCAGAGGGAGTTCATGAGTGCCTCCGTAGCACTTGACTCATCTGGGAATTCACCTCAACTCGACCCGCTCAACCTCGACTGATTCGGGGGCTAATGACGAGGACATGTATTGGGGGTAGGGTAACAGGCCTGACCTAAAGACCCTACCCATGGACACCGTACACTTTCTACTGGGCCCCTGGGCCAGGTCGCCATTCAGATGTACCGCAACTTGAAAGTCACTCGGACGGCAACAACCACTCGGAGCATAGCACTCCACTCGATGAACTCATTCCACTCGGAGTACCTGATTTCACTCAGACATACGAAGACCAATAGTCAGCATGGTGGTTTCGTAGTGGGCAGATATTATGGCATTGATGGTCCACCTTGTAACATATGAGGTGAGGGGGTGGCGCACTCTATATAAACCACCCCCCACCACTAGACTGGGTCAGGCTCATTCTTCGCCCCTGGCTCTCTCGCCATTAGTCTCAGGACTTAGCTCAGGCATGGAGATCCGTTCTCCTCGCTCATACACATTGTAATCTCCGGATTCATACTCCGATAAAACAAAGCCTCTCCGAAGCACGAGACATAGGGCTATTATCTCCACCGCGAATGGCCCGAACTCGCTAAAATCATTCGTGTCACCCGTTTTCATCTCGATAGACCATGCTCCTTTACCCTACCCCTCTCTATTGTCGAAATCGTTCCCACGACATCACATTCCAAGAGAATGATCTATTTTGGTATCAGACGCAATACTTATTCCCGTTGCAACCAATCCCTTCCCCTTTACTCCACCTCTTAAATCTCGGGACGAGATTTCTTGTAGTGGAGGAGAATTGTAACACCCCCAGTGGTTAACTACAGTGACCACATGGTAATGATGCCAGGTCATCATCATTATATCCTAAGAAATGCAATTAAGAGATAATTCAACTCCAATTCAAAATTCAAATAACAAGTGAAATTAGAAAAATTCCAAACTTGCAAGCAAATAGTTCATAATATTGCAAATAATCCCAAAGCAATTATAAAAATAAAACCAACATTATTTAAATTCCCAAATTGACCCTAGCAACCAAAACAGTGGACCAGCAGCAATTTATTTGACCTTTTCACTTTCTAAAAAGTATTAAAACCATTCCAAATGACCCCAAACTTTTTGTGCACCTTCACAATGTTGCCAGCTATTTGTGTGCCAAGTTTCATATATAGCAAAGTTCATTTGATGGGCCAAATAAATGCAAAATAGAAAAGAAATAAAGAAACAGAAAATAGAAAAGAAAAATTGGAAAGACTCACTGTTGAACTGGGCCGCAAGTGCACAGTGCACAGTGCACAGCCCAGCCCAACAGCGAGTCGTCCCCTACCTCTGTTCACTAGAGACTGGGTGGACACCGCGCGGGCGTCCGTGGCCGCGGATCGCCACGCGCCGGCCATCCCGCGGCTTCCCGTCATGGATAAGGCCGCCCCTCGCCCCGGTGATGAACCCTAGCTCTCTTCCCCTTCCTCCTCGAGCCGCCACTCTCTCCCGAACGCACTCCCGATCCGCCGTCGCCATGGCCACGGTCGTCCGCGTGCCCACAGTCCTCCTCGGCGCCTGAGAACGTGTCCGGCCGCTCCGCCGAGGTCGACCTCGTCGTCGTTGCCCACTGGATCCAGCCGGGAACCCCTGCATCGAGCTCCTTGGCCTCTTCTTCAACCTTGGCCCTGCCGGACGCCGTCGTCGAATGCGTCTCCGTCAAGCCTTCCCCGACCTCGCCTTCGCCTCCGTTGGACTCGCCGTGAGCTCTTCTCCGTTTCCCCTCACCTCTCCCTCTCGCGGTCATCCTCTTGCTAGTGTAGCCGCCACACTCGTGAGCTCACCGCCGCCTGCTCCATCGCCGTCGTAGCTCACGTCCGAGCACTCCAACGTGCTCATGGCACTGCCAGGAGGCCGTCGAACCCTCCAGCTCCTCTCCCTGTGCCCCCTGTCGCCGAAACCGAGCTCACCGAGCTTTGGCCACCGCCACTGCTCGACGCCAGCGCCGCTACAGGCCGCTCCTGCACGCGTGGCTTGCACCAGACGACGCGCGCCGTCTCGCTGGTGCCGTAGGTACCTTCCGCCGCTCGTTTGGTCGCCCGTGGCCAAATCCCGCGCGTCGCCGCCGCGTTCCGCCTCGCCGGAGCTTCGCCGCCGGCGCGCTTTGTCTCGCCGTCGTTAGTCGCAGATGTGGCGCATCATTAGCGCTAATTAACCCCCCTCTAATACCCACTGACACACGGGCCCCACTGTAGCTGATTAGGATTAGTTTAAATAATCTGTTAACTAAAGACAGTCACTGACATCTGGGCCCCACCCCGCTAATTAGCTAATTAGATAAGTTTAAAACCCTGTTAAACTAACAGAGACTGGCCACTGGGTCCCACTGGGCCCAGTTGACCAGTCAACTGCTGACTGGGCTGGCCCCAGTCAATGACAGGTGGGACCCCCTGGTCCTGTTGACCAGTCACCGCTGACCAGTCAACTGCTGACTAGGCAGTTGACTAGACCAACATGTCAGCCTCTGGGTGCATTCCTGTGTGCACTCAGCTGGGTAACCATAGCATTTTCTATTTTATATTCGAAATTAAATTAAAAACCAGAAATTCCAAAAAGTGATTAAAACTTTAAAAAATCATATAAAATAAACCATAACTCGGATGAAAATAATTTATATATGAAAAATGACCAGAAAAATATGACGAATCCGAATATGCCATCTACTTACCTGTCACATGCCTCCAACACTGCAAACATGGAACCTTCCCCTCAGGATCAATATACCGATAGGCACCTGGAGCTGGGAAAATATTCCCGGATATTTTCCCTCTCCGTCTAAAATAATTAGTGAAGCACTAGAGCACATAATCAACCCGTACTGACCTGACATGCATCTGTGTGCCTTTGTTTGCCCGTTATTTATTTGTTTCTCCCTCCTCTTTCTCTCCGATAGACCTCGAGACCGACGCTGCTCCTGAGTATGACTACGTCGTCGACGACCCTTCTTCCCTTTCAGCAGAGCTTCCAGGCAAGCAAAAACCCCTTGATCATTCCTATATCGCCCATTCTTTCTCTCCCATGCTTGCATTAGATTTGGCTACTATATTTGATTGCTCCTATTCTGATGCATAGCCTGATTTTGTAACTACTGTTGAAACCTTACCTGTTGTCCTAAGTACTTAGTATAGACTGGTTAGTGATCCATCAATGGCCCCACCACCCTTGTCCTTGTTGCCATGCTTTACCACCGGTGACTCGATCAGTGTGATCGATGTACAGAGACCGAACACAACACCGCACACCCCCTTAGTTATACAACTCTGCAGAGCTACTATCGAGTGCCGAGGGTGATACCTCCTACCACACTCCTAATGATATCTCTGTAGCGTAGCTAGTCGGTTGTGGGTTATCGAGGGTGATTCCTATTTCACCACCTCCGATGATGCCTCAGTCGTGCAGCCCCTCAAGTGTGAACTTATCGAGGGTGATTCCTCCAAGTTCACCTTGACGGTTACATCGAGTGGGAATTCATCGAGGGTGATTCCTCGGATTCCCCATGATGTTATGGACACACGGGTACTTTGACCTTCACCTCAGGCCTTTGTTAAAGACGGGTCGGCTCCAAGAGTACCCGCGAGATAATGTTGAAATCAGGTCGACCCCAAGGGTACCCGCGAGAGAGTCCCGTGGCGGCTTGCTGTTAGCGGTACTACCCAGGATGTGGTGGTAGCTCGGGACTTGTCCCGACAGCCGACACGGTACTTACACTATAGTTGGAGCGACAGGGCAGGCGGAGACTACCTAGGAGAGAGGTGGGCCTAGTCCCTGGTCGTGGTCCGCGAGATACCTAGTCGTAACGGCCAAAGCACTGGTAGTCTCCGTGAGCTCCTAATAATTCACTAACAGATTTTGGGTATTTGATCTGAGTTGGCCACTGGCCTATACGCACTACCTCCACGCGGGATAATGATTTAATGGGGCCCTCGGCACCATATGTATCAGCCAAAAGCTCTATGAGACGTCCAGTTCAGCATTGCGGCACGGCCGGGTCGGCGCCCCAGAGGAGGTGTGTGATAGCCTTGCTTATTAGGGATGATAGACTACTCATATCAGTAAGGAATTCCTTCTTTTTCGGAAGCCCATTCGGAAAGAACTCCAAAGTTAAGCGTGCTTAGATTGGTGTAATTTCAGGATGGGTGACTGACCAGGAAGTTGGTCCCGGGTGCGCACGAGTGAGGACAAAGTGAGCAGGAAAGACTAGTATTGATCTGTGGGGCCAGTCTAGATCTCGCCAGGAGTAACGACCGCCGACGGGTGTGTCCGGGGCGTTACAAGTTGGTATCAGAGCCGACCCTCGCGGTTACACGGATGTTTGCGGACAGGTGCACGTTCATGTTGTTCATGACGTTTGTGACCCGTCGTGGCACACGGTATGGCACATGTACCGGACTGGATGCACAGACGTATGTGCCAAGAGGGAACATTCCTGTGGCCCGACAAGGACGTCGGTTCCTCTGAGTGGGGTGTATGTGATAGCCTGGCTTATTAGGGATGATAGACTACTCATATCAATAAGGAATTCCTTCTTTTTCGGGAGCCCATTCGGAAAGAACTCCAAAGTTAAGCGTGCTTAGCTTGGAGTAATTTCAGGATGGGTGACCGACCGGGAAGTTGGTCCCGGGTGCGCACGAGTGAGGACAAAGTGTGCAGGAAAGACTAGTATTGATCTGTGGGGCCAGTCTAGATCTCGCCAGGAGTAACGACCGCCGACGGGTGTGTCCGGGGCGTTACAAGGTGGCCTGGATCGCCCTGCTCGCAACGACCCGGAGTGCAAAGGGTGATGGGCCCGAGATCCCTGAGCACTTAGGATGTAGACCAGTGGGGACCTCTCTACGGAGCCTAGGTAGGACTACGTCATGTCGATAAGCCGAGGCCGGGCATGACCGAGAAAAGTGTGTCCAGCCAGAGTTAATCGAGCGTGTTGGGTAACAGTAGTGCACCCCTGCAGGGAAGTTATCTATTCGAATAGCCGTGTCCACGGTAACAGGACGCTCAGTGTTGTATCCTGATCTACTACAACTTAAACTGGATACCTATGATACTTAATAATTTTGTTAGCTCCGGGATCCCTTTCTCGCAGGGAGTCGAGAAAGGATCTCTGGGCATGGCTACTACTATACTTATTACTAATACTTTTATATGCTAATCTGCACTCTTCTAATGTGGCAAGATGCCGCAAGATGCTAGTCTTCGATAGGCTAGGCCTTCCCCTCTATTCTGGCATTTCTGCAGTATAGTCCACAAATACAGCCCCTTTCCTTTGATACCGAAGCATACTTAGCATAGATCTGGTGTAAGTCTTGCGAGTACTTTGGATGAGTACTCACGGTTGCTTTGCTACCTCTTTTCCCCATACCCGATTGCTGCGATCAAATGACGGAGTCTCAGAGACAGCTGATTCCGCCGACGACTGCTACTACCACCCCGACGGAGCTTACTACTACGTGGAGACCGACGACCAGGAGTAGTTTAGGAGGCTCCCAGGCAGGAGGCATGTGCCTTTTCGATCTAGATGTCGTTGTTTTGCTCGGCCTTCTTAAGGCAAACTTGTCTAATTACGTCTGTACTCAGATACTGATGCTTCCACTGACTCTTGTGTAACTCGAGCTTATGTATTCGAGCCCTCGAGGCCCCTGGCTTGTAATATAAAGCTTGTATTATTTTTATTTTGTGTCTAGAGTTGTGTTGTGATATCTTCCTGTGAGTCCATGGGCTTCATTGTGCGCATTTGCGTGTATGATTAGTGCACGGTCGAGTCGGGGGCGTCACAGTTTGCAAGCTTAATAGTAACATCAATGTCTTCTATCTCGACATGAGCAATATCATTCATAACTTATTGATATAAAGAGAACGGAATAGCACCTACACTAGCACCCATATCACATAAACCATGATAGCAATGATCTCCAATCTTAACAGAAACAACAGGCATGCCAACTACAGGCTTATTCTTATCTAACTTATCTTATTCATTTCTGATAGGTTTAGCAATTCTAGCAGCCTCAGAACAAAAGTAAATAACATGCCCATCAATATTATTAGCCAATAGATCTTTAGTCATTGCAATATTAGGTTCCACTTTAATCTGTTCAGAGGGTTTAGGTGTTCTAATATTACTTTTATGAACCACAGTTGTAGCCTTAGCATGTTCCTTAATCCTAACAGGAAAAGGGAGTTTCTCAATGTAAGGAGTAGGTACAACTGGATCAACATTATAGATAATTGTTTCAGCTTTAGGTATGACAGGTTCTTTACAAATTTCTTCAATAGGTGGATGAAATTTAAACCACTTTTCCTAGGGGAGATCAACATGAGCAGCAAAAGATTCACAAAAAGTAGCTACTATCTCAGAGTCAAGTCCATATTTTGCACTAAAATTATGAAAAGCGTCCGTTTCCATAAAAGATTTAACACAATCGAATTCAAGATTTATACCTGACTCATTACCTTTGTCGATTTCTCAGTCTTCAGAATTACGTTTAATCCTTTCTAGAAGATCCCATTTGAATTCAATAGTTTTCTTCATAAAGGAACCAGTAGAAAAAGTATCAAGCATTGATCGATCATTATGAGAAAGCCGAGCATAAAAGTTTTGTATAATCATCTCTCTTGAGAGCTCATGATTGGGGCATGTGTGCATCATATATTTAAGCCTCCCCCAAGCTTGAGCGATACTTTCTCCTTCACGAGGCCAAAAATTATATATACTAGTAAGATGCCCGTGCTATGCTATGGAATCAAAAAAGACCAGGTGAAACATTGTACACTTAAATCACAGTCAAGAGCCCATGCATTGTTACGGAACAACAAAAGAATGTATGATACATTGATCAAGGTGATGTTGTAGTATTCTGAACCACTTTCCATAATTTGAATAAAAAAATTATATCACATAATAGTATATTGAAGCATGGAAATGTGCAATATTGCAAGTGTGATCGGCCAATAAAAATTATATTGCTAAAATAGTTTGCTAAATGCATTATAGTCCCACAAACACATCACAATCAGAAATTGGCCAAGAAAACTTAAACGAAAAATATAACGCAAATAAGAATACTATATATAGAACTCACATACATAAGAGAGTATATACAACAGTTGGCCAAAAGATTATACATGAAAAATAAAATGGAAATAGAAATACTTGACACAGAACTCGCATACATAAGGCGTGTATGCAGTAATTGGCCAAGAGAGCTTACATGAAGAAAGAAAATAGACAAAAAATACATGATACAGAATTTGCATACATAAGAGAATATATATAAGTTCTAGAACTCTTGCATGTACATGAATAATTGCCTTTGAAACATAGAAAACAACATTAATGCCTCAACGTGATCATGAGATCTGAAAGAGATATAGCTTACAGTTTAATGACCCAACATGATTTAATTGATAGAAGGAACAAATATTGTAAAACACAGGAAAGGCAGAAGAGATAACACACAATGGCAGTTGGTTCACTAAGCAAGACTACTGTCACAAAATGATGTGCCTTGCATTGGCCTCCTTCCAACATTGACTTCCTCAAAGGCAATGTTTGTGAGCCCTGCAGCGAACACTGAAATGTGAAATATGTGATGGTTGCACTCACGCCTAATCTCCCAAATCACCAGCACGGCTAGCAATCTCCTATACATATATCATGTCTAGCTTAGAACAACTACTGCAATAGAACAACTCCTTTTTTTTGTTACCTTTCATCCAAGGATTCAACATTGATCATTTCGTGTTATTAGGCATGCTGGACTTAATTGTAAAGATAGATGAAAACAATTAATATATCAAAACAAACATGCGTACTATAGCTTTGGGCACACAATTATAAAGGATTCTGAGACAAACAAGAATGAAGCATAAGTGTTTTGCTGAATACTTTGGTAAATATGCACAAGAAACATGAATATGTATACAACGCCACCATGCATGAAGAAAAGAAATGTTTCAGATATGACTAAAAGCTAGCAGGCCATGGAATCATTTTTCAAGCATAGTATACCCTTCTTGTAGTTGTTTGCTCAAAACATATGTGCCAACAATATTAGCTCTGGAGCTCTCGTTTCATCAATCTTCTCACCTAAAAGGACATCTTCATACTATTCACAATGGAACAAACAATGAAAAACACTTGCAATACATTTTATATGTAATGTGCAATAAGAGATGGAGATAACCTATCAAAATAAACTGACAGACATTTTATGTAACCATACAGTGACTTGCAGTTTCCAGTTTTGATGCCAACTCGCCAATAAAAGAAGCATCATCGTCTAATAGTAGTATGTGTCAAAACCGATCTATTACAATCATTAGTAAATTTTGGGGTACTAAAAAACATTTAACACAAAATATGGCATGTATGATATCAAAGTAAATTGCACAAGTAAGCATTGCTAACAAATATGAAGAAAGAGTTCATGATATCTCACAATTTATCAGATGGCGAAGGGCAGCAAAGTCTCCTTCAATGTACATTATTTATTATTTATGTGTAATAAAAATCCCTCTTTTATTAGTCGTGTGCTACCTCGGTATTTCAATTTCTGCACCTCCTATGTAAGCTCTACATAAGCCTTAGCGAGAATAGACTATGAATATTTGTAGTTGTATGTTTGGAATGGCTTATGAATTTGGATATATTGCCCTACATTGCAATTTAAAAAATGCAAAGTCTAAAATACTTCTGAACTTTCAATTACCACTATATCAAATGTTACAATGCGCTACTAAATACTTGCCCGTTTCTGAACTTTAACAATCAATGGTTTGAATAAACAATTAGATAAAAAAATCACAATGTCACACTCCACGATCCATGACCTGTGTCATAACCAGTAACCACAATCCACAATCCATGACCATCAAAATAAGCTTTATGTAGCTAGAGCTCTAGATGCAAGTAGTCGAATAAATAGATTGTACATTGTATTTCTTACCGGCTAGTAAAGCATGTGCAAATCCAAATTCTGAAAACATTTGTAGTAACTGGTACTTCCATGTAGAAACAAATGCAATCAGGGTAGCTTGAGGTGACTGTTATGGAAGAAGCACAAACAAATATCAGAAACAATAAACCGTTAATCGCACTCTATCCATTGTTTTTGTAGTTGCTGGTCCGTATACACATAATTCAGAGAACAAAACTGCTCTCTATAGTTGCTTCTCAATATACACATATTGAGAGAGGGACAATGAACTGCTCAATCTCAGTTCAAGAAGAACACCCTAATTTTATTGCATGAAGATAATACCTTGAGATGGAGGGCAGTTGGCTCCCAGGTTGTTAATCCGGCCACATGAGTGACACTGGGATTGGGGCCTGTAGGCGAGCTCAGGGCAACGGTGAGGCAGGTTGACACTGGGATTGGGGCCACCTCGACCGGATCCACGAGTGGTGCATCCTTGTTCACGCGGCCAGGCTAGGTGTTGAGCACCTCGCATGCAGTGGCGGTGGCGTCTTCTGGACGAGCTCGGGACAGCGGGTGGCGGGATGAGCTTACCCTGGGATTCAGGCGACCACCACCAGATCTGAGAACTTGGCACACTCGTGCACGGAGGGCAGAAAAATTGAGTATCTCATGCGTAGTTGCAGCAGCTTCCTGTGGGCAGCTCGGGATGGCAGGGGCAGGCTTGGGATGAGGCGAGCTAGGGCCAGAGGCGCAGAAGAGCATTGGCAACAGAGGGCGTCCTAGGCCGGGCTGAGATGCAAGTGGCGGCAGGGGGAATCAGCGCTCATGTGGCCGGTGGGAGGGGGCGGCGGTGGGGAAGGTTCTAGATGTCGAGGACGGCGATGTAGAGGAGGTGGGCGGTTGGGGAAGGCACCAGGTTGGACGGGGACAGATTAAGGAGTTTGGTGCAAATTTGGCCGCTGTGGCGGGCGGTTTTTTGCAAAAATGTTGTGTCATGATGGAGATCTGATGGTCTAAAATGATAGATGGCAGGCACACCATCACCACCAACTCAGTTTTTTATAGGAGTAGAGATAATTCCGACCACGATGAACCAGATGCATAGGATAAAATTTCTGGTGGAATTCTAGCTTCAATGGGTTCCAATCCCATGATCCAACATCATCCAGTAACCTATAGCAAGATAAGGCCTTTTCCCTCAAAGATAAGGGAAATACCTTCTTCTTAACTCCATCCTCTAATAAACCTGCAAGCTTAAACAATCCACAAATTTCATCTATATATATTAAGTGCATATCAGGATGTATTGTTCCATCTCCAAGGTAGGGATTAGCAAGCAGTTCTTCCATAATACCCGAAGGAATTTCATAGTAAATATTTCCAGTAGCTTCAATAGGTTGAGGAGCGGCTCTTACCACTTCCGGTTGAGGTGAAGATACCCCGAACAAGCCCCTCAAAGGATTTTCCATAGTGACAAGTAACAGTAAATTTCAGCACATAATAAAAATGCTTCCTTACCAAATTCCCCTTACCAAAGGCGCTTCACTCCCCGGCAATGGCGCCAGACAAGAGTCTTGATGACTAATGACCCACAAGTATAGGGGATCAATCATAGTCCTTTTGATAAGTAAGAGTGTTGAACCCAACGAGGAGCAGAAGGAAATGCCAAGTGGTTTTCAGCAACGTATTCTCTTTAAGTACTGAAAGTAGCAGTAACAGATAGTTTTGTAGCAAGGCAATTCGTAACAAGTAACAATAGTAACCAAGGTGCAGCAAGGTGGCCCAATCCTTTTTATAGCAAAGGACAAGCCGGAATGTTCTCTTATAGTAAGCAAAGCGTTCTCGAGGACACATGGGAATTGTCGTCTAGTCACGTTCATCATGTTTAGTTGATTCGCATTCGCTACTTTGATAATTTGATACGTGGGTGGACCGGTGCTAGGGTGTTGTTCTTACTTGAACAAGAAACCTTCTTATGATTACCCCCTCTCGTAAGCATCCACAACTATGAAAGAAGAATTAAGCTAAATCTAACCATAGCATGAAACATATGGATCCAAATCAGCCCCTTACGGAATAATGCATAAACTAGGGTTTAAGCTTCTGTCACTCTCGCAACCCATCATCTACTCATTAATCCCCAATGCATTCTCCTAGGCCCAAATATGGTGAAGTGTCATGTAGTCGACGTTCACATGACACCACTAGAAGAATAACAACATACACATCATCAAAATATCGAACGAATACCAACTTCACATAATTACTTATAACAAGGCTTCTTCCATGTCCTCAAGAACAAAAGTAACTACTCACAAATCATAATCATGTTCAAGATGAGAGGTGTATTGAATATGCTTGAGGATCTGAACATATAATCTTCCACCAAATAAACCAACTAGCATCAACTACGAGATGTAATCAACACTACTAGCAACCCACAGGTACCAATTTGAGGTTTTGGGACAAAGATTGAATACAAGAGATGAACTAGGGTTTGAGAGGAGATGGTGTTGGTGATGATGTTGATGAAGATTGGTCCTCCCATGATGAGAGGATCGTTGGTGATTTCGATGGCTTCGATTTCCACCTCCCGGAGGGAGGTATCTCCGGCGGAATCGCTCCAACGGAGAGCAAAAGTGCTCCTGCCCAGGTTTCGCCTCGAGACAACGGCGCTTCCTCCCAAAAGTCTTCTTCTGATTTTTTCTAGGGCAAATAGCATCTTATAGGAGAAGATGGGCCCCAGAGGCCTGCTGGGGGCCCACAAGCTCCCAGGGCGCGCCTCCTGGGCTTGTGGCTCTCTGGTGGGCCCCCTCCTGGTATTTCTTTCGCCAATATTTTTTATATATTCAAAAATAATTCTTCGTAAATTTTTAGGTCATTTGGAGTTGTGGAGAATATCTATCTCTGCTGTAGCCTTTTCAGGTCCAGAATTCCAACTGCCGGCAATCTCCCTCTTCATGTGAAACTTGCAAAATAAGAGAGAAGAGGCATTAGGATTGCATCATAATGTGAAATAATGACCCAAAACATAATAAATAATAGTAGGTAAACATGATGCAAAATGGACATATCAACTCCCCCAAGCTTAGACCTCGCTTGTCCTCAAGCGAAAGCCGAAATCGATAATCATGACCACATGTTTAGAGAGAGAGGTGTCGATAAAACAAAATATGTGCATGAAGGCATCATGATCATTATCAAAGCGGCAATATATCATCATAAAACTTCTCATGATTAAGTAACGATTCCTTCACAAGCTTCATTTAAAACTAACAAACTATGATCTCAGTCATCAAAACAATTGCAATTTATCATATTTTCAGAAAGAGTCTATGTAAGAGCTTTGTTTAGCAAGTTCACATACTCAACTATCATTTAGTCTTCCATGATTGCTAACACTCATGGCATATTTTATGGAGCAAAAGTTTCATTCAAACACAGAGGAAGATGGGGGTTTATAGTTTTCACCTCCCAAGCAATTTATCTCGAGGATAATGTCAACAATAATAACTCATGATCACCTACATCCAACAGGATATATATGTCTGGATCCTTCCCTACCACATGATGCTTGCCAAGTAGAGAATAAATAAGAACGGAATAGGGATGAACATTATTAACTCTTGCATAAAAGTAAATACAGAAAAGTAAAAGATAGGCCCTTCACAGAGGGAAGCAGAGGTTGTCATGCGCTTTTTATTTCAGGATGTGCAAGCTCTTAATGGAAAGGAATGTCACTTTATATTGCCCCTTGTGATAGCAAACTTTATTATGCAGTCCGTCGCTTTTATTTCTTTACCATCACAAGTTCGTACAAAGCTTATTTTCCCTTACAATAAAAGATCATACATATTTAGGAGCAATTTTTATTGCTTTATGCACCGATGACAACTTACTTGAAGGGTCTTATTCAATCCATAGATAGATATGGTGGACTCACTGTAGGGTCGGGAATATAGGTCTAGAGGGGGGTGAATAGACTCTTAACCAATCAAAGTTGCAGTTTTTAATTCTCTTTAAATTTAGGCAGATTTTAGCACTAGTTAAGATATCACCAAGACTTCCTACACATGCATTTCTAGAGATAAAGCAGTGGAAATAGCAAAGCATGCAATTGTGCGGAAAGTAATGGGGTAGAGAAGAGAAAATCAAACGCAATGAAGACACGGTGGTTTTTGGTGTGGTTTTGATAGGTGGTGCTATCGTACGTCCACGTTGATGGAGGCTTCACCCATGAAGGGTAACGGTTGCACGAGTCCACGGAGGGCTCCACCCACGAAGGGTTCACAAAGAAGCAACCTTGCCTATTCAAGCATGGCTTACGTCCACGAAGGACTAGCCTCACTTGGGTCGATCTTCACGAAGTAGGCGATCTCCTTGCCCTTACAAACTCCTTGGTTCAACTCCACATGATCTTGGAGGCTCCCAAGTGACACCTAACCAATCTAGGAGACACCACTCTCCAAAAGGTAATAGACGGTGTTGTTGATGATGAACTCCTTGCTCTTGTGCTTCAAATGATAGTCTCCCCAACACTCAATCACTCTCTCACAGATTTGGCTTTGGTAGGAGAAGGATTTGAGTGGAAAGCAACTTGGGGAATGCTAGAAATCAAGGTTCAAATGGTTGGATTGGAATCTCTTGATCTCAACACATGAGTAGGTGGTTTTCTCTCAGAGAATGAATGGTGGAAGTGTAGGCATGTTCTGATGGCTCTCTTTTGAAGTAGGAGTGGGTGGAGGGGTATAAATAGGATTCACCCAAAGATCCAACCGTTACAAGTCTTTGACCCAACTCGGTGACACCAGACCAAAATCTCGGTGAGACCGACTAGTGTAAAAGATTCGAACGTTGGAGGTCTCGGTGAGAACGATCAAAACATCTCGGTGAGACCAAAGTGCAATGGCTAGGGCAAGACCTCGTTTCGGTAGTTCCGAAAATTTCATCTCGGAAATTCCGAAGTGAAGTGACATCGTTACAACAACTTGGTCATGCCGTCTCGGTGAGACCGAGAACCATTTCGGTTGCACCGAAAAGTTAGGGTTTCGCTTTGGCAATATGGATGATCAACTCGGTGAGTCCGGGATGTGGAATTTCGGTGGGACCGAGATGATGCTTTTAGGGTTTTGGATAGAAGTGATGTGGAGAAATGTTTGAGGGTTTTGGAGCAATACCACTAAGCACTTGAGCAATTGAGTCATGATCAAAACCTCATCCCCTTTTAATAGTATTGGCTTTCCTATGGACTCAATGTGATCTTGGATCACTTAATCAAAAATGAAGAGTCTTGGAGCTTTGCCAATATTTGTCCTTAGCATTTTGAAGGGGTCCACATCTTCTTGTCCTTGCCATGCCACTATTGAACTTATCTGAAATATACTAGATAAAAGTATTAGTCCAACAACATGTATGTTGACATTAATTACCAAAACCACCAAGGGAGCAAATGTGCTTTCAATCTCCCCCTTTTTGGTAATTGATGACAACATACATCAAAGCTTCAAGTAGAAATGTAAATGGAAGATTGTATGAAAGCTTTGAAGGAAACATGTAACATGAATATGCTCCCCCTACAAGTGTGCAACTAGTAAGTAAAGATAGCTTATGGATAGTAGAAGAACACAGTGAAGGAATTGTACATGTAACATGTATCTTGGCTATATGTATCAGAGCAACTGGATGAAAGTGAAGTACTCTCATGTCTATGATTCTCTATTGCAAAAAATATGTGCAAGAGCAAGAGATCATCATGCACATGAGTATGATGCACATACTTACCTTGAGGTTCTTGATCATATTCTTGAAGAAATATACTTGAGAAAATAGGGTTAGATAACACAAGATAACTTCTCCAAGAAAAGACACAAGATCAACAAGAGTACCAAGATTG
This sequence comes from Elymus sibiricus, assembly GCA_039707655.1. NCBI lineage: Eukaryota > Viridiplantae > Streptophyta > Magnoliopsida > Poales > Poaceae > Elymus > Elymus sibiricus. Next base: position 195,029,091 of record CM077666.1, on the reverse strand, counting down.
GGATGACATGTAGAAGAGATATCACTAAGTGAGTACTTCTTTTAGATGCAGACATGTCCCCAAAGAAAAGGTCAAACAAGATAAACTTTCTAGAAATTCTCCCCTAAAGTGAATTTCCTCTCCCCCTAAATCTAGCATTGGATATTGGGAGTAGGTAAGGTTAGATAACACTAGAGCAAACAGAAACGGAGACATGTTTCTCCCCTCGTAGAAACATGTAGAATTCTATCCTCTTATAAAATGCATCACTCTCCCTTAGGATAAACCTATTGTGGTGATAAGCTTTGATGTGCATATCTCTCCCCCTTTGACATCAATTTCCAAGAAGGGGTAGCTTCAAGGGTATTGGTCAAGTGGGTGTGGTCCTTGAGAAGCACAGCTATCCATGATATAATGCCAGATGCAAGCAGAGGGAAAGAATCATTGAGTGGAGCTGGAGCAGAAAAAGCAGAAAAAAAATATTTGACAGAAGATCCTTTGAGCAATGAAATCGGTGACTCCGAGTTGGATCGATCAGTGTAGCCGAGATCGGTGTATCACTGAAGTGCAGTGTCAAGTGCATTTTGGTGTGTCTGATGTATTCAAAGTCGGTGTGACCGAGTTCAGCTCAAAGAGAAAAATTTGTCAACTCAGCTCACTAGGCAATAGGCTCTCACAATGATTTGCAAGGAATTCAAATAAGATATGCAATGAATTTACTGGAAGACAGAAAACTAGCAGAGGAAAGAAAGAAACATCTAGATGAAGTTTTTTTTTGAAAAAGGAAAGAAATACACAAAAACAACAAGAGAGACACAAGAGAACTTCATCTAGAGGGGTCAGCGACTAGGTCACCTATGTTAGAGTATAATGACTTAGGATTCAAGTGAGAACACTTGATCATAGGTCATACTCATTGTTAAGCTCAAAATGGGATTGCCATTTTTCATTTAAGCATTTCAATGTATTCACATCTTGTTGAGTTGCTTTAGCTCATGTCTTTGAGTAAAGCTTCTCTAAGATGTGAGAACTTACATTGGGATTTTTGGTGTTGATGTCCATCATGTAGTTGAACTTGAGGTGGATTCTCATGGAGTGAAGTTGGGAGCAATCCTATCATTTGTAGTCCATCTTCCTACATGGGTTAGATTTCCAAGGAACACCATATATATCCAAATTGACAAGAATGAAGTATAGAGTCAAATATTGTCAAAGGATATGTTTGAGTTGTCTTGTTCCTTGGACACACCAAAGATTTAGATACTTGGTCCAGTTTACTTGCTCAAGATGAGAGTTTGTGAGCAACCTTATGGAATGATGTTCATCCAAGTACCTACAAGGGGTTAGATGCAATACAAGGGAGCAATGTATCCAAGATATGAAATGATAAGTGTATCATCAAGGATTAGTCAAGAAAGCTCATGCCCTTGCATGTATCCAAGTGAGTTTCTAGTTTACATTTGAAGCATCAAGGATATTCAACTCACTCCTCAAGTGGAAAAATATCTTCTCATCAAGAGGTTTAGTGAAGATATCTTCCAATTGCTTGTCGGTACGAACATGCTTAAGGTCAATGTCACCTTTAGCAACATGATCTCGAATGAAATGGTGACGAACCTCAATATGCTTAGTTCGAGAATGTTGCACGGGATTGTGTGCAATCTTAATAGCACTCTCATTGTCACATAGTAATGGAACATGTTTCACATGTACACCATAGTCTTTGAGAGTTTGTTTCATCCATTACAATTGAGCACAACAAGATCCGGCGGCAATGTATTCTGCTTCGGTGGTAGATAGAGATACTGAGTTTTGTTTCTTGGAAGACCAAGACACAAGAGATCTACCAAGAAATTGACATGTACCCGAAGTGGATTTTCTATCAACCTTGTCTCCAGCGTAGTCCGAGTAGGAGTAGCCAACAAGATCGAAAGAAGATCCTTTGGGATACCAAATGCCAAAGTTTGGTGTATGTAACAAGTATCTCAAAATTCTTCGGGGGAGTCCAGTCAAGAATAGCCTGAACTCGCTCTGGGTTGACAGCAATACCATCCTTGGAAATCACATGACCAAGGTAGGTCACTTCGGACAACCAGAATTCACACTTGGAATATTTGGCATATAGCTGATTCTCTCGAAGCTTTTCCAGTACAAGACGAAGATGTTCAGCATGTTCTTCCTTATTTTTGGAATACACCAGGATATCATCTAGATAAACTACGACGAACTTGTCGAGGTAATCCATGAAGATATAGTTCATCAAGCGGGAGAACGTTGCTGGAGCATTGGTTAAACCAAAGGACATGACGGTGTACTCGTATAAACCATAGCGAGTAACGAAAGAGGTCTTCGGAATATCCTCCTCGCGGACTCGGATCTGATGGTAGCCCAATCTCAAGTCGAGTTTAGAGAAAACTGAGGAACCAGCAAGTTGATCATACAGATCGTTGATCCGAGGAAGCAGATACTTGTTCTGAATTGTTGCCTGGTTGATAGGTCGGTAATCTTGAACCAACCAATTTGTTCCATCCTTCTTCTTAACAAAGAGAGAAGGTGCTCCCCAAGCAGAAGAACTTGGACGAATGAATCCCTTACAAAGTGATTTGTTGATTTCCCCCTTAAGTTCAAGGAGTTCATGCGGCGGCATCTTGTATGGGCGCTTGGCAATAGGAGTGCTGCCTGGTTTCAAGTCTATGACAAATTCGACAGCTCTAGTAGGGGGTACTCCTGGAAGTTCCTCTGGGAAAATGTCTTGAAAATCGCGAACAACTGGAACATTCTCGATTCCTTCAAGAGGTGAAGCATTCAATGCATTAAGAGCTTATATCTAGCTCTCGGCATTCTGGATTATCTGGGATGAGTAGTTGATCATCTGGCCAGAAGGGTGTGTGAGCTGGACTGTCTTGGCGGCACAGTCGATCAAAGCCTTATGGGCTGCCAACCAATCCATACCGAGGATAACATCTATGTTAGAAGCTTTGAGGGCGATGAGCGGTGCAGAGAATAGTAACCCTCCAATTTCGATCTGGTTGTTGTGACTTATCATAGCCGTGTTCCATCTCCCACCGGGAGAATGAACCGATAAGGAAGGGTGCAACTCTTCAAATTGCATTTCGTGCTTGAGCACAAATGCTTCAGACAAAAACAAATGCGATGCTCCTGAATCAAAGAGAACAGAGGCTGGTTTGGTATTGACAGAAAGGGTTCCCATCACAATTTTGGTGTCCTGTCGAGCTTCTTCGATCTTAACATGATTGATATGAATACGACCGACTGTAGGCGGTCTTGCTTTAACTCTTCGGGGTTGACCAGCTGGTGCATTCTGATTCAGAGGGCAGAACCTTGCAAAATGACATGGCTGTCCACACTTAATGCAATTCCCATCATTGGGGCGAGGAGCCTTAGTATTGGGCAGTCCACTTTGGATATTCAGTTGTCTTGGTGGTGGAGGCAGACGAGGTGCAACATAAGATGGCCTGGGTACAGGGGCGGGTCGGTGATGGACATTGTGCGGAATCCAGACTTGACGTCTCTGAGCAGGCTGACCTGAGGATGGGCCAACATCATGAGTGTGCTTGAGCGACTCCTGGTACTCAGCCAGACCAGTTTCTACCCGGAAAGCTTGGCTGACAAGCGTTGCAAAGTCTGCAGCTTCATGGACAACAAGTGCGAGCTTCAGATCAGGATGCAGTCCTTCATGGAATTTCTCCTGCTTGCGTGCGTCAGTGCAGACGTCATCTTCAGCATAGCGGGATAAATCGAGAAATCTCCTCTGATATTCATCCACAGTCATTTTGCCCTGAGTAAGTTTGCAGAATTCCTTCTTCTTTTGGTCCATCAGACCTTGAGGCATGTAACGTGCATGGAAGACTATCTAAAATTCCTGCCAAGTGGGTATGGTTCCAACAGGCGGCATACGCCTGTGGCTTTCCCACCATTGAGTAGCTGGACCCTTCAGGTGAAATGCCGCAAAGGTGACATAACTAATAGGGGCAACATTAGGTGACTCCATCTCAAAAAGGATGTCATGAAGCCAATCATCAGCATCCATAGGATTGGTGGAGTTGCGGAAAATGGACGGGTTGAGGCACACGAATTCTTGCAGTGTTATTGGGGCAGGCTATTAATGAGCATTCTGGTTTGGAAGCTGGGCCATTATCCCGGTCATAATCTGGCGGTTCAGCTCAAACTGCTGCATCATAGCGGCCATGTAATTTGGCGGTGGTGGAGCACTGGCACCACGGCCACGACCACAGGCATTGGACCTAACCATCCTGCTTAAAATAATAGGGGGTAGTTTAGTAAGAGCAATTGCAAGTGTAAGGGGTTATCCACGATGCAACACGAGCGATGACAGAAGGTGCATTAGATAAAATACAGTAGTCATTTCTGACATATAGAGCCATACATAGGGTCTAGTACAAGCTAAAACTAGGAGTTTGGAATACTCACAGCTAGACATACTAGGCGGCACGCTGACACGCGGTGGAGGGATACAACAATGGGACATAGCAAAGGCTACATCACGTCGAAGAAAACTCAAGAAGCCTGGCATCAGCAGGTGGCGTCGCAGGGTGCCCTCGATAAAAGGATCATGCGATTCATGAACACTCTGATGCAGATCCTGGTCCTCAGCTCGTAGAAGAGGTCCATGTCATTCAAAGGAATAAATGTAGATAATTCAGATCTCCGGGTTGATGTGATCACGAGGACCTAGAGTTAGAGTCAGTAAATTCTTTAACCCGAAAGTAAGAGAAGTTCAGAGTCCCAGAGTAAAGGAGAGGAATAAAAGATGCTAAACCCATCCATTGGTGACGTGGGCCCGTAAGCCACATAGCCATGTTAGTAAAATAGGTTTTAAAGACTAGACTCAACTTTGGCCAAAGAGTTGGAAAGGGGCTTCCTACAGGCAATCGGCTCTGATACCAATTTGTGATGCCCCCAACTCGATCGTGCACTAATCATACACGCAAACATGCACGATCAAGAGCAGAGACTCACGGGAAGATATCACAACACAACTCTAGACACAAATTAAAGCATACAGCTTAATATTACAAGCCAGGCCACGAAGGCTCGAATACATAAGTCAGCAGAAGCAACAATATCTTAGTACAGACATAATTAGACAAGTTTGCCTTAAGAAGGCTGAGCAAAACAATGACAACTAGATCGAAAAGGCGTAGGCCTCCTGCCTGGGAGCCTCCGAACTACTCGTGGTCGTCAGTCTCCACGTAGTAGTAGGCTCCGTCGGGGTAGTAGTAGTCATCGGCGGGATCAGCTAGCTCCGGGGCTCCGTCATCTGATCGCAGCAATCGGGTAGGGGGAAAAAAGGTAGCAAAGCAACCGTGAGTACTCATCCAAAGTACTCGCAAGACTTACATCAGATCTATGCTAAGCATGCATCGGTATCAAAGGGAAGGGTTTGTATCTGTGGACTATAATACAGAAACGCCAGAATAGAGGGGAAGCCTAGCCTATCAAAGACTAGCATCTTGCAGCGTCTTGCAGCATTAGAAGAGTGCAGATTATCAGTAATAATAAAGCAATAAGTAGGTAGTAGCAATGCCCAGAGATCCTTCCTCGACTCCCTGCGAGAAAGTGATCCCGGAGCCATCATATCAATTAAGTATCACAAGTATCCAGTTCAAGTTGTAGTAGATCGGGACACAACTCCGAGCGTCCTGTTACCGTGGACACGGCTATTCGAGTAGATAACTTCCCTACAGGTGTGCACCAACTTACCCAACACGCTCGATTAACTCTGGTCGGACACACTTTTCCTGGTCATGCACGGCCTCGGCTGATCGACACGCCGTAGTCCTACCTAGGCTCCGCAGAGAGGTCCCCATCGGTCTACATCCTAAGTGCGAAGGGGTCATGGGCCAATCGTCCTAAGCACTCTGGGTCATTGTGTCACGGATCGGTCCAAGCCCACCACTGTCCTAGATGGCACTTGCTCCAACCGGCTCACAATGCTGAACTGGACGTCTGACAGAGCTTTCGAGAGAATCGTACGACGCCGAGTGCCCATAACTTATCCTGCGTGGTGGTTAGTGCGAAAAGGCCAGAGGCCTACTCAGATCATATATCCAAACCAGTAGTGTGTTGGGAGCTCGCGGTAACAATCAGTGATCCTGTCGTCCTGTCTCACAGACTTACGGCAAGGGCCAGGCCCACCCACTCCTGGGGCGGTCTGCCTGCCCGGCCGTGCCGCGTAATTATCTCGCGGGTACCCTCATGGTCAACCCGACTTCACATCTCTCGCGGGTACCCCTCGGGGTCGACCCGACTTCAACAAGGGACTGAGGTAAATACAGGGGTATCCGTGTGTCCATAACATCAAGGGGGAATCCGAGGAATCACCCTCATTGGATTCCTACTCGATGTAACCATCAAGGTGAACTTGGAGGAATCACCCTCGATGGGTTCAGACTTGAGGGGCTGCACGACAGAGGCATCATCGGAGGTGGTGAAAGAGGAATCACCCTCGGTAACACACAACCGACTAGCTACGCTATAGAGAAATCATCAGGAGTGAGGTAGGAGGTATCACCCTCAGCACTCGATAGTAGCTCTGCAGAGTCGTACAACTAAGGGGGAGTGGTGGTGTGTCGGTCTCTGCACATCGATCACATTGATCGAAACATCCAGAAGCAAAGCATGGCAACACGGACAAGGGTACGGGGCCAATGATGGATCACTAACCAACCTATTCTAAGCATTTAGGATAGCAGGTAAAGAATCAGCAACAGGTTACAAAAACAGGCTATGCATCAGAATAGGAGCTATTGAACACAGTAGCAAAATCTAATGCAAGCACGAGAGAGAAAGAATGGGCGATATAGGAATGATCAAGGGGGTTTTGCTTGCCTGGATGCTCTGCTGGGAGGGGCTGGATGTCAGAGGCGCAGTCGTACCCGAGGGCAGCGTCAATCTCAGAGTCTACCGGAGAGAAGAGGAGGAAGAAACAGTAAATATAAAGCAAACAAATGCAACAAAAATGCATGACATGGCAATATGCTGAGCTGGGGGTGACCTAATGCGGTGCTAAGCGTTACAGACGGAGCGGAAAAATATCTGGGAATATTTTCCCGGCTTCAGGCAATTATCGGATAGACGATCCGGAGGGGAAGGTTCCATGTTTGCAGTGTTGGAGGCACGTGACAGATGTGTGGATGGCATATTCAGATTCGTCTTATTTTTCTGTTCACTTTTCATATATAAATTATTTTCATCCGAGCTACGGTTTATTTTCTATGAATTTCTGAAGTTTTAGCAATATTCTGAAAATCTTGGAATTAAATTCAATTCGAAAATAAAGGCTAAAATGCTAAATGCACCCAAAATTGTACCCAACTATACAACACAGAGGTTAACAGTGGGCCCAGTTGACTGAGTCAACAGCCCAGTCAGCAGAGGCTAACTGGTGGGCCCCGAGGCTGAGTCAGCAGGTCAACGCTGACCGGTTGACCAGTCAACTGGGTCAGCGGGACCCACTGGTCAGTGACCCAGAGGGGGGCCCATGGCCTGCCACGTCAGCAGCGCCGATGACCCAAAAATGCGGCGGAGGGCCACGGGAGGCGTCGGAAATCGCCCTCCGGTGACCAAACGAGGCATGGGAGGTGTCGTTCGATCGGGCGGAGCGAGCCGCATCCATCTATGCTAAGAACGGGGGTTGGGGGGCCTAAATCGACGGCGGCGCCGACCGCGGCGGACGCCGGAGCTCGAGCGAGGTTGGGCAAGTTGCTACGGGGTTCGGGAGGACTAACGGAGGGCACGGGCGGCCCCAGGGATCTCCCCTGAGCACGTTCGTGAGCTCAGTGGGGCATGGCATCGACGACATCGATGGCAGCTTGCAGCGCGGCGGATCTGAGCTCGGCGGCCATGGCGATAGCAGTAGGAGCAGCAAAACAAGCAAGCTAGCTAGGGGCTTTGGACGCGGTGCTCACCTAGTGGCTCACGGAGGCCGTTGGGGGCTTAGTAGCTGCCGGGGAGAAGCGGAACGAGGTGGTGGAGCTCCGGGACCTGAGGAGGAAGAAGAAGGCAGGGGTGGTGATGCAGTGGCCCCCGGCTCCAGGGGCTCGGTGCAGACGGCGTAGACGACATAGGCGGTGCTCGGGGACACGCTGGTGAGGTGCGGGGCGACGATGGCTGCGGCTATGCCGGAGCCACGGCGATGGCAGAGGCGAGCGGCTGCGCATGGAAGAAAGTGGCGCGAGGAGGGAGAGGGAGTGGCGCTAGGGTTCGCCAGGGGGTGCGCAGGGGAGGTCTTAACCCCTCCATGGCGACGGCAACGCCGGGGGATGGCCGACGCGTGCCCATCGCCGGCTCGGGCGCGCGCGGCATCGACAGCTGCCGGAGGTTGAAGGAGGAGCCAGCTCTGTGCACTCGCGACCCAGGTGCACAGTAAGCCGCTTCTCTTTTCCCTTTTTGTTTTATGTTTTTCTTAACTGGAACTGTTTTGTATTTATTTGAGCTGCCAAATGAATTTTGTAAAATATGGGACTTGGCAACATAAATATACTGTAATGTTTGGCACTGCCACAAAAAGTTTGGGAGGTATTTGAATTTGTTGGAATTTTGCATAAATGGAAAAGCATTTAATTATGCTGATTTGGCACTGTTTTAATTGCTATAGCCCATTTTAGCATTGTGGTGATGTTGTTTTCCTTAACAATTATTTGTTATGGAATATTTGCTAAATGATGAACTATTTTGTAACCATGTTTGTGCAACTTTATATTTCACTTGCAATTTGAATTGATTTCAGTGGTGGAATTTGAAATGAGATATGAATCCAATATGATCAAGCACTGCAAAGCAAATTGACTTAGCATTAACATGATGGATTACTGTAGCTCATTTACACAGAGGTGTTACAATTCTCCTCCTCTAAAAGAAATTCTCGTCCCGAGAATTAAGAGGTAGAAGGGAAAAGATCAGGGTATTCTTCACGAAGGCGATCCTCACGTTCCCAAGTGGCTTCATCTTCTGTATGATTCGACCACTGCACTTTAAGGAACTTGATTACCTTCTGATGGGTTCAACGTTCAGCTTGATCAAGAATGTGGATCGGATGCTCCTTATAAGAGAGATCATCTTGCAATTCGAGCATTTCATGATCCACGGCATGGTGTGGATCCTTGAAGCAACGATGAAGTTGTGACACATGGAAGACATCATGGATATGAGAAAACTGCGGTGGCAATTCCAATTTATAAGCCACATATCCACATCTGGCGAGAATGCAGAAAGGACCAATGTAGCGAGGAGATAACTTGCCCTTGATCCCAAAACGATGAGTGCCCTTCATAGGAGTGACACGCAGATAAGCTTGTTCACCAGGTTGATAGATCGATCCCCAGTGTTTACGATCATAATTGCTCTTCTAGCGAGACTGAGCCGCCTTGAGATTTTCTTGGACAATACGGACTTGCTCTTCAGCTTGCTGGATAATATCGGGACCGATGAGTGGCCGTTCCCGAGTTTCTGACCAATTCAGAGGGGTTCGGCACTTACGTCCATATAACACCTCGAAGGGAGCCATCTTCAAGCTAGCTTGATAGCTGTTGTTGTATGAGAATTCAGCATACGGGAGAGATTCTTCCCACTTCTTGCCAAATGAGATGACACAAGCATGTAGCATATCTTCAAGCACTTGGTTAACTCATTCAACTTGACCTTGGGACTGGGTGTGATAAACTGTGCTCCATGTTATAGGAGTTCCCATAGCTTCTTGGAAACTTTCCCAGAACTTTGAGGTGAAGAGGCTGCCACGGTCTGAATTGATCTTCTTCGGAATACTGTGGAGTGTTACAATTCTGGAGATATACAAGTCTGCTAACTAACTAGCAGTGATCGTCTCCTTGACTGGCAGAAAATGTGCAACTTTGGAGAATTGGTCGACGACGACAAGAATAGCATCGTGACCCTTTTGTGATTTGGAAAGGCCAGTAATGAGATCCATCTGAACCTTATCCCATTTCCATTCAGGAATAGGAAGCGGCTGCAGGAGTCCAGCCGGCTTTTGATGTTCGTCTTTGATGCGACGGCAAATGTCACATTCAGCAACATAGCGAGCGATGTCTTGCTTCATATTAGACCACCAGTACCTCTGACGAAGGTCTTGATACATCTTGGTGCTACCCGGATGAATAGACAGTGGTGTATCATGTGCCTCCTTCATAACTTTGCCTGTCATAAGCTCAAACCGGGGTACCACAAGACGATCTCTGAAGTACAATGTTCCATCTTCAGCAAGCGAGAAATCTCTGGCTTTCTCAAAAGCAAGATCCCGTTTTATCTGATCAACTTCAGCGTCTTTTGCTTGCGCAGACTTAATAGCTTTCTCAAGAGTCGGTTCCAAGACAAGGGTATTGAGAGAACCCTATGGAACAATGTGAATGTTCAACTTGCGAAGTTCTTCATGAAGAAGGGGTTGGGCTTGCTGAACCATGAGGTTGTTGCAATAAGACATGTGACTCAAAGCATCGGCCATAACATTAGCCTTACCAGGGGTATATGAAATACTGCAATCATAGTCTGTAATTGCCTCCATCCATCTTTGCTGACAAAGATTCAGATTCGGCTGAGTAAACAGATACTTCAGACTTTGGTGATCCGTGTAGATCTCACATCGATTACCGAGAAGGTAATGTCACTATAACTTCAGTGCATAAATAACTGCAGCAAGTTTGAGATCATGAACTGGGTAGTTCTCTTCATGAGGATGCAACTGTCAGGAGGCATAAGCAATCACCTTGCGTTCTTGCATTAGGACACAGCCTAATCCTTCACGAGACGCGTCGCAATAAATCACAAAGTCCTTGCGAGAATCTGGAGGAGCAAGCGCTGGGGCAGATGTCAGCTTGTCCTGGAGTGTTTGAAAACTTTCCTGACATTTGTCTATCCACTCAAACTTAACGCCTTTGTGAAGCAGATTGGTCAAGGGCTTGGCAATCTTGGAAAAGTTCTCGACAAAATGGCGGCAATAGCTGGCGAGTCCAAGAAAACTTCTCACTTGCTTGACATTCTTCGGGGGAGTCCAGTCAAGAATAGCCTGAACTCGCTCTGGGTTGACAGCAATACCATCCTTGGAAATCACATGACCAAGGTAGGTCACTTCGGACAACCAGAATTCACACTTGGAATATTAGGCATATAGCTGATGCTCTCGAAGCTTTTCCAGTACAAGACGAAGATGTTCAGCATGTTCTTCCTTATTCTTGAAATACACCAGGATATCATCCAGATAAACTACGATGAACTTGTCGAGGTAATCCATGAAGATATAGTTAATCAAGCGGGAGAACGTTGTTGGAGCATTGGTTAAACCAAAGGACATGACGGTGTACTCGTATGAACCATAGCGAGTAACGAAAGCGGTCTTCAGAATATCCTCTTCACGGACTCGGATCTGATGGTAGCCCAATCTCAAGCCAAATTTAGAGAAAACTGAGGAACCAGCAAGTTGATCATATAGATTGTTGATCCGAGGAAGCAGATACTTGTTCTGAATTGTTGCCTGGTTGATAGGTCGGTAATCTTGAACCAACCGATTTGTTCCATCCTTCTTAACAAAGAGAGAAGGTGCTCCCCAAGCAGAAGAACTTGGACGAATGAATCCCTTATGAAGTGATTTGTCGATTTCCCCCTTAAGTTCAAGGAGTTCATGCGGCGGCATCTTGTATGGGAGCTTGGCAATAGGAGTGGTGCCTGGTTTCAAGTCTATGACAAATTCGACAGCTTTAGCAGGTGGTACTCCTGGAAGTTCCTCTGGGAAGACGTCTTGAAAATCGCAAACAACTAGAACGTTCTTGATTCCTTCAAGAGGTGAAGCATTCAATGCATTCAGAGCATATATCTGGCTCTCGGCATTCTGGATTATCTGGGCTGAGTAGTTGATCATCTGGCCAGAAGGGTGTGTGAGCTGGACTGTCTTGGCGGCACAGTCGATAAAAGCATTATGGGCTGCCAACCAATCCATACCAAGAATAACATCTATGTTAGAAGCTTTGAGGGCGATGAGTGGTGAAGAGAATAGTAACCCTCCAATTTTGATCTGGTTGTTGTGACTTATCATAGCCGTGTTCCATCTCCCACCGGGAGAATGAACCGATAAGGGAGGGTGCAACTCTTCAAATTGCATTTCGTGCTTGAGCACAAATGCTTCAGACAAAAACGAATGCGATGCTCCTGAATCAAAGAGAACAGAGGCTCGTATGGTATTGATAGAAAGGGTTCCCATCACAATTTTGGTGTCCTATCGAGCTTCTTCGATCTTAACATGATTGATACGAATACTACCGACTGCAGGAGGTCTTGCTTTAACTCTTCGGGGTTGACCAGCTGGTGCATTATGATTCAGAGGGCAGAACCTTGCAAAATGACCTGGCTGTCCACACTTAATGCAATTCCCATCATTGGGGCGAGGAGCCATAGTATTGGGCAGTCCACTTTGGATATTCAGTTATCTTGGTGGTGGAGGCAGACGAGGTGCAACATAAGATGGCTTGGGTACAGGGGCAGGTCGGTGATGGACATTGTGCGGAATCTAGACTCGACGTCTCTAAGCAGGCAGACCTGAGGATGGGCCAACATCATGAGTGCGCTTGAGCGACTCCTGGTACTCAGCTAGACCAGTTTCTACCCGGAAAGCTTGGCTGACAAGTGTTGCAAAGTCTACAACTTCATGGACAATAAGTGCGAGCTTCAGATCAGGATGCAGTCCTTCACAGAATTTCTCCTGCTTGTGTGCGTCAGTGCAGACATCATCTTCAGCATAGCGGGATAAATCGAGAAATTTCCTCTGATAATCATCCACTGTCATTTTGCCCTGAGTGAGTTTGTGGAATTCCTTCTTCTTCTGGTCCATCAGACCTTGAGGAATGTAACATCCACGGAAGGCTATCTGAAATTCCTGCCAAGTGGGTATGGCTCCAACAGGCGGCATACGCCTGTGGCTTTCCCACCATTGAGCAGCTGGACCCATCAGGTGAAATGCCGCAAAGGTGACGTAACTGGCAGGGGCAACATTAGCTGACTCCATCTCAAAAAGGATGTCACGAAGCCAATCATCAGCATCCATAGGATTGGTGGAGTTGCGGAAAATGGACGGGTTGAGGCGCACGAATTCTTGCAGTGTTATTGGGGCAGGTTGTTGATAAGCATTCTGGTTTGGAAGCTGGGCCATTATCCCGGTCATAAACTGACGGTTCAGCTCAAACTGCTGCATCACAGTGGCCATGTAATCTGGCAGTGGTGGAGCACTGGCACCACAACCACGACCACGGGCATTGGACCTAACCATCTTGCTTAAAATAACAGGGGGTAGTTTAGTAAGAGCAATTGCAAGTGTAAGGAGTCATCCACGATGCAACACGAGCGATGACAGAAGGTGCATTAGATAAAATACAGTAGTCATTTCTGACATATAGATCCATACATAGGGTCTAGTACAAGCTGAAAGTAGGAGTTCGGAATACTCACAGCTAGACATACTAGGCGGCACGCTGGCACGCGATGGAGGGATACAACAATGGGACATAGCAAAGGCTACATCACATCGGAGAAAACTCAAGAAGCCTGGCATCAGCAGGTGACGTCGCAGGGTGCCCTCGATAAACGGATCCTGCGGTTCGTGAACACTCTGATGCAGAACCTGGTCCTCAGCTCGTAGAAGAGGTCCACGTCATTCAATGGAATAACTATAGATAATTCAGATCTCCGGGTTGATGTGATCACGAGAACCTAGAGTTAGAGTTAGTAAATTCTTTAACCCGAAAGTAAGAGAAGTTTAGAGTCCCAGAGTAAAGGAGAGGAATAAAAGATACTAAACCCATCCATTGGCGACGTGGGCCCATAAGCCACACAGCCATGTTAGTAAAATAGTTTTTAAAGACTAGACTCAACTTCGGCCAAGGAGTTGGAAAGGGGCTTCCTACAGGCAGTCGGCTCTGATACCAACTTGTGACACCCCCGACTCGACCGTGCACTAATCACACACGCAAACATGCACGATCAAGACCAGAGACTCACGGGAAGATATCACAACACAACTCTAGACACAAATTAAAGCATACAGCTTAATATTACAAGCCAGGCCACGAAGGCTCGAATACATAAGTCAGCGGAAGCAACAATATCTGAGTACAAACATAATTAGACAAGTTTGCCTTAAGAAGGCTGAGTAAAACAATGACAACTAGATCGAAACGGCGCAGGCCTCCTGCCTGGGAGCCTCCGAACTACTCCTGGTCGTCGATCTCCACATAGTAGTAGGCTCCGTCGGGGTAGTAGTAGTCGTCGGCGGGATCAGCTGGCTCTAGGGCTCTGTCATCTGATCGCAGCAATCGGGTAGGGGAAAAAAGGTAGCAAAGCAACCGTGAGTACTCATCCAAAGTACTCGCAAGACTTACATCAGATCTATGCTAAGTATGCATCGGTATCAAAGGGAAGGGGCTGTATCTGTGGACTATACTACAGAAATGCCAGAATAGAGGGGAAGCCTAGCCTATCAAAGACTAGCATCTTGCAGCGTCTTGCAGCATTACAAGAGTGTAGATTATCAGTAATAATAAAGCAATAAGTAGGTAGTAGCAATGCCCTAAGATCCTTCCTTGACTCCCTGCGAGAAAGTGATCCCGGAGCCATCATATCAATTAAGTATCACAAGTATCCAGTTCAAGTTGTAGTAGATCGGGATACAACTCCGAGCGTCCTGTTACCGTGGACACGACTATTCGAATAGATAACTTCCCTGCAGGGGTGCACCAACTTACCCAACACGCTCGATTAACTCTGGCCGGACACACTTTTCCTGGCCATGCCCGGCCTCGGCTGATCGACATGCCGTAGTCCTACCTAGGCTCCGCAGAGAGGTCCCCACCGGTCTACATCCTTAGTGCGAAGGGGTCATGGGCCAATCGTCCTAAGCACTCCTGTTCGTTGTGTCACGGATCACCACTATCCTGGATGGCACTTGCTCCAACTGGCTCACAATGATGAACTGGACGTCTGACAGAGCTTTCGAGAGAATCGTATGACGTCGAGTGCCCATAACTTATCCCGCGTGGTAGTTAGTGCGAAAAGGCCAGAGGCCTACTAAGATCATATATCCAAACCAGTAGTGTGTTGGGAGCTCACGGTAACGATCAGTGATCCCGTCGCCCTGTCTCGCGGACTTACAAAAAGGGCCAGGCCCATCCCACTCCTGGGGCGGTCTGCCTGCCCGGCCGTGCCACATAATTATCTCGCGGGTACCCTCACGGTCAACCCGACTTCACATCTCTCGCGGGTACCCCTCGGGGTCGACCCGACTTCAACAAGGGACTGAGGTAAAGATAGGGGTATCCGTGTGTCCTTAACATCAAGCGGGAATCCAAGGAATCACCCTCGTTGGATTCCTACTCGATGTAACCGTCAAGGTGAACTTGGAGGAATCACCCTCGATGGGTTCACACTTGAGGGGCTGCATGACAGAGGCATCATCGGAGGTGGTGAAAGAGGAATCACCCTCGGTAACCCACAACCGACTAGCTACGCTACAGAGAAATCATCAGGAGTGAGGTAAGAGGTATCACCCTCGGCACTCGATAGTAGCTCTGCAGAGTCGTACAACTAAGGGGGAGTGGTGGTGTGTCGGTCTCTGCACATCGATCACGTTGATCGAAACATCCGGAAGCAAAGCATGGACCCACGGACAAGGGTGCGGGGCCAATGATGGATCACTAACCAACCTATACTAAGCATTTAGGATAGCAGGTAAAGAATCAACAACAGGTTACAAAAATAGGCTATGCATTACAATAGGAGCTATTGAACATAGTAGCAAAATCTAATGCAAGCACGAGAGAGAAAGAATGGGCGATATAGGAATGATCAAGGGGGTTTTGCTTGCCTGGATGCTCTGCTGAGAGGGGCTGGACGTCAGGGGCGCAGTCGTACTTGGGGGCAGTGTCAATCTCGGAGTCTACCGAAGAGAAGAGAGGGAAGAAACAGTAAATATAAAGCAAACAAACGCAACATTGATGCATGACATGGCAATATGTTGAGCTGGGGGTGACCTAATGCGGTGCTAAGCGTTACAGACGGAGCGGAAAAATTTCTGGGAATATTTTCCCGTCTTTAGGCAATTATCGGACAGACGATCTGGAGGGGAAGGTTCCATGTTTGCATTGTTGGAGGCACGTGACAGATGTGTGGATGGCATATTCGGATTCGTCTTATTTTTCTGATCACTTTTCATATATAAATTATTTTCATCCGAGCTACGGTTTATTTTCTACGAATTTCCGAAGTTTTAGCAATATTCTGAAAATCCTGGAATTAAATTCAATTCAAAAATAAAGGCTAAAATGCTAAATGCACCCAAAACTGTACCCAACTGTACAGCACAGAGGCTGACAGTGGGCCCAGTTGACTGAGTAAACAACCCAGTCAGCAGAGGCTGACTGGTGGGCCCCGGGGCTGAGTCAGCAGGTCAGCGGGACCCACTGGTCAGTGACCCAGAGGGGGCCCCATGGCCTGCCACGTCAGCGGCGCCGACGACCCGAAAATGCGGCGGAGGGCCATGGGAGGCGTCAGAAATCGCCCTCCGACGACCAAACGAGGCATGGGAGGTGTCGTTCGATCGGGCGGAGCGAGCCGCATCTATCTATGCTAAGAACGGGGGTTGGGGGCCCTAAATCGACGGCGGCGCCGACCGCGGCGGACGCCGGAGCTCGGGCGAGGTCGGGCAAGTTGCTACGGGGTTCAGGAGGACTAACGGAGGGCACGGGCGGCACCAGGGAGCTCCCCTGAGCACGTTCATGAGCTCAGCGGAGCATGGCATCGACAACAGCGATGGCAGCGTGCAACGCGGCGGATCCGAGCTCGGCGGCCATGGCGATAGCAGTAGCAGCATCAAAACGAGCGAGCTAGCTAGGTGTTTCGGACACGGTGCTCACCTAGTGGCTCACGGAGGCCGTTGGGGACTGAGTAGCTGCCGGGGAGAAGCGGAACGAGGCGGTGGAGCTCCGGGACCTGAGGAGGAAGAAGAAGGCGGGGGCGGCGATGCAGTGGCTCCCGGCTCCAGGGGCTCGGTGCAGACGGCGTAGATGACGTAGGCGGTGCTCGGGGACGCGCTGGTGAGGTGCGGGGCGACGATGGCCGCGGCTATGCCGGAGCCATGGCGACAGCAGAGGCGAGCGGCTGCGCGTGGAAGAAAGTGGCGCGAGGAGGGAGAGGGAGTGGCGCTAGGGTTCGCCAGGGGGTGCGCGGGGGAGGTCTTAACCCCTCCATGGCGACGGCAGCACCGGGGGATGGCCGACGCGTGCCCATCGCCGGCTCGGGCGCGCGCGGCATCGATAGCTGCCGGAGGTTGAAGGAGGAGCCAGCTAGGCTGGGCTGGCTCCTGCGCACTCACGGCCCAGGTGCATAGTAAGCCGCTTCTCTTTTCCCTTTTTGTTTTCTGTTTTTCTTAGCAAGAACTGTTTTGTATTTATTTGAGCTACCAAATGAATTTTGTAAAATATGGGACTTGGCCACATAAATATATTGTAATATTTGGTACTGCCACAAAAAGTTTGGGAGGTATTTCAATTTGTTGGAATTTTGCATAAATGGAAAAGCATTTAATTATGCTGATTTGGCACTGTTTTAATTGCTATAGCCCATAAATGGAATTGCTCTAGCTCATTTACACAGGGGTGTTACAGGACTCAAGTCTAGCAACTGGGGCATAGGTCTCACCATAGTCCATACCTTCGACTTGTGTGTAACCTTGAGCTACAAGACGAGCCTTGTTGCGTATAACTTGTCCATCTTCATCTTGCTTGTTACGAAACACCCATTTGTTTCCAATGATGTTATGCTCATCCTTAGGCTTCTCAACCAACATCCAAACTTGATTCCTCTCGAAGTTGTGTAGCTCTTCATGCATAGCATTTACCCAATCCGGGTCTTTGAGAGCTTCTTCTACCTTCATAGGTTCAACACTAGAGATGAATGAGTAATGCTCACAAAAGTTAGCTAAACGAGATTTAGAGCGAGTGATTCTCCCGGATTTGATGTCGCCAAGAATTTGTTCGACGGGATGATTCTTGTCAATTCATGCTCTAACTCGAGGTAGCTTTTGCTTGGGTTGTGGTGAGGCTTCCTCATCATCTTCTTCCTCATTGTTGTTGTTGTCATTGTTCGCTTGAGGGGGTGGAGAAGGAGGTTGTGGTGGATCTTCTTGTTGCACTTCCTCATTCTCTTTGTCTTGACGAGTACCACTTGTGGATGCCTCCATGTCAACTTGTGGATCTCCTTGACGAGAAGTGGGGGCTTCCACTTGAGTAGATGAAGTACTCTCCTTTACCTCCATGGGACGAATCTTTCCAATAGACAAGTCTTGGATTGCTTCCGATGGTTCTTGATCTCCTACAACAATTGGCAATTGCTCGACTTGCGAGCCGTTAGTCTCATCAAACTTCACATCTACCATCTCTTCAACTTTTCGAGTGAAGTTATTGTAGACACGGTAAGTGTGAGTGTTTGATCCGTAACTGAGTAGGAAACCTTCATGAGATTTAGGAGCAAATTTTGAATGACGATGCTTATCAAGAATGTAACATTTTGAGCCAAATACTCAAAAGTATCCAACTTGTTGTTTGTTACCGGTGAGTAGCTCATATGCCGTTTTACCAAGAAGCTTGTGAAGATAAAGTCGATTTGTAGCATGACAAGCCGTCTCAACTGCTTCCGCCCAAAAGTGTTTTGGTGTCTTGTATTCATCTAGCATTGTTCTTTCCATCTCGATAAGAGTCCAGTTCTTCCTCTCAACAACTCCATTTTGTTGAGGCGTGTATGTAGCCGAGAACTCATGTGAGATGCCTTCTTCGTCAAGAAAGGTGTCCACATTGGCGTTCTTGAACTCCGTTCCATTGTCGCTTCGAACCTTCTTGATCTTCACTTCAAATTGATTTTGGGCCTTCCTAGCGAAGTTCTTGAAGATCTTTTATACCTGTGATTTGTCATCGAGAAAGAACACCCATGTAAATCTAGAAAAATCATCAACAATGACCAAACCGAAAGAGTTACCACCAAGGCTTTTATAGGCATTGGGACCGAATAGATCCATATGAAGAAGTTCCAGTGGTCTCCTTGTGGTCATGATGTTCTTCTCGGGATGACTTCCTCCAACTTGTTTTCCTGCTTGGCAAGCACTACAAAGTCTATCCTTGTCAAAGATTACATCTTTTACACCAAGAATATGATCTCCCTTAACAAGTTTATCAAGATTACGCATGCCAACATGTCCTAGCCTTCTATGCCATTACCAACCTTTAGAAGATTTAGCAATAAGACATGTACGAGGTTGGGCTCTTTTAGTGAAATCAACAATGTATAGATCATCTCTACGAATGCCGGTAAAGACCATATTATGATTATCTCGACGAAACACTTGGCAATCTACTTCGGTAAATAGAACATTGAAACCAAAGTCGGCTAGTCTAGATACGGAAAGAAGATTGTAACCAAGAGATTCAAGAAGCATAACATTTTGAATGGAGCTATCATTGGATATGGCCACCTTACCAAGGCCAAGTACCTTACCCTTGGATTTGTCTCCAAAAGTCACATACTTGCGTGGACCATCATTTTTTGCAGGCTCACGAAACATGTCTCTATCTCAGATCATGTGATCGGTGCTTCCACTATCAAGAATCCACTCTTTTCCTCCGGCCATGTAATCTCGAAGATTTGCCATGAGGCTAAGATTCCTCATAGTCTTCTCATATTCAATGTCAAATTCCTCGTCCTCGTCATAATAGCCATGTTCAACATCATCATCATCAACATGTATGTGATAATCACCTAAGGTAATGGATTCATTAGTTTCATGATCATGACAATGTTCAAGTTTGTGAATTCTAATGGCTTCCATGATGATGTTGCAAATGGTTCTAACATCACCTTTAGCACGCATAAGATCACGAAGCTCAAATAAACAGTTATCAAAGTTAGGGTCACTAGGCTTCATCTTGTGGAAAGCAATAGTCTTGTGAAGGATCTCATCAAGATTCTTTAAGGAGTAATTTGGAAAATGCATCTCGATGTCCTTCCACAAAGTGTATGCGCATTCAAAATTTTGCATACGAACAAGCACATTTTGAGGTAATCCTCTAATGATAAGATTGACGGTTCTAAGATTACGAAGCAAGTCAATTTCTTCTTCATGAGTGGGGTGCAAGGGATCAATAGGAGGCACATAAAGATAATGAACATACTTACTCAAGTTAAATTCATAAAAGATAGCAAGCATTTCATTTTTCCAAGAGTTGTAGTACTCTACATCAAGAATACGCACTCTACATCTAAGACTCCCCAAAGTAGACACATCCATCTTCCTCCAATGGTGATTAAACCAAAGCAATGGAGACCAAAGCTCTGATACCAATTGTAGGGCCGAGAAGATAGGTCTAGAGGGGGGTGAATAGACTCTTAACCAATCAAAGTTGTAGTTTTTAATTCTCTTTAAATTTAGGCAGATTTTAGCACTAGTTAAGATATCACCAAGACTTCCTACACATGCATTTCTAGAGATAAAGCAGCGGAAATAGCAAAGCATGCAATTGTGTGGAAAGTAATGGGGTAGAGAAGAGAAGATCAAATGCAATGAAGACACTGTGGTTTTTGGCGTGGTTCCGATAGGTGGTGCTATCGTACGTCCACGTTGATGGAGGCTTCAACCCATGAAGGGTAACGGTTGTGCGAGTCCACGGAGGGCTACACCCACGAAGGGTCCACAAAGAAGAAACCTTGCCTATTCCACCATGGCTTACGTCCATGAAGGACTAGCCTCACTCGGGTAGATCTTCACGAAGTAGGCGATCTCCTGGCCCTTACAAACTCCTTGGTTCAACTCCACATGATCTTGGAGGCTCCCAAGTGACACCTAACCAATCTAGGAGACACCACTCTCCAAAAGGTAATAGACGGTGTTGTTGATGATGAACTCCTTGCTCTTGTGCTTCAAATGATAGTCTCCCCAACACTCAATCACTCTCTCACAGATTTGGCTTTGGTAGGAGAAGGATTTGAGTGGAAAGCAACTTGGGGAAGGCTAGAAATCAAGGTTCAAATGGTTGGATTGGAATCTCTTGATCTCAACACATGAGTAAGTGGTTCTCTCTCAGAGAATGAATGGTGGAAGTGTAGGCACGTTCTGATGGCTCTCTTTTGGAGTAGGAGTGGGTGGAGGGGTATAAATAGGCTTCACCCAAAGATCCAACCGTTACAAGTCTTTGACCCAACTCGGTGACACCGGACCAAAATCTCAGTGAGACCGACTAGTGTAAAAGATTCGAACGTTGGAGGTCTCGGTGATACCGATCAGAACATCTCGGTGAGACCGAAGTGCAATGGCTAGGGCAAGACCTCATTTCGGTAGTTCCAAAAAATTCAGCTTGGAAATTCCGAAGTGAAGTGACATCGTTACAACAACTTTGTCATGCCGTCTCGGTGAGACCGAGAACCATTTTGGTTGCACCGAAAAGTTAGGGTTTGGCTTTGGCTTGGAATTTCGGTGGGACCAAGATGATGCTTTTAGGGTTTTGGATAGAAGTGATGTGGAGAATGTTTGAGGGTTTTGGAGCAATACCACTAAGCACTTGAGCAATTGAGTCATGATGAAAACCTCATCCCCTTTTAATAGTATTGGCTTTCCTATGGACTCAATGTGATCTTGGATCACTTAACCAAAAATGAAGAGTCTTGGAGCTTTGCCAATATTTGTCCTTAGCATTTTGAAGGGGTCCACATCTTCTTGTCCTTGCCATGCCACTGTTGAACTTATCTGAAATATACTAGATAAAAGTATTAGTCCAACAACATGTATGTTGACATTAATTACCAAAACCACCAAGGGAGCAAATGTGCTTTCACTCTCATGGCAAGAAACTGGGTTCAAGGGTTTTTGGATGCACAAATAGTATCTCTAGTTAGTGCGAATTTTTTTTGGCTAGCAAAAGATTATGAGCAAGCACCACATGTTAGAGGATCCATAACAATATAACTTCTATGTGAATATAAGCAAACATAACCCATTACATTGTCTTCCTTGTCCAACGTCAACTATTTGATCAAGCATAGAATATTTAATGGGGGCTCACAATCATAAAAGATGTCCAAGATAGTATATTTATATGTGAGACCTCTCTTTCTTATTGCTTTTTCATGAATTGCATCAATGACTAATGCTATGTTTGTTAACCTCCAACAAATTTTAACAATTATACTTCTTTTATGTGAAGACATCACTCCCCATGGAATTAGCATATGACCTTTTTATTCTTTTCATTGCTACGATTCGAGTAAATCAACCAAACTCAAATTACTCTTTGTTATATAACTCCCACACTCGATTACATAGATAGATAGATCAAGAAACAAGCACTCAAAACTAGATCATACTAAAACTTTATTTTTTTTATTTTTTTGACAAGAAGACTGTAAGGGAGGCTCCTACAGTATAATTGGTGTAACAAACCCAAATTGTAAGTATCATGCCTTGAACCTGGGTGGGTGGGAAGACATCAGCCCCTTTCCACCACTAGGCTATGCCTTAGTCTACTACTAAAACTTTATTCTTCTAAATCACGAAATAACTAAGGATCGAACTAAGATAGATAATGATGGTAAAAGTGATGGTGATACGATACCGGGGCACCTCCCCCAAGCTTGGAGCAAGCCAAGGGTGGTGCACATACCCGTGTACTCAAGTGTCTTTCTTCGGTGAGGATGGTGATGAAGTAGTAGGCTTGTCCTCCAGTTTTCAAGGCATGGGCTCTCCATCATAGAAAGATGAACGTGTTTCTGGGATCTTGAAAGTTGCAGCGAGGCTCATCCTTTTGAATCTAGATTCACACTCATAGTTTTGGTTGTGCAGGTCATATATTTGAGCTTGAAGGTGATCGATCCGGTCTTGTAGCTTGAAGATGGCTTCTCCAATGTCCTTGCTGTCCCACTTATGTTCATAAATAAAATCCGTGATCATGGAGTGGTTGGTGCTGAGTCCGTGTTCCACCATCCCTTGGCACTTGAAGATTTCTTGTTCCACAGCTTCCAGCCTGGCCTTCTCGCTCCCCCCCTTCTTCGGTCCTTGAACGTCCCGGATGTGAAGCACCCCCTCACGCATCTCAATGGTTTGAGGGTGTTTCATCACCTCCGGAAGGTAAGGGTTGATAACCTTCTCATAGAACTTGTCCTTGGACGAACTTGGAGGCGCCATGGTGATCTAGATCTGTCAGAAAAATAGCCCGAAACAAGAACAGAGGAGAAACTTGCGATACGGTGGTCAAAACACCCGAGTGTATATATAATGAATTTTTCTCATGCAAAACAAGTAATAAGGAAAGAAAACGGAGTTGGGAAAGTCCACGGGGGAGCCACAAGCTCACATGGCGCGCCCAAGGGGGTAGGGCGTGTCCCCTGAGCATGTCGCTCCCTCGTGCACTTTCCTGATTGTTTATTATTTTTCTAATTTTTTATATATTCCAAAACGAACAAAAAGTACTTTTATGGAACTTTTGGAGTCGGTTTACTTACCGTATCACATACCTACTCGTTTTTAGGGTTCTGGAGCGTTTCAGAAGGTCTCTTTTATGTGTTCCTCCGGTGTCATAGTTTGAATAATATTTGTTTCCATATTAATGGGCGTACCTGAGACATAATGTTTAATTCTTTGCCCATTAACCACTCTCGGATTAGTGCCTTCGGCGTTGTTGATTTTGATGGCTCCGGAGCGATAAACTTCTTCAACGATATATGGTCCTTCCCATTTAGAGAGAAGTTTTCCTCCAAAAAATTTGAGACGAGAGTTGTACAATAGAACTTGATCACCTACTTTTAAATTCCCATTTTTGGATTCTTTTGTCATGCCATCTTTTAACTTTTTATTTAAACAACTTAGCATTTTGATAGGCTTGGGTTCTCCATTCATCTAAAGAGCTAATATCAAATAACCTCCTTTCACCAGCAAGTTTAAAATCATAGTTAAGTTCTTTAATTGCCCAATAAGCTTTATATTCCAATTCAAGAGGTAAGTGACATGCTTTTCCATAGACCATTTTATATGGAGACATACCCATAGGATTTTTATAAGCAGTTCTATAAGCCCATAATGCATCATCAAGTTTCTTAGACCAATTCTTTCTGGATCTATTAACAGTCTTTTGCAAAATTAATTTTATTTCCCTATTGCTCAATTCAACTTGATCACTAGACTGAGGGTGATAAGGTGATGCAATTCTATGGTTAACATCATATTTAGCTAGGAGTTTACGAAATGCACCATGAATAAAATGTGAACCACCATCAGTCATTAAATATCTAGGGACTCCAAACCTTGGAAAAATATCTTCCTTAAGCATTTTAATAGACGTGTTGTGATCAGCACTACTAGTTGGAATAGATTCTACCCACTTAGTAACATAGTCAACAGCAACTAGAATATGAGTGTATCCATTAGATTTAGGAAAAGGTCCCATATAATCAAAACCCCAAACATCAAATGGTTCAATAACAAGTGAATAGTTCACAGGCATTTCCTGATGTCTACCAACATTACCAATTCTTTGACATTCATCACAAGAAAGGACAAACTTACGTGCATCCTTGAAGAGAGTAGGCCAATAAAAACCAGACTGTAATACCTTATGTGCAGTTCTGTCTCCCGCATGGTGCCCTCCGTATGCTTCGGAATGACACTTCCGTAGGATTTGTTCCTGTTCATGCTCAGGTACACAATGTCTAATAACACCATCTACTCCTTCTTTATATAAATGTGGGTCATCCCAAAAGTAATGTCTTAAATCAAAGAAGAACTTTTTCTTTTGTTGGTATGTGAAACTAGGTGGTATATATTTAGCAACGATGTAATTAGCATAGTCTGCATACCAAGGATTATTACGAGAAGTAGAAGCATTTATAATAGCTAATTGCTCATCAGGAAAATTATCATTAATAGGAAGTGGGTCATCAAGAACATTTTCCATTCTAGACAAATTATCTGCTACAAGGTTTTCAGCTCCCTTTCTATCAACAATATGCAAATCAAACTCTTGTAGTAATAAAACCCACCTAATCAGTCTAGGTTTAGCATCTTTCTTTTTCATAAGATATTTAATAGTAGCATGATCGGTGTGAATGGTAATTTTAGAATCAACAATATAAGGTCTGAATTTATCACATGCAAACACAACTGCTAAAAATTCTTTCTCAGTAGTAGCATAATTTCTTTGAGCACTATCCAAGGTCTTACTAGCATAATGAATAACATTCAATTTCTTATCAACTCTTTGACCTAGAACAACACCAATAGCATAATCACTAGCATCACACATAATTTAAAAGGGTAGGTTCCAATCAGGTGGTTGAACGATGGGTGCAGAAATTAAGGCTTTCTTAAGCATTTCAAAGGCTTCTACGCAATCACCATCAAAAATAAATGGAACATCTTTTTGCAAAAGATTAGTAAGAGGCCTAGAAATTTTAGAGAAGTCTTCTATGAACCTTCTATAGAAACCAGCATGACCTAGGAAACTTCTTATACCTTTGATATCTTTAGGACATGGCATTTTCTCAACTGCATCAACTTTAGCTTTATCTACCTCAATACCTCTTTCAGAAATCTTATGCCCAAGGACTATACCTTCATTTACCATAAAGTGACACTTCTTCCAATTCAAGACGAGATTAGTCTCTTCACATCTCTGTAAAACTTGGTCAAGGTTGCTTAAGCAATCATCAAAAGAGGTTCCATAAACGGAGAAATCATCCATGAATACCTCAACAATCTTTTCACAAAAATCAGAGAATATAGCAGTCATGCATCTTTGAAAGGTAGCAGGTGCATTGCATAAACCAAAAGGCATATGTCTATAAGCATAAGTTCCAAATGGACAAGTAAAAGTGGTTTTCTCTTGATCTTCTTTTGATACAGGTATTTGAGAAAAACCAGAATATCCATCTAGGAAAGAAAAGTGTGTATGCTTAGATAATCTTTCTAACATTTGATCAATAAAAGGTAAAGGGTAATGATCTTTCCTAGTAGCTTTATTTAATTTCCTGAAATCAATTACCATCCTATAACCAGTTACAATTCTTTGTGGGATAAGTTCATTTTTATCATTAGGAACAACAGTAATACCTCCTTTCTTAGGAACACAATGAACAGGACTTACCATCTACTATCAGCTATAGGATAAATTATACCTGCCTCTAGAAGCTTTAATACTTCAGTTCTTACCACATCCTTCATCTTAGGATTCAAACGACGTTGATGATCAACGACTGGCTTAGCATCAAGCTGCATATTAATCTTGTGTTGGCATAAAGTGGGACTAATACCCTTAAGATCATCAAGAGTATATCCAATAGCAGCACAGTGCTTCCTTGGAGTTTTAAGTAATCTCTTTTCTTCATGCTCTGAAAGGTTAGCATTGATAATACCAAGATATATCTTCTTTTCATCAAGATAAGCATATTTTAATGTATCAGGTAGTTTCTTTAATTCAAACACAGGGTCACCCTTAGGTGGGAGAGGGTCTCCCAAAGTGTCAACAGGCAAATTATGCTTAAGGATGGGTGCTTCTTTAAAGAATATTTCATGTATTTCATTTCTTTCATTCATGTGCATATCATTTTCATGGTCTACCAGATATTGTTCTAAAGGATCATTAGGAGGAACAACAATAGAGGCAAGACCAATAATTTCATCTTTATTAGGCAATTCTTTATCATGAGGTTGTCTAGCAAACTTAGAGAAATTGAACTCATGCGATACATCACCAAAATTAACACAGACCATTTCCCTAGTGCAATCAATCTTAGCATTAACTGTATTCAAGAAAGGTCTACCAAATATAATGGGACAAAAATCATCTTGTGGTGATCCAAGAACTAGAAAATCAGTAGGGTATTTGATCTTACCACACAATACTTCAACATCTCTAACAATCCCAAGTGGTGAAATAGTATCTCTGTTCGCAAGATTAATAGTAACATCAATATCTTCAATCTCAACAGCTGCAATATCATTCATGACTTCTTGATAAAGAGAAAACAGAATAGCACTTACACTAGCACCCATATCACATAAACCATGATAACAATGATCTCCAATTTTAACAGAAACAACATGCATGCCAACAACCAGTTTGTTTTTATCTGCTGTTTCTCGTTTAGCAATCCTAGTTGCTTCCTCATAGAAGTATATAACATGTCCATCAATATTATCAACCAAAAGATCTTTAATCAATGCAACATTAGGTTCCACTCTAATTTGTTCAGAGGGTTTAATTGGTTTAATATTACTCTTATTAACCACAGTTGAAGCTTTAGCATGTTGCTTAATCCTAACAGGGAAAGGAGGTTTCTCAATATAAGCAGTAGGAATAACTGGATCAACATTATAAATGATTATTTCATCTTTAGCTATAATAGGTTCTTCCTTTACTTCAATAGGTGGATGAAATATAAACCATTTCTCCTTAGGGAGATCAACATGAGCAGCAAATGATTCACAAAAAGTAGTTACTATCTCACAGTCAAGTCCATATTTAGTACTAAACTTATGAAAAGCGTCGGTTTCCATAAAAGATTTAACACAATCAAACTCAAAATTTATACCCGCCTCTTTACCTTTGTCGATTTTCCAATCTTCATAGTTACGTTTAATTCTTTCTAGAAGATCCCATTTGAATTCAATAGTTCTCTTCATAAAGGAGCCAGAAGAAGAAGCATCGAGCATGGATTGATCATTATGAGAAAGCCGAGCACAAAAGTTCTGTATAATAATTTCTCTCGAGAGCTCATGATTGGGGCATGTGTGCATCATATACTTAAGCCTCCCCCAAGCTTGAGCAGTACTTTCTCCTTCATGAGGCCAAATATTATACATATAATTCCAATCACGATGAACCAAATGCATAGGATAAAATTTCTGGTGAAACTCCAGCTTCAACCGATTCCAATCCCATGTTCCAGTATCATCCAATAGCCTATACCATGTCAATGCCTTTCCCCCCAAAGATAAAGGGAATACTTTATTCTTAACTCCATCCTCGGATAAACCTGCAAGCTTAAACAATCTACAAATTTCATCTATATAGATCAAGTGCATATCAGGATGTACCGTTCCATCTCCTGCATAAGGATTAGCTAGCAGTTTCTCTAACATACCCGAAGTGTTAGGGCATATTTCTCCCTTAGTGGTTTTGGTGATTGATGACAATGCATTTGCGGACTAATCGTGTGCATTGAGCATTTCAGATAATCTATCATATGGCACAAGACGATTGAAGCCCCTTGGAGTGTTAAAGCAAGACGGTTATTTTGCCCGTGTTTCTTTTTCGGTGGACTTGAGTCGTAGGAAAACCATACTATTAAGAGGGGGTCTGCTTCGGAAAGGTTTTGGGTGGAATCATCACGTACACGTTTCCTTTGCACCCTCTTTCCTTTCCCGCAACATTGGAGTTCCAACTGTTCTTTAGTGTTCATGTTCTGTAAGCTGCCAAGCGGTAGTACCGCTCCCGTGAGCGGTAGTACCGCTGGCGGGCTATAGTACCGGCGGTCCAGTACCGTGCGTACTACCGCTTAGCTTTGGCATTTTTTTTGTTGTTTCGCGCTCAGCAGAAGTGGCATGGTAGTAGGGCGGTAGTACCGCTCTGGCACTTCCATCCCTACCACCGCTCCACTACCGTTGGCTCGTTGTAGCACAGAGCACTAAGCGGCAGTGGCGCGGCAGTGGCGCGAAAGTACCGCTCGCTTGCGAGCGGCACTACCGCTCGGCCACTTCCGTTCCACTTCTGCTTAGTCAAAAGCTTCTGGACACTTTTGCCACTTCACGGCAGTAGGGTGGCAGTACATGCGCGGCAGTGCCGCTGCCTCTGTACTCCCCCAGTCTTGTTTCGCTACACTACAGCCCCAGCGGTAGTATCGCTGGGATGGGCGGTAGTACCGCTCCGGCGGCACTACCGGGCCGAGGTACTGTGTCTGCTGTGCTGTGTACCTGAAACTACCGCGCGGGCGGTAGTACCGCTCATGGAGCGGTAGTACCGCTTAAGCGCGGGCTGTGAGATGCATAACGGTTGGATTTGTCCCCACTATATAAAGGGGGTCTTCTTTCCCAAGAAGACTTGCCTCTTTCTTCCCCAAACTCCATTGTTGCTCCAAGCTCCATTTTCGCCCGATCTCCCTCCCTAGCTGATAACTTTGGTTGATCTTCTAGGGTTTGGGTGAGAAGGCCCCGATCTACACTTCCACCAAGAAAATTTGATTCCCCCCCACTAATCCCTTGTGGATCTTGTTACTCTTGGGTGTTTGAGCACCCTAGACGAAAGAGGTCACCTCGAAGCCACATTCCATTGTGGTGAAGCTCCGTGGTGGTGTTGGGAGCCTCCAATTTGGTTGTGGAGAGAGCCCCAACCTTGTTTGTAAAGGTCCGGTCGCCGCCTTCAAGGGCGCCACTAGTTGAATCACGGCATCTTGCATTGTGCGAGGGTGTGAGGAGAATACGGTGGCCCTAGTGGCTTCTTGGGGAGCATTGTGCCTCCACACCGCTTCAACGGAGATGTACTTCCTCTCAAAGGGAAGGAACTTCGGTAACACATTCTTGTCTTCACCGACTCCACTTGTGGTTATTTCTTTCCTTTACTTTGTGCAAGATATTGTTGTGTTGTATTGTTTGCTTGCTTGTTGTTGTTAATGTTGCTAGCATCATATAGGTTGCTCACCTAGTTGCATATCTAGACAACCTATTTGTTGCTAATCCTAAATTGTTAAGAAAAGCTAAAAATTGGTAGTTGCCTATTCACCCCCCCCCCTCTAGTCAACCATATTGATCCTTTCAATTGGTATCAGAGCCTCATCTCTTTATTAAGGGTTTCACCACCCGAAGAGTATGGTTGACGACGGGGATCGGGATGAAGTCGTACCCGAGGCCGTGGAGTTGAACTCGGTCACACGAGATGACTTAAATGAAGCCATGGCTTCACTTAAGACATCTATGACGGCCGAGGTCAAGTCCATGTTTAAAGAACTCCTTGAGGGGTTGAAATCTTCTACCGGTCCGATGCAAGTGGTTAATCCCACCGCAATGGAGTCCGAGGCCAACTCCGGTAAGAATGCGGCTAAAGGTACTCAATCTTCTCCCCCTCTAGGAAAAAATGGGACGGGCATCCATGCCTCAGTTGGCCCTCCCCCCGGACTATGGAGGTCCGGTACCTTCACCTCGCATTAATCCTCTTGGTCCTCCTCCTAAGCTTGATTTGAATAACTTTCATGATTGGGTTTTTCGTATCAAGTCTCATTTGAATCACAGCTCAACACAACTTTGGAGGGTCATTGAGCAAGGGTTCCATCCTCATGATCGTTACAACATGACACCAAGAGACACTACAAAAAAAAGACACATCCGTGACATTATGGCCCGAACGAAAACTTTTTCTGTCATGGTTGTGACACTTCTATGACAATAATTGTGACAAAAACACGTATCATCATAGATGTGGTGGGCTCCTACTTCTATGACAAAAAATTATGACAGAAAATGGGCTTTTTGTCCTGGGCGGGCTGGAGACGCAGCCGCATGACATTCTTTGGGCCGTCCATGACGTAAAAAATCGTGGTAGAAGTGAGGCCGAGGAAATTTTCGGGGAATTATCGATTACGGTGGGTGGTCGGGGCCGAGCGATGCAGTGTGGTTTGCACGTTTCTCTCATACGCGCGTGTGTGTGCGAGGCGTTCGCTAACTGAACCAGAGCGAGGCATTCACTTACTGAACCCTAGCGATCGCACTAGCTACGTACTGAAGCCGATCGATCCCTTCGCTGCTAACTGAACCCGAGCGATTCCTTCGCTGCTAACTGAACCCGAGCGATTCCTTCGCTGCTAACTGAAGCCCCGGTCGAGCCCCCGTACATGCGAGACATAGCCGGTTGGGTTGCCTCTTGATGAACAGTGCACGTTGCTGCCGCGCGCGCAATACGTAGAACGAGTCGAGATGCATCGATCGAGCCCCTTGCGCGAGACATGGTGAGTTGACCTAGCCGGTTGGTTGGCTGTGGATGAACAGTTCCCGTTGCCGCCGCCCGCTCGTACGCCCCACCCTAGCCGGTGGGTTGGCTGTGGATGAACAGTACCCTGGCCGGGTGAAGGCGGTTGGCGCTGGATGAACAGGACCCCGAGGAGGCCAGCCGGTTGGGGGTGGATGAACAGGACCCCGTGGAGGCTGGATGAACAGTAGCCAGTGGAGGCTGGAGGAAGTCAACAGTGGATGAACAGTAGCTGGTGGAGGCTGGAGGGAGGTCAACCGTGGATGAACAGTAGCCCGTGGAGTCCCGTTTTGCGGTATGCCACACCCCTCCCGATGAACAGGACCCCCGTTTCAACTGTAGGCAGTTGGGGAGAAGTATGTTTCCTCCGTTTTGCGGTACGCCAGAGCCCTCCCGATCAACAGGACCCCATTTCGACCGTAGGCACTTGAACAGAAGTCTGTTTCCTCCGATTTGCGGTATGCCAGACCCCCAGCCGATGAACAGCACCCCGTTTTGACCGTAGGCGCTCGAACAGAAGGCCGTTTCCTCCGTTTTGCGGTACACCAGACCCCGAGTCGATGAACAGGACCCCGTTACGGCTGTTCTGTCCAAGCCGGTTGGCTCCCGATGAACAGGACGCGTTCCTACCCAGTCGCTTGGCTCACGATGAACACGACGTTGCTTCCTCCGTTCCGACCCAGCCGGTTGGCTACCGATGAACAGGAGGTCGTTGCTGCCATCCGTTGCCTCTCTCCATCTACACGAGCGCTGGCCGTACGTATGCGTGAGTACGTGTTCGAGACCCCGCCCGTATATGTACGTATGTGGCCGTATTTTTTGCTCTGAGGTTGTATGTACGTGTACACGATTTAGATGGGGCTGCCTGAACTACTACGTCGGGGGCTCTACTACGACACGTGCTGCTCCTTACACGCCCACGATTCATCGTTGCAGAAAGACCGATCGACCAGTATGTACGTACACGTTCGCGACCAGACAGACAACACTACGTACGCTTCGACTGGGTGGGTCCATGCTGTCAGGGAGGATAAGGAGGCACTTCCTTGTGTGCGAAGATATAGCAGGTGGGTCCTAGCTGTCAGGGGGAGGAATCATTTTTTTTTGCGCATAATAAGGAGGCTCTTCCTTGCGTGGAAGATGTAGCTGGTGGGTAGAGCTGTCAGCCTCACCGCGTACAGTCCTCTTCCGATGGCTGTCGTTCATTGACCACGTTGACTACGCCGCGCCGAGAGCTCCAAGGCGGTGGACGATGGAGAGGCCTAGGAAGGGAACGACGCGGAGCCGGGGAAGACGCAGCAGTGGATGCCCACGCGGATGGGAGTACGAGGGTTGACTGGTTCGGCTGCGGTGTGAGGCTGCCATCGACGGAGAATAACAGGGGATGTGAGTGAGTAGAGGGAAGGCCTGGCCAGCGGTGGAAGTAGGGTGGGGCGGTGAGGCCTGTGCGGCAGCACAGCCGGCCACGGGAGGCAGGAGCAGGCGGTCCCGCCGGCGCTGGTTTGGGCGGCTGGAGCAAGAAGATCAGAGATTGAAGAAGCAGCACGGCCGTTGGATTAGCATCCAATGGTCACTGCTGATAGAATCATTTGTTGACTAAGTTGACAAAGCCCTGCGTATGCATCAACCTAGTAGGCCCGCAAGTCAGCCACCCAATCTGATGGGTCCCACTTGTCATTGGTAGGAATCATTTTTTTCGCGTAATAAGGAGGCACTTCCTTCCGTGTGAAGATATGGCTGGTGGGTCCCAGCTGTCAGGGGGAGGAATCATTTTTTTCACGTAATAAGGAGAAACTTGCTTGCATGCGGCCATGGACCATGTGGGTCCCTACTATCAGCCTCTCCACGTACATCCCTCTTCCGATGGCTATCGTTTGTTGACCACGTTGACCACGCCGCGCCGAGGGCACCAATGCGGTGGACGATGGCGAGGCCCAGGAAGAGGCCCAGGAAGGGAACGACCTGGAGACAGAGAAGCCACAACAGTGGATGCCCACTGTGACACCCTAGTTTTTGCTCTCCGATTTTTCCTTCGCGGGATTTGACTCCCGTCTTTTTTTTCGGTGTTATCAGATTTTCTCTCACTCTTGGCTATATGAAGATGGTCATTTAGTCTTGCCTTTCCTATCCAACCAAAGATTCTCTCCAGACCAACCTTTCCACCCAAGATATATTGTCAGGATATTGCCGCCGAAACCCTACCTTCCGAGTTACCGGAAGGTAAACCCTAATTCTGGCAGTTACAAAGGAATCCCAATTTCCTTTGATCTTTTGCCTCCCAAACTTTTCCCAGTGATTATCCTACCTCTATAAACCCCGGATATGCAAAAATATTGCCAAGTCATTTGCAATATTTTTCATTTAAAATTAATTCCTTTTTCTGCCAGTTAAAGATATTAAATCCAGAAAAATATCTATCCATCTCCAAAGTTCATGAAAACATGTGGAGATATTCTTTGTGATCATATTGAGCTCTCATAAAAATATTGACCATAATTAAATAAGGGAAATTGCATTTTTCCTATTTAAAGCCAATATTGCAACTTGGGCACTTTCCAAAGGGACTACCATTTTGGTAGCTAGGAAAAATCCTAAATAATTTTTGGACCTTCTTCTATCCATATATTCACCATTTTCATCAAGAACCCAAGTTACATAGTTCAAATTTTGAGCACATCATCCAATTCTTGTTTCTGGACCTATTTTGAGGTTGTGAAGCAACTATATTTTATATTGCTTCAAAATTATTGAAATTAATCCAGGACCTCACATTCCCTATATGATGTGAGCATGCATAAATTCACATCATTTTATCTAGCCAATTTCTCCCAGAAATTCCATCTAGCTTCTGTCCAGCAGGAAGCATTGTGAAGGAAGTACCTTCATAGTGCATCCAAATGAGCTGAAATCTTACCAGGTTGTCAAGATGCCTAAATAACTGTCACACACAAAAATTCAGCTCATTCCATCAAGTCATTTGAGCACAACATCAAAACCTAGCTTCTGTCCAGAT
Organism: Elymus sibiricus; assembly: GCA_039707655.1. Classification (NCBI taxonomy): domain Eukaryota; kingdom Viridiplantae; phylum Streptophyta; class Magnoliopsida; order Poales; family Poaceae; genus Elymus; species Elymus sibiricus. The sequence goes on along the minus strand of CM077666.1, from coordinate 194,995,017 downwards.
TTCCAATTTGTGAAGGAAGTACCCTGAGTTCTTATCCGAATGGCCTCAAATTTTACCTGGGCATTCACCTTGGTAGATCATAGCCGCATGCTAAAAACCAGCTCCAACCCTCCAGCCATTGCTCCACAAAAATTCAGCCAAGTTTCTATTCAGATCAGTGTCAGCTCCAATCAGTCAATATCTTGTCTCCCCTTGCTGTCAAAACTCCACACCTAAGTTCTAGAGGCATTAACACACCTATTTGACATGGTGTGAGGTCAAGTTGATAGTCGGGCCACATGGTGCTGGTGGTGACCACGCTCAGGATAGGTCAAACCGGCGCTCTGCCCTTGGGAGGTCACTTCCGGCCGGCCGTGGCTTGTCCCAGCATGTCCAGTGGCTTCGCAGCGGCCGCGTGCACCCTCTCCAGCACTTTCCCCCTTCGTTCTCTTCTTCCTCGTGCTGCGACGAGCTCCGCCCCGGCCACTGCTAGTCCGTGACCCGCGCCATCGGATTCCTCTCTGTCTTCTTCTTCTTCGAGTTCTCTCAAGCACTCCTGAGGCCACTCCACTCCACATGAACCCACCCGGCGCGCGCAACCGGCCAGCCACGTCCTCCCCACACTCCAGTACGCTGATAAGGCCGCCACGGCGGCCGTGCTTATCTCCCTCACCGGCCGGCTATAAATAGCCCAGCCTGAGCTTCCCCGAGCACCCACAACCCCCTCAGCCTCCTCCCCACTCCCTCTAGTCCCCTCCAGCACGCTCGCCCGATCGAAATCCTCGCCGGAGCGCCGGAATTTCGCCGGAGTCGCCGCTCTCGGCCGCGTCACGTAGTTCCATCTCTGGTCGTCCCCGGCCCTGTCCAAGCTTGCCACCGGACACGCCCTGCTCCGGGTACCTCGCCCACCCCCTCGCCACCCGAGCTCCTCCCTCGCCACGGAGCCGCCGCCCATGGCCATGGACGCCACCGCGCATCCAGCCATCCCCACGGTCCGAGCCCCTACCCCTGGAGGCGGCCTACTCCGGCGAACCCACCCACGATGTCGCCCGCCCTCGGGGCCCACTGGAGGGTCGCCAGCCACCGGCGCCGGTCGTCCAGCCGCGGCCATCGGGGAGCAGCAGAGAAGGAAAAAGAAGGAGGATGGGAGGGGAGAGAGAGAGGCATGGGGCCTAGCTGTCGGCGGCTAGGAGCCGGCCACGTCGGATAAGTGGAGGTGCATTCCTCCAAAATGCGCTTTCCAACTCTGAAAGCGTAATCTGCCACAGCCTTTGGGAGGAATGCGTTTTCTTTAATCAAAAGCGTATTCACATAAATACGGTTTCTCTCTCAGCCCCGCTGCCAAAACTGCTAAATTGTGAACATTCACCCGTTAAGAGCAGAAAAGCACAGTTTATGTCTGCTTTTCTGCATAACGAACGAACGGCCATTTCTCCGCGACCGTAACTCCGATTCAGGTGATTCCAAAGCCCATGTTCTCTGTTCATCGAGCCCGTTCCGATGAGGTCACTTTCATAATGTTTACACATTCTGAAAATGACCATTTTACCCCTGCCCTCTATTCAGCCATTTCCGGATGGAAACTTTTCTGGCAACTCCGTCCGCGAGACGATCGCACTTCTCTCCGGTGAATTCTTCGACCCCCAGGAAAGCCGACCATCTGATATATGCCCTAAAGCATTGCTCTGTGTTATTCTTGCGTGTTTAATTAATGGATATGCTTATGCTCGTGTGCATAGTAGTAAGCTGTAGGTGATTCTGATGAACCCTTGCTTGCCTTTCTTTGGTGACGGCACCACGCCTGCGTTCTGCACTGCTTCCGGCCATCCAGGGTGGATGCTGACTTTATGTTTCTCTTTACAACAACTAGCCTATGTTCTGAGCTGCTTTTCGGCCATCTCGGGCAGCTGTTGACTTTCTTTTTGTAGCAGTAACCCCATGCTCTGAGCTGCTTTTCGGCCGTCTTAGGGAACTGCTACCTTCTTTTTATCAACACCGTCTCATGCTCTGAGCTGCTTTTCGGCCGTCTTGAGTTGGGGTTGAGTTATTTCAGTAACGTCCTAGATCTGAGTTGTAAAGACCATTCTGGTGGCTACTGGTTTATATGCCGGTTTTATGCAAGGGTTCAGATGGTCAGCTAGAACTTGTAAAGTGGTAACTTGCCATTTAAACATTGTTTCACTAATGACTTATTGTGATATTATATGGAGATAGGTTGTTATGTTTCCATAGTTGTTACATCATGCATAGTTACGGCTATTGCAATGATAAAGAATGTGACTTAATTATAACAACCTCCTCCGTCGGCTGGATCGAGTCATAGTGCCACTGAACCGAGCTCATCAGTGCAGCCATACTTGTCTTTATGGGAAGGCCCTAACTTGGTCTATTGTCTTGCCTCTTGTCGGTACCTCCAAAGAGGGAAGGTTATGCGCGCATGCTACCCTGGCCCGGTAGGCGGCGATAACCTTGTGAGCCCAGTTGTTTGTTTAGCTGGCGTCCCCGTTTGGGACAGTTTTGTTTGGCCACGACGGTGGCAGGTGTCAGGAGTGACACAGGGGTCACCCAGGACATGACCCGGGAAGGGTATGATTGTCGGTGGGACCGTAAGAGTGCCAGGCAATAGACAAGTTCTGTTGGAGCAGCACCGGTCCACCCGAATGGGAGCATGAGGCCGGGAGCTCCATAGTGTGAGTAAAGTGCGCAACCTCTGCAGAGTGTAAATCTATTCGAATAGCCGCGTCCTCGGTCATGGGACACAGTTCTTACTAGGTCACACTATTTGGTCTGTGTCGAGTCTGGAGGAATAAACCATGTAAAGTTATTGCTAATACTGAACCAGAGAAAGGTAAGAGTTGTCAGACCTGCGGTGCAGGTGCCCGGACATCGAGTGATGTCCAAAGTTTGGAATGTAGCCAAGGGATGGCTATGAGAAGAACATGGATCCAGAGGGATCATGTGGACGAACTTGATCAATTGCATTTACTGTTATGCTTTACCTTATCGTCTTCATTTTGGTAGTTATATTGCTGGATAATCCTGTTATAACCTGATAATTAATATTGCTGGATAGCTATGCCATGATAGTTAATAATGTTAAGATAAAAAATGCATGCCTGAATGCCATGGATTGCTTTGCTTGGTGTATATGTTATTTGGTTTGCTTACGAGTACATTCAAAAGTACTCAGCGGCCTTCAATGTGGCCAGAAGGATCCGACGTCTACTAGCGAGGAGCCGGAGTGTTCGTGGGCTAGAAGAGTAACCCAGTCAGATTCATGTGGATTGGAGCCGCACAAAGACCATGCTGCCTTAGATAGAGCTTTTTCGCTGCCATCACCCTTGTAAAACATCATGTAAGACTTATATATCCATTAATAGAAATGCCTGTGTTCATGACACTTGTTGTAAAAGCGCATGCCAAAGTGATTTCCTGGGCTGGTGTGTGCGGCGACCGTCTGACTACAGTGGTATTCAGGCGGGGCGCCACACCCACGCTGAGGGAAGTACGAGGGTTGACTGGTTCGGCTGCGGTGTGAGGCATGTGTCGCTAGAGAATAACAGGAGGTGTGGGTGAGTAGAGGGATGGCCTGGCCTACAGTGCGAGTAGGAGGGGGCGGTGAGGCCTGCGCGGCAGCACAGCCGGCCACGGGAGGCGGGAGTAGGCGGTCCCGCCGGCGCTGGATGGGCGGCTGGAGCAAGAAGATCAGAGATTGAAGAAGCACGACGGCCGTTGGATTGACATCCAACGGTCACTTCTTCTAGAATCATTTGTTGACTAATATATAATAAGTAAAGAATTCTTGCAGACGCGTCAACTTAATAGGCCCACAAGTCAGCCTCCCAATCTGTGGCGGACAGCATACAGCCCATTTGCTATTTTTTTTAAATAATTTACAGCTCATTTGCAAATTCTTATGCAATTTATTGCAGTCCATTTTCTTTTTGTTGGCCAGGACCAGGGCTAAAAATTTAAACAAAATTTTGCATATTTCGGTGGGGTCCAAACTATTTTTAATCCCGAAATGTCGAGCCATATTTAAAGTAATTTCAAAATAAATTTAAATTAGGTTAAAAACCAATGAAATTTGAAATCTGAAAATGTGAAAAAAAATTAGAAATTTGAAAGTAATTGCCAATTTGTTGTGTGTTTTTTATATTTATAGCCCATTTCATATTACTTTTAAGATTTCCAGCCGTCTTGAAAGATTTGCAGCCCAGCAGGGCGGAGAAAAACAAGTTGGCCTGGGTTGGGTTGGCCTTGATTGGGTATTCATCAAAAAAACAATTAGGCTAGCCATTTTCACAAAGAAAAAAAATAGCTGGGCTGGTCATGTGGTAAACGTAAAATAGAAGCCTGGGCTAGACGGGCCACAGCCCAGTTGATACCCTGCTCCGTCTCAACAATAACAAAAAAACTGCTACAACTGCTAGGTCCCAGGTGTCAGCCGTTCTTGTGCAGTTCTCTTGTCTATTGACTATACGCTGACAATGTCGTGGGTCCCAGATGTCAGCAGACCACTACGAGGAAGCATTTTCTTTTTTGCTTGTAACAATGAGGCACTTGCTTGCGTACGGCCATGGACATGGTGGGTCCCTACTATCATCCTGTCCACGTACAGTCCTCTCCCGATTCCTCTCGTTTGTTGACCATATTGACAATGCCAGACGGCGGCGACGCGGTGACCGCACCAAGGCGCGCGGTGGACGACGGCGAGGCCTCGGATGGGAATGAACAGGAGTCGGGGAAGATGTGGTAGTGAAGTCGCAGGCAAAGGGGAGTACAAGGGTTGACTGGTTCGGGTGCTGGGTGGGGCTGACGTCGCCGTTAATGATTTAGGAGACGGTAGGGCGGCGATGTGTGCGCGGAGGCACAGCCAGCCGTGGGAGGCGGGAGCAGGTGGCCCCGCCGGCGCTAGTTTGGTTTTGGCGGTTGGAGGAAAAAGAGACTGAAGAAACACGACAGAGTGCACAAGCAGCAGGAGTACTTAACAACATTAAATGAAAGCAGCAGGAGCACTTAACAACCAGAGCTGAAAGCAGTATGAGTACTTATACAGGTTCAACCGTACAAGGCACGCCTCGAACAGTGCTACTTTGCCTACTGTTAACGAAGGGTGAGGCCACCAAGCCCCAGGACTCAGGCACCACCCCACGCATCCACAACTTTCTGAAAGCGGCTTCATCTCGCAATGTGGTCAATAAACAGGATATTTGCTTCAGAGCCATGGAAAAGCATGAACATAACCTTCTGTCCTATTCTCCAAGATCGTCGGGCCTTTATGATTTGAGACCATCCATGAATAATTATCTTTTCACCTCTAAGGGAAATGGAGTAGGTCGACATAAACATCATGTTGTGACCAAGCGCAAGTCTTAGTCGACCATGGCCAGGCATCTGTATAGGAACAAAAAAATTGGGTAGTTTTTGTTTCAAGAAGAAGAGCACAGCTGTAAAACTGTGTATAAGCAAGAGTTTATGAACAACATATATAACAGAAAACAGCTCGTACCATCAGTTTCTTGACACAGTTGGACCTGTTCAACGTGTGCACTAGTGGCACACATATCCCACGTGGCCTTCCACCATTGAAATGCCCCACAAGGTCCTCAAGACGATCAATAAAGTGTAGGAATTGGTGGATGTCATCCCAGTCGACTTCGGTGCCATCAGTAACCATCGAGTTCTTATCAAATAACAGACGAGTAGTGTCCTGCACTTTGTAATAACCTACGCGTGTCACCAATTATTAGAAATATTAGTTAGAAGTAGCATCATTGTGAGAGAAGGGAATCACAAATTGTTGCTACTTCTAAAGTCAAATTGTGATCAGTTAGACAGAATAGGTGGATTACAAAGTAAAAGAGGCCACATGCAAGAACCAGATACAAAACTAACATGGATGAACCACTGGAACGACGTCGGGGTGGAAGGTCATAGGGAAGATAAGACCAGGTTATGCTATTTCCATGAACATTGGTGTGCCAACTTTCAGTCCGTAACACTTGACAAAGTTTATCCAAGTTTGGCCATAAAAAAAGTAGCGATCTTCTTGGTTAATGAACCCAACTGTGAACTTATATCCATGGCATGTCTCCAATGTGACCATTATACTGGTGTATTCAGTTATGGCAAGGCCGACCTTCTTGAGTACATGTGTTTTGGCAGAGCAAGGGATGCACTGCAGGAAAAATAAAATGAGAACACAATTTAGTTGCTATCCAAATCTAGAAATAATTTCCTCTTTCACGTCAGTGTTCAGCATGGTACTAGTACCTTTTATCCAAATATAGCAATCCAAATTTCCAAATTAGTCGACAGCATGTTCGAAAACCCCAACCCTGCCGGATAGAAAAGAGGATTCTAGGAACATACCGTGCACTTTTTGAAATCCTGTGTTAGGATGAGAAGGAACAAGTCTGGCGTCTCGCCAAGGGCACAGAAACCTATAGAGTCCTCGCACTTTGGGCACTGCAAATGAAACACACTAGATTCAGTATGAAGAAAAATGCATCAACGGCGGCGGTTCCCATCCTAGGATTACCGGCGACAAAGGGACAAGGATTTATCAGGGATGGATGAAGATTTTGTACCTGGTTCTCCATGAGAAAACCCTAAGCAATCGCCGAGAGGTGGTTTTCTCTGAACAAGCAGACGAGGGAGAAGGGGATTCAGGTCGAGTGAAATAATGTTGCTTCGTCCGTCGAGCTTACTGCTAATGCTGGAAAGGTGGGGTTTTGTGATTTGACGGCTCATTGAGCATTACTGCGGTGCTACGACTGGGGTGAGTCTACCGTGCAGTTGTGCACTCTAATTTGGTGCATGGCACATGGACCTGGTTGCTGGATGTCCCGCATATCAGCGAAATGAAGTAGAAAGGGGACAGGAGTAACTAGTTACACATAAATATTTTTTGATAAGAGAGATACTCCCTCTGTAAAGAAATATAAAAATATTTTATATCACCACTTTATAAATAGGAAAAATCAAGGGGAATATATATACATAAATATGGGGTTTGGATATATATATATGTGTGTGTGTGTGTGTGTGTGTGTGTGTGTGTGTGTTTTAGAATAAAATGCTCAGATTTTTTTTGAGACATATAAAATGCTCAGATAGGCTGACGGCTCTTGACTTTGGGCCACAGGCCGGTGGGCATGCATGTTTGGGGGCCCATGTGTTCTAAGTTAGCACATTTCAACCCATAAATATTGCATCCAATAGGGACGGCGCTGGTTTTAGATGATGTCGCAAGGAGAAGACAGAAAATTGAATAAAGCATGGCAGCTATTAGACTGAAATCGAACGACAGTTCCCAACCAGCAATCAAAGTTGCAATTCTTTCAGGATGTCCAACGTGATATACGCTAGTACTACTTATACACACAGGACACTTGTTTCACCATGGCATATATTACATCAAAAGCTCTTGGAGAATAGATCAGTTTGAGAGTTGCGTGCTGCTACTGAAGAATTTCAAAGTTGATTAGGACCAGATCTCCTTGCAGAGAAACTTCAATTCTGACATCATCCCCAACCGCAAGATTTGATTGAGTTTTGAACCTTGACCATCCTTTAGCATCAATCATCATGCGGCCATCCTTTCTACTTACGGTATATTGCGCAGGTTCATTCACACCAAGGCTGCGCATGGTAAGAGAAACTTGGCCACGGTCGCCCGGATTATTGAATGACTCCCTCATTGCTCTAGGAATTTTCTGTTTGCAAACAAGAGGACATACGCAAACAGTTAGATCGACACGGTGAATCATGTGAAACAACATGGAAAGACCAAAGAGGTGGAGATGTCGGTTTTTGTAAGGACTTTGGAATATGCAGTGCGAACTGCAGCCCAGTCTGTTGCCGGTGCAAGTGCAAGTTCAAGTGTTGGTGCAGGTGTCGGAGCCGTTGCTGGTGCCTATGGCGGTGCGACTGGTAGTGCCGCTGCTGCTGTCGGAGACGGTGCTCCTTCTGGAGCTAGTGCCGGTGTCGGTGCCGGATCCTCTGGTACATCAGCCTGATCCGCTGACGCGGTCGGTGCCCAATCTTCTGCTGGATCAGACTAAGATGCTACCGCTGTCAGTGCTAGAGCCGGTGCCGGTGCTGGTGCTCGATCCGCTACGGCTGCCGATGCTGGAGGTGGTACCGATGTGCGAGACAACAGCGCTCGTCTCTGGTCTGCTTTGATTTCAGACTGTAGCTTTGTAACTTTGCTATGCATCCTTCTTAAGCGAGAGTGCTCATGAGCAATTCGAACTTCCTCTGGCTCCGTGACCCGGATCCAGTCCTTTTCTTTCCTTCTTTAAAAGGCGACAAGGACTAATTCTGGCGTGTTTGTTAAAGTAAACTGCAGTTGATCAGAGGGCTTCAGACTGTACTCAGACAACAGACGGATCCAATTGTGTCCACTAATATAAGTGATGGATAGTGCCTTCGTTATTGACACATCATAAGAAGTGAAACCTGCTAAAATAACCATCATAGAGCAAACCAAACGGTTTATTCTGTAACGAATGTGACATGGCAAAACCTGCATCGTAAAATTGCAGCAAAAGTAAGAAAACATGACAGATAATCAATGAGATTTACTTTATGTGACACGACTTAATCCTTACCAGGAAATCACTATCTTCAAGTTCTAAATTGAAGGTTGTTCGTCCAATTACGGGTGGCATGCAGGGCCCCTCCTTACTCCCACAAGCAGGATAGTCCAAAGGTTGTGACAACTCATACGGACCGAACATCCGTGGGAATGGAAATCCTGGTGGGTGCGATAAACCCTGCAATGCATACATATATTGGAGTGTAACCATAACCGATGTATACTCCCGCCATCCACAAAAATAAGATGATCTGGATATTTCAAAATATACGGACTGAATTGAGTGGACAAACACACCAAAACGTGTCTAACTCTATATACATCTGATTCAGAAAAAATGTAAACATCTTATGTCTTCAAACAGAGGGAGTACTGTACTGGCATGAAAAAACACAGATATCAAACAACCAAAATTGGTATTATAGGTTCACCATTTATAAAACATTAACATAGAGTGTTCTCAGGATTCACCACAAAACAAAAGCGGCAGTACTAACCCATACAGGGTTCACACACACAAATCAAGTACTGAACAATATTACTTACTACACACAAGCCAAGTTGCACTAATTAAACTCTGCAGACTATTTCTTGCCACCGACCTACGGGATGTGCCCCACATAACTGACCAGGCCATGGACATCATGAGAGATGTCTATCGGCACCTTCGCCATCCCGTCAACCTTGGAGAATCTAACAGTGTGGTCTTTCCACTCATAAACATGCCGATGAAGACAGGTCGCGTCAGATTTGTTGGGAAGCTTTACAAGAACCACACCCTTCGTAATCGCAGGCACAGCTACGAAATTGTTGTGGTGAAGTACACCCTCGAGAACACGCCTTACAACAATGCTACAGGAAAACACTTGTTCACAACATGTGGCTACAAGGACACAACAGCTGGATAGTTTAGTAGTGCACATCCTCGGGTCTTCCAGTTCACATGGCATGACTTTGAGAACTTCATCTCCACAGCGGACCTGGTTCTAATTCAAACAGAAACCAATATTTTATTACTGCCTCCGTTCACAAATATAAGATGATTTTCTATATTTTACTCCATATAAGACTACATATAAGCACAGAAATGAGTGAACAAAGACACTAAAACATGTCTACATCAGATACACAAAAAAGTTAGAACATCTTATATCTGTGAACAGAGCGATTACTTACAATACCCATAACACAAGTTACTGAGGGTACAATATTCTCTTCCTACAGCTAGCGTTGATGTTCATAAAGTAGTTGAAAGTAATCTATAAGAAATCTATGTTATGTGCAAAAATCATATGCATGTCAACCTCTCGCATGTTTTGGTCAAAAGAGACATTTAGAATAGCCATTTGGCACACAAAAACCACATGAAAGATCGCCCAGAAAGTTATACTACTAGTACTACGTGTACATTACACAAACATCACATATTAGCAAGCACTTTGCAAGTTAGATCAGAAAACATGATCAAGATCGCCAAAAAGATCATCAACAAGAGATATTACCTCGACCGGCTTAACGAGGGATTCCGAAGAGGTGGCCTTGGCCAAGGCGATGGCCTTGAGCTTGTCTGTGGTCGTCTCGGCGGGGTGCTTGCGCTTCTTCAGACTCTGAGCCTCGACGGTTTTGGCCAGAGCCATATACATCACTTTGGCCGGTGCTCTAGGGTCCATCAAGAAACTGTCAAATAGAAATAAAAGGAAAAAAAACGATAATCAGAAACCCAAAAGAAGAACAGAGAGGGAGTTAGGATCGGTCGCGGGGTTGCAAAAGATGACTAGAACGGAAGTATAGCAGCACTATTGATGCGCTCACCTTTCCTTCTTTGGGAGAGAAGAACAATGGCAGAAGCGAGTTGGGGTTTTCTTGAAGAAATGAGGAACAAGATGAGGGAGAAGCGAGTGGGGTTTTCTTGAAGAGAGGAAGACGAGGAAGAAGAGTGAAATGATGGTTGCTTCGTCCGTCCAACTTACTGCTGGAAAGGTGGGGTTTTGTGATTTGACGCCTCATGGGGCATTACTGCAGCGCTACGACCGCGGTAAGTCCACCGTGCAGTTGTGCACTCTAGTGCGGAGTAATTTGGTGCATGGCAAGTGGACCCCGAAGCTGGCTGTCCCACACGTCAGCAAAAGTGAGTAGCAAGGGTCCCGACGACCGTGGAGGAGGATCCGCGCGGTAGAGCGTCTCCACTATTTCTTAAAAAAATATTTTTTTGATTACAACAAGCATTTCCACTCTTACAACGGAGGAGTGCGAAACACGGCAGCCACTTGAACTTACACTACTAGTACTCCTACCACTAAGCATGTGCAGTGGTTCATACAGCAGTCTTATCTTGTTGCCAGTGTAGTAAGATATGACGATAAAAAATGATGTATAATAAACTGATTATACCACCCGAAGAAAAGTAACTGATTATAAATAAATCTGTTGTGAGGGATATTGTTGCGAGTGTTTCAGCATATTTTTGGTTTACATCGCGGTTAGTATTCATGAATACGGTCCTGGGTGGGTCCCATGCGTGTACGTGCCTTCTATCCCATGCTACCTCGGCGTACAGTCGACTTGTGCTGGAGTACTATTATTTTTAGCAGACAAGGCAACCGGAGAAGTAGAATCAAGGGATGGAGGCGGCAGCCGCTCCGGCAGGGTGTCTCGGGAGGATTGACATCCCGTGGCATGCTGTGTGCATGTCACCTATGAACAGTAGTGTAACATGCCCATTTTTTTAACGTCCGATCGAGAATGAACGGTGAGATCAATGTCAACAATACTCGGGGTACAGTGCACAGAGAGTATGCTGCTACAGTGCTCGGTCGAACAGAAACCATAAGAAGCACGCCTCTATAGTGCTCTGTGCTACAGTGACTGTTCTGGACCATCTGAGTTTGATCCAACGGTCATGTTACGCCGTGACATGCCCATGCAGAGGACGCCTAAACAGCACCAAAGTCCCTCTGCTTCTCCAGGCGCACGACGGTGGTGATGTTGGGTGCCACTGCCCGCAGAGCCCGCTCCCGGTCAACGGGAGCCAGCTCGTCAAAGACGGCGTCCAATGGCACAAATGGATTCCGGTGACGTAGCCCGGAGAGGATTTGCCCGGCAACGGCGACGGCCGCCCGAACCCCCTCCTTGTCTAGCGCCTCCCCCACCACCGCGCGGAGACGGTTCAGCTCCTCGAAGATATAGGTGAAGAAGGAGACCAGGTCAGGAAGCCGCAGCTCGTTGAAGTCGACGGGCAGGTCGAACGGGTTTAGCCCGACGACCGGCATGGTCGCGCTGGCACGACGGTAGGCATCGCGCAGCTACAACACTTGCATGGCAACATGGTCTAGCAAGTGGTTGAGGCGATCCTAGACCTCGTCACGATCGGCATGCTTGTGCTCCAGTCGGCTCGCCATCAGGGCAACCTGGCCGCCTAGGGTATCTCCCGCTTTCTGCAACAACGTCGTCGACGCCTCAAGCATCTTTGTGGTGGACTCCTGCCGCTTTTGAAGCCCCGTGAACTCCCGCTCATAACGGAGGAGCATGGCACTCTTCTCCTCCCTGAGCTCAAGGATCTCCACGTCCTTGGCCCTGAGCTCCTGTAACACCCCGATTTTTGGCCCTTTCTTTTTCTTTTGGATTTCTTTGAATTTTTATTTGGAGTTCTTTTTCCGTGGCTATGTGGTCTTGAAACCTGGGAAGATCTTCTCTCCTGCCACTTCCTAGTGGCTTGTCATTCTCAAATATATCCCAAGGCCATGTCATTTCCATCTTAGCCCAACCCCAATATTTATTTCTTGGGAATATTCCTTTTTCTATTAAAGGAATAACCCTGTTTGCTTTAGGTTGTGAAGCAACCTATATTTTTTGTCATTCTAAAAATTCCCACAAAATTCTCATAAATTCTTTGGATCATATCTTCCACAAATATGCCAGAATCTATCCTTGCCTAGTTCAAAAATAATTCAGGAATATTAATTTCCTATTCTGTCCAGCAAGGCACTTTGTGAAGGAAGTGCTATTTATCTTTTCTTGATTGCCCTCAAAATTTTTGGGCACTCTTTCCTATCAAAATAATTGCCACATACCAAAATTCCGCTTCATTTGCTTAGCAAATCTTCCTCAGCAAATTTCCAAAGTTTTTGACCAGAGAGAAGCTTTGTGAAGGAAGTACTAGCTAGGCGTATCCAAATGAGTTGAACTTTTGGTAGGTCATCCATATGATCAAATCATGACTCTCCACCAAATTTCATCTCCATCCAACTATCTATGTGAGCACACCTTCAAATTCTTGTTTCTGGTCATAATTTCAGGTTGTGAAGCAACTATACTTTATATTGCTTCATAAAATCTGAAATTAATCCAGGACCTAAATATCCCTATATACATTGAGAATGCCAAGATTCACATCATTTTGCCAAGTAATTTTCTCCACAAAATTCCTCCAAGTTTCTGTCCAGTGTGGATCATTGTGAAGGAAGTACCATTTATACTTATCCAAATGGAATGAAATTTTTATGGTGCCTTCATATGCCGAAATCATCACCCCCCACAAGTTTTCAGCTCAATCCAAGCATCCATGTGAGTGCTACTTCCTGATCAAGTTTCTGGACCAGTTATTGCAGTTGTAAAGCAACTATGTTAAATACTGGTCCAAATCTTTTCAAAATTCACAGTATTGTAGTCCTTCCTACCCTAAACCCCCGAGACATCCTGGTTAGCTCTTATCCCCTCTAATTTGATCACTATTTCATCCCTAAGTTGGCAACAGCAAATTTTCTCTGATCACTCCCATCAACCCACAGTGCGTTTCTTCGATCCATCTCTTCAGAGAGGTCCCACTTAGGAGGGACTACACGCTAGACATCCTGTTGATGACCAGAGCGCACCGCGTGCGCCTGTGCACGCGGTGACCACGCGGTCTGGCGCACCAAAAGCGCGCTCTGGGCATCGGGTCCCTCGGCCACCGCCCAAATGCCGTCCTCGCGACACCGCACCTTGTCCACTGCGTTGCGCTCACTCTCCTCCGTCCGCGTGTCCCCTCTGGACCCCTCCCCCTCTCATCTTTCCTCTCCGGCGAGCCACGCAGTCCCGGGATGCCCGCGGCCGTCGTCGCCTTGCCCTTATCCTCTTGCTCCCCCGCGGCATCTCTGCACCGCGTGCACTCCCCCTGGCCTCTCTCCCCCTCCGCGCGTGCGCTCGCGCACGCGGTCATGCCAGAGGCATCGTCCGCGCGTCCGCGGTGGCTTCCGGCTACGGCATCGTCGCCGCGGCTATTTAAGGCCACCCCGAGCCCTCTCGACCTCACCAACGGCCTCTCCTCTCCCCTAGCATCATCCCAAGCCACTCCTTTGAGCTCGAGCAGCTCCTCTCGCTCTCCCTTGCCACCACGGCCGCCGCCGTCCTTGGCCCAAATTCGGGCAAGGCCGAGCCCCTCCCTCCCTCTCCTCACCACTTTAGAGATCCCCAAGACCCGGCGCACCCCCCCCCCACCTCTTCATCTCGTCTCCGGAGTGACCAATGGCCTCGCCCCCAAATCCGGTCGACGCCCTCGCCGCGGGTGCTCAGGCCGCCACTGCTCGAACCATCCTCGGTGTCCGTGCGGTGCGGGGATGGATGCGGTGGCCGGAGTACCTCGGGAGGTGGTCGGAGTCGGCCGGACGGGCGCCGGCGCCGGCGACCTCCCTGTGTCCACGGGCGCGCGCGAGGTAGGAGAAAGAGGCAGGGAAGAGAGAGAGAAAACACTGGTGGGGCCCAGCTGTAAGCGGCACAGTGGCCGGGCCCGCACTGGTTAAGTGGAAACGTATTCAGCCGAGTACGTTTTCCGCTTCAGAAAGCGTACTGCAGTTCTTCTTCGGGCAGGAATACGCTTTCCAGAAGCGACGGCGTATTTTGACAAATGTGCTTTCTCTTTTTCAGCCTGGCCGAAACCTCTAATTTGCGGACGTTCGTTCGTTAACAGCAGAAATGAACAGTTTTTAATTCTTTTTCTGCCTAACGAACGGCCGTAACTTCGCGACCGTGACTCCGATTCAGGTGATTCCAAAGCCCACGATCTCAGTTCGTCGAGCCCGTTCCGATGGTATCATTTTCATGAGGTTGTCACACTGTGAAAATGACCATTTTGCCCTTGCCCTTAAAACAGCTCCGCCGAGAGGGAAACTTTTCCGGCGAATCTCTCCGCGGGTGCTCCGCATCTCTCCCCGGTGAATCCATCAACCCCAGACAAGCCACGACAGCCACTTGCATGATGGCATTGCAGTAGCCATGGTTTCCACTTGAATATTTAATAATTGTTTGCTCATTTAATTATTTTGTGAATGCCTCGAATATGCTTGTGGATCCATGTCCATGCTTATGCCATATTCATTTTCATCTAGTAAGTGAAATGATTAATTGCTAATGTTATTGTTATCCTGTTTCATTCTTGTAATCATTTTCGATGCTAGTGGTAACAATATGCTCATATGAATCGTTAGGGTTTGTTATGAAAATACTTGTTATATTCACGATAGTCATTATGCCATCATCATTTGCATCCCGTAGACTGAATGGTTTATCATTGTTGATGTTATGTTGTTATTTGGTTATGTTGCCCACCCATGGTTACACTGATATCATGCTCGCATGCATTGTCATGTTATTTTATTGTGACTCAGCTCATCACCATTCAAGTTGAACTTGACATTAATCGAACTTGAACAAATTTGTTGGTTGAGTCATGGTGCCACCGAATCGAGCTAACCAGTGCAACCACACTTGCCTTATGGAGGGCCCTGATTCGGTCTATTATAATGCCTCTCACCGGTGCCTCCAACTAGGGAAGGTTATGTGCGCGCGGTACCCTGATCAGGTAGGCAGCCATAAGCCTTGTGCCCGAGTTGTTTGCGTGCGGTTGTCCCTGTTTGGGATGAGTTTGTTTTGTTGGGCCACGACGGTGGCAGCCACGAAGGTGGCGGATGTCACGAGTTGACATCGGGGCTACCCAGGACATAGCCCAAAGGGGAATTTGTCGGAGTGGCCGGGAGAGTGTCATGCAATAGATTGGTTTTGTCGGAATGTCGTTGGTCCACCCGAATGGGAGCACGAGGCCATGAGTTTCGTGGTGTGAGTACAGTGTACTAACCTCTGCAGAGTGTATAATCTATCGATAGCCGCGTCCTTGGATATGGACACAGTTCGTAGTAGGTCACACTATGGGTTAACAGAAATAATAACCTGAATAATAACAACCCCGGTTCGATGAGGAAAGAAGTTGGTTGACCTTTATGTGGTCACAAGATGATCACGATGGTATTCTTGATGATGGTTGATCATGAGGTGATCGTGTGATGATCACGACGGTAAGAAAGATTGATACCTATGGTGGTTACGAGATAACCTCCGAGCAGAGTAAGTTGGTCCATGTGACCTTAAACATCGACCACCTTGCATGCTAGTGCTAGTATCATCCTATCCATATCATGAATTAAATGTACATGCCATGCTCATGTTATTCTAGTGCATCATTGATGATTAACTTGTAAATGCCATGCTGTCGTATGTCTTGATTGCTTTGGTTGCTGTGAGCTTGCGAGTACATTCAAAGTACTCACCTAGCGTGTCATGCCAGATTGCAGGTGATGCCGTGATTGCTTGTTTGTCGAGGATTCCGAGGTTGCGCTCTAGGATGCGTTCCAGCCAGAGTCCCTGCGTAGTGGAGTCCTTCACCGTCATCACTGTTCCGCTGCTTGAAGTTATTCCGCTATGAGTTGTTCCGCTGCTAGCATAGAGCTATCTGAGCAGGCGAAGTGTCATCGTGCCCCTGTAACCTTTGTAATATTGAACCCTTGTACCCATATTATTCGTAATAAAGAGCTGATTTGTTCTATGCCAAGCAGTGCCGTATTCCAGAAGACTTGATCTCTGGGCTGGAATACGGGGTGTTCCGGTCTCTCTGAGCCAGGGTGCCACAGCTCCGCATCCTTAGCCTGAAGCTCCTCTGTCAGGCGCCTCACCTCAGACTCCGTGATCTGGTGTGCCGCCATGGAACCCGGTAGAAGCAATGGGGAAAGGAAGCAAAGGGGGCGAAACGGCTGGAAGGCAATGCAATCTACGGGAAGGCAGAGGGATCGGGGTAAATCTTTTAGTTTTCACCATGGGAAACCCCAGTCGATGCCTTTTCACATCAGGGGGCAGTGGGTTTTACTGGCAGAGTCATCATGACTAATTCCTGCCGCGCCTGCTCCCGTCAAACAAAAAAAGAATCCTGCCGTGCCCAAGGACCAAAGCAACGCAGCGGTGGATAGTATTTTAATTTACCTAGCCGCGGGGAGGGAAAAATGCTTGAAAAAACAAATGTGGCGGCGGCCTAGCTGATCGGTCACACTAGCCCAACTAGCTAGGCACCGTGCTTGTACTCGGCGGGAAAGGTGGGGTTTTGTGATTTGATGACTCATTACTTTGGCACTATGACCGAGGAGGACCCAAAAACTGTGTGGTAGGGCGTCCCACGCTCCCACCGCCCCACGTCTCAGTAAGGAAGAAAATATGCGTGCACCACCGGGGAGGACCCAGAAACCGCGCGGTAGGGTGTGCCACGTCTCAACACGGAGGAAAATGTGCGTGTAAAAATATATGAGACGTAGCTATGGTAAGAACTCAGGACCCAGCCAGTGGGTCGAAAACACCCCACTAGCCACACAGCTTCATCATGCTAACGTGGCACGGAGGATAGGTGTGGTTAGCTCCGTCTCGACCAGCCACGAGGTCTCTTGTTACTAGGCGATTCATCTATTTTCCAAGCATTTTTTTAGTTATAATAACACCACGGCCAGCTCGCGCCGCTCTTCGTGTTTACCCATGCGTCTAAAGATTGTAGATGGAGAGGAGAGAGAGATCACAGACATGGGACCAGGCAGTAAGTGAGTCAACGTTCATGCACGTGCTGACGAGCCACTCTCTCTACTCTACTCAATGTGATACAGTACAGTATAAAATCAAGTTATGCGACAAAGCCAACAACCGTTACTATTTCTGGCTATCGACGTACGCTTTGTAGTCCAGGTTGCCGTCTCGAATCTCGTCCTTCTGATTTTTTATTTTTAGGTCCAAATTTGTTCCATGATGAGTGGAACCCCCGTGTGTTGTTCCGATATTTCTGTGTACGAGGGATTTTTTGCACAAACACTTTCGCGGTTAGACAAGTTACGGCACCAGTTACACGTATTTTACAAGTTTAGGAACAAAAGTGACAGTGGCGGAGAATATCATGTGCTCCCCACGGCTTAGATGCTACGGTGATACGAGATTGTACGTCGTTGGATCTGATATCCAATGGCACCGGGCCGTAGTCTTTGTACTTTTGCGCAATTCCCAAACTCTTTGAGGGCTTTTTTGCAAAAAAAAAAGCATACATACCTCTGTGAGCCGCTGGATCTTGGATCCAATGGCTCCCATGAGCTCGTATCACGGTAGCATCTAAGGTGTGGGAGAACCCAATATTCTCACGTACGAGAGAATATAAGGTGCTCCCCGCAGCTTAGCCGCTACGGTGATACGAGCTGCTAGTAGCCGTTGGATCTGAGATCCAATGCCATGTGCGTAGTATTTGTACTTCTGCGACTTTCCCAAACTCTTTGAGGCCTATATTGCAAAAACATTCAGACCTCCTAATGGGAGCCGTTAGATCTCCCGGGAGCTCGTATCACCGTAGTATCTACGGTATGGGAGCACCTCATATTCTCCCGCGCGAGAGAACATCTCAGGCGCTCTCGCTGCTTGGATGCTACGGTGATACGAGCTTCGAGGCGGTTCGATCTGAGATCCAATGGCATCTGAGTATAGTCTTTGTACTTGTGAGCAATTCCCAAACTCTTTGAGGTTTTTTTTGCAAAAACCATTCGGACCAACTAGGAGCCATTGGATCTCAGATCTAACGGCACACAAGAACTCGTATCACCATATAGCATCTAAGGTGGGAGCACCTGATATTCTCCCGGGGGGTGGGGGCACAACCCATCGGTGTTTGGGAGGGTGGAGCCAAATGTTAAAAAATATATAATCTAAACCCTCCTAAAAAAAGACCTTCACAATTTTATCTAAGGTTGGGGGTAACTCGGGGGTTACCCCCCCTCCCAACAATCTACATGGCTCCGCCTATGCAAGAGGCGTAGAGCGAGCGTCTATGTCTGCGAGGTCAATCAAGTCATATATAGAGGGAGAGATCGAGTTAGTGTGGGCTAGCACACACTCGAATGAGAAAGACGATACAGAGAGATATCATTCGACGTAGCTGTAGTGAGGGCTGGAGGGAGATAGTTACCGAGACAGTGGCCTAGATAGACTTTGTGTTTGTGCGCGCGGCGTGCATGGAGTTTTTTTACAGAGGCAACATATGTGTCTAGAGGGAGAGAGGGAGGGCGATATAGAGGGAGAGAGAGAGAGCTCGTCATGGAGGGCCCGACGAGGTTGTGTGTGAGAAATACATTTGTTGAGAGCGTGAGGGCGGGTGTGAGATAAATGGAGATCAAAAAATGAAGAGAAATAATGAGCGTGTGTTGGATACCAATAGCTCTATTAACAAAGAGATGAAGATCGATCGATACAGGAAGTATGTGTGGTGAAGGGGGGGCGATGGACAGACCTAACACAACATTTGAGTGTACATAGTAGTAGACTTAATATTCATGTTTCAGTTTAGTGTACATTGTAAACATTGAATTGAGGACCATGTATGGCTTACATTTTATTTTTGAATCCGTGCCATACATGCATGGATTGGAAAAGTAGATGCACTATACTGACTCGTTTGTTGTTGTATTTGTGTGTGTGTGGTCATATGCTTGAATACATACAAAGTTTTCTCACCACCATACCGTTCATCTTTTAAATTTGAATTTGCATTAAAAAACCTAGTGTGGATACCATGAAATGTGAAATCCACGTTGAGATCACTATATCACTCGTCATAAATCAATTACAGTCCCTTTTGGAATGACCAATTATTTGCAAGGAAAATACGGGCATTGTAATATATATAGATTCGTTCGCCAATTTTTAAAAAGATTCCTTTCCTGGTCAAAAAAAATATCCCTTTCGCATTCTCAAATGGTAGCACCCGACGGCGTACCAGCCAGACCGGGCTCGTGTCGTGGTGGTGGCGTGCGTGGTACGCTAGCCAACCCCAACCAAAAGAACCACGATAAAACTTCGCGCCTCCACTCGAGCCTCCGCGTTTCGAATTGAAATATCTGGTGGCCAGAATTCCAGCCCTGCGAAATTCCCCTTATGTCCCCGGTCCATAATGACTACTCCTACTACTATCGATGAATAGTGGAGGGATGCTTTAGTAACTAGCCCACATTACCTACCATGCCGAGCACGTTCAAGTCCCTCGGTCGCCACTACCCAAGGTCACCCATCAACTCCATTGCCTGCTACTACCTCCGTCCTGGTTTATTAGTCCTCCTTGTATTTTGTGCCAAATATTGATCATAGATTTAACAAACAAAATGTTAATGCATGTTATCAAAAGTTATATTGTTGGATTCGTATTTGCACATAGTTTCCAATAATATTATTTTTAGTGACATGCATTAATATTTTGTTAGTTAAATCCAAAGTCAAAATTTGGCACAAAATACAAAGGGGACCAATAAACCAGGACGGAGGTAGTACACTAGGATGAGTATAGAATGGAGCTAGGTTTGTTCGTGCCTACTACCTCCGTCCTGGTTTATTGGTCCTCTTCGCATTTTGTGCTAAATTTTGACCTTACATTTAACTAACAAAATGTTAATGCACGTAACCAAAAATAATATCACTGGAAACTATGTTCAAATACGAGTCGAACGACATAATTTTTGGTGACATGCATTATTATTAGAGTATGACGCAATGCATTGTTTGAAGTCTAACTAAGCACTGTTTGACCAAATTTTATCTTAAAAAATATGAACATCTACTAGAACAATAAAGATGTATCGCCTGGAAGTTTATTTCATGATGCATGTAATGATATTGTTTCGAATCCTAGTTTTTAAATTCCAAAAAATCCAAAACTCACCTGAAATTCATGAAACTGCGCATGGTCTCGTGATACGGCACAAATAGGCTGTGGTAAATTTTTTTGATCAATTTGAGACAAGTTGCTTATGAAAAGTTGCACACATGAACAACCAAGATATTTTGGAACAAAGAGCTATCACGTTAAAGCAAACGGTTCACTAATATATTCAAACCGTGGGCGTTAGACTAGCGTGCCGCCATGCGTCCCGCTTCTCATAGGTAGGTGCCATCCGAGCAAGCGTGTGAGTCGACGCGAGGCGTGCGAGTAGGCCGCTGCGCAGGCTCACCGGGAGGCGAGCCCTTTGACCAGCCTCTGCCACCCACCTTCATAACAACCACACCCACTTTGAATGGCGCCCGCACCGCAGTTTAAATCACCGCCGCACTCCCCGCTCTCGCTACAATCTTCTCTCTGCCTCTTCGATTCTCCTGT
The DNA here is from genome assembly GCA_039707655.1 of Elymus sibiricus. Lineage (NCBI taxonomy): Eukaryota > Viridiplantae > Streptophyta > Magnoliopsida > Poales > Poaceae > Elymus > Elymus sibiricus. The sequence continues at coordinate 194,973,970 of CM077666.1, read as the reverse complement.
CGTCTGCCTCCAATCAGCCTGACCTCGCCGTACGCCATGGCGCATCATGATTGGATGCCCCTAGTCTTCCAGTTTCCTGAGGAAGACCCTAATGAGGTTTCGGACGAGCTTGACCTGGCCGTGCGGGAAGTCGCCGCGTCTGTCCCCACGCCCGTTCCAACTCCCGTCGCCACGCCAGCGCCAGCGCCCATACCCGTGGCATTGATGGGCTGGGAGCCACACACTGTCACCCAGCTTGAAGCCGCGGGGATCCACGAGGTCCCCGCTGACTTGCACGCGTCCGTGCACCTACCAGCGCATGCGCCTGCGCGTGCACTGACGCACGCGCCCATGCAGGTGCACGTGCACACGAATGTCTCCGCCGCACATTAGCCAGTGCGTGTCCCCGCGCCGGTGCCAGTGCCCTCCTCAGCGGCATGGGTCGCCGCCATCGACTGCTACCTTGCAGCGACGCCAGTCGCCGCCTCCCGCCGGTTGACTAGCTCCTGGAGACCGAAGTCCGGAACATACTGGCCTTCCTTGAAGCTTGGGCCAACGTCCAGGAGTATGCCAACGCCGGCGCAAGACGCCGCCATCACCGCCGGCCAGTGGCCCAATGGCACACAGGGCACGGCAGAGGAGCCACTTCCCGCCGCAAGACGCACCCGCTGCCGCTGCAATTAGTTTTATTCATTTATTTTTTTTAGTTCGATCGTGGTATGAATGTAAAGTCACAGTCAGACTGAATGAAATCTATGGTTTGATCAATTGAGTGTTCTGCTAGAGCCCTATCAAATTAAATAAAAAAAAGTCATCAAGCGACATGTATTCCTTCTCATCGCAAACATTTCATATTAAATACCTGCATCAATTCCAAATAATTGTAGGGCGCGAGCAGGTCCCTTCGAGCACTAGGCGATACATACATTTATCCACGCATTTAATTATTACTACTAGTTAAATACACCACGGGTGGCTGAACTTGTCCGTCACGGTCACTTTTTTCCTATACTTGTAAAATACGTACTAGTAGTAGGTGAAACTGGTGCCGTAACTTGTGAACGCGTCCAGATACGGTCGACGGCATTGGGAATCTGGCCCGAGTGGCGCGCCATGTTTATTAGCTCGCGTGTTCTTCGTGTTTGCCCGTGCGTCTGCACCCATGGGAGTAGAAGGGGAGGAGGGAGAGATAACAGACATCGGACCCACCAGTAAGTGGCTCAACGAAGGGGAGTAGTACGTGCTGACGAGTCGGTCCCATTGATGTACTGAAAGTAATATAAAAACATGTTGTCCATTAAAGATACAACAAACGCAATAATCTATTTCTGAGTCCAGGCTCATCTGCACCCACGCTGAAGAACAAAATGAAAAAAAAACTAGAAAATTCAAAAAATTCCATTTTTTTGCATGGTAGACAATTTGGTGCATGATGTCCGCTCCAATTTTCATATCATTTGGACATCTGAGTAGCTCTTGGCAAAAAAGACAGATTTGGGGTCTGTAAAAGAGTGTACTGTTCATGTACTGTTCTGACCCAATTTGTCTTTTTTGCTGAGAGCTAATAAGATGTTTAAATGCTCTTAAAATTGGAGCGGACCTCACGCAATGAATTATCTAGCATGCACAAAAAAATTATTTGCAAGGAAAACACGGGTATGGTAATACATACAGATTTGTTTGCCAATGAAAAAAAAAGATTCGTTTCCATTCTCAAATGTAGGCGCACCAGGTAAACCACGGTCGTGTCGTGGTGATGGCGTGTGTCGTACAGACGTTATAAACTGTGCGCCTCCACATTTCGGATTGAAATATCTGGCGGCCCGAATTCTAGCCCTGCAAAATCCCCCTTATCCCCCACCCCCTTCCGCCCAGAGCGCTCAAATCCCTAATTCGCCACCACCCAAGCAAAATTCAAATCGCCCCTTGTCTCGTCTCGTTCCTCACCTCCGTACCGGACGACAACGACGAAGACGACGGTCGCGCTGCACCACTGCACCGGAGCTGCCTCATCTACGCCCTCGTCCACCGCACCAGGTAGTCCACCGACAACGCCGGCCGCCACAGCCGACGTGCTTCACAGACACCGACCTCCACCGCATCAGGTCTGTTTCACCAACGCCGTCTTCCACCTTACCGGGGCTACCTCACCGAGCACATCGTCGCACCTCCACCCCCCCGCTGGTGCTTCACCAATGGCCTCGTCCACCGCATCGTAGCGCTCCGCCGCCGCTCAAGATCTACTTCCGTAGGTGACCAGCCAACGCAAGCGCATCACCCTCAACGGCTCTGAAGTGACCCGCACTCTAGGCGAGTATGCCTAAACGCCGGCCTGAACTAGGTATCCACATATCACTGCGCTGTGCACTGTTCCGACGATGCTTGGATATCCTTTTACTGCTCTCTTAGCTTATACGCCTATGCAACTCTGACTTTAACTCTTATTTCTTCTGGAGCTATCATCTGAAACAAGCAAAACATTTTTCAGCGAAGCATGACGGCGCTACGGGATCTGGTACACATCCTGCACGCTCGTAAAACCTTGTAAGTACCTATTCTCCGGTACAACAGCAAGGTCGATTCCTCTCATTAAATCAACCATTCGCCGTGCAAAAAATGCAGAGGAGGAAGGAAGGAGTACATGGCCTGCACATCCAAGCAAGTGGTAACATGGACTTCTTCATGGAACATCCCAAGTGCAAGCAGAGCTACGGTGAGCCTGTACAACGAGCTAGCGTAAGTCCCTGTATTTCATTTAATTCATACTGGCCCGCGTCTATGATTTGCATGTATGATTGGGGCAGTGAAATGTATTCCAGTGGCGCTTTTGATTTATCCACATAATGGTTGAATTGCTTGTTTCTATGAATTGAGTTGGCCAATAATGAGAACGATGTCAGTCTTTTCATCATATTGTAGATTGCTTAGATCTCGATAGGCCAAATATAATCGCATGAATTATACAGTAAAAGGCAGTCTGGTGTGTATTGCTACAACTAGTCTCACAACCTGTCCTCATATAATATAACAAGGTCGCACCATCTTATAAGATTAACCATTCGACTTACCAAAATGCAGTGTGGGAAGGAAGGAGTATTGGGACTGCATATCCAAGCAAGTGATGTCATGGACTCCTTCGTAGAACCTCGTAAGTGAAAAAGAAGTTGCAGTGTGCCTGTACAAAGAGCTAGCGTAAGTTCAGTTATCTGCTCTCGGAATTTTAGCTAGCCACTGATTAAAATATTGTTCAATTACATTGCTTGCCTTAATTTAGTTTGCTACTGATTACATAATGCCATAGCCTATTAATCCTATTATAGACTGCACCTATCTATGTGTTTGTTACTTACTGTTATAGAACTACCTGTGCCTGAACTTCAATAGCTACTTAAGCACGTAGATAGCTGGTCATATCTACTTCTAGGGTGCAACAAAATTCATGTGTAATTTACCTTCTGATACCCTGTTTGTTTATCTTGTTTGCTGTTATGACTTGTAGCACTAGTAATGTTTGCATGTTCATGGAGAGACAACTATCAGGTTTATATGAGGGACACCGTCTTTTTAACTTATATATATATATGTGTGTGTCAGAATCATTTTGCTTACATGAATGAAATTTAGAGACGTATGTGTTGCTGGTAAGCTCTACCGGCTTGTTGCTTTAATACGTTGCCAAAAACTTGTTAGTTTTACTAGTTCATGTGTAATTAAATACGTTGCCAAAACTGGTTAGTTTTACTAGTTTGATGTTAGTTTCTTATGGCTCTTGCAACACTTTATTTATGCTTGCTAACTATCAAGTTTTCAGGATCCAATTGAAACTCCGATGGCACAACAGGTATGTTCTGAAAAACTTCCTTGTTTAACTGGTTTGCTGTTGTAACTTGTTGCTCTAATCATGTTACCAACTTCAACTTCTCAGGATCCAATTGGAACTCTGATGTCTACTACACAACTTATTCTTGTAGACTCGTGTTGGGCCTCTGTTGGGGATATAACCCCGCGGTTAACCCTATTGGCGACTCATAGTGCAAGAGCCTAAGCCAGCCCAGGAAGGCAAGACGTGAAGATGACGACTTACAGGTGGGCCAGTTGAAGGCCCAAAGCCTGGTGGCGACTCAAGGTCCGAAAGGGTAAGCCGCCACGTGAAGACTTACCTTGTAAGACTAGGAAAGTAGAACCGGGGTCGGTTACGTTGTGTAACCCGACCCGGACTCTTGTGAGCCCAGGGTTTCTACCTATGTATATAAAGGTGAGCCCCTGCGGCGGGTTGAAGAAGTGAGAAGAGACAGACAAGCCTTACGGCGAGAGAGACCAAGCAATCGGGAGCTAGGGCAAGCAAGCCGCCCCTTTGTAATCGATACTACAGTCAATACAATACAAGCAGGATGTAGGCTTTTACCTCCACCGTGAGGGGCCGAACCTGGGTAAGCTCGTGTCCCTTGTCCCGTTTAACCCCTTTGAGTCCACCTCTTTAGCGATGGCCTCGAACCTAAGCCTTCGGGCATCTGCCGTGACAAAACCACAACAGTTGGCGCCCACCGTGGGGCTAGCGCTTGATGGTGTTGAGTTCTCAAAGGGTTCTCTCTCTGGGAGCGAGGGGTACGTTGTTGGTGAGATGACTAAGAGTCGACATGGAAAGCTTTACCTCGACGACGCCGGCCGGGTCCCCGAGGCCGACTCAATCGAGTATGGTTCCCGGGTCCCCTTCGGCGAAGACCAAGTCTTCATCAGAAAGATTGGCGGATCTGAATCCGGGCCAGACATCTGCAACAACATCGACGAGCCTGCCCGACGCAAGCAACCCACCCGGCGAGATCAAACCGCCCGGCGCGTGCAAACTGTCCGTGCTAACCCGGACAAGAAGCATACCTTCGTCGACTTAACCCGAGGCACGGAGCTTGGAGATTCTGTGTCGCGGAAGGAAACTCTCATCTGCTCAGAGGATGGATCCTCGAATGAAGAGACGGAGTCGACCTACCGGCTTCAGAACGGCGGGCTTGGGGGCTACGTCGAACCTTACTCTAAGCCAGAGAGTCATGAAGGTCAGGGGATGGAATTCCATTCAAATGAGCAAGGATATCAGGTCCCAGAGCGTAAGCTCGGCCTTCTCAATGGTGGGTCAAGGTCTAAGCCGGGTGGTTACACCGCTCTTTTTCACCCGCCTTGTGAGGCGAAGTTTGGGGACTGTTCTGATGGAGACATTGATCCGGAGCCTTACGACCCGGAAAACCCGGCTTTTGTTACAACGGACGGATCACGAGTCATCACTGGCAATCCGGAAGCTAAGAGAAAGGTGGAACGCAATGCAGAGTTAATAGAGCTACACGCAAGAATAGCTAGCATTCAGCAACAGATGAAGGAAGCACAAGCTTGGGTGTATAAGGAATTAAGTGGGTTGAAAGCCAAAATTGGGCAACTGGAGACTCGCCCAAGCGTCACGCCGGTTCATCTGAGGCATGATGAGAGCCCAGGAGATCGACACAGCAACCGAAAGTGTAAGCCGGCGGATGGCGGGTTAGACAGCGCTGACAATGATAGCAAGAGATTCAAGAGTCGGTACCGGAATAAACGCCCAGAAGAAGCTCACGTTGGAAACTTTAGGCAGCCTTTCAACAAGGGTAAAACTCCTTTTAACCTGGAAGAGATGCTCAATAAACCTTGTCCAGAGCACAGCCGGCCCGATAAGCCGGCACGCCATGCATGGAGGGATTGCAGGATTATGCGATAGTTCCGGGATTACAGCCTTCAACAGTATCGTAATAACGGCAATGGTTCATCAGGCGGCTCAGGAGCCGGCTTTGGCACTGGCAGCTCAGGGTCCGGTTACCAGAGACAAGACAACCATGGAGGTCATAATTAACAGTCTGGCGGCGGAGGCCAGCAGCAGAGTAACCCGAAACAGCTCAACGGGGGTCAGTACCATGTTTTTACAACCAGCCTTCACAAGCAAGACCGGGGAGTTTGCACAAGTCAAGATCAACGACAAGGTCATTTGGGGTGCAGCGAGTTGTATACTTACCCCCTCTTGATCGGCGTTTCAGCCACTGTAAGCTGGGTTGTGAAATCAAAAAAAAAAGTCAACAAGGTTAAATTGGTTTGCAGCGAGTTAAATACTTACCCCCTCTTTGACGACTTTCTCCAAATTTGGGGTGCAGCGAGTTGAACACTCACCCCCTCTTTTGATGACCCTTTGCAAAATTGGGGTGCAGCAAGTCGAAAACTTACCCCCTCTTTTGATGATTTTTTTCAAATTGGGGTGCAGCGAGTTGAATACTTACCCCCTCTTTGATGACCTTTTTTTTCAAAATTGGGGTGCAGCGAGTTAGCCACTCACCCCCTCTTTTGATAACCTCTCCAACATTGGGGTGCAGCGAGTTGGCCACTTACCCCCTTTTTGGATGACTTGTAAGAGCAGAGAACATCATACATCATGCATTGCATCATGCATCGTGCATTGCATCATACGTCATGCATTGCATCATACATCACACTTACATATCATTCCGGTTTTGACAAGCCGGGTCAAGGAAAGATTATGAAACAAGACGCAAGACCATGAAAGACATCTCCGGGTTGTGCTGTTATAAGCCGCCCTGACAACAATACAGAAGTTTTCTGTCTTGTTTATTTTGCAGGTTTTATCTTTTCTGATAAGCCGCCATGGACCTTGAAAGCATGGTTGAGAGTAAGAGCATATGAAAGATATCATTGCAGCAAGACTATTTAAAAAGGGTTATACATGCACGAAGGCACGACTCAGGCATTTCAGATGTCTCTACAGCTATTACAAAAGCTCCCCATGGAGTACAAGACAAGGCAAGATTAATTTTTTTACAAAAGACAGCCTTGGCGGCTCAGACAGGCCGAGTTGTCAGTTTTAGCCGAAAGTACAGCTCGCTGGCTAGTCATCCTTCGCCGGGTCTTCGACCTCTTCGATCTGAAGATTGTCGACATCCCAGTTGCAGCGTGTTAAGGCCTCAAATTGGGTCTGGTCGAAGAAGGGAGATGCATCAAGGTCAGGAGCGAAGAGCTGCTTACGACGTGCGGGAGTCAGGCTCCTCGATTCAAAGGTTGGGCCGCGCACGCGTTTGTTTTTCGCGTCATAAGCCGCCTGGTATGTGGAAAGGTCTAACTCATTGGCAAGACTTGAGGCTAGCACCCGGGAATCTTTCATACATTTGACGTAGTCGGCTTCTGTGAAGTCTGAGCCGTCGACCTTTTTGGCTGGGAACCCGTCCGTCATTTCCGCTGTAGTTAACTCCGGGGCAAAAGCAAGACACCGGCTTAAAGCAGCCATGGCTCCCTGCCTGGCGGCTGACCGTTTGAGTTCTCCAACCTGTTTGGGCAGGGTGGATAGAAGTTCTATCACCCCCTTCATATGCTTTGGGATGCATTTCTCGGTCAGCATCGCCTTCATGGTGCAGAGGGTCCCGCAATATAACTGTTCGGTTAAGGAGTAGATGGCTTTCAGCTTAATCACGCTGTCAGAAGCGAGTTGGCGGCTCCGTTCACCTGCAGGATAGTCAAGTATTATAAGCCGCCTGTATGAGTTATTCAACAAGACAAGGTAATTTTCAAGTGCTTGGCACTTACCGAAGATCGCAGAGGTCATTCTGGAGATATGGTCTTTGAGAGTTTGTAGCTCATCGGACACAACCTTAAGCCGGCTTTCAGTGTCGTTGGCTCGTTGGGTTATAGCAGTTTTTTCCGCCTCAGCCGTCTTCTGATAAGCAGCGAGTTCAGCCCGGGTTTTCTCCAGCTCTGTCACGGCAACTCGCCATTTATTGTCCGCCTCAGCCCTGGCGGCTTGTTGCACAGTGAAATTCGACTCAGCAGTTGCTAAAGCTTCCTGCGTTACGCAAAAGACAGTTTCAAAGGTTTTCAGTCAGGATATGATTCGCACATTGGTGAAACTATTGTGTTATAAGTCTCAAGCAGATTGCAAGCAATATACTTGACACTTGGGGGCTAATGCCTATGTTTTTCTCTAAGTCTACATGGCAGTCCCGGCTCATCTTTGTTAAAGTTAAGCCGGCACTTGGGGGCTACACAGAGCTCTCCAAAGTTTACAATGGAGTTCTGGCTCATCGTCATGACCCGAACTCGGGGGCTACACTTGGATCAACCCTTTCAACTAAGTACCGGCTCAATATCAGTATTAACCCGATACTTGGGGGCTACAGGTATTATACTTTGAAGTATGACAAGAAGTATAAGACCCGGTCTACTATTTTGCAAGACTAAACCGGATCTTGGGGGCTACATAAGGGTATAAGGAAAGCAAGAAAGGAGCAGTACCTCAAATTTGGACTTCATAAGGCTAACAAGTTTTCGCTCCATGTTGTGGCTTGCGCTGAGGCGATTTAAATAGCCGGCATGAAGATCATCTGTAGACATCTTTTCCAACGAGGGCAATGCAAAGTCGAATCTTTCTGGCGAGTTCTCTTTAGCCTCGCCGGTGTGTCTTGTCAGCACATGAGAGGTCGATTAATAACCCGCCCCAGTAAGAGCGACGTTTTTGGTAGCTGGAGAGCTCGGCATTTGGAAGTCAGTTCGTGGAGGGCTCGTAGGAGCGACCGTATCATGAACAGCCGGCTCGTGGGGCTGAGGATCATCGGCAGGTGTTTCTTTTATAGCTTCGGTAGGCTCAGCATGAGGTATAGGGGAAGCCGGCTTGGATTTCTCCGGCTCTTGGACAGTGGGGGTGGCTTCAGACCCGCCGGTTTTCTTCCGCTTCGCTTGAGCCCTAGAGAGCAAAAAAAATTGTCAAATAAAAGACAAGATTGAAGAAAAATATAGTGCAAAGGAAAAATGCATACTCTGGGTTGATTCTCAATGGAGGCAGCTTAGTGGCCGTTGAGTCGCCAGACGAAGGGGGCGAGTCCTGGAAAAATTACAGTTCTTCAGGTAAAGTAAGGTTGCAAGACAAGACTGTTAAGATGATCAGACTTGGGTAAAAAGTACCTCTGCAGGACGCTTCCGGGAAGCCGGGGAGTTGGGTAAGCCGCCCATCAGCTCCTCAGAGCCGGCACTCCGGGTCTGACGCCTGGAGGTGTGCTGTTGCTTTTTCAAAAGAAAATGGCAGTCCAAGTAAGCAAGAGGATGAGAGAATGGGACTTTTCGGATAACCCGCCGTTTCTTCTTTGCGGGAGAATTTTCTAAATCGGAGGAAATATTGATTACCTCAGGAGCGTCCACACAGCTGGTCTCTAGTTCAACCTGTGAAATAAATATCATCAGTAAGCTGTATAAAGAGACGGTCAGAAGAAGTCAAGCTTTACCTCTGAATCGTTAGACTCGGGAATGGAGGAGGCGGTGGTTCTCCTTTTATGAGCAAGGGTTTTACCCGCCCTGGGCTTCCTCACGGGCGGGTTGAGTTTTTTCTTCCAGAAATCTGAGCCGGCCTGCGCACAAGCCGCCAGAGAGGTTAAAAGATGCTAATTAAAACGAGCAAGACGAAGATTGTAAGGTTTCCAGAAGTTTTTCTTACAGGCGGAGCCGGGTTCTGGGCATAGAAGGGTCTCAGCCCAATTTTATCACAAATTTCCTGTTTTTCGCCGAGAAGATTTTTAATGCTATTGCTGATTTCCTGTTGTGACAATTGGGCGTTTGAGAAGCAGAGGGGGTCATTGGGTTCACCCGTGTATTCAAACATAAGCCGGTCACGCCGGCTCAGGGGCGATATTTGCCAACTGACCCAGCAGCGGGTCAGGTCGACACCAGTTAATCCGTTTGCAATCAAAGCTTTGATCTTGGCAATGGAAGTGGCATACTTCGCTCTTTCAGTAGTGGATAGCCTGTCGGGAAGTTCTCCGGAGCTGGGAAGCCGGGTAGGTCGGTAACCCGGCAGCGGATTTTCACCCTCCGGAGAAGTGTCTTTGCAATAAAACCAGGTCCTGTTCCAGTTCTTAGGATGACTTGGCAGGGTAGCAGATGGGTAGGGCACATCTCTCCGCCTCTGGATAGTCACGCCGCCGAGTTCCAGACTTGAGCCGCCTGCTTTCTCAGTTTGGCGGTTGATATAATGGTAATCACGAAAAATGTCCACAGAAGGTTCTTCTTGCAGATACACCTCACTCAAGACTTGGAATTGGCAGATATTGGTGACTGAATTGGGGCCTATGTCCTGAGGGTGAAGCTTAAAAAAGTGCAGAACATCTCGGAAGAATTTAGACCCGGGCGGGCTGAAGCCGCGGACGAGGTGGTCAGCGAAAACAACAACTTCTCCGTCTTGAGGTCTGGGTCTTTTCTCTAACCCGGGAGCCCGCCACTGAATGACGTCCCGAGCCGGTAACACGCCTATCTTCACATAGTCTAAAGTAGATCTTCGGTAACTCCGGATTGGACCCAGTCACAAGACGATGTTGCGCTTGACATATTGGCGGGTTAAGTGCTGAAATTTAAAAGCCAGAGGTATGTTGGCGGGTTAAGTGAAAGAAGCAGTAGTCAAACTTTATGGCGGGTTACAAACATATGTGCTAAGCCGCCCGGAAGATCAATGGCGGGTCAGTCGTCAGTACCCCCAAGATGGCCCAAGATTTCACTAAGTATGGGACAAACAGATTTCACAATCTGCGACAACATTTTTGGATCTACGAGCGGTTCGGAAAGGGGGAAAAACACTAACCCTAGCAGACAGTGGAAGAACAGATAGATCAGGGACTCGTTAATGCTGAAGCAGAATCAATCCGTACAAGATACAAAGGGGGAGCTGATCACTACCGCAATGTATTTTGACTCGATTTGAATTAAAATACCGTTCCTAGCCCTAAGAACGCGAAGAACAGGGATGAACTCCGGCGAGCTCCATGAACAGTACAGATCTAATGCGAGTCCAGGGAGAGGCAGAAGCTTTACCTTGATGATTCGAGGGAAGAGCGGAGGAGCACCGCGGTTCTCTGGTCCCGATTGGGTCGTTGCAGTGGCCCGTTTCGAGTTCGCTGGAGAGGAGCGACGGCGGCGGGGCTGTTTGCTACATTAGTCGCGACGGCGTCGGGAGGAGGAAGAAGAAGTGACAGGGTAAAGGAGCGACCCTGTGCCCATTTATAAGGGTAGGTGGGGTAGTGAAACGGCAGGCCCGGAGATCGAGGAGGCGATATAGTTATCATGGCTCAGATGGCGCCTCATTTCTCGGATGGCGGGTAAATGAAAGATTCATTGTGACGTCACTGTTGGATATGGCGGGTTAGGGAAGACCAGTCAAAGTTGCAGTTCTAGAAGACCCGCAGAAGACTCGCCAACTGAAGAATTTAAATTGACATGAACAGGTTCAAATCAATTTGGGGCCTAATGTTGGGGATATAACCCCGCGGTTAACCCTGTTGGCGACTCATAGTGCAAGAGCCTAAGCCGGCCCAGGAAGGCAAGACGTGAAGATGACGACTTACAGGTGGGCCAGTTGAAGGCCCAAAGCCTGGTCGCGACTCAAGGCCCGAAAGGGTAAGCCGCCACGTGAAGACTTACCTTGTAAGACTAGGAAAGTAGAACCGGGGTCGGTTACATTGTGTAACCCGACCCGGACTCTTGTGAGCCCAGGGTTTCTACCTATGTATATAAAGGTGAGCCCCTGCGGCGGGTTGAAGAAGTGAGGAGAGACAGACAAGCCTTACGGCGAGAGAGACCAAGCAATCGGGAGCTAGGGCAAGCAAGCCGCCCCTTTGTAATCGATACTACAGTCAATACAATACAAGCAGGACGTAGGCTTTTACCTCCACCATGAGGGGCCGAACCTGGGTAAACTCGTGTCCCTTGTCCCATTTAACCCCTTTGAGTCCACCTCTTTAGCGATGGCCTCAAACCTAAGCCTTCGGGCATCTGCCGTGACAAAACCACGACAGCCTCCAAGCGTAGAGTTTTGTAGGACAGTAGCAATTTTCCCTCAAGTGGATGACCTAAGGTTTATCAATCCATGGGAGGCGTAGGTTGAAGATGGTATCTCTCAAACAACCCTGCAACCAAATACAAGAAATCTCCTTTGTCCCCAACACACCCAATACAATGGTAAATTGTATAGGTGCACTAGTTCGGCGAAGAGATGGTGATAAAAGTGTAGTATGGATAGTAGATATAGGTTTTTGTAATCTGAAAATATAAAAACAGCAAGGTAGCAAGTAACAAAAGTGAGCACAAACGGTATTGCAATGCTTGAAAACAAGGCCTAGGGTTCATACTTTCGCTAGTGCAATCTCTCAACAATGCTAACATAATTGGATCATATAACCATCCCTCAACGTGCGATAAAGATTCACTCCCAAATTCCTATTAGCGGAGAACATAAGATAGAAATTGTTTGTAGGGTACGAAACCACCTCAAAGTTATCCTTTCCGATCGATCTATTGAGCTATTCCTATAAGTGTCACAAACAGCCCTAGAGTTCGTACTAAAATAACACCATATGATACACATCAACCAACTCTAATGTCACCTAGATACTCCAATGTCACTTCAAGTATCCGTGAGTTGATTATACGATATGCATCAAATAACTTCATAATCATAATATTCAATCCACACAAAGAACTCCAAGGAGCACCCCAAAGTTTCTATCGGAGAAAAGATAATGAAAATGTGCATAAACCCCTATGCATAGATTACCCCAATGTCACCTCGGGAATCCGCGAGTTGAGTGCCAAAACATATATCAAGTGAATCAATATAATACCCCATTGATACCATGGGTATTCATATGCAAAACATACATCAAGTGTTCTCAAATCTGAAATATTCAATCCGACAATAACGAAACCTCAAAGGGAAAAGATTCGATTCATCACAACAAGGATAGAGAGGGAAGAAACACCATATGATCCAACTATATTAACAAAGCTCGCGGTACATCAAGATCGTGCCAAATCAAGAACGCGCGAGAGAGAGAGATAAAACACATAGCTACTGGTACAAACCCTCGGCCCCGAGGGTGAACTACTCCCTCCTCGTCATGGAGACCGCCGGGATGATGAAGATGGACTCCGGTGATGCTTTCCCCCCTCCGACAGGGTGCCGAAAAAGGGATGTAGATGAGATCGTGGAGGTACAGAGGCTTGCGGCGGCGTAAAAACTCATCTAGGTTAACTTTCAGGGGGTTCTGAATATATATGATTTTTTGGCGTTGGAATCACGCGAAGAAGGGCCACAGGGGGCCCACGAGGCACCAGGGTGCGCCTAGAGGGGTGGCGCGCCCTGGTGGCTCGTGGGGCCCCTGTGGGTCTTCTGGCCACCTCCCGAAGCTTCTAGTGTCTCTTATGTTCCGGAAAAAATTGTCAAAAAGTGTCGCTCCATTTGGACTTCATTTGATATGGATTTTCTGGAAACCAAAAACAAGCAGAAAACGGCAACTGGCACTGGGCACTAGGTCAATATGCTAGTCCATGAAAATCATATAAAAGCCATATAAAAGTGCACCAAAATCATACAAAACTATAATAAACATGGCATGAATACTTCATAAATTATAGATACGTTGGAGACGTATCAGCATCCCCAAGCTTAATTCCTGCTCGTCCTCGAGTAGGTAAATGATAAAAGAAATAATTTATGAAGTGTGAATGCTAGCATAGTGCATAAGTTTGAGCAATGATAATTTCAATCACTTTTTCTAGCATCAATATATATCATAATCAGTAGCTCATCTCATAAAACTTCTCATGATCAAGTAGCAAGCTATTCACATGTTTAAAGTATAGGCCATAAACTTTCTTGAAAACTAAAAAACTATGTTCTCAGTCATCAAACAATTGCAATTCATCTTATTTTCAGGAAGGGTCTATGTAAGAGCTTTGATCTAGCAAATTCCACATACTCAACCATCTTTTAGTATTCCATGATTGCTACTCAAAGCATATTTTTAGAACAAACCGTTTCAGTCAAACACATAGGAAGATACGGGCTTAATGTTTCGCCTCCCAACTTATTTATCTCAGGGATAATGTCAACAATAATAACTCATGATCACCTATATTCAACTGGATATATGTGCCTGGATCTTTCCCTACCACATGATGCTTGCCAACTAAAGAATAAGTAGAGCGGAATAGGGATGAACATTAATGACTCTTGCATAAAAGTAAATACAGAAAAGTAAAAGATAGGCCCTTCGCAGAGGGAAGCGGAGGTTGTCATGCGCTTTTTGTTGTTGGATGCACAAGCCCTTAATGCAAAGGAACGTCACGTCATATTGCCCCTTGTGATAGCAACCTTTATTATGCATTCCGTCGCTTTTATTTCTTTACCATCACAAGTTCGTACAACGCTTATTTTCCTTTGCAATAAAAGATCATACATATTTTAGGAGCAATTTTTATTGCTTTTTGCACCGATGACAACTTACTTGAAGGATCTTATTCAATCCATAGGTAGATATAGTGGACTCTCATGGCAAGAAACTGGGTTTAAGGGTTTTTATATGCACAAGTAGTATCTCTACTTAGTATGAATTTTTGGCTAGCAAAAGATCCTAAGCAAGCACCACATGTTAGAGGATCCATGACAATATAACTTCTATGTGAATATAAACAAACATAACTCATTACGTTGTCTTCCTTGTCCAACGTCAACTACTTGATCAAGCTTGAAAATAATTAATGGGGGCTCACAATCATAGAAGATGTCCAAGATAGTATATTTATATGTGAAATTTCTCTTCCTTCAAAATTCTTTCATGAATTTTTCAAGTGACCAATGCTATGTTTGTTAACTTTCAATAAATTTTACCACTTATACTTCTTGTATGTGAAGTCACTACTCCCCATGGGACAAGCATATGAAGCATATAAAATTTCAATTTTATTATATTCAATTCTTTCACAATTTACTCATAGGATATAAGTGAAGCACAAGAGTAAATGACAAACTACTCCAAAAAGATATAAGTGAAGATCAAATGAGTAGTTAAGTAAATAGGTGGCTATGTGAGGACTCTCTCTCATTTAAAAATTTCAGATCATAAGTATTTTATTCAAACAGCAAAGAAAAACAAATAAAATGACATTCCAAGGATAGCACATATCATGTGAAGAAGCAAAAACTTAGGCTCAACCAAAACTGGCCGATAGTTGTTGATGAAGAATGGTGGGATGCCTACCGGGGCATCCCCAAGCTTAGATGCTTGAGACTTCTTGAGATATTAATTCAGGATGCCTTGGGCATCCCCAAGCTTGAGCTCTTGTGTCTCCTGAATTCCTTTGATATCATGGCTTCCCTAAATCTTAAAACTTCATCCACACAAAACTCAACAAGAACTCGTGAGATAAGTTAGTATAAATCAACTCAAAACCTTAACATTCTCTACTGTAGCAAATCAAAAAAAATTAAACATTGCATACTAAATGCCTCTTCATTTTTAATACTCCTATCCTCAAATAGAAACATTAAACACGCAAACATATGCAAACAATGCAACTATAACAGCAATCTGCCAAAACAGAACAGTCTGTAATGGGTGAATAAGAATCCATACTTCCCTAACTCCAAAAATTATGAAAAATTACCACGTGACAGAGAACTCATGCATTCTTACTGTGTAAAAATTTCAGATTTTTATCATGTTCTGACTATTCAAGAATATTCTGGACATAACAGAAAACTTTATGTTTTCAAACAGCAACACATGAACTTGCAAACTGAGCATGGTAAAGGCTATAATTGTCATTTTATTGAATTAAAAGATACAAAACATGATTATTGATAACAGCAAGCAAATATCAACAGAAGAAAATGACGCTCCAAGTAAAACTCATATTATGTGACGAATAAAAATATAGCTCCAAGTGAGGTTACCGATAGTGTTGAAGACGAAAGAGGGGATGCCTTCCGGGGCATCCCCAAGCTTAGTTGATTGGGTCTTACTTGAATATTACCTTGGGGTGCCTTGGGAATCCCCTAACTTAGGGTCTTGCCACTCCTTATTCTCCTCATATCGATATCTCACCCAAAACTTGAAAACTTCAATCACACAAAACTTAACGGAACTTGTGAGATAGGTTAGTATGATAAAAATAAATCATCCACTTAGGTACTGTCAAGACAAGATTCATAATTGTTCTCACATAATTCCTACTGTATTATATCATTTCCACAATTTATATTACTCAATATAAGCTATGGAAACACTAAAACAAGCAAACTATGCATCGAAAACAGAATCTGTCAAAAACAGAACAGCGTGTAGTAAGCGATTTAAAAACCATACTTCTGTACATCCAAAAATTCCGAAAAATTAGTAAAACATAAAAAAATTGTAACCCAATTCTGTGTAAAAATTTCAGAATTTTCTCACGCTCCAGTACAGAATATAAATTCCAGCACTGGACGGAAAAGTTTTTGTTTTTGCACAAAATCAAATCAACAAGCATCCACACTATCCCAAAGGCTTTACTTGGCACATTATTGAAAGAAAACATATAAAACATTATTACTACAGTAGATTAATCATGTGAACACACAAAAACAGTAGGTATAAATATTGGGTTGTCTCCCAACAAGCGCTTTTCTTTAATGCCTTTTTAGCTAGGCATGATGATTTCAATGATGCTCACATAAAAGTGAAGAATTGAAACACAAAGAGAGCATCATGAAGCATATGACAAGCACATTTAAGCCTAACCCACTTCCTATGCATAGGGATTTTGTGAGCAAACAATTTATGAAAGCAAGAATCAACTAGCATAGGAAGGCAAAACAAGCATAACTTCAAAACTTTCAACACATAGAGAGGAATCTTGATATTATTGCAACACCTACAAGCATATGATCCTCTCTCATAATAATTTTCAGTAGCATCATGAATGAATTCAACAATATAGCTATCACATAAAGCATTCTTTTCATGATCCACAAGCATAGAATTTTTATTACTCTCCACATAAGCAAATTTATTCTCATTCACAATAGTGGGAGAAAATTCAATGAAATAACTATCATGTGATACTTGATTGGCATAATCAATTTGAGCATTAAAATCATGATGACAAGTTTCATGGTTATTATTATTCTTTATAGCATACATGTCATCACAATAATCATCATGGATAGCAACTTTGTTGTCATAATCAATTGAAACTTCTTCCAAAATAGTGGAATCATCATTAAATAAAGTCATGGCCTCTCCAAATCCACTTTCATCAATATAATCATCATAAATAGGAGGCATGCAATCATCATAATAAATTTTCTCATCAAAACTTGGGGGAGTAAAAATATCATCTTCATAAAACATAGCATCCCCAAGCTTATAGTTTTGCATATCACTAGCATCATGGACGTTCAAAGAATTCATACTAGCAACATTGCAATCATGCTCATCATTCAAATATTTTATGCCAAACATTTTATTGAATTATTCTTCTATCAATTGAGCACAATTTTCCGATCCATCATTTTCAAGAAAGACATGATAAAGACGAATAATATGAGGCAACCTCAATTCCATTTTTTTGTAGTTTTCTTTTATAAAACCAAACAAGTGATAAAACAAGAAACTAAAAGATTCGATTGCAAGATCTAAAGATATACCTTCAAGCACTAGCCTCCCTGGCAACGGCGCCAGAAAAGAGCTTGATGTCTACTACACAACTTATTCTTGTAGACTCGTGTTGGGCCTCCAAGCGCAGAGTTTTGTAGGACAGTAGCAATTTTCCCTCAAGTGGATGACCTAAGGTTTATCAATCCGTGGGAGGCGTAGGTTGAAATGGTATCTCTCAAACAACCCTGCAACCAAATACAAGAAATCTCTTGTGTCCCCAACACACCCAATACAATGGTAAATTGTATAGGTGCACTAGTTCGGCGAAGAGATGGTGATAAAAGTGTAGTATGGATAGTAGATATAGGTTTTTGTAATCTGAAAATATAAAAACAGCAAGGTAGCAAGTAACAAAAGTGAGCACAAATGGTATTGCAATGCTTGAAAACAAGGCCTAGGGTTCATACTTTCGCTAGTGCAATCTCTCAACAATGCTAACATAATTGGATCATATAACCATCCCTCAACGTGCGGTAAAGAATCACTCCCAAGTTCCTATTAGCGGAGAACATAAGATAGAAATTGTTTGTAGGGTACGAAACCACCTCAAAGTTATCCTTTCCGATCGATCTATTGAGCTATTCCAATAAGTGTCACAAACAGCCCTAGAGTTTGTACTAAAATAACACCATATGATACACATCAACCAACTCTAATGTCACCTAGATACTCCAATGTCACCACAAATATCCGTGAGTCGATTATACGATATGCATCAAACAACTTCATAATCATAATATTCAATCCACACAAAGAACTCCAAGGAGCACCCCCAAAGTTTCTATCGGAGAAAAGATAATGAAAACGTGCATCAACCCCTATGCATAGATTACCCCAATGTCACCTCGGGAATCCGCGAGTTGAGTGCCAAAACATATATCAAGTGAATCAATATAATACCCCATTGTCACCACGGGTATTCATATGCAAGACACACATCAAGTGTTCTCAAATCTGAAATATTCAATCCGACAATAACGAAACCTCAAAGGGAAAAGATTCGATTCATCACAACAAGGATAGAGAGGGAAGAAACACCATATGATCCAACTATATTAACAAAGCTCGCGGTACATCAAGATCGTGCCAAATCAAGAACGCGCGAGAGAGAGATAAAACACATAGCTACTGGTATAAACCCTCAGCCCCGAGGGTGAACTACTCCCTCCTCGTCATGGAGACCGCCGGGATGATGAAGATGGCCTCCGGTGATGCTTTCCCACCTCCGGCAGGGTGCCGGAAAAGGGCTGTAGATGAGATCGTGGAGGTACAGAGGCTTGCAGGGGCGTAAAAACTCATCTAGGTTAACTTTCGGGGGTTTCTGAATATATATGATTTTTTGGCGTTGGAATCACGCGAAGAAGGGCCACAGGGGGCCCACGAGGCACCAGGGCGCGCCTGGGGGGTGGCGCGCCCTGGTGGCTCGTGGGGCCCCTGTGGGTCTTCTGGCCACCTCCCAAAGCTTCTAGTGTCTCTTATGTTCCAGAAAAAATCGTCAAAAAGTTTCGCTGCATTTGGACTATATTTGATTTGGATTTTCTGGAAAACCAAAAACAAGCAGAAAATAGCAACTGGCACTGGGCACTAGGTCAATATGTTAGTCCATGAAAATCATATAAAAGCCATATAAAAGTGCACCAAAATCATACAAAACTATAATAAACATGGCATGGATACTTCATAAATTATAGATATGTTGGAGACGTATCAAACTCCAATTGCACAGCAGGTACATTTTGGAAAACTTATTTGTGTAACTGGTTTGCTGATGTAACTTGTTGCTCTAATCAAGTTACCGACTACTCAACTTTTCAGGATCCAAGAGAAACTCCAATGGCACAACAGGTTGTTTATTTAACTGCTTTGATGCTGCAACCGGTTGCTCTAATGATGTTAATAACCTATACTTTTCAGCATCCAATCGCAACTATTTAAATCCTTGTTTGTTTAACTGGGTTGCTGTTCTAACTCCCAGTTGAGATGTTCTGCTAACTTCAACTTTTTTGAATCCAATCGGAACTGTAATGGCAAAACAGGTTAGCCCAAGATCAAAGAGCGAGGTCCCCATGGACGTTGGATCATCCCAGAGCAATGGCATCGGCCCAATCATGCATCGTGAATTGCCAACTACTGATGCTCTAGAGGCTAAACTATTGGTAGAAAGAGAGTCTACTTCCGCACTTAGAGATGAAGTTGACATGTTGAGGAAGCAAACAGCACAATCAGAAGTAGTACTCACGAAAACCATTAAATATTTGGTGGATTTCACAACGAAGCAAGCTGAGACTGACCGCATTGTTAAGGTCCTGGAGGAAAAAAGGAAATTAAAATCCCACTTGGTAAATCATAGGTGAAATGTTTTTTCCATCGTTGAATTACCTTTGTGTTGCTTGTTCATGTAATAGATTGGAACCATTTGTTTTAGAGATCATGTAATAATTGTTTTTTGGTCTGTATTTTTTTTAGCATGAGTCTGTAATAATTGATAAGAACATGAGACATTTCATATTTTTTTGTTGAGGCAAAGACATTTCATTTTGTTTGCTATGCCAGTCCTACAAAATATGCTAATCGGGCTGATTGTGCATTCATCAAAAATAGTAGTATAGATGGGCCTTAAGTTGCACGCATATGAAAGGGCCAACATGTTGTACTAGCTTTGGTACAAAAAAAAGATGCTCTTCTAGCCAAAAATAGTACAGCGGCCTGGCTTATGTATGTTAGTTCATATTATTGATCAATATACTCTATATGTGGTCATATGTCTGTTAGTTTTCTATATTATTGGTTGGTTGGCTCGATATTTTGAATTTTGAGACATCGCTTGTCTTCTGAAATTCATATCTAAATGGGAGTACACTATATGCTGCTTGTGTCATACATGTTACAATTGAGTTGAACATAAAGTTGTTTCAAATATTCGTATTCACCTTAAACTGGATTAAACCTTCTGAATTCGAGTATCATGCCATTTGTAAATCATATTCATATATAAAGGTGGAATACATCTTTGTTGTGCTTTTGAAGATATATAAAAAAACATAGAATGATTTATAAAGATTCGTAATCGAATACAAAATGGGTTCGAATTTACTACTAGTTGCCAGGGTAAACGTGAATGCTTATTCTCCCAAGATTCGAAAGAAGCGGCAAAACACCCACTCCCACGTCGGCTGCTGATACGTCTCCAACGTATCTATAATTTTTTATTGTTCCATCCTATTATATTATCAATCTTGGATGTTTTTATATACATTTATAGCAATTATATATCATTTTTTGGGACTAACCTATTAACTTAGTGCCCAGTGTCAGTTGCTGTTTTTGCCTGTTTTTGGTATTCCAGAATATCAGTACCAAACGAAGTCCAAATGCCACGAAACTTTTTGGAGATTTTTTTCTGGACATAACAAGTACTGGAAGCTTCAGGAGAGGGCCAGAAGATGAAGCAGTGGCCCACGAGGCACCAGGGCACGCCCCAGGGGGGCGCGCCCTGGTGGCTTGTGGGGCCCACACAGCTCCGTTTGACCTAATTCCACCTCTATAAATTCTTTAAAATTGGGAAACCAATAGAGGAGTCCACGAAATACTTTTTCCGCCGCCGCAAGCTTCTGTTCTCGAGAGATCCCATCTGGAGGCCTTTTCCGGTACTCCGTCGGAGGGGGAATCGATCACGGAGGGGCTCTCCATCAACCTTGCTGCCCTTCCGATGATGCATGAGTAGTTTACCACAGACCTTCGGGTCCATAGTTAGTAGCTAGATGGCTTCTTCTCCCTTTTTGATCTTCAATACAATGTTATCCTTGATGTTCTTGGAGTTCTATCCGATGTAATCACTTTTTGCGGTGTGTTTGTTGGGATCCGATGATATGTGAGTTTATGATCAGATTATCCATGAATATTATTTGAGTCTTCTCTGACCTCTTTTATGCATGATTATTATAGCTTCATATTTCTCTCCGATCTATTGATTTGGTTTGGCCAACTAGATTGATTTATCTTGCAATGGGAGAGGTGCTTTGTAATGGGTTCGATCTTGCGGTGCTCAATCCCAGTGACAGAAAGGGACATGACACGTATGTATCATTGCTATTAAGGGTAAAAAGATGGGGTTTATTCATGCGTGAGTTTACTTTGTCTACATCATGTCATCTTGCTTAAGGCGTTACTCCGTTCTTTATGGACTTAATACACTAGATGCATGCTGGATAGCGGTCGATGTGTGGAGTAATAGTAGTAGATGCAGGCAGGAGTCGGTCTACTTGTCTCGGACGTGATGCCTATATAACTGATCATTGCCTTGGATATCGTCATGATTATTTGCTTTTCTATCAATTGCCCAATAGTAATTTGTTTACCCACCGTATGCTATATTCATGAGAGAAGCCTCTAGTGAAAACTATGGCCCCGGGGTCTATCTAAATCATATATTAAAAACCCTAAAAATACCTTGCTGCACTTTTACTTTATTTATTTTATTTTATATTTTAGTTCAATCTATCTATCTAGCACCATACAATTTAATCTTCCAATTAACCGCCGAGGGATTGACAACCCCTTGTTTGCGTTGGGTGCAAGGATTTGTTGTTTTGTGTGCAGGTGCTGCTAACGAGGTGTTGCGTGATTCTCCTACTGGATTGATAACCTTGGTTTCATAACTGAGGGAAATACTTATCTCTACTGTACTGCATCTCCCTTCCTCTTCAGGGGATTACCAACGCGGCTCACAAGTAGCAGCTGCCCAAAACCAGTGTTTGGGAGATGGAAATTACTGTCTACCCCTGACACGCACAGCCTATCGGCCCGATTTCCACTGCTCTAAATAGGGGTAGGTTTGTAACTTCACTCAGACGTGACACGACCGCCTCTCACCACATTCAGACACGGTGGGCGCCAAACATGGGCGGCAAAACACATTTGATTCAAGCTCGTCCCAAAGACCTCTCTCTCCCCCTCCATTTCCCCATTCATACACGGTGGGCGGCAAAACAAACTCTCCTCGGCCGAAATTGATCTAGGCTAATATTTTAAGTAGGGGCAGGTTTGTAACTTCACTCATACGTGACACAACTGCCCTACCTGTCAGCCCCGTTCATACACCGTGGACGCCAACCGTGGGCGCCAAAACACCCTCTCCTCGCCCGAAATCGCTCTCGACAAATATTGGGGAGATGCGAGATTACCGTCCTATCCCCAACCGACGAGACGTCCGAAATTTTAAACGGGGGCTAAGTTGGTAACTTCCCCATATTTCAGACAAGCGCCGCATCCCAAAGACATGGTTCCCCCGACCCCTCTCCCTCCATTTTCCCATTCATACACCGTCGGCGCCAGAACACCATCTCCACACCAGCCTCCTCCGTCCGCCACCCCATCCATCGCCACCCTCCTCTACCATGCCGGAGCGCCTACCCAGACCGAGATGTCCACTGCAAGAGATCGACGCTCCTCATCCACGGCGCCGGACTAGGAGCCTTGCATCGCGTCCTCTCGCTTCATCTGCGCCGTCGTCCACCTTGCCGGGGCAGCTCCGACGACCTTCTCGTCCACCGCAACGGGACTTATCCCCCGATGCCTCCGTCTATCGTCGCAGATCTGCTTCCACGCCGCCGACAGCCATCGCACCCCCGATGCCTACGCGGCGCCGCAAGAGAGGTGGTACTCTTTCATATCTGCTCAACTTTTTGATCTCAACCAGAAAATAGATCGTCACTTGTTTACTGTACTTTCTTTTCAGCTCTTAGAATATTAGTTGTTAGTTCAACGCAAACATTGGTTGCTAAGTAGCCTTTGTGCGGTTTGTAGCTTCAGATCTGCCATGGCACAGTCATAATAGGGTTTAATTGATCATGCTTAGGGTTTCCCCCCTTTTATGATCACTATACGATCATCCTACGTGCTTCGTGTCATAATAGCACTGCTCCATCCATCAAGCTAAACAAGCTTAGTTGTTCAAATACGAATCTGATATGATGCTGATATTAGTAAAACAGAGTCGTTTAATTGCTCAGCTGAGTGTTCCTAATTTAATTTCGAAATGCATGTGCGCCGCTAGGGCGGATCTACAGGGTGGCCAGAGTGGGCCATGGCCCACCCTGGGATTTTGGGTCGGCCTGTATACCATAAGAGATTAGAACATGGTCAGCCAGCCAATGCCTTTGCTAAAAAAAAAATCCAATGCCTCCAGACCCCGATTCCCCTCTGTTCTGCTCCGCTTCCGATCTCTACTCGCCGCTAGCCGCCTGCCTCGCTGGCGACTTGCTGTCGCCGGATGCCATGACTTTAGGAGGAGACGCCGGACTAATAGGAGGTCAGGAGCCGCTCGCCCAACAGCGTCACCGCTGCCCGGCCGCGCCGGCATGCCCAGCTTCGCAGTCCACTCAGGGCTCAGGCGTGCAGCACCCACGCAGCCAACCCGATTTATCCTGAGATACGCCGCCATCAACACTCAGCAGCCACTTCCCATCACCCATTTTCTAATTGATTCATCACTCATTAGGCAGGACTCTCATTAGGGTTTGTTGTGTACTGAGTGCTACCTACATTTAATGGTTCAAATGTTTCAGTAATCTTTAGCACCTGTAGAGTTGACAGGGTTTCAAAATTCCTCGCCTAGGAACAAACACTAGTCATGTTGATTGTTGGTCATGGTGACATTGACCCAGATTACTACCGCAGGCCAGGTTTGTTGACAATTTTACTAGTCTTTGTTACTCATTTGATATGATATCCAATTATTCACTTTGATTAATTGCAAACAATAAGTGCTAGCCCAACTTCTTGATTCAGATTTTGGACGGTCTCTTACTGCAGTTACGATTCTACATACTTGTCCTTGTCATATTTGGGGTGTGTTTGGTTTGAGCCCCAACTAGCCCCACCAAAATTTTGGCATGACCAATGCAAGGGTATGACCAAATTTTGGCTAGCTGTTTCTATTTGGTTTGTAGCCACCGTATGTCCAAAAAAATGGCAGAATAGATCAACAATCGGTGTGCAACATACTGATTTGATAAAATATATTTGTCTTCCGTAACTTTCTAACATGACGGAAGCCTGTTTGCAGTCAAAAATAGAAAAAATAACAAAAATAACTGACACACATTGCAAGTTCCTACAGAAGCGGCATATCCCCGTGCATGCGCTCGCTAATTGTGTGGGGACATCGATTAGTTACAATCTTAAGAAAGCAAAACACCAACTTGCATGCACCAGATATAGAAATAAAAAAACATAAAGCACATGGGACCCACCAATCAGAGGGGGCAAGTCGCCCTGCCAATATTTTGGCGGAGCTTTTGAGAGCCCTGGAATCGCCCACTCGTTGGCGAGAAATACATGGGCGCGGCGCTGGCGGGCTGGGCAAGCCAATTCGTTGGCAACCATCCAAACGACTACCAAAACTCAAGGGTGAGCCAATATTTTGGTAGGGTCGGCTTTGGTTATAGTCCAAACGCACCCTTGTTGTCAATATTTTTTTAGGGTGGACCACCCTGTTTCAAAATCCTGGAACCGCAAACATGCGTGAATAGTATTTCTTTGTGTGATCTCTTCCATCATGTGTGAGCAACAAACACTGCATTGTATAGAAAGAAAAGTGTTATATCCACCTTTTGCATAGACTTTGATCTTTACATGGAATACAATCTGCCTACGTGCTTTGTGTTGCACTACCAGTACTCCACCCTTGAAGCTAAACATTATGCCACTCATAATTCTGAAGTTTATTTGTTCAAATACGAATTTGATATGATGCTAATGTTCTGTAGGGGAACGCGACAGAAAACAAAAAAATTCAGTACAGTGAGCACACCCAGGATCACTATGGAGATGCATACAAGGTTTGATCTGATCGTTACCGACTCGTAGCGCAGCGGAAGTAGAGTCGATGTAGATCATCGGTGTAGATCCCCGCAGCTAGGATTTACAACCTCCCAACCGCGAGGATGTTCTCCCTCGTCTGTCCCTCGGATAGTCCCCCAGACAGCCCTCCGGGAGGCGGTCCGACAGTCCCCCGGACGATGTCACGGACAGCCCTTCGGGAGGACCCTCGAAACTCAGACAGTAACTCGGACAGCCCTTCGGGAGGACCCCCGAAACTCGGACAGCCCTTCGAGAGGACCCTCGTACAGCCCCTCGGGCAAAAGATTGAACCTACGACCTCTCTACGGGGTTGCACACATACGGTGTCATCTATCTGGCAGGGCTTCGCCGTCCAGAACTAGTTCCCACCGAAACCCAGATAGCCTTTCGACTCTACGAAACTATTTCGCTGGGAGGGAGAGAGAAAGCCAGATCATGCATGGCATGTGTATGTGAGAAAGAGTGAGTGTGGAGAGTGGCTCTCCACCTCTATTTATAGGAAAAACCCAAGGGGTAGGGTGGCTCTCATCCATCCATGTCATCCCTAAGATATTTTGGAACAAAGCCCAAAAAGGTGGCTTTCCATAAAGTAACCATAAAGTGATTCTCACTATTCACGGAAACATTTTTTCGCGACTGTTAGATCCAAAAATATTTCTGTAGGTCTTAGAACATTTCCAGTACCCACTAAAATAATTTTGGACGCATTCCGAGACAATTCCGGATTAGTGATTTTCATCTGCGAAAAGCAACCAAAGCGGTTCCGGTAGCTCCAGAACATTTCCGGGTTTTGTCTCCGGAAAAATCCTAGAAGTTCCCAAAACAATTCTGGCACCCTCCAAGAATTTCCAGGCGTGTGCCGAAACCATTTTGACTTAATGGTATACTACGAAACAACTTTTCGGTTTTACCAAAACTATTCCAGTGTTCTCTCTCCGGAACTTTTCCGTTGTCTCCGAAAATTTTCCGGTGACTTTCTCTCAGACTCTCTGTCTAGTATTCAGCAGATAGATGACCCTTAAGCGTGTGACCCTATAGGTTCGGTGAAGTATAGACATGGCCAGAACACTTTCCGATCAATGATCAACATCGGAGCCGTGGACACCCATATTGACCCCTATACCCACACGAATATATATTCGAGTGAACCTCCAGTTGCCATGTGCTATTCCTGTTGCTTCGTGATATGTTACAAAAACCCGAGGTGAGATTTATCGGCATCCCCGTGGATCAACAACTTGTCCACTATGCCAGTTACATCGTTACCAGTTTTGTTCTCTTTTCTCGTTCCCGTGTTCCGGCATCCCTGTGATCAAATCACATAGTGTCTGGCCAGACGATGATGGATACCGTAACACCGAGAGGGCCCAGAGATATCTCTCCATCGTCGGAGGAGCAAATCCCAATCTTGAGCCATCAAGTCCCTTGTCATACTTTCCCATGAACCCGTAAGCCGCTGTAATAGCCAACCAGTTACGGATGACGTTTAACAAACCCCAAAGTTCATGAATCAAGCATGAAGGAACATGATACTCTCATGGTCTAAGGAATTATGCAAATGTTAACTTTCTCTGTGTTATTAACCACTAACTTGTGATGAATGTATCTCATAGCATAACATCAAATCAGGTCGATTCAACACAAGTGTTCTCCTAACATTGTGCCCCCAAAGTTGCCGGCAAAGTCATGCCCATGATCAGGAAAACAGAACCATCATGCAACACTTGAGCTAGTCTTAGAGGCCAGACTAGGAATACATTTTACTGTTTATTATTCCACACGTGCATATGAGTCTTCCTCCAAGCCTCGTGGTTATTGTAGACTCGAGAACCATAGCAGTTATAGCATGGAACATAAACATAATTATGAACATGGAGATAAACAATAACATTTATTATTGCCTCTAGGCATATCTCCTATAGACTCCCACTTGCACTAGAGTCAATAATCTAGTCAATGCTAATGCACTTCACACCTATGGCATACCAGTGTAAAAATGCTTCGCTTGTGGTATAGCCTGATGTCCAACGGATCTGACAACTTCAGCTCCATGTGTATCTTTGCATATCCTCGCATTTTCACGCTTTCACAAAATTCATATTTTGTGTGGACTTGGCTTTGTATATATGTGAATAACAGGTCAAACCTTGATTCCTCAGACTGAGCTATGGAGCAACTATCTGCAATAGTGTCCCATTGACCAAAGCCATCTTGGAACCATACTAAGTTCATGAATGAACTATATGATTCAACATATTCTTTGTCGCTTCTAAAGCGTCAACATACTTAGCCTTTGTTATAGAATTCGCCACAGTAACCTGTTTGGACCAATTCCAACTTACTGTGTCACCATATCGTGTATTACACAAAACCCTTAACTTAAATCGAAAATCGCATGGAGCATTAATGAAGACTATATCGATGTAATTTCTTACAACGAGCACTTCATAATCTCTGCTTGCGAGAAAACATGTCATCAGTGCTACTTTAGTACTCAATGACATTTTTCACTGTTGTCCCATGATCAGTAATTTGATCACTTTGGTATCTATACTCGCAACTGCTTGGGAGTATCGGACATATCTGGTTGTTTTACATACCATGGAATACATGATTAATCCAAACACAAAGGTGTGTGGAATATCCATCATGTATTTTGCTCATCAGTGTTTTGGGACACCGAGTCTTGTAAAAACTCTTTCCATGTGACTTCGGCAAGAATCACTCCTTGGCGTTTTTAATGCTAGACTGTTTTAGCATCTTGTCAATATGTATTTTGGCTTAGCCCTATTAGGCAATTCTATCTCCATAGATAAATATGCCTAATATCGAGGCTACCTAGCCCAAGCACTTCATCGAAAAACTATTTTTTAATGAAATCCTAATTCGTGTCAAGAAATTTATATTATTTCCAATCAACAATGTGTCAAGCACACAAGGTTTTTAGAAATATTATTATGCTCCCACTTACTTTCTTGTAACCACAAGTATCTTCGTTATCCATTGATGAAATCAAACTCTTTTGACTATTTCATCAAAACGAAGATTCCAACTCCCTTTTGCTCTCTTCTGTCCATTACTGGAACTCTGAAGTTTGCATACTCACTAGCATCCTCTGGATAGACAAAATACCTTGGACTGTATCACATGCAAGTCCTAGGTAGCATTTCCATTTCATGGAAATCCTTTTGGCATCCATGTATCATATCTCATGATTGAAATATGTATCAATTGCTAGTTTAACCCGAACCGACTTTAAGCATCGCTACGGAGAGACAATCTCGCCGTAGTTAATTCCTTGAATTTGTTATAAGCAACAAGTCGAGCTTTATGGATAAAACATTTTTATCCGTATCAGTTTATAGTTCCATAAATATTCGTTAGACTCTAAGTCTTCCGAAAGGTGGTATCAAGATATGATCTTGAATCATTTATATGGAAACTATCTCAGATTGTATTGGCATTTAGCCAATTCCGGAGTCAGGGCCCATCAACGCTTCCTTGTGTATCGTAGGTATACTGTTGTCTAACAACAATATCTCGTATGCGCACCTGAGAGGTTTGCACAAGTTTTGCCTACGTGGTTCAGCTGCAAGTTCGACCGAGGTCCATACATCTCATGTAGAGGCTTCCGTATCAGTCGCAGTAGGAAACTCTGGAATCACTTCCAAGGTCTCTTTCCTTTGACCTGATGACGAAGATACTGTTATCTCGTCGAGTTGCACTGTCCTCCCACTCACCTTTTTGCAAGAAACATTTTCTTCAAAATCATACCGCTTTTTGTGGCAAACCTTTTTGCCTCAGTATAGTGATGGAGGAATACCCAATAACTTGGGATAACCTACAAAGTAGCACTTGTCTAATTTGGAATAGGTTTGTAAATATTCTACACAAGCCCCATATTCCAAAAGTTTAAGAAAAGACAAAAACATGGTTGGGCGTACCATACCATGGCGTCATTTCAACAGATCTGATGGCGCTCTTTTCAGTGTAAAAGCCGCAGTCTCTAAAGCATTACTTTAAAAGGGATAATGGCAAATTGATTTATGTCATCTTTGATCTCACCATGTCATAAATGGTTCGATTACATCTTCATGGACATTCCACTTACAGTGGTGTTCCGGGAGGTGTAAGTTATGAAACTCTTTTCACAACTCATCAGACATTCGCTAAACTTGTAACTCAAACATTCCTTTCTGCAATCTAGTTTGCAGAAACATAATTTTTCTTGTTACAATAATTTCTAATTCATTTTGAAAACCTTTCGAATGATTTAAAAATATCCACACTTATGTCTCATCAAGTAAATATCCATATATCTACTTGAGTCATTTCTGAAGATAGACAAATCCACTACTAGCAACAACATTTATTGGACTACACACATCAAAATGTATGATCACCAATAAGTTTGTTGCTCGTTCCTTATGGCCTGTGAACGGTATTTTAGTCACTTCACTTTTTGGATGAAAGTTTCAAGTGTCAGATGATTCATAATCAAATGACTTCAAAATCCATCATAATGGAATTTCTCCATGCGGGTTTCTCCAATGTGACCAAATGCAGTGCCACACATATGTGGTATTCTTTTAGTCTTGCGACATTTAGTGTCAGTGTTATGGATGTATCATATTACCATCAATATTCATAACATAAATCCCATCCATGATGGAAGTATGGCCCTTATGTTATTCATAATACTGAACAACAATTGTTCTTTTATGAGCAACACTCTTGCAACAAACATTATGAAAATGGGCTAGAGTGTATAAAACTCTAAAATGAATTACGAAAGTAAATACAGAGGTAATGTATTATTATCAATATTCATAACATACGTGTCATTCACAATGAAAGTATGGCCCTTATGTTATTCATAACACCGAACATCAAAAGTTCTCTTATGAACAACCTTCTTGCAAGATACCTTATGCAATGGGCTAGAGTGTATGAAACTCTAAAAATGAATTTTGAAAATAAATACATAGGTAATACACCGATGGAAGGTATAGTAACATTTACTATGTTCCCAGCGCGTATCTAAAGCTCACTCCGGCAAGTCTTTTAGGCCGTAGTAGTTCTTGCATCGAGTCGCAACAGAATGCAATCGAGCGGGTATCTTTGTGATCAACTCACAATACCCAAGAATTAGTGATTAACATGTTTAATCATAATTCCCAAGAATTATATCTTTGACCAGCCTTCTATACATCAATAACTTGTATGACATTCATACATGAGCTGGATATTCCAGTCTTCTCTCTTTTTGCCTTTATACTTCTAACAGTTTAACTTTCAATATTTCTCCTACTATCAGAAGAAGCACCCAACTTTAAGAGTGGCGTTAGCCCCGGACTTCCTAGGCGTGTAAGTCACACTAACACCCTTTGGACATTTCCTTTTCTCTTTAAGTTGTTGTTTTATTCACCTTCATTTCATGACAGGCGTTCTTCTGGATTCCTCTCTCTTCAGTCTAATGCATAGTAAACACTTTAATAATAATTTGCAAAACAAACATTGCTTTGGATATCCCATATCTTTTAGCCTTTGTTTGTATCTGAAACTAATTTTCAGTTCCATGAATATCACACAGCTATCCCAAACTTTTGAAGTTCAGGTCTCATGGAAACAAACATATTGCACTTGACCGTAACGGAATTCTAGCTTTTGGATCGAAGGACGAGAGTCACATCATCCATAGAATTAGCGAGAGGATACCGAAAGCATGCGATAGGACAAAGTCCTTCTCGGCACTCTTGAGGACAATCCTCACATTACGTTACCAACCGTAAAGTTTTAACCAGATATTTAACAGCTATTAAATTTTAATAGGGAAGGTGGAAACACGAGCCATTATTCTACAACTATTATGCAAATCACACTTAGACAGTGTTCATAATTAATTGCACTGAGAATTAAACAAGTTAATTCTAAAGTGTGCTCCCACTCAAATCAATATCTCTCATAATTGATTGTGAGTGATACAAGACCCATATTGAAATTCAACGCCAAGGATGTATCCATCTCAAGTGACGAGAATTGCAATCGGTAGGCCAACTTGCCAATCACATCTCTATGTGACTCTTGTTCATCTTTCGATGGGTGTGTTCCGAGCTCAGGACGATCCTCCGGAACGTCAAGACAACCAAGTGATCTCGTTGCGAGGTCTCAACTCACCCGCCTCACACTTCTCTAATCGTTCGTACCCATGTATCCATGTGAGACCCTGAAGAGATAGGTGCCGTGACGGTGCTACACTTGGGAGAACACTAACTACTTGATATTTTTGTGAGAGATCACCCTAATAAAAGCGTCTACCACGCAATCAAAAAGGGTGCATCATAAGGGATAAACATCTCAGGCAATTCATAATATCATGATATGGTATAGCCCTTTCTGACGGAGAAGTCTTTTATTTCTTCGTCTTCGGCATTCGCGTCGGTGTTCACCTTTGCGAAGATTGCCACCACCTTGTCGATGCACCAGATAATATTGCTATCTCTATAGCTAATAAAATAAGTGCATTACTTAAGGTTGACATGCAGGTCATTTAAAGTGACAATCATATGGCTCTAGCCATCATGCCGAATCATGACACGCAGGTCATGTTAATTTTACATTATATAGTCATCTCATACATAATCAAATTAATATGAGAACTGCTATACCACATCACATGCACATCTCATGTCATCCTGCAAAACCAAGTTAGACGCCTCTAATCGGTTTATGCAAAATTTTATTTTACGTGGCTTCTAAGGTTTCGAAACAAACCGAAGCTACCAACGTCCATCATCAAGTATGATTATTCAAGTCGCTAGATTAATTTTCCGGGGTGTATGAAACATGAGATAATAAAATCTCGAGCCCCATACTGAACTTCTTCATACGCATGACCCCCGTGCAGATCATATCTGCATTACCCTTTTGTCTGCGAAATTTCATCTTTCTTTTAACTATGGTGGAATTCAACAAACTGTTAGCACTTCGTTGATCAATCAGGATCGCGGATTGCCAGAACTTTGAAACTCCACCATGCCGTTATCAAAATCAGAAATACGCAAATTCAAGGGAAGCAACAGGAACATCGGGTAACAGATTTCATCTGCTACCCGCACAAATAATTTTCAGTAATAGAACTCATCTAATACAAATTATATTGTGCAACACCCATACATCTCTATGTATTCTAGATCGTAACCTGCATCTACGCATAGCACGGCTCTGATACCACTGTAGGGGAACGCGACAGAAAACAAAAAAAATTGGTACAGCGAGCACGCCCAGGATCACTATGGAGATGCATACAAGGTTTGATCTGATCGTTACCGACTTGTAGCGCAGCGGAAGTAGAGTTGATGTAGATCGTCAGTGCAGATCCCCGCAGCTAGGATTTACAACCTCCCAACTGCGAGGATGTTCTCCCTCGTCTGTCCCTCAGACAGTCCCCTGGACAGCCCCCCGGGAGGCGGTCGGACAGTCCCCCGGATGATGTCACGGACAGCCCTTCGGGAGGACCCTCGAAACTCAGACAATAACTCGGACAACCCTTCGGGAGGACCCCCGAAACTCGGACAGTAACTCAGACAGCCCTTCGGGAGGACCCTCGAACAGCCCCTCAGGCAAAAGATCGAACCTACGACCTCTCTACGGGGTTGCACACATACGGTGTCATCTATCCGGCAGGGCTTCGCTGTCCAGAACTAGTTCCCACCGGAACCCAGACAGCCTTTCAGCTCTACGAAACTATTTCGCTAGGAGGGAGAGAGAAAGCCAGATCATGCATGGCATGTGTATGTGAGAAAGAGTGAGTGTGGAGAGTGGCTCTCCACCTCTATTTATAGGAAAACCCAAGTGGTAGGGTGGATCTCATCCATCCATGTCATCCTAAGATATTTTGGGCCAAAGCCCAAAAAGGTGGCTTTCCATAAAGTAACCATAAAGTGATTTTCACTATTCACAGAAACATTTTTTCGTGACCGTTAAATCCGAAAATATTTCTGTAGGTCTTAGAACATTTCCAGTACCCACTAAAATAATTTTGGATGCGTTCCAAAACAATTCCTGATTGGTGATTTTCATCTGCGAAAAGCAACCAAAGCGGTTCCGACAGCTCCGGAACATTTTCGGGTTTTTTCTCCGGAAAAATCCCAAAAGTTCCGAGAACAATTCTAGCACCCTCCAAGAATTTCCAGGCATGTGCCGAAACCATTTTGACTTAATGGTATACTCCGAAACAACTTTTCGGTTTTACCGAAACTATTCCGGTGTTCTCTCTCCGGAACTTTTCCGTTGTCTCCGAAACTTTTCCAGTGACTTTCTCTCAGACTCCCTATCTAGTATTCAGCAGATAGATGACCCTTAAGCGTGTGACCCTATAGGTTCGGTGAAGTATAGACATGGCCGGAACACTTTCCGATCAATGATCAACATCGGAGCCGTGGACACCCATATTGACCCCTATACCCACACGAATAAATATTCGAGTGAACCTCCAGTTGCCGTGTGCTATTCCTGTTGCTTCACGATATGTTACAAAAACCCGAGGTGAGATTTATCGGCATCCCCGTGGATCAACAACTTGTCCACTATGCCAGTTACCTCGTTACCAGTTTTATTCTCTTTTTTCGTTCCCGTGTTCCGGCATCCCTGTAATAGCTCTCCACCTACAGTCTGGATGCAATGGAATGCGCACGCTCTCCACCTACAGATTCGTGTTCAGAATATGATCCTAACAATGATTCTGAGCTAGAGGGAGACCTAAGTCAATGTAGCTCCCTAGTGGAGGAGTCAGAGGCAGATGCCCTATCTTATTCACCCATCAAGGTGCTTGCTCTAACTTGGCAAGGTTATATTGGTCGCACATATCTTGCAAATGATGCTTTGCATTGCTTCTACTTTGTTACACCGCCATTTGCTTAGTTTACACATCATATATGTGAATATGCCATGCCTATCCATTTTTAGTACATATTCCATCTGTCATCATACCATATTTCTCCATTGAAATGTTGTTCTTGAGTATCAGACGTTCAAAAGGAAGAGGGCGATTGCTGATCGTGATGGAGCACGAACAAAGTATTTGGAAAAGGTAGTGATACCAGATAAATCAAATAGCCCATTAGGTGTAGTGGCAATATCACCAGACCCACAAAACACAGCCCCAACTCTAGCAGACTCTACCACTACCCCACTGGCCATCTCAGATGCCCCAACTCAGCAGACCCCATATGCAGCAAAAAGTATGACGATTCCAGTTGACATAGCACCAGCTCTACGACGCAAAACCCCCATTCCAGCAAAGAGTACACCAACTCCAGTTGCCAAATCCCTTTTTGAATTGGAGAGAGCCCCAATTGCAGCAAATAGGACCCCTGTTCCACTTCTTCCCAGTTTAGAAGACGAAGCTTTTATTGTTGTCAGGAACTTTCTGCGCATCTTTCCTTCATGGAAAGATTATACCACAGACAAACAACAATTTCCAATCTTCCTCCGCAACTTACGTGTAAGTAATATACTAATGTTATTCATGGTAATTAGTGCCTATGTTTCTGCTGACAGAACTCAAGAGATTTCATTCATTTAAATAGGCGAGGACCAAACTGGATAGTCAAGATGAGCAAAGCTTGATTGCGCTTTTCAAGCATGCTTTGAGGAAGTATCATTGCTACCTGAGGCAAGCACACTTTGATGGCAAGCCTCTAAACAAAATTTCTGTAAAGTCTCTGGTGCTTCATTTACTAGACAATGACTGGAATAAGCTTGTTACACACTGGTCTCGTGCAGCGTAAGGTACTGTCTATGATATTACATCACAATTTGAACTACATTTCTGCATATGCCTTACCGTCTCACTTGTATGAAAACTGTTTGCAGGAGAATATCCATCCTCAAGGGACAACAGGATCCCGCAACTATACTACACACTGCATTGCTCTTGTGAGTACCTCTTGCCCTGTATCACCATACTTACTTTCATAAATGGTTGATTATGTAGCATCACTGCACATGTTAGCCTCCTTATCCTCCATTTGGTGGACATTATAAGATCTGTATTGACTCTTACATAAATTTAGAATCAACCCAATGCTTATGAAGAAGTTTAGCTCTGAAGTCCTCTTGTAAGGACCGAACGTCTTGTATCATTGTACTTACATTAACAGCTACTCCATCCGTCCCATAATATAAGAGCGTTTTGTACACTACACTAGTGTACAAAACACTTATATTATGGGATGGAGTGAGTAGTTCATTGTGTTGCATTACTCTTCATCTTGTCTCCCTCGCCCACCATTTCCTAAAAATTATCAGATCTATACTTAATCTTACCAAAAAGTTGAATACACAGACAATGCCAGTGCAGAAATGTAACCCATTGCTCTTGTCAGTACATTTTATCCTGTAACGTTGTACTTACATGGATAGGTGGTTGATTATGTAGCATCACTGTGCATCTTATCTTCATTATCCTCTATCCCTTCCAGTATTATCATATCAATAATTACTCTCTACAAAATGTAGAGTACAGGCAATGCTTATGAAGAAGTTTCTGTGCTGAAATTCTTGAGTTATCCCTCCCTTGACATGGAGAAGGGCATTATAGAGCCGGTGTTAACTGTTAATGTAAGTCCGTCCTTCTAAAGCCTTTCTCCTCAACTGTTGTTTAATTTGCTCATACTCCCTATCGTCAACTGATGTTTAGTTTACTGTTTCTATCAAAATGCATGTTCGCAACAGCTGCAAGTTTCAAGTTTTAGTCGTGAAACCAAATTCCTTATTCATACCATGCATATTATTCAATACAGATCCATTGATTTTCTTTAGCCCTGCATGTATGCTTGTGTTGTTGATCTGTAATCCAGTGTGTAGTGAAGCTACGCACATTTGCACCTTGTCATTTCCTGCTTTGTCTTAACTAATCTGGCTGATGATATGAACATGTCATGCACGTTAACGAAAAGAGATACAATGATTTTCTTTTGCCTACATCTATGCTCGTGTTGTTGATCTGCAATCCAGTAGTGTGGTGTAGCTCACCGCATTATGAACAATGCCAAATTATGCTCTTGACATTTTGAATCGTCTCTTTATTTTGTAATATGAAACTGGATGGAATTGACAGCGCAGTTACCATCTTTGTTTATATACGTGCAAAACCTGTCTTGTTGTTTCAGGATGATATGCCTGATGGCACGCACAAGTCTGCTGAAGACTCTGAGACAAACCCAACATATATTGCAGCAAAGAAGGCAAAACATCTTGAGGATAGTGAGACAACCCCAAAGTCATGTCTTGATGCAGTGTTCAAGTTACTTGAGACTAGCAGTCACACAAGCTCACAGAAGTCGCTGCCTGAATTAGTTCGACTTCTTCAGTCTCAGCTGCAAGCAGAAAGGCATAGTGCAACTCAACTTTGACTTGAAGTCCAATCTCTAAGGAAGATCGCAGAGAACTCCAATGAGAACCTCATTGCTAAATAGCTAGAGCTGGAAGATATGACCGACATGCTAGGCCGTTCTCACTACCTTGCTCAGCAGCTTGCGTAGCAGCTCCCGCGCAAGGCTAATGTTTCTTGAACTGTGTTCAAGTGGTCTTGGTTCAGTATTATTTTGTTGCGCTGCAATGGCAGGGCGTTGGACGCCCAGGTTTTGTAATCTGCTTTTTGGTTGCGCTTTATGATCACTGGTGGTGAACTTTGATGCCCAGTGGATGTAATATGCCCTAATTCCTTTATTGTATAGTGTAGGTCTATTCTAAGTTACTATGCCGTTATTTATTTATTGTATAGTGTAGGTTTGTTCTTAATTCGTATTTACCGTATATGTCATCATTCGCTATCAGAAAAAGGGTAAAAATCTGATTCAGGTGAACGGGCTGAAACATGCGCCTCTAACGGGCCTCCAATTCAGTGGGCCGTTAATGGGTTCCACGCAACAGGCTTTACTCCGGCCTGCGCGGACCTGCCGTAATAGCCCTTTATGGACACGATATGCCCAGGCCCATAACTCACATGGGCCTCTAGTGGGCCCAAACTTTAGGTCGGCCCATGTAGCTTCGGGCCATTAACAAGCTTAATATTCTGCTGGCCTGTTATGGCCCAGAAGACAGCATGGGCCTTTAGCAGGCCGAAAAGCTTATTGGACCTCAATTTTCATTTGTCGACCACGGGCCTTTAGCAGGCTGAAATATACCTCGGACCATTATTGGCCCAGTTACATGACGGGCCGCTACCAGGATGAAACCTATCTCGGGCCTTGGTTGGCCCAATCATATCATGGGCCTTTAGTAGGCCGAAAACTTAGTAGAGGACCAATGGGCCGAATTGTACGATAGGCATTTAACAGGCCCAAAGTCAGGTTGGGCTGAAATTTTGCCACCGAGATCACGGGCCGTTAAGGGGCCGAATGTCGCGCTGGACCATATATGGCCCATGTGTAGCACGTGCCATTAACAGGCGAAAGGCACACCGGGCTGAAATGGGCCCATTTCTACATCGGGCCTTTAACAGGCCAAAAACTCACTGGGCCGTAATGGGGCCCAAAGACTGAGCAAACAATTTATGGGCCCGATCTAGCGGTGGGCCGTAAATGGGCCATGTTTAAGCAGGCCGCAAGTGGGCCGGCCCACTAGTACCTGAGTAAATCTTATGGGCCTTTGACTGGGCCGGCCTTTTTAACCTAAATGGGCCACTGTTGGGCCGTGCCACGTGTCGACGTATCATAGGCGTCTCTCGTCCAATGAATGGATGACATCTGTCGCAACGCCGAGCTGACATGTGGATCCGCCGGCGAATGAGAATTTTACACGTGGAAAATCCCCATTGGTCCGAGCTGTTAACGGGTTATCGGATCCAAACCGGAACCCGATAGCTTAACGGCGACCCATTACGGTGGATGCCACGTGTCGGTCACCCTTGACGAAAACACTTCCATGACGCGACATTTATCGTCATGGAAGTGGACACTTCCGTGATGATAATTTCAGTATTGTCATGGAACACTTCTACGACAGCACAGGTATGACTATCTTGATTCTATCATAAAATTGTCACGGATGTACATGCATGACAGAAAACTTGACCTACTGTGACAAAGATGTATCATCACGAAAGTGTTTTTTTTTGTAGTGAGAAGAAGTGGACAATCAACTCAATCACTCTGCTTTGTTCATTCTCCAATCCGCAATGCCGCCGGAAGAGCTCTCTCATTTGCGGCCATTCACTACCGCCAATGATGCTTGGGAGAACATCGTCTCATTGTACAAGGGAAGCTCAAGCATTCAACGGTCCAACTTTGAGGTCATTCTTGATGAGGCCGATGAGTTCGTAATGAAGGATGATGAAGATCCTCGTGAGCTATACCGGAGATTGACTACTCTCGCGGTCTCACTCCGAGATCATGGGAGCAAGGATACGGATGACACTTGGGTCAAGCGCAAGTTCCTAAAGGCCATCATGCCATTCAACAAGAGCATGTCTTCCGTGATCCGTCAAAGACCGGACTTCCACACCTTGTCCTCAAGTGAAGTGTTGGATGAATTCATTGCAATGAATATCTTGAACAAGACCGCCGATAACGCTCTAGCTCATGTCCAACGGTCAAAGAAGATCAACCTTGCTTTGAAGGCCAAAGCAATTCCGGAAGAAGATGACGAGGAACAAGAGGAGAGTTGCCTCGAAGACACCAAATATGCTTACCACGAGCACATGGCTCTTGCGTCAAGGCAATTTTGGGGCAACAAGAGAAACTCAAGGCCAAACTTCTCCAAG
Organism: Elymus sibiricus; assembly: GCA_039707655.1. Classification (NCBI taxonomy): domain Eukaryota; kingdom Viridiplantae; phylum Streptophyta; class Magnoliopsida; order Poales; family Poaceae; genus Elymus; species Elymus sibiricus. The sequence continues at coordinate 194,934,835 of CM077666.1, read as the reverse complement.
AACAACTCAAGTGGCTCCAAGGGCAAGCAACGTGTGAGAACTTGCTACAATTGTGGCAATGTGAGTCATTTTGTGGTGGATTGCCCCTACGAGAAGAGGGTAGACAATGGTGGCAAGCTCATCCGCAAAGACAAGGCCAAGTCCTCCATGAACAAGAGCAATGCCACAAAGAAGGTGCCACAAAAGAGATTGGTGGTGCAAGAAGAGTACAACTCCAACGATGATGATGATGATGACGCAAGTGGTGAAGTGGTTGCAACGGCCACCGTGGCCATTGCCACCTCTTCCCCAACCTCGGTGTCTCTCCTCGACGCCCCCAACGAGAACTCCATCCCCAAGTGCCTCATGGCAAGAGGCATCAACAAGGTAACCTTCAACATTAAAACTTCTTTCACCTCTAATCCTTCTTTGATGGATTGTGTGAATGAAAAAGAGGAGGTAAAGGTGGATGAGAATGAGTTCGACAAGTTCTTGGGTAAGCTCAAAGGTGAGACCAAGAAGCACTTTGTTGCTCTCTTGGAACAACTAGGTGAGGCCAATGATATCATTGAGTCTCACGAGGAGAACATCACTAACTTGGAAGGCCATAGTCGTGACTATGCCGATGAGATTACGGATCTTTCCATCGCTCTTGGGGAAGAGCGAGGTCTTCGTTCAGCTCTTGAGGAGTCGCAAAATGTTGACCTTGCTAAACTAAAGAAAGATCATGATCATGCTCAAGTTTTTGCTCGTGTGCTTAAATCTAAGAATGTTGAGCTTGGGGTTGGCCATGCTAGACTCAAAGAGGAGTTTGAGCTACTTGACAAGGCTCACAAGGCCTTGAAAAGTGCACATGCTACACTCAAGGAGTCTCATGATCAACTCCAAGCAAAGCTCACTAAGGAAATAGCCACATGTCCTACTTTTGTGCTAATTGACAATGCTCATGCTACTAACCCTTGCTGTGAGCATATTCATCTTGTGGAGGAGAATGTCAAGTTGAAGGAGCAAATCGAGAAAGGCCTTGTGACTTGCATACAAGGTGAGAAGAACCTCAACGAACTTTTGAGCAATCAAAAGAGAGGGTGCTCATAAGGAGAAGAAGGACAAGGTTGTGGGTGGAAATGTCAAGAAGGGCAATCCCACTCCATCGAACAAAGCCGGCGATTTTAACCCTTCTTATGTTTTATGCCGTGCTAGTGATGGGCATGTTTATGCCAAATTTGTCGGTTCTTATTATGAGTACATTGAATGGTCTATTTGGGTTCCTAAGACCCTTGTTACTAACATCAAAGGACCCATTCAAGAATGGGTACCTAAAACCAAGCATTGATATCTTGTAGGAGTTTGCTTCCGGTGGAGGATCATGGTTGCTCGATAGTGGAGCAACAAATCATATGACCTGGAGCAAGCATTTGGTGGTGGACGTGCAACCAAGCCCATCTATGCCCACCCATGTTTAATTTGGTGATGCTTCAACATCTAAGGTATTGGGTCTTGGCAAGGTTGTGATTTCTCATGATTTATCAATTGAGAAAGTCATGCTTGTTGAGACCCTTGCATACAATTTACTTTCCGTTTGTCAACTTGCACTCATGGGTTTTGCCACATTCTCTGATCTTGATACCATGGCCCTTTTGTGGAGCAAGACTCTTAAAGTAGCTTTTGTTAGGCATGTCGAGAACGATCTCTATGTGGTTAACTTCTCGGAGCGACCCACTAAGATCGTGACTTGCCTAATGGCTAAAGTTGACATGGGGTGGCTCTGGCATCAGCGTCTAGCCCACGTTAATATGAGATCTTTGCAAAGTCTCCTCAAAGGGGATCATGTTCATGGACTAACAAATGTGAGCTTTGCCAAAGATCGTGCTTGCAGTGCTTGTATTGAAGGAAAGTTACATGAGATGGCTCACCGACCCACGACTATCATCTACATGAAGAGGCCCTTGGAGCTCCTTCACATGGATCTCTTTGGACCTCCATCCTTTGATAGTCTTGGGGGGAGAAAGTATTGCTTGGTGATTGTGGATGACTATTCAAGATACACTTGGGTATACTTCTTCAAGAGGAAGAGCGAGACCTAACAAACCGTCATCGACTTTGCAAATGAAGCTCAACGTCAACATGAAGCAAAGATATTGATGATTAGAAGCGACAACGGCACCAAGTTCAAGAACTACACCTTGGATGAGTTCCTTAGTGATGAGGAGATCAAGCATCAATACTCCGCACCATATACCCCTCAACAAAATGGTGTAGCGGAGAGGAAGAACCGGGCGTTGATGGATGCGACAAGAACCATGATGGCGGAATTCAAGTCTCCGTACAACTTTTGGGCCGAAGCCATCAACACCGCATGGCATGCATCCAATCAGCTCTACCTCCGCAAAGGCTTGAACAAGACACCATATGAGATACTTACCGATAACAAGCCCAACCTCAAGTACTTCCGGGTGTTTGGGTGTAAGTGTTTCATTCTCAAGAAGGGTGCTCGTTTATCTAAATTCGAACCTAGAGCTCAAGAGGGCATATTTGTTGGTTATGCTATAAACTCTCATGCTTACCGTGTTCTCAACAAGTCCAATGGACTCACCGAGGAGATGTGTAACGTAGAGTTTGATGAAAATAACGGCTCCCAAGTGGAGCAAAGTGGTCTTTGTGATGTAGGTGATGAAATTCCTCCCCAAGCCATAAGAAGAATGGGGATTGGTCAAATACTCCCCATTGAGGAACCCCTTGTGGCCGAAGGAGAAGGACAATGCTCTACGCAAGTGGAGCCATCACCGACCATTGACCCACACGCTTCCGAAGAGCAAACCGAAGGCCCTCAACCGAGTGAACAAGATCAAGGGCAAGATCAATCTCACGATGATGGTGTTTCACGAAGTGATGCCCAAGATCAAGTTCAAGACTCCGAGCAAGCTCAAGACACCGAGCAAGCTAAGTATCAAGAACAAGCTCAAGATCACAAACTAGTTCAAGATCAAGAGCAAGTACAAGATCAAGAGCTAGCTCAAGACGACGCTCAAGATGTTCAAGATGATCCTCCTCATATGCCTATGGAGGAGCTATTGGAGCGTCGTGCCGCCAAGATCGCTTCCAAACTCAAGCATCAACAACATGTCATGGAGAATGTTTATGGAAGCTTACAAAGAGGTGTAACCACTCATAGTCAATTAACAAACTTTTGTGAGCATCACACGTTTGTTTCTTGTGTTAAACCCCAAAAGGTACATGAGGCGCTCGAGGACACGGATTGGCTTGAAGCCATGCATGATGAACTCAACAACTTCGAGCGCAACAAAGTGTGGAAATTGGTGCCAAGGCCAAAGGAGAACCATAATGTCATTGGAACCAAATGGATATTCAAGAACAAGCAAGATGTGAACGGTGTTGTTGTTCGACACAAGGCAAGATTGGTAGCACAAGGCTACTCCCAAGTAGAAGGTATCGACTACGGTGAAACCTTTGCTCCCGTTGCTCGTCTTGAATCTATTCGCATATTGCTTGCATATGCATCTCATCATGATTTTAAGTTGCAACAAATGGATGTGAAAAATGCATTTCTTAATGGTCCTCTTAATGAGTTGGTATGTGTCAAACAACCCCCGGGGTTCGAGGATCGCAAGTTCCCCAATCATGTATACAAGCTCGATAAGGCACTCTATGGCCTTAAACAAGCCTCACGTGCGTGGTATGAGAACCTTACCGAGTTGTTGCAAGACCGTGGGTTTGAAATTGGGAAAATCGATCCCACTCTTTTCACGAAGAGGGTTAAAGGGGATTTGTTCATATGCCAACTATATGTTGATGATATTATTTTTGATTCTCCTAACAAAGCTTTCAATGATGAGTTTGCCGCACTAATGACGGAGAAGTTTGAGATGTCTATGATGGGAGAGTTGAAGTTCTTTCTCGGGTTCGAAGTCAAGCAAAGAAGAGAAGGAACCTTCATCAACCAAGCCAAATATACCCAAGACATGCTCAAGAGATTCAAGTTGGATGATGTCAAGCCGGCCAAGACTCCAATGCCCACCAAGTGCCAACTTGACATTGATCCCAATGGTAAAGCGGTGGATCAAAAGGTATATCGCTCCATGATTGGATCCTTGCTTTACCTTTGTGCATCTAGACCGGATATCATATTGAGTGTGGGAATGTGTGCACGGTTTCAAGCTGCACCTAAGGAAAGCCACTTAGTGGCGATCAAGGGAATCTTTCGATATTTGGCTCATACCCCAAACATTGGCTTATGGTACCCCAAAGGTGCAAGTTTTGATCTCATGGGTTATACGGATTCGGATTGGGCGGGAGACCGTGTGGATAGGAAGTCAACTTCCGGAGGGTGCCAATTCCTTGGTCGCTCTTTGGTGAGTTAGTCTTCAAAGAAGCAAAATTGTGTGTCTCTCTCCACCACCGAGGCCGAGTATGTAGCCGCCGCAAGTTGTTGTGCACAATTGCTATGGATGAGGCAAACTTTAAAGGATTACGGTGTCACTTGTGACAAAGTGCCTCTTCTATGTGACAATGAAGGTGCGATCAAGATCTCCTACAATCTGGTGCAACATAGCAAGACGAAGCATATTGAGATTCGTCATCATTTCATCCGGAAGCACATCAAGCGTGGAGAGATTGATCTTATATACGTCAACACTCAAGAGCAACTGGCGGATATTTTCATGAAGCCATTGGATGAAGCAAGATTTCGCGAGTTAAGGCATGAGCTAAATATCATTGATTCGAGCAATGTGGCTTGAATCTCGACACACCCCACCGCATTCATCATGATTATCTTGTTCTAGATGTAGGCATGGACATAGGGGGAGTGTTGTTCTCTCAATGAACTCTCCCTCCCCCCATTATGCATAAATCGATAAAGTCTTTCACATTAGCCATTTTTATGGTACTTGTGCTTCAAAGATGAGTTTTGGTCATGGGCCCAAGGTTAAAATCTTCGCGGTGCCATACCAATTGACTCAAACATAGGTGGCTTCGGCCACCGCCCTCTCTTTGAGAGGTGTTTGTTTGAGTTGGTTCGATTTGATTTTATCTAGTCTTTTTGGGCTTTGTTTGTGCGTTTGAGTCACTCCAAGTTTGCTCTTCTTTTGTTGGTCTTTTTGAACTTGGAGTGTCTCTTCCCTTTTGCAGGTTTTCTTGTCTCCAACCCAAGCCATCTCATCTTCAGCCCCTAATATTTGCATAAGCCACCCTTCTCAACTTGATCTTTCAAGTGTTCGTCTGCGCGGTACTACCGCTGGTGCTCGGACGGTACTACCGCTTATAAGTGGTACTACCGCTCCGGACCATGGTACTACCGCTGGAGCGGTACTACCCGGCCTTCTGCCGTGCAGTAGTATCGGGGCGGTACTACTGCTCCCCGAGCGGTACTACCGCTCAGCGGAAGTCGCGAGGGGGTTATGAGTTGGGCAGGGGGAGTTCCAACTCCCCCATACCCATTCATCTCTCTCTCCCTCACGCTCTCCTCTCTCCCAGGCGACGCCATTGCTCCGGTGGCCACCTCCGAGCCACCGATTCCGTCCGGTGGAATCGATCCCCACCCTCTCATCTTGCCATGGATGCCGGTATTGCCCCCGTTTTTCTCTCCTATGATTCTAGGTTTTGGATCTAGGTTTTAGGGCAATATTTGTTGCATTCTCTGATTTCTAGTCGAATTGAGGCATGAGTAGGGCGTTGAAGACTTCTAGAATAGTTGGATTGAAGTTTGGTTGGAGGGAATGTGAATTTGGCACCTCCGGTAGTACCAGATCTCGCCACGGTAGGGGTCAGGCCCGCTGACCTCCGCCTCGGGCGGTACTATCGCTCCCCTGGGAGCGGTACTACCGCTTGTAGGCGGTACTACCGCTGCGAGCAGCGGTACTACTGCCTGGAGCTGCTAACTTCCACTTCCCTCAAACCAACCTTCAATCCTTTTTGCTTTAATTCCCCTGGCTTATGCAATCATTTACACCTGCTTTTCCCTCGTTCTTGATACGTATCCAACGTATCTATAATTTTTGATTGTTCCATGCTGTTATATTATCAATCTTGGATGTTTTTATAATCATTTACAGCAATTATATATCATTTTTGGAGACTAACCTATTAACTTAGTGCCCAGTGCCAGTTGCTGTTTTCTGCCCTGTTTTTGCTTTACAGAAAATCAATACCAAACGAAGTCCAAATGCCACGAAACTTTTTGGAGATTTTTTTCTGGACAAGATAAACACTAGAAGCTTTGGGAGAGGGCCAGAAGACCCAGGAGGTGGCCACGAGCCACCAGGGCGCGCTTGGGGGGGCAGGCGCGCCCTGGTGCCTTGTGGGCCCCCCTTTGCTCCATTTGACCTAATTCTACCACTATAAATTTAGGAAAAATCAGAAACCCTCAGGGGAGTCCACGAAATACTTTTTCCGCCGCCGCAAGTTTCTGTTCCAGAGAGATCCCATCTGGAGGCCTTCTCGGGTACTCCGCCGGAGGGGGAATCGATCACGGAGGGGCTCTCATCAACCTTGCTGCCCTTTCGATGATGCGTGAGTAGTTTACCGCAGACCTTCAGGTCCATAGGCAGTAGCTAGATGGCTTCTTCTCTCTTTTTGATCTTCAATACAATGTTCTCCTCGATGTTCTTGGAGTTCTATCCGATGTAATCACTTTTTGCAGTGTGTTTGTTGGGATCCGATGAATTGTGAGTTTATGATCAGATTATCCATGAAAATATTTGAGTCTTTTCTGATCTCTTTTATGCATGATTATTATAGCCTCGTATTTATTCTCCGATCTATAGATTTGGTTTGGCCAACTAGATTGATTTATCTTGCCATGGGAAGAGGTGCTTTGTAATGGGTTCGATCTTGCGGTGCTCAATCCCAGTGACAGAAAGGGACATGACACGTATGTATCATTGCTATTAAGGGTAAAAAGATGGGGTTTATTCATACGTGAGTTTATCTTGTCTACATCATGTCATCGTTCTTAAGGCGTTACTCCGTTCTTTACGGACTTAATACACTAGATGCATGCTGGATAGCGGTCGATGTGTGGAGTAATAGTAGTAGATGCAGGCAGGAGTCGGTCTACTTGTCTTGGACGTGATGCCTATATACACGATCATTTCCTTGGATATCATCATAATTATTTGCTTTTCTATCAATTGCCCAACAGTAATTTGTCTACCCACCGTATACTATTTTCTTGAGAGAAGCCTCTAGTGAAACCTATGGCCCCCGGGTCTATCTAAATCATATTACTAAAACCCTAAAAAATATTGCTGCCATTTTCTTTTATTTATTTTATTTTGTATTTTTGTTTCAATCTATCTATCTATCACAAACAATTTAATCTTGCAATTGACCGCCGAGAGATTGACAACCTCTCGTTTGCGTTGGGTGCAAGGATTTGTTGTTTGTGTGCAGGTGCTGCTAACGAGGTGTTGCATGATTCTCCTACTGGTTCGATAACCTTGGTTTTCATCTACCCCACTTCTAAAATGTTTTTTACAAAAATACAAAAATATTTTTCGTTTGCCTTTTTCTTGTTTTGCTTATTTGTTTGCTTGAAACTTTTTATCATGAGTGATTTTGGCATGGCGGAAACCGATGATGGTAAAACTCCTAAAAAGGGAAGTTCTACCAATCTTGATGCTAAAACTTTTGTGTTGGGACATGGTAATGTTATAGGAAAAAGTGTCATCCAAGAATTCTTTAATTGCATTGGGACCTTGGCTTTTGATGATGCACCTATACTTAAAGAAACCAATAATTATGCCGATGCTATTTCCGCACTTGTTCTTAAACTTGAAAGAAGATTTATTCGCACCCATCCTACTTTTCAAAGATGGTTTTATGAGTTACCGGCTATAAAAGATCCTAGATCTAAGAAAATAGCTACCCTTGTTCTTATGAATGAATTTGATCATATAGTGCGAGAAGCTAGGGAAATCTTTGATTTTTATGGTATGAGCCGTGAAAAACTGGTAATAGATGAGATCCTTTATAATAATGATTACTTGCTGAGATATTTGTTCCGCAATGACCACATCTTTGATGAGAATATTAAAAAGGAAGTTCCTCCTTTGAATATAATCCAACAAGTTTTCAATAGCGTCAATAGGCAATACTCTTGGATTGTAGCCGGTAATCAAGAAGGATTTAAAGATGGAAAACTTGCTAATGCTAAAATTTCTATGGATGATATATTTCATATTACTTTTGAAAAACCCCTTGATAAAAGTGCACCTTCGGATAAGAAGAAGAAAGATGACAATACTTGAAACTATGCATTATGCCTAGCTAGGGGCATAAAACAATAGCGCTTGTTGGGAGGCAACCCAATGAATAAAATAAATTTTTTATGTTATTGTGTGTTTTTACAATTATTATACTGGTATGATTGTGTTTTTATGTTTTTAATTAGTGTTTGTGCCAAGCAAAGCCTTTGGGATGATTTGGAAGATAGTATAATTGATGCTGTTTGGAAAACAGAAAGTTTTGCGTCCAGTGCCCGAATTTTGGTTCTGTACTGGAGCGTCACAAAAATCTGAAATTTTTACAGAGTATTGGTATATGAATTGCCCACGTTTTCCTAATTTTTCAGAATTTTTGGAGTTACAAAAGTATGGATTTTAAATAGATTGCTACAGACTGTTCTGTTTTTGACAGATTCAGTTTTTGATGCACTACTTGCTTGTTTTGATGAATCTATGGATTGTATCGGGGGGTATAAGCCATGGTGAAGTTAGAGTACAGTAAGTATAATGCAAAAATAAAATATGAATGGGTTTGAATCAGTACTTAAAGTAGTGATTTATTTTGTTATACTAACGGATCTCACGAAGGTTTTGTTGAGTTTTGTGTGATTGAAGTTTTCAAGTTTTGGATGAGATCACGATGGATGAAGGAATAAGGAGTAGCAAAAGCCTAAGCCTGTGGATGTCCGAGGCACCCCAAGGTAATATTCAAGGAAGACTCAAGCGTCTAAGCTTGGGGATGCCCCGGAAGGCATCCCCTCTTTCTTCTACCAACCATCGGTAATTTTACTTGGAGCTATATTTTTATTCGTCACATGATATGAGTTTTGCTTGGAGCGTCTTGTATTATATGAGTCTTTGCTTTGTTTGCTTTTTAGTTTGTCACAATCATCTTTGCTGAACACACCTATCTTGAGAGAGCCACGCGTTATCATAATTTGTTAGAATACTCTATGTACTTCACTTAAATTTTTTGAGCTAGGCAGTTGCTCTAGTGCTTCACTTAAACCTTTTTTAGCACGGCGGTGGCTATATTTTGAAGAAATAAACTCTCATGCTTCACTTATATTATTTTGAGAGTTGATTAAAATTTTGAAGAAATGAATTCTCATGCTTCACTTATATTATTTTGAGAATTGATAAGATTAAAATTTTGAAGAAATGAATTCTCATGCTTCACTTATATTATTTTGAGAATTGATAAGATTAAAATTTTGAAGAAATATTTGCACTCTCATGCTTCACTTAAATCTTTTTGAGAGTTGATAATAGTAATGGTAATTTGCACAAGATATGAATTTGGTCCCAAAGTGATGAATATTCAAGAGGGATATAATAAAAACTTTCATATAGATCATTGGATATGATAAGTGTGATTCCTTGCAATAGTTTTGCGATATGGAGATGATAATATGTGAGTCATGTTAGTGAGTAATTGTGATTTAGTAAGAATATTAGTGTTAAGGTTTGTGATTCCCTATGCATGCACATCAAGTCAATAGTTATGCAATGAAATTATATCCTACTTATGGTGCATTATTCGGTGTTAGTTATGTTCAATGCATGTTTATGACTGTTTTCGTTTTTTGGTTGGTTGCTTCTCAATCTTTTGCTAGCCTTCATTTGTACTAAGCGGAAATACTGCTTGTGCATCCAAAATCCTTAAACCCAAGTTGTGCCAAATGAGTCCACTATATCTACCTATATGCGGTATTTCAATGCTGTTCCAAGTAAATTTGCGTGTGCCAACTCTAATTTTCAAAATAATTTTTCCGTTTTGTGTGCCCGTACCGCTCATGAAGCGGCAGGGGGTGGCCATTATTTTCTATGCTAGGTGTGTTATTCTCACGATGAGTGTTTATTCACTTGTCATTGCACGAGAGAATGGTTGGTAATAGGGATGCCCAGTACCACAATGAAATAAAAAATTAATGACAACAAAATTCCTTGGAAAGTGTTGGTATGGAGGGCACCCATGGATACGGCTAGCCATGGATTGTGAAAGAATGGTGGAAAGGAAATAAACTTTACTTTCTGTTTGGGAACCACCTATGATGTGTCTAGCATGGAAAATATTGGGAATTCTCGGTCGTTTTCGTTGACAGGAAAAGCATGCCTCTCAAAATATTTTTATCTCTTTAATTTAAGCTTTGAGCTCTGGCACATTAGCAAATCTCTGCTTCCCTCTGCGAAGGGCCTATCTATTTACTTTTATGCAATTTTTATTTTTACTTTGAGTCTCCATCTTCTCTTATAAAGCACGAACTAGACATCACTATTGTCATACTTGTGCATTGTGTGTAGCTAATATTTGAGTGTGTTTCATGAATGGATCAATGATTGAGCATAATGGGCTAGGGATAACTTTCTTTAGCGTTGATATTTTGAAAGACATGGTTGCTTGTTAGCATGCTTGAGTATTTATATTTTCATGTCAAATTATAGACTATTGCTTTGAATCATTCAAGCCCAATGTCCATGCTACAAAAGAAAATAATATGTGATGAATATGTTAGGCAGCATTCCACATCAAAAATTCTGTTTTTATCATTTACCTACTCGAGGACGAGCAGGAATTAAGCTTAGGGATGCTGATACGTCTCCAACGTATCTATAATTTTTGATTGTTCCATGCTGTTATATTATCAATCTTGGATGTTTTTATAATCATTTACAGCAATTATATATCATTTTTGGAGACTAACCTATTAACTTAGTGCCCAGTGCCAGTTGCTGTTTTATGCCCTGTTTTTGCTTTACAAAAAATCAATACCAAACGAAGTCCAAATGCCACGAAACTTTTTGGAGATTTTTTTCTGGACAAGATAAACACTAGAAGCTTCGGGAGAGGGCCAGAAGACCCAGGAGGTGGCCACGAGCCACCAGGGCGCGCCTGGGGGGGGGGGCAGGCGCGCCCTGGTGCCTCGTGGGCCCCCCTTTGCTCCGTTTGACCTAATTCCACCACTATAAATTCAGGAAAATCAGAAACCCTCAGGAGAGTCCACAAAATACTTTTTCTGCCGCCGCAAGTTTCTGTTCCAGAGACATCCCATCTGGAGGCCTTCTCCGGTACTCCGCCGGAGGGGGAATCGATCACGGAGGGGCTCTTCATCAACCTTGCTGCCCTTCCGATGATGCGTGAGTAGTTTACCACAGACCTTCGGGTCCATAGGCAGTAGCTAGATGGCTTATTCTCTCTTTTTGATCTTCAATACAATGTTCTCCTCGATGTTCTTGGAGTTCTATCTGATGTAATCACTTTTTGCGGTGTGTTTGTTGGGATCCGATGAATTGTGAGTTTATGATCAGATTATCCATGAAAATATTTGAGTCTTTTTTTATCTCTTTTATGCATGATTATTATAGCCTCATATTTCTTCTCCGATCTATTGATTTGGTTTGGCCAACTAGATTGATTTATCTTGCCATGGGAAGAGGTGCTTTGTAATGGGTTCGATCTTGCGGTGCTCAATCCCAGTGATAGAAAGGGACATAACACATATGTATCGTTGCTATTAAGGGTAAAAAGATGGGGTTTATTCATACGTGAGTTTATCTTGTCTACATCATGTCATCGTTCTTAAGGCGTTACTCCGTTCTTTATGGACTTAATACACTAGATGCATGCTGGATAGCGGTCGATGTGTGGAGTAATAGTAGTAGATGCAGGCAGGAGTCGGTCTACTTGTCTCGGACGTGATGCCTATATACATGATCATTGCCTTGGATATCGTCATAATTATTTGCTTTTCTATCAATTGCCCAACAGTAATTTGTCTACCCACCGTATACTATTTTCTTGAAAGAAGCCTCTAGTGAAACCTATGGCCCCCGGGTCTATCTAAATCATATTACTAAAACCCTAAAAAATATTGCTGCCATTTTCTTTTATTTATTTTATTTTGTATTTTTGTTTCAATCTATCTATCTATCACATACAATTTAATCTTGCAATTGACCGCCGAGAGATTGACAACCTCTCGTTTGCGTTGGGTGCAAGGATTTGTTGTTTGTGTGCAGGTGCTGCTAACGACGTGTTGCGTGATTCTCCTACTGGTTCGATAACCTTGGTTTCATAACTGAGGGAAATACTTATCTCTACTGTGCTGCATCATCCCTTCCTCTTCGGGGAAATACCAACGCAAGCTACAAGTAGCAGTTCTCGGTTGTGGGTTCTAGGTGGTGGTAGCTCCGCTCACCAAGCTCGTCGCAAGAATCCTGAGAGGCCAGGCGGGTCCAAGAGGTTTCACACATCAGATGAAACAAGTGGCAGTTCAAGTGCTCAACCCAAGCAACATGTGAAGAAGGTTGCAAGCAAGAAAAAAGAGAAAGAGAAGGAGAAGACCATGAATGAGCTTTCGTCCAAGGAGTTTTATGTGGTTCGTCGCCGCAATCCGTACCGCCATCCTCAAGATCCAGCCCTCATCAATCGGCCCTTTTGGAACAAGCAGCAGAGGTCCATCTATCATGATGTTCTCTAGGCCAAGAAGAATTTGTATGTGGATGTCAGGTCTATTGATCTCGGTCACTTGCAGAAGTATCCTCAGTACTTTGGTGAGGCCTATGCTATGTGTGCTCAGTTGGATATACTCAGGATCATATCGTTCAACAAAGACTTTGATGCAGAGATTGTGGCCCAATTCTATGCCACGGTCCACTTTGGCTCTGATGAGGCTAGGTCCCTTACCTGGATGACCAATGGAAGGGTTCTGAAGGCAACTTGGAAGGATATCATGGAGAGCATGAGCTACAATGATGAAGGGAAGGAGAACCCCATTGGATTCCGCCCTTACAAGGAGGATGGAGCCACTCACAAGTCTGCTCTCTACAAGTACTCTACTGAGAAGATCTCCTCCACCGGCAAGAAGTTCTATGAGCTGATTCCCTACTTGGATATCATGCATCGCATCTTCAGGCACTCTTTGTTTCCCCGCATTGGGAATCTTGACATGGTTCATTCCTATCTCATGGATTTGTTGCTCTTTTGTCAGGAGGAGAAGAACACTCAGTAGGTGTTGGATGTCTCGCATGTCATGTGGTCTGAACTATACTCCGTTGTGCTTGAGCGCAAGTGTCCTATCTATGGCCCCTTTCTGATGAAGCTCATTGAGGAGACTTGGGCTTCCACCTTTCCGGATGAGATGTTTGTGGCTGATAATCTAGTTTCTCACGAGGTTATTGCTACTTGTGAGCTGCGTTGGTAATTCCCTCGTTAGCAGCACCTGCACACAAAACAACAAATCCTTGCACCCAACGCAAACAAGGGGTTGTCAATCCCTCGGCGGTTAATTGCAAGATTAAATTGTATGTGATAGATAGATAGATTGAACTAAAATATAAAATAAAATAAATACAATAAAAGTGCAGCAAGTATTTTTAGGGTTTTTAATATATGATTTAGATAGACCCTAGGGCCATAGTTTTCACTAGAGGCTTCTCTCAAGAAAATAGCATACGGTGGGTAAACAAATTACTGTTGGGCAATTGATAGAAAAGCAAATAATCATGACGATATCCAAGGCAATGATCATGTATATAGGCATCATGTCCGAGACAAGTAGACCGACTCCTGCCTGCATCTACTACTATTACTCCACACATCGACCGCTATCCAGCATGCATCTAGTGTATTAAGTCCATAAAGAACGGAGTAACGCCTTAAGCAAGATGACATGATGTAGACAAAGTAAACTCACGCATGAATAAACCCCATCTTTTACCCTTAATAGCAACGATACATGTGTGTCATGTCCCTTTCTGTCACTGGGATTGAGCACCGCAAGATCGAACCCATTACAAAGCACCTCTTCCCATGGCAAGATAAATCAATCTAGTTGGCCAAACCAAATCAATAGATCGGAGAAGAAATACGAAGCTATAATAATCATGCATAAAAGAGATCAGAGAAGACTCAAATAATATTCATGGATAATCTGATCATAAACTCACAATTCATCGGATCCCAACAAACACACCGCAAAAAGTGATTACATCGGATAGAACTCCAAGAACATCGAGGAGAACATTGTATTGAAGATCAAAAAGAGAGAAGAAGCCATCTAGCTACTAACTATGGACCCAAAGGTCTGTGATAAACTACTCACGCATCATCGGAAGGGCAGCAAGGTTGATGTAGAGCCCCTCCGTGATCGATTCCCCCTCCGGCGGAGTGCCGGAAAAGGCCCCCAGATGGGATCTCTCGAGAACAGAAGCTTGCGGCGGCGGAAAAAGTATTTCGTGGACTCCTCTATTGGTTTCCCGATTTTTGGGAATTTATAATGGTGGAATTAGGTCAAAAGGGGCAAGGTGGGCCCACGAGGTACCAGGGCGCGCCTGCCCCCCCCCCCCTGGTGGCTCGTGGCCACCTCCTGGGGCTTCTGGCCTTCTCCCGAAGCTTCTAGTGTTGGTTATGTCCAGAAAAAAATCTCCAAAAAGTTTCGTGGCATTTGGACTTCGTTTGGTATTGATATTCTATAAAACCAAAAACAGGCAGAAAACAGCAACTGGCACTCGGCACTAAGTTAATAGGTTAGTCCCAAAAAATGATATATAATTGCTATAAATGTATATAAAAACATCCAAGATTGATAATATAACAGCATGGAACAATAAAAAATTATAGATACATTGGAGACGTATCAGCATCCCCAAGCTTAATTCCTTCTCGTCCTCGAGTAGGTAAATGATAAAAACAGAATTTTTGATGTGGAATGCTGCCTATCATATTCATCATATTCTTTTCTTTTATAGCATGGACATTAGGAAACGTGGGCAATTCATATACCAATACTGTGTAAAAATTTTCAGATTTTTCTGACGCTCCAGTACAGAACCAAAATTCCAGCACTGGACGCAAAACTTTTTGTTTTCCAAACAGCATCAATTATACTATCTTCCAAATCATCCCAAAGGTTTTACTTGGCACAAACACTAATTAAAACATAAAAACTCAATCATAATAGTAGAAAAATTGTGAAAACACACAATAACATAAACAAAAGGTAAAAATTTATTTTATTCATTGGGTTGCCTCCCAACAAGCGCTATTGTTTTATGCCCCTAGCTAGGCATAATGCATAGTTTCAAGTATTGTCATCCTTCAAGTTGATTCCATAAGTGGCCCTCATAATGGATTCATATGGTGCTTTAATTTTCTTCCTAGGGAAATGTTCCATACCCTTCTTTAGTGGAAATTGAAATTTTATATTCCCTTCTTTCATGTCAATAACGGCACCTATGGTTCATAAGAATGGTCTACCAAGTATTATGGGGCAAGCAGGATTGCATTCAATGTCAAGTACAATAAAATCAATGGGCACATAGTTCCTATTTACAAGAATAAGAATATCATTAATTCTACCCAAAGGTTTTTTAATAGTAGAATCCGCCAAGTGCAAATTAAGAGAACATTCATCTATATTGGTAAAACCTAGCACATCACATAGAGATTTTGGAATTGTGGAAACGCTAGCACCCAAATCACATAAAGCATTGCACTCACAATTTTAAATTTTAACTTTAATGGTGGGTTCCCATTCATCATATAATTTTCTAGGGATTGAAATTTCTAGTTCTAGCTTTTCTTCTAACGCTTTCATCATTGCTTCTACGATGTGTTTAGTAAAAGCCTTATTTTGCTCATAAGCGTTGGGTGAATTTACCATGGATTGTAACAAAGAAATGCACTCAATCAAAGAACAACTATCATAATTAAAATCTTTGTAATCCAAAAGAGTGGGCACATCACTAGTTAAAGTTTTTACCTCTCCAGACCCACTTTTATCAATTTTCTTATCAAGATTTTCACCCTCCGAATTATGGGGACGCCTACTAGCTAAAGTTGACTCTTCTTCACCCCCCTTTTCATCAAGTTTTATATTGCTAAACAAAGAATCAATAGATGAAACACCAAACATTTTAATATCCTCATCATTACTACGATAAAAACCGGGCGGAATCGCTTTTTCTAAAAATTCTCGTTTAGATTTTAGCATGGCGGTTCTTTTCTTACTCTCATCCATGGAGACATATAAAGCTTTAATTGATTCATTAATATCAATTTTGGGTGGCAAAATTTTAGTCTTGAGATTTTCCACATCATGAATAATTCTATCAATGCTCCTAGACATATCATCAAGTTTACTCAATTTTTCTTCTATCGTAGAGTTGAAAACTTTTTGAGCATTAATAAATTATTTAATATTACTTTCAAGATCAGAGGGCATCCTATTATTATTATTATAAGAATTACCATAGGAATTGCCATAACTATTAGAGGAATTTCTAGGAAACGGTCTAGCATTGAAATTACCTCTATAAGCATTATTATTAAAATTATTTCGTGAGACAAAATTGACATCTACGGGATCATTATGTTGCTCAATCAAAGTGGATAAAGGCACATCATTAGGATCAATAGGAGTATTTTTCCTAGCAACCAATTTCATAAGCGCATCAACTTTATCACTCAAAGTACTAATTTCTTCAACAGGATTCACTTTCTTACTAGTAGGAACTCTTTCAGTATGCCATTGTGAATAATTTGCCATAATATTATCAAACAATTTAGTAGCTTCTCCCAAAGTAATTTCCATAAAAGTACCACCCGCGGCGGAATCTAAAAGATTTCTAGAAACAAAATTTAATCCCGCATAAAAATTGTGTATGATCATCCACAAATTTAAACCATGAGTAGGGCAATTTCTTATCATTAATTTCATCCTCTCCCAAGATTGGGCAACATGTTAATGATCAAGTTGCTTAAAATTCATAATTTGATTTCTAAGAGAAATAATTTTCGCGGGAGGAAAATACTTGGTAATAAAAGCATCTTTACACCTATCCCAAGAATCGATACTATTTCGTGGTAAAGATGAAAACCAAATTTTTGCATGATCCCGTAATGAGAACGGGAATAATTTTAATTTCACAATATCATTATCCACATCTTTTTCTTTTGCATATCACACAATTCTACGAAAGTGTTAAGATGGGATGCAGCATCTTCATTGGGACTACCAGAAAATTGTTCTTTCATGACAAGATTTAGCAAAGCGGCATTAATATCACAAGTCTCCGCACTAGCGGCGGGAGGATCAATTGGAGTACTAATAAAATCATTATTATTAGTATTTGAAAAATCACACAATTTTGTATTTTCTTGAGACACCGTGGCTACGCAAACAAGATAACAAGCAAGCAAACAAGAAAAAGGCAAATGGAAAATATTTTTGTATTTTTGTAAAAACTTTTTAGAAGTGGGGGAGATGAAAACGAGAGGCAAAGGCAAATAAAATAAATGCAAGGAGATGAAAGTTTTATGCGTAGGTACTTGATAGATGTTGATGATGTCTCCCCGGCAACGGCGCCAGAAATTCTTCTTGCTACTTGTGAGCTGCGTTGGTAATTCACTCGTTAGCAGCACCTGCACATAAAACAACAAATCCTTGCACCCAACGCAAACAAGGGGTTGTCAATCCCTCGGCGGTTAATTGCAAGATTAAATTGTATGTGATAGATAGATAGATTGAACTAAAATAAAAAATAAAATAAATAAAATAAAAGTGCAGCAAGGTATTTTTAGGGTTTTTAATATATGATTTAGATAGACCCGAGGACCATAGTTTTCACTAGAGGCTTCTCTCAAGAAAATAGCATACGGTGGGTAAACAAATTACTGTTGGGCAATTGATAGAAAAGCAAATAATCATGATGATATCCAAGGCAATGATCATGTATATAGGCATCACGTTCGAGACAAGTAGACCGACTTCTGCCTGCATCTACTACTATTACTCCACACATCGACCGCTATCGAGCATGCATCTAGTGTATTAAGTCCATAAAGAACGGAGTAACGCCTTAAACAAGATGACATGATGTAGATAAAGTAAACTCACGCATGAATAAACCCCATCTTTTTACCCTTAATAGCAATGATACATACGTGTCATGTCCCTTTCTGTCACTGGGATTGAGCACCGCAAGATCGAACCCATTACAAAGCACCTCTTCCCATGGCAAGATAAATCAATCTAGTTGGCCAAACCAAATCAATAGATCGGAGAAGAAATACGAAGCTATAATAATCATGCATAAAGGAGATCAGAGAAGACTCAAATAATATTCATGGATAATCTGATCATAAACTCACAATTCATCGAATCCCAACAAACACACCGCAAAAAGTGATTGCATCGGATAGAACTTCAAGAACATCGAGGAGAACATTGTATTGAAGATCAAAAAGAGAGAAGAAGCCATCTAGCTACAAACTATGGACCCGAAGGTCTATGGTAAACTACTCACGCATCATCGGAAGGGCAGCAAGGTTGATGTAGAGCCCCTCCGTGATCGATTCCCCCTCCAGCGGAGTGCCGGAAAAGGCCCCCAGATGGGATCTCTCGAGAACAAAAGCTTGCAGCGGCGAAAAAAGTATTTCGTGGACTCCTCTGTTGGTTTCCCTATTTTTGGGAATTTATAGTGGTGGAATTAGGTCAAAAGGGGCAGAGGTGGGCCCACGAGGCACCAGGGCGCGCCTGCCCCCCCCCCCCCAGGCGCGCCCTGGTGGCTAGGGCTTCTGGCCTTATCTCGAAGCTTCTAGTGTTGGTTATGTCCAGAAAAAAATCTCCAAAAAGTTTCGTGGCATTTGGACTTCGTTTGGTATTGATATTCTGTAAAACCAAAAACAAGCAGAAAACAACAACTGGCACTGGGCACTAAGTTAATAGGTTAGTCCCAAAAAATGATATATAATTGTTGTAAATGTATATAAAAACATCCAAGATTGATAATATAACAGCATGGAACAATAAAAAATTATAGATACGTTGGAGACGTATCAGTTATCAAGCTGAGGCAGAAGGAGCTATGGGGCACAACTGGTGCTCCGGCACCTGAGGCTCAGACTGAGACTGTGGATACGTCTGAGGGAGATGATGAGGATGACTATGTGCCACCTTCTGAGGAGCCAACATGGGCTGCCAAGCTGAAAGAGAAAATGAAGAAGTTGTTTTGCATCCAGGCTCAAGGTCAGTACAGGGCTGATGTAGCAGAGAAGAAGGCCCGCAGTCATGACAAGATCATGATGAGGCACATTGGGTTGGAGGTTACAAGTGGGTCAGAGGACAAGATCACCGATGAGGAGGAGTGGACCTCCAAGCACTGCAGGTGGTCAGATATTGAGGAGGAGGTCCCACAGACTGCTGTAGAGGATGGATCTGACGACCACGAGGAGTTCTGAGGGCGTCCTGGTTCTTCGCTATCACCTAGGACCGTTTAGTGCTCTTTGCCCTTTTGGTGTCTCGATGCCAAAGGGGGAGAGAGCTTAGGGATTTGTCGAGTCACGAGTGTGTCTTGTTTGCTGTCGCCTTTCGTCTCTCGTGAACTCTTTTATCGTTTGCTTTGGTTTGGTTTGTGGTTGTGAGAACCTTTGTTCCTATCATATGGTGTGAGACATATGCTACCCTATCTTTATCTTTATATCTAGTATTGGTTTGCTTGTGAGATATTATCCTTAGTATGCCCTTATCTTTATGCTCACATGCCATGTTGCATACATGCTTTTCTCTCGTATGTCATGTAGTTGCAAGTGCTGACTTGTCTATAAAATATAGGGGGAGTGTTGATCCTAGTGTGTGTGCTTTGCATTCCAAAAGCATATCTGAATAGTGCACACATCTAGGGGGAGCCCGTCTATATTTTGTAGATGTTGGGTTTGCTTATTATCTCTGTTATCATTTGTGCAAATCCCGTGTTGTCATCAATCCACCAAAAAGGGGGAGATTGTTAGGGCATATTTCTCCCTTAGTGGTTTTGGTGATTGATGGCAATGCATTTGCCGACTAATCGTGTGCATTGAGCATTTCAGATAATCTATCATATGGCACAAGACGATTGAAGCCCCTCAGAGTGTTAAAGCAAGACGGTTATTTTTCCCGTGTTTATTTTTCAGTGGACTTGACTCGTAGGAAAACCGTACTATTAAGAAGGGGTCCGCTTTGGAAAGGTTTTGGGTGGAATCATCACGTACACGTTTCCTTTGCACCCTCTTTCCTTTCCCGCAACATTGGAGTTCCAACTGTTCTTTAGTGTTCATGTTCTGTAAGCTGCCAAGCGACAGTACCGCTCCCCTGAGCGGTAGTACCGCTGGCGGGCTGTAGTACCGCCGGTCCAGTACCGTGCGTACTACCGCTTAGCTTTGGCGTTCTATTGTTGTTTCGCGCTCAGTGAAAGTGGCACGATAGTAGGGCGGTAGTACCGCTCCGACACTTCCGTCCCTACCACCGCTCCACTACCGCTGGCTCGCTGTAGCACAGAGCACTAAGCGGCAGTGGCGCGGAAGTACCGCTCGCTTGCGAGCGGCACTACCGCTCGGCCACTTCCGTTGCACTTCTGCTTAGTCATAAGCTTCTGGACACTTTTGCCACTTCACGGCAGTAGGGCGACAGTACATGCGCGGCAGTGCCACTGCCTCTGTACTCCCCCAGTCTTGTTTCGCTACACTACAGCCCCAACGGTAGTACCACTGGGACGGGCGGTAGTACCGCTCCGGCGGCACTACCGGGCCGAGGTACTATGCCTGCTATGCTATGTACCTGAAACTACCGCACGGGCGGTAGTACCGCTCATGGAGCGGTAGTACCGCTTAAGCGCGGGCTGTGAGATGCATAACGGTTGGATTTGTCCCCACTATATAAAGGGGGTTTTCTTCCCCAAGAAGACTTGCCTCTAGCTTCCCCAAACTCCATTATTGCTCTAAGCTCCATTTTTGCCCGATCTCCCTCCCTAGCTGATAACTTTGGTTGATCTTCTAGGGTTTGGGTGAGAAGGCCCCGATCTACACTTCCACCAAGAGAAATTTGATCCCCCCCACTAATCCCTTGCGGATCTTGTTTCTCTTGGGTGTTTGAGCACCCTAGATGGAAGAGGTCACCTCGGAGCCACATTCCATTGTGGTGAAGCTCCATGGTGGTGTTGGGAGCCTCCAATTTGGTTGTAGAGAGAGCCCCAACCTTGTTTGTAAAGGTCCGGCCGCCGCCTTCAAGGGCACCACTAGTGGAATCACGGCATCTTGCATTGTGCGAGGGCGTGAGGAGAATACGGTGGCCCTAGTGGCTTCTTGGGGAGCATTGTGCCTCCACACCGCTCCAACGGAGACATACTTCCTCTCAAAGGGAAGGAACTTCGGCAACACATCCTCGTCTTCACCGACTCCACTTGTGGTTATTTCTTTCCTTTACTTTGTGCAAGATATTGTTGTGTTGTATTATTTGCTTGCTTCTTGTTGTTATTGTTGCTAGCATCATATAGGTTGCTCACCTAGTTGCATATCTAGACAACCTATTTGTTGCTAATCCTAAATTGTTAAGAAAAGCTAAAAATTGGTAGTTTCCTATTCATCCCCCCCCCCTCTAGTCAACCATATCGATCCTTTCACGAAGGAATCTCATAATAAATATGTTTAGTAGATTCAATAGGTTGAGGGGCAACTCTTATTGCTTTCGGTCGAGGTGAAGATACCCCGAACTAGCCCCTCAAAGGATTATTTTCCATAGTGACAAGTGACAGTAAATTTCAGCACGTAATAAAAATGTTTCCTTACCAAATTCCACTTACCAAAGGCGCTTCACTCCCCGGCAACAGTGCCAGAAAAGAGTCTTGATGACCCACAAGTATAGGGGATCAATCGTAGTCCTTTCGATAAGTAAGAGTGTCGAACCCAACGAGGAGCAGAAGGAAATGACAAGCGGTTTTCAGCAAGGTATTCTCTGCAAGTACTGAAAGTAGTGGTAACAGATAGTTTCATAGCAAGGCAATTCGTAACAAGTAACAAGTAACAATAGTAACCAAGGTGCAGCAAGGTGGCTCGATCCTTTTTATATCAAAGGACAAGCCGGAACGTTCTCTTATAGTAAGCAAAGCGTTCTCGAGGACACATGAGAATTGTCGTCTAGTCACGTTCATCATGTTTAGTTGATTCGCGTTCGCTACTTTGATAATTTGATATGTGGTGGACCGGTGCTAGGGTGTTGTTTTTACTTGAACAAGCAACCCTCTTCTGATTACCCCCTCTCGCAAGCATCCGCAACTACGAAAGAAGAATTAAGATAAATCTAACCATAGCATGAAACATATGGATCCAAATCAGCCCCTTACGGAATAACACATAAACTAGGGTTTAAGCTTCTCTCACTCTCGCAACCCATCATCTACTTATTACTCCCCAATGCATTATCCTAGGCCCAAATATGGTGAAGTGTCATGTAGTCGACGTTCATATGACACCACTAGAATAACAACAACATACACATCATCAAAATATCGAACGAATACAAACTTCACATGATTACATATAACAAAACTTCTCCCATGTCCTCAAGAACAAAAGTAATTACTCACAAATCATAATCATGTTCAAGATCAGAGGTGTATTGAATATGCTTGAGGATCCGAACATATAATCTTCCACCAAATAAACCAATTAGCATCAACTACGAGATGTAATCAACACTACTAGCAACCCACTGGTACCAATCTGAGGTTTTGGACAAAGATTGAATACAAGAGATGAAATAGGGTTTGAGAGGAGATGGTGCTGGTGAAGATGTTGATGAAGATTGGTCCTCCCACGATGAGAGGATCGTTGCTGATGTCGTTGGCTTCGATTTCCCCCTCTCGGAGGGAAGTATCCTCGGCGGAATCGCTCTACCGGAGAGCAAAAGTGCTCCTGCCCAAGTTCGCCTCGAGACGGCGTCACTTCATCCCGAAAGTCTTCTTTTGATTTTTTTCTAGGGCAAATAGCATCTTATAGGAGAAGATGGGCCCCGGAGGCCTACTGGGGGGCCCACAAGCTCACAGGGCACGCCCCCCTGAGCTTGTGGCTCTCTGGTGGGCCCCCTCCTTGTATTTCTTCCGCCAATATTTTTTATATATTCCAAAATAATTCTCCATAAATTTTCAGGTCATTTGGAGTTGTGAAGAATATCTATCTCTATTGTAGCCTTTTCAGGTCCAGAATTCTAGCTGCCGGCAATCTCCCTCTTCATGTGAAAATTGCAAAATAAGAGAGAAAAGGCGTTAGGATTGCATCATAATGTGAAATAATGACCCAAAACATAATAAATAACAGTAGGTAAATATGATGCAAAATGGACATATCAATGACCCACAAGTATAGGGGATCAATCGTAGTCCTTCCGATAAGTAAGAGTGTCAAACCCAACGAGGAGCAGACGGAAATGACAAGTGATTTTCAGCAAGGTACTCTCTGCAAGTGCTATAAACAGTGGTAACAGATAGTTTTGTAGCAAGTTGATTCGTAGCAAGTAACAAGTGACAATAGTAACAAAGTGCAGCAAGGTGGCCCAATCCTTTTTATAGCAAAGGACAAGCCGGAAAGTTCTCTTATAGTAAGCAAAGCGTTGTCGAGGACACATGGGAATTCTCGTCTAGTCACGTTCATCATGTTTAGTTGATTCGCGTTCACTACTTTGATAATTTGATATGTGGGTGGACCGGTGCTAGGGTGTTGTTCTTACTTGAACAAACAACCCTCTTATGATTACCCCCTCTCGCAAGCATCCGCAACTACGAAAGAAGAATTAAGATAAATCTAACCATAGCATGAAACATATGGATCCAAATCAGCCCCTTACGGAATAACGCATAAACTAGGGTTTAAGTTTCTGTCACTCTCGCAACCCATCATTTACTTATTACTCCCCAATGCCTTCCTCTAGGCCCAAATACGGTGAAGTGTCATGTAGTCGATGTTCACATGACACCACTAGAAGAAGAACAACATACATATCATCAAAATATTGAACGAATACCAACTTCACATGATTACTTATAACAAGACTTCTCTCATGTCCTCAAGAACAAAAGTAACTACTCACAAATCATGTTCATGTTCAAGATCAGAGAGGTATTGAATATGATTAAGGATCTGAACATTTAATCTTCCACCAAATAAACCAACTAGTATCAACTAGAAGATGTAATCAACACTACTAGCAACCCACATGTACCAATCCAAGGTTTTGGGACAAAGATTGAATACAAGAGATGTACTAGGGTTTGAGATGAGATGGTGCTGGTGAAGATGTTGATGAAGATTGGTCCTCCCACGATGAGAGGAACGTTGGTGATGTCGATGGCTTTGATTTCCTCCTCCCGGAGGGAAGTATCCCCGGCGAAATCGCTTCGCCGGAGAGCAAAAGTGCTCCTGCCCAGGTTCCGCCTCGAGACGGTGGCGCTTCGTCCCGAAAGTCTTCTTCTGATTTTTTCTAGGGCAAATAGCATCTTATAGGAGAAGGAGGGCCACGGAGGCCTGTTGGTGGAGCCACGAGCTCACCTTGCGCGCCCCAGGGGGGTGCCACCTAAGCTCGTGACTCATTGGTGGGGCCCCTCCCGTTGATTCTTCTTCCAATGTTTTTTATTAATTCCAAAATAATTCTCCATTAATTTTAAGGTCATTTGGAGCTCTGGAGAATATCTATCTCTGCTGTAGCTTTTTCAAGTCCAGAATTCCAGCTGCCGGCAATCTCCTTCTTCATGTGAAACTTGTAAAATAAGAGAGAAAAGGCATTAGGATTGCTTCATAAAGTGAAATAAAGACCAAACACATTATAAATATCGGTAGGAAAACATGATGTAAAATGGACGTATCAACCGCCTTCATCCTATCAGCCAAGGACGGTCCCATACCAGCTAACTTCGTTTTTTCCCACGCCATATTAACGATTTCGTTCACCGTTTCTTCACATAACCAACGGGCCTCAAACTTTTTGCAGGACAATTTCCTAAACTGAGATCCATCATAATACTCCGTGTCCAACAGTAGCGGCCGATGATCAGAGTGCACATGGTGCTCGTGAATAACCACCGCCAGTGGAAACTTTGTTGACCATCCCTCATTGCATACCGCTCGATCCAGTCTCTCCCGGATATCACCACATCTCCATGTAAACTAATATCCCAAAAACTCAACTCCGTCCAGGCCACATTCAAATAGACCGTCACTAAAAGCTGGAAGCATATGTGGTGGTCGAGGATTCCCACCTTCCTTCTCACTTGGCATTAGAATTTCGTTAAAATCTCCAATTACTAGCCATGGACTTGTAGCATCTCCCTTAAGCTCCCGAAGATAGCTCCAAGACAAATGACGCCAGTCCCAAGCTGGTTCTCCATAGAACCCGGTCAATCGTCAATCTGGCCTGTCCCCCTTCATAATCAGAACATCAATAAAATTTGGTCTCATATAGTTCAGAACCACTTTCTTCTCATTATTATAAACAAAACGAGGCCACCAGAGCAGCCATCGCTTTCAATAACATGAAGGGAATCGAACCCTAACTTAATCCTCACTCAATTGCCTTAACTTTGTTCTAATGAGATTCAGACAAAAAGATCACATATGCTCTCACCAACCCTTGAAGATCCAACAGCTCACGTACTGCCGTCGTTGAGAGCATGCGCGAAAATTCCAAGAAAAGACTTTCATTGTCATTGACAGTCGGTGCAACGAGGAACAGCGAAGGAAAAAACTCTCGGCGACAGGAGCCACCGGAGGACAGCAAACCCTAGCTATTCTTGCTAGGGGAGAACAAGTTTGAAGAGAAATTCATCCCGTCAGAACATCAATCAGGCTTCATAAGTGCATCACCATACGTGCAAAGCTAGCAAGCACACAAGCAACTGGATTGATTTTCTAGTAGTAGCACAGGTGCACGTACTAGCACCCATACGTACACGTGAACCTGACCTGGGCCTTCATCAACTTATCGATCCTTCTCGGCTGCTCGGAACCACCGTCGCCCTTCACGGATCTCTCGTAAAACCAGCGGCCACCGCGGTCCAACCCTAGACCACCACTCTTGGCACCAGATGCGTTCTCTGTTTCTTCATGTTAGAATCGGTTTTATTGGGCCTTATAACCACCAACACCTAATCTTTCCCTAATATATATATATGTATATATATATATAATATAATATAATAATAATAATCTTTCCCTAATAATAAAGCACGGATTGACTCCGTGGGTTCACCGTCGCACCTTTTTTGCGAAAAAGCCCTTGTGTTTTTGGGTAAAGCATGGATTGACTCCATGGGTTCACCGTCGCACCTTTTTTGCGAAAAAGCCCTTGTGTTTTTGGGTAATTGAGCCCGCAGTCCATAAATAAGTAAAAAAACGTTTCGCACTACTAATTCGGGGCGAATCAGTGGCCCGCCGAGACCCAGATCGGGCCTGGGAAATCCATCAAGGCCCGAGCGGCGCCAGTAAGCCGCCGCTTCCCCGAGCTCCATCTCGAGCTCCCTCCTGCACCCGACAGCGCCGGCCGGACCTCCTCCACCTCGCTTCGCCGCCGGCGACCGGAACCTCGCCGGACCAGCAGATGAGCAGCGCATCTCTCTCTCCCTTCCTTCTTCTTCTCTCTTCCTCACATCTCCCTCTCTTCAGGACGCCAGGAGCTCCACAGCCGCCACCACGAGTCGTCCGTGCTCGGATCCGGCGAGATCCGGCCGCGGGCAACCCATCCCAGCCACTCCCGCGCTAGATCTGCACCGCCCCTCGCCGTCCCCGTCGGAGTTTGCCTCCAGCGCCGCCGCAAGCCACCTCCTGCCTCTGCCCTCGTTCCAGGAGAACGACGACCAAGCCTCCCTTGCTCGCTCGTGTGGGCCGCGTGACCCTCCAAGGCCCAGCACAGCGCTCGTGCCCAAGCCCAGCCTCCCTGGCCCAGCCGCGCAGCTACCTCACCGAGCTGAGGCCGACAGTCACGCATGGCTCTTAATTAAAGCTGATTGGATTCTCTAATAAAACGTGATTGTAGGCACGGCCTGGGATGGTGCTGCATTGGTGGCTGGTGAATTGCAAAATAATAAACAAGAAATAAAGTATTAAATATATTTCCGTTATTTAAAATTAAGTTATAGGGCTTAAACATAAAATTTAACCAGTAAAACAGAACATAAGATTAAAGTTAAAGTAAATTATAATGCGATTCCAATCTAAGTAGAATATAAGTCTGTGGAAGAACAATAATATATTTGACAAGAAAAATTAAATACCATTTTTAAATGAATATACACCAAGAATTACTTCACCCCATATACAAGACATTTAGTAATTATGCCCCAAAAATATCATAGTTTTTTCTACATGCTCCGAGGCTTATTCAGTTATTGAACTGATGAATTTCTTCTTTGTGTCTAAATGATCTTCAACCGCTTTTTTGCAGCTAAATTACGAGGTGTTGTGTTTAGGTGTACATGCCACGGGTGAACTACTTCTTTATATATGAATTGTTGACGTCAAAAACTAAGATACGATACTGTGATTCTAATATTTGACGTTTCAGAATTGTTTAACTCAATAGCAAAATATTGCGATAACACATGCAAAAAAAAAACTATATCTAAATCACAATAAAAAAATTCATTATTTGTTGGTCATATGCTATATTTTTCTAAGAACAAAACAAATCTTCACTCTTATTTTTCAGCTCGACCCACTAGCGCCCGTCACCAAAGTACATGGAGTTGGACTCGGAGTCCCTACTGTGCGACACAAACTCCGCACTTTTCTATGTTATATTAGCCAAAGATGGGGGATCTTTGGACAACGCTCCTAATATTTATTTTGTTTCTCGTGTGGCAGTGTGGACGATTTCAAGGAGTTTGTTGATGACGTCATGTCTGGTGATGGGTCATGGGGGGGGGAGGAGGAGGAGGTCTTGAGCCATTGGGTTAGTGAAGTGAGGTTTTTTTTTTCTCCCGTTGCAACGCACGGGCATTTGTGCTAGTAATAATAAAGCACGGATTGACTCCGTGGGTTCATCGTCGCGCACTTTTTTGCACAAAGCCCCCTGAAATTTTGGGCAATTAACCCGCACTTCTTTACCTACTAAAAAATTGCGTTCCGTTTTGTCTCAAATAAAAAAAATTGCTTTACCTGGACTCGAACCCCGCCCGCGTGGTTTGAGTACGCACGCACAAACCAGCCCACCTAGTCAGTCTGTGGTTTAGAAAGGAGAGAAATATTTTTTCCTTTTATATTGAAGGTGTGTCAGTTTAGTCCTATAACTTTAAAACTACTGGACTACTGAAGGTGTGGCAGTTTAGTCTTATAACTTTGAAACTGCGGTTTTAAATCCTAAAACTATTGAAGGTGTGTCAGTTTAGTCCTATAATTTCAAACTGCAGGCCATCAGTGGCATGATGGCTTGAGCTCCAGCGAGGAGAGTAGACCGGTCATCTCAGCCTCATGCCGCAGTAGCAAAACCACACGTCGAGGGAGAGGGATGCCGTCCTCCATGCCGACTGGCTCGGGGTCTCCCGGCGGCCGCGCCAAACCTCTCAGCGAGGCTGCACTGCACTGCAGCTCATGGCCACACAGGTGGTGGGCGTACAGGTTGCAACACACACTGCGACGTGAAAGCGTATGGACCACTTTTGGGGTAGTAAACACATATAAAGGGCTCATTGAAAAAAAATGCACCATAGATGCTGGCCATGCAAACTTAGGACCTGAGATGAACAAACTTACATAGTTTCGGGACTCAAAACTGCAGTTTCGAAGTTATAGGACTAAACTGACACACCTCCAATAGTTTTAGGACCCAAAAATGCAGTTTCGAAGTTAACTGACACACCTCCGATAGTTTTAGGACTTATGATGTATTTTACTCCAAATTAATTGGCCCCTTGCCGACGAAATCACTAGTTAAGACGGTTCGAAAGTAGGAACTTCAATTTTGAGGCGTATATACAAGGGCGGACGCTAGGCGCCGGGTAGCGGGCTGGCCCAACAATCTGCTGAAAAATTGATGGAAAATTTTCAGATTAATTCGGGTGAAGAGGGACTCGAACTCCAGACGCCAATGTCAACCGAACCGCGCGCTAACCACTAGACCACACTCAACTATCTTGCCTACAGTGAGGAAACAGATCTAGTTAACCCTTCCTTCAGTGCAACATTAGCATATAGTAGTATTATATACCCACTATAAATTGAATAAAGAAAACATAAATTTGAAAAAGAATTCACAAAAACAATGAGTTGTTTTTTTTTTTGAAAAACGTTCGTACCAATTGGAAAAAGTTCGCGATAATGGAAAAGTTCGTGAATTCAAAAAAAGTTCATGATTTTGAAAAGAAAATCACGTATTTGAAAAAAGCATAAATTGTAAAAAAGTTCATCAATTTGAAAAATAGTTCGAAAAAGTTAATTGATTTGAAAAAATGTTCATCGATTTATAACTAAAAAAATCACGAATTTGAAAATAGTTCACGGGGTTTTGAAAAAAGTTCATCAATTTTGAATTAAAAAAATCATGAATTCGAAAATAGTTCACCGGGTTTTAAAAAAAGTTCACGGATTTGAAAATTTTCACCGATTTTGATAAAAAAGTTCACGAATTTGAAAAAAAGTTCATCAAATTTCGTAAAAAAGTTCATTGAATTTGAAAAAAGTTCATAGAATTTTTAGAAAAAGTTAATCAAATTCAAAAAAAAATCATCGATTTTGAAAAAAAGTTCATCGACTCTAAATTTTTTCCCGCAAATTTGAAAAAAGTTCATCCATTTTGGAAAAAGTTCATCAATTCTGAAAAAGTTCACAAATTTGAATAAGAGTTCATCGATTTTTTAAACAAATAGCGAAAATTGAGAAAAGTTCACGCATTTGCAAAAGAAAAAGAAAACAAAAGAGAAACAGAGAAAAGATAAGAAAAAGAAAAGGAAAAATAAAAAACTGCGGGCATCGCGATCTGTAGAAAGAATAAAAGGCGAAAAACAAAGTTAATTGTCACATGTGCCTTGTTATCCCAGTGGTTGCTGCGTTGCTCTGTGAAGCTTCAGGTCTCAGGTTCGAATCCGTCACAGCGCACCCTTTTTTCAGTTTTAACCGAAAAAGAGAAGAACAGATGGGCCGGCCCAAGCGCGGGAGGGTGGCCTTTAACGGGAGCTTGAAGCGCCAAATAGGGATTGCCGGTCGATCGGCCCAAATTTCGGTCGGTCGGCGCAGCGGTCCGATTAGCGGGATGACAACCGTCAGATGAAAAAGTCAAACTCCCAAGCGCATCTCCTTCTCGCATGCCATATATGTTGAATCTGGGAAAAAAAGGGAACGCCAGCCCACGCACCAGTCTGGGACTCTACCGTGTCAACGCTGGCTGTCCCCATCGCAGCCGGCGCTCGTGACCCCGTCGTAGCTCGTAGCTTCCGGCACTCGCTGTAGTAGCACCCCGTGTCCCCATAGTCTTCATCACCGGCATGTGTTGGTCCCAGCAAAAATCGTCATCGGTCGTAGCAAAAATTGACGATGGTTGCAACAAAAACATCGCCGCTGCCGTCGCGGGTTGAAGCTAAGCCATGAATGGTCCTAGCAAAAAACGTCGCTGGTGGTAGCAAAAACCGAAAACAGTTGTAGCAAAACATCGCCGCCGTCGTCGTGGGTCGCAGCTAAGCCATGAATGGTCCCAGCAAAAATCGTCGCCGATGGTAGCAAAAACAGATGACGGTTGCAGAAAAACATTGCCGCCGCCGTCGCAGGTCGAAGCTAAGCCATGAACGGTTGTAGCAATTTTCCTCGCCGGTGGTAGCAAAATCCGACACAGTTGCCACAGAAATCATTGCCGCCCCCGTGGGGCCGCAACATCATTGGCAATGGATGTAGCAATTGTCATCGCCGTCCTCACGCGCGGTCACGACGGTACCAGCACGCGCTAGCTGCCGTTGTAGCACGCCAGTTGCCACGGTCCACCGTTGATGTAACATTCCTCGCCGCCATCTAAGCACCAGCTTAAGGGTCAGGGGTGAAGGGTGGCCTAGAGAAATTTGTGGGCATGGTGGCGCCAGTACGTCGGCGGTGGTAGGGAATTCGAGGATGCGGTGGCTCAGGAGTCTACTTGAGGAAAGAGAAGAGACGAGGCGAGGGGAATTAGTTTGGCCGGTTCATCTTGAAGGGATGAGGATGTTGTGGGGCCACAGGGATGTGTGGTTGCAAAGCGTGGCGAACGTTGGAAGCATCGAGGTGCATGTTGATGCGAAGCGAGCGAGCAAGGCGGCCGACCGAAAGTTGCGCCGGCCGGCCGATTCGAAACGTTTCCCATATGCAAAGCACACTTTTTCTTTACTAGCACATATGCCCATGCGTTGCAACGGGGAGAAATCGCACACCCCTTGCCAAATAAGTATCAATTTTTTCTAACATGTAAAAGAATTGTGGTTTCAACCAAATCATTTTTGCAAAACTGCTAAGGAATATGGATTGTTTGGTTTGCAACCTTTCTATTTTATTTCGACCTCCTCCACAGCCACGTTGCCAGCCTCATACGTACGGTCGTCCATGCACGGCTGAGCCGGAAGCCTCTCCTCCATTTAAACCGGTCCGCTCTCTCCCATTGATCCTTTCCTTCCCTGATTAATTCCTTTCCTTCGGCAAGGCGAGTTTTATTCCTTCAAGCCAACCCTGATTAATTCCTTTCCTTCTTAAGGCAAGGCAAGTTTCATTCCTTCCAGCCAACCGTGCATGCATCTCCCTCTCTATCCTCCTACCAACAATGCATCTTCTTCTTTATTGGGTCTTTCTCTTGTTGTTTCTTCAGACTATTTGTGGATGTATTTAAATCGGTAAGATTTGATCTAAAGAAGCAAGGTGGGACTAATCGGTACCATCAGATATAAAGAAGCGATGTGTGCTATTTAACTACCAAAAGAACCCAATATTCGCCCAGACTAATAATCTAGCCCAGCTGGTTGTGTCCCTTGGAAGGTAGCGTGTTGGTCCAGAGTTCGAACCTCCACGAACGCCATATTTTTTTTGTTTTTTTTTTTTTTTTTTGAGGATCAATATTTTTTTTGTTTTTTTGTGAGGCCCAACATCAGCGTGGCAGAAAAAAAATTGAGTTTCTTTGAGGCCCAACAGCGACTTACGAACGAAGCGGACAAAGGAACACGTCAAAAAAACCAATATAAAAGGAAAAAATATTTCTCTCCTTTCTAAACCACAGACTGGCTAGGTGGGCTGGTTTGTGCGTGCGTACTCAAACCACGCGGGCGGGGTTCGAGTCCAGGTAAAGCAATTTTTTTTATTTGAGACAAAACGGAACGCAATTTTTTTAGTAGGTAAAGAAGTGCGGGTTAATTGCCCAAAATTTCAGGGGGCTTTGTGCAAAAAAGTGCGCGACAGTGAACCCACGGAGTCGATCCGTGCTTTGTTATTAAAAAAAATTAAAAAATTAGGGAAAGATTTGCCGGCCCAATCTTCAATCATCTTTGAACAAAACCTCTTCCGCAGCCTAAACCTCGGAAAAGCCCAACCCAAACCCTAAAAACACCTCCATGGACTTCGCTCGCCGGAAAGCGGCGGCGCTGGCCGCGCTCTCCTCGCCGGCGCCGGACAAGTCACCGAAAGGCGGCGTAGACGCCCCCATCGCCCCGCTCCTCGACGCGCTGAACTCCCACGCGGATCTCTTCACCACGTCCTCCTGCTCCGGCCGCATCTCAGTCCTCGCGCAGCCCTCGCCGCAGTCCCAAGCGGCCGACCCCAAGCCCAAGAAGAAGGCCCGGGGCGGCGGGTGGTTGTACATCTCGCACGATCCCGCTGACCCGGACGCACTTGTGGAGCTCCTGTTCGGTGGGACTGGATGCGGAGAGAGAGGTGGAGGGGATGAGCTCGTGTTCAGGTTCGAGCCAATGATCGTGGCAGTGGAGTGCAGGGATGCTGCGGCAGCCGCGGCGCTCGTGGCCGCTGCAATCGGGGCGGGGTTCCGGGAGTCAGGTGAGCCGGTTTGTACATCTCGGGTTTACGGAGAGTTCAGGTGGCGTGCTTGACTGACTTATTGTGTTCCATTCACTTGCATTGTTCATGCCTTTTTTAGGTATCACAAGCTTGCAAAGACGTGCAATGGCAGCAATAAGATGTTCAATTCGCATGGAGGTGCCTCTTGGTCTGACTGATGAACTTCTTGTTTCTCCTGAGTACATCCGGTACCTTGTTAGAATTGCCAACTGTAAGATGGAGGCAAACAAGAAGCGAATGGATGGCTTTCTAGACGTTTTGCAGTCTAAGGTATGTTTGATTCTGCATCCTAGCAGATATTCTCATTTTCCTGTACTCTTACTGGCATTATTACTCCCTCATTTGTTTAACCATTACCATGCGCATTAGGCAGGTATCATCATGTGAAGTTTGAACATGTATTTACTGAAATATCTATTAGTGCATATAAAGCTTAAATGGATTTTCAGTTTTGTCGTCCCAGACAGACTAGCCATGTTATTTTCATGCCAAGTAAACTCAACTAACGAGTTATGATATACTCAATTTGTGAACAAAGACGCGGATGCACTAGGAAGAACAAGCTCACATTGCATGTTCATCTATAAACACTATATTGGGATACTTGGTGGTTGCCCAATCAGAGAAAACAACCAAGAAATAGCATTGCTAGACTTAAAGCATAGAGTCTTGTTCCACGTATCCATTCCAGCTCTAGGTCAATGCCTTTGTGTGCGTAGCTCATGTGTTGTCACTGATGATGATCTTGTTGTTATTGACGGTGGTGCATCTTGCTATGATGATCACCTCCTCTCTGTGCATCTTAGCATTGCCGATTCGTTGTCAATGAAATTAGCATGCCCCTTTCCCACCTTCTTCAGTTGCAGCACTTCTAAAAGTCCCTGTAGTCCTGGCGGTTATAGCAGCAAGCCTTTGCCTTGTCGAAGGTGCAATTTTCTTGTCGGGGTCATGTCCGCGTATTCCCATCTCTTCCCTGGAACCTCACTTGGCGTGTGCGGGTGGTAGGTGCTCACCTTCCTCCTTATTGGGTTTTCCTTTAACGCCTTTAGCTGCCAAATACTTATTTGCGCAATATCACACCCAAGTCCCTGAATTGCTTGAGGGTGCAGAGGATTTTCACTAGCATTGGTGTCAAGGCTTGCAACATGACCATATACAATTCTTTAGTCTTCTCTTCTAGTCATGTAGCATTTGCATCTTGCTTAGAGAAGGGATGACTATCGTAGACCCATCAAGGGACCAGCCTTCGTGCATGCAGATGTTGTAGAATTCATCCCTGGTGGTCTGCAGCTTGGTTTTCATCACTGGGATGATGCGCACATAGATGGTTAATGAGATGCAAATGTATGTGGAGCTTGCTGTATGGGATGCTGTAGTCATTCCTCAAAGGAGTCAATCATTGATTATGTCACCTTGGCCAGCCCAAATCCTTTTTAGTGTCACCGTATGATTTGAGCTAAATGCAGTTGAAGTGGATGCAGTTAGAATCTCTAGGACAGTCATACAGTGAATTTAAGAGGAATAATTGTTCAATATTTCAGAAGCTATACACTACTGGGTTTGTTACTTGTAACATATTGTTTCCTTTCAAACTGCCAGGGTCTGCCAGGCATTGGGTTGCAAGTTCATACCAAAAAAGACGATTGTTGCTTGGGCTCTGAAGTTCAGGCGTCACTCAATCGGAGTGTACAAACACACGATGAACTGTTAGTTACGGAAAAGAGACGTGACAGCTATAATTGTGACGCTGGTAACAAAGGTGATTTTGAAATTGGTGAGAATTCAATAGAAGGATCATATTACGAAAATCGAGATGCTGTACGCAACAACATTGCGAAGCATGGTTTTGG
The DNA here is from genome assembly GCA_039707655.1 of Elymus sibiricus. Taxonomy (NCBI): domain Eukaryota; kingdom Viridiplantae; phylum Streptophyta; class Magnoliopsida; order Poales; family Poaceae; genus Elymus; species Elymus sibiricus. Next base: position 194,899,955 of record CM077666.1, on the reverse strand, counting down.
TAATGCTGAACGGCATGTTCTTATATCTCCTTTTCTCCATCTGTTCTATTTTTATTATTTTCATAGTGACATTTTTTTGGCCTTTTGGATCCTTTAATGCATATTTGACATCATTTTGATATTTAGAAAATTATTGCAAGTACATGCTGGGTACGTATGCTCGGCCTGTCGGTTTATACACGGTAATACCAAAAATATTCTTTTGGTAAATATTGGCTTAATTAAGAAAAACATCAATGCAAGGTTTTGCCGTTGTGTTTTAGCTCGCCGGCGAGTCAATCGGTTACCTGTCAGCCGTTGTTACCAAGCCATGGTTGTTTTCCTGCACCAAATCCTAAATATTCTATTGTTTCCCTAAAATATAAATATTCTATTGCACAAATGACAAGTCCTCATTCTACCAGTGGGCATCAGTTTTATTTGTATGTTCGTACTCATGACACAGCCGCTATATCACTGACCCTTTTTGTTCCTTCTGTTGTATACTGTAGATTAATGCATGAGCGAAAATTATCAACATCATCGGGAAATAGAAGTTCCCATCTTTCTATTACTGAGTTGAAGATCAGTGGTGAACCAGTTGAGAAGCTCTTCTTATGGGGCCAATCTGCTTGTGCGTTAACTGTTGGAGGAGAGCAGCAGGTCCTAACTTTTGGCGGTTTTGGAGGACCAGGAAGACACTCAAGAAGAAATTATTCCCTTCTGCTTGATCCCGCATCTGGGTTGTTGAAGGAAATAAACGTTAAAGATTCACCTTCATCACGGATGGGTCATACAACTACTGCAGTAGACAATCATATTTATGCTGTTGGAGGTAGGGCTGGTCCTTCAGAAATTCTTGATGATGTCTGGGTTTTGCAAAGCACAGAAAATAGATGGTCAAGAGTAGAGTGCAGTGGGGATATTTTCCATCCAAGGTACTGCCGACATGAAATTCCTGATGACTAGACAAAATTAGGGTAGTACATAATGATAATAATATTATAAACACATTCACTTCATGGAAGTCTTTCGTCCTGTATGCAGGCACCGACATGCTGCTGCTGCAGCAGCTTTGAAAATATATGTGTTTGGTGGACTCAGTAATGAAGGCATATATTCTTGTTTGAATATATTGGACACAGAAAGCATGCAATGGAATGTGATTTCTGCTGCTGGTGAATGGCCATGTGCTCGACATTCACATTCTCTGGTGTCTTATGGGTCAACACTGTTCATGTTTGGGGGTCATGATGGTCAGCGGGCACTGAATGATTTTTATAGTTTTGATACAACAACACTTAGTTGGAACAAAGAAATCACTAGCGGAAGAACTCCCTCTCCTAGATTTTCACATTGCATGTTCATCTATAAACACTATATTGGGATACTTGGTGGTTGCCCAATCAGAGAAAACAACCAAGAAATAGCATTGCTAGACTTAAAGCATAGAGTCTGGTTCCACGTATCCAGTCCATCTCTAGGTCAATGCCTTTGTGTGCGTAGCTCATGTGTTGTCACTGATGATGATCTTGTTGTTATTGGCGGTGGTGCATCTTGCTATGCATTTGGAACAAAATTTTGTCAACCAGTAAAAGTTGATCTTCATTTGCTGGAATCAGTATTTGAACTTGCTTACAAGAAAAACGGCAATGCTATACAAAGTCGTGATGCAACATATACCATGGATTTACAAGAACGTGAGAAAAATGGCACCTTTGTTAGTCATAACGTGAAGTCAATGGTTGATGCCGCCACTAATGGCATTGCTGGTTCAGATCCTCTGGTTTTCCAATTGGAAAAGAAATATGCCAAATTAGCGAAGGATATTCTAAAAAAGTTTGGATGGTTGGACCTTGCTAGAAAAGTTCGAATGAACCAGGATAATGTCCTTGTTCTTTTTCCTGTTAGTAGAAACTTTCATACCTTAGTCACTGATCAGCATTCCACGTTGCTAGATGATGATTCATGTATCTCTAAAGGACTATTGGGATGTCCGGAAAAGAAGCTTATCGGTGCTAGCATTGCTCTTCATGAAGCATTGGAAATATTGTTATCGTGCCATGGTTCTTTTTTGAAAGATGAACTAGCTCTCAGCCGAAAAGCTTATAAATCTCCTCAAATCATCATGAGAGAACTTATATCTTCTCTACTGGAAAGAAAAGGAATGCCCTCTCGGTTGTTAGAGCAGCTGCCAACTAGGTCTGTCCTCACTGACCTGCTTACAATAGGTGTACTTATTATTTTTAAAGCTAGAAGTACAATTAGTATGCAAACATACTTGTTGAAATAAAAATATATGTCTTGTTCTGTCATCTTACTTGCTGAAATTTTAATTTTTTGATGTCCAGGTGGGAAACCTTAGGTGATATCACCGTGCTTCCAAAGACTTGTTTTAAGGACCTGCTGTGGGAATCAGTTAGAGAAGAACTTTGGCAACTAGTTGCCAAGTCGCTTGGGGCACAACGTCTTGCACGCCAAGTAAGTTGCTTTGAGTTTCCACTCTTAACTGCCAAGTGGCAGTAAAATATTTAGAATCTGAAACTAAAACAGTTGCCATTAGCAGGTGGAAAGCAGTTCCTTCTTTTGAGGATGTGATATGTGATTGACTTGGTCTTCCTGTTTTGCAGGGGAAAATCATGCCAAATGGCACAAGAGATAGTACATTAGAACTTCTTGTGGGTGATAATGGGCGGGTAACCCATTATGAAAATGGCATCTCTTATTCACTCGATGCAACAAAATGCATGTTTTCTTCTGGTAATCGCTCTGAGAAGCTTCGGATGGGACAGCTTGATTGTAGAGATGAAGTGGTTGTGGACTTGTTTTCCGGAATTGGATACTTTGTGCTCCCATTTCTTGTGAAGTATATTCTCGATGACATCCCTTGGTCTTAGTGCTAACTGAGTTTCTTTTCCTTTAAAATATAATCTTTATTTCTTTGCAGGGCTAATGCGAAGTTGGTTTATGCATGTGAATGGAATCCACATGCTCTGGAGGCTCTTCAGCGGAATGTGATGGACAACCATGTAGCAGATCGATGTGTTATACTTGAAGGAGATAACCGTCTGACAGCACCAAAAGTATGCGGTGAACACATTTCACTTGTTGAGCTAAATACCTGCACTATGATGGCTGCTTACCGTTTTCCTTCCTTTATTAGGGGGTTGCTGATCGTGTTTGTCTTGGGCTGATACCCTCCAGTGAATGTAGCTGGGCTACAGCTGTTAGGGCTTTGAGGTAATTTCTCTGCACCACCGCCACGGTGCTAACTACTTTGGGAGCTTCTCGTTGACTGATACCATGCTGTTAGTGCTTGCAAGCTTTGGTTTGGCCTACTCCAGTGGGACCATCTGGGGTTACATTTTAAGGCCCCGCTTGGATGGCCGTTTTTTAGGCCAAAACCAGCCTAAAATATGGCTCCGAATTGTTTTTCCCCTCCAGCTGGAGAAACACACTTGGTTAGGGGTGGGCATAAAAACTGACGAACCGAAGACCGAACCGATATTGAAACCGAAAAAACAGAAATTTCGGTTTTTAGTGTTAGTACAGAAAAATTCGGTTAAAGCGTGCTGATAATGTTAAGAGAGGTCGGGGTAGACCGAACTTGACATGGGAGGAGTCCGTAAAGAGAGATTTGAAGGACTGGAGTATCACCAAAGAACTAGCCATGGACAGGGGTGCGTGGAATCTTGCTATCCATGTGCCAGAACCATGAGTTGGTCGTGAGATCTTATGGGTTTCACCTCTAGCCTACCCAAACTAGTTTGGGACTAAAGGCTTTGTTGTTGTTGTTGTACAGAAAAATTCGGTTAGTATCTCTGCTAACCGAACTTAATTCGTTCGGTTCGGTATAAGCACGGTAACCGAACAGAAAAATCGAATATAGGCAAGGACGCGTGAACGTACATCCAACTACGAGCTGCTCCCGCGCTAGGTAGCCTCGAGTGCGTGCGTTCACGAGTCGCGACAAAAAAAAACATGGGCCAAGCCGACGAGCAACGACCTGCATGCAAAGCCCAAGCTGGCAAGCTGTTGTGGCTTCCATTTCCTGTGTGAGGCTGACGTAGTCAATTTGTACGCACCGTGCGTACGAGGGCGCTGCCGGCTGGTGGTTAGTCCCACCTCGGTCAGCCACGCACAAGGAGGTGGATAGCTAGTCTATATAGAGCGCAGGTGGAAAGGAAGCTAGCCACACAGCTGATTCTTGGGCACATTTGGCAAATACGGTATAAACCGATTACCAAACCGGAAAGGTCGGTTAACCGAATTTCAGTTTGCTATTTTGGGATGTCTTTTTCGGTTTTCACCTTTGCTAACTGAATTTACAAAATAACCGAATGGTAGAAACCGATTTTTCGGTTTATACCGAATGCCCATGCCTACACTTGGTTGGTCGTTTAAGCGCAGCCCAAAACGATCGTTTTTCGTTTACACCCATAATACACCCTTAAGAAATTAGCGTCTCCAGGGCTCCGTATTTTTTCCGGTGGGATTTCGTTGGTGGCCGGTAAGATACAACTCCTTAATACACGCGGAAAGCAAAAACGGCCATCCAAGCGGGGCCTAAGTCATAAAAATTTATTCAATAATGTTATTGCCACGATCCTTTTAATATTTGTAGACTATGTGGCTCCTTGCATGCTAAAATCGAAAGAAGAATATTTTTCTTAACTTTGCTTCTGACCGGACCCACAGACCCGCTCAGCCCATCTGCTTTAGAGTTTGTATACGCTTGAGATGCCCAATGATGCGGCACTACCTTGAATGTGTTGTCCTGGTTCAATGGGGCCATCAACTGCTATCGTGGATACAAACGGCTGAGCGCAGAAGCATCATGACATGTATCATTCCATCTTACATTATGGATAACAGGAACACAGAAGTAAATGCACCGCCGTAAGCAGAACTCTGTAATTATGCCTTTAATCCAGCAAATTAATACAATACGATTAACAAAGCCTCGTGGAAAGCACTAGATAATAAAGAATGTAGAGCAAAACTAGCAGAGAGGTACTCACAGGTGCAAAAATTAATGCATACAGGTTAGCAGTTTGTTGTGACCTATAATAACATCTATTTCTAGGTTGTTTTACACAACAAAAATGCCTTCATGGATATTCTTTCAATGTGCCTAGGCAAAAAAGGAGGGCCGAGCTTGTTTTTTTTTTGGGTAAAGACGGTACAACATATCAGAAGTGTTGTTTTTATTACAAATCAGAAGTGTTATTTTTTATTAGAGTGAACTATTGGGAAAAGTGAATGCCCCTTAATGACATCATCATCACATCTTTCGTGTAAGTGTGTAGTCTGTTATAGACAGGTTTGCTAGCGAATGGGCTGTATGGTTATACTGGTACCTTGCAGAGTTTTGTCAAGTTTGTTGGTGCAGAATGAATATCTTAAGTTCTGATTCTGTTATGTTCTCTACATGTACTAGGGTTGACGGAGGCGTATTGCATATACATGGGAACGTCAACGACTCAGATGAGGTGCGCTGGTTGGACAATGTTGTTGAATCCATCAGTAGCATTGCGACAGCTCATGGTATAGTGTGTCTTTAGTTTTCAGCTGTTAGCAAGCATTTGTTATTCTTGTCGAAACACACAATTCTTGTCCTTACACGCCATGGGCTGTTGTTTGTGTCTCAGGACTGTCTTGGAAAGTCTCTCTGGAGCATGTCGAACGAGTCAAATGGTATGGGCCGCACATTCGACATGTTGTAGCTGATGTCAGATGCGGGTCAAACTGACAAAGCGAGAGCAGCTAAAAATGATCTGTTTTATGCTTGGGGACTCTGGACTCGAGTGTAACATGCTCTCCCTTTTGCTGTTCTTATGGGAGGAATTTTTGTTATCCATCAGGCAATAAACCCATGTATGTTGTACCCTAGAAAAGAAAAGAAGGAAGCATGTTCTGGTACTCTTTTCTTAAATCAGTATGTTCTGGTACTTAAATATACAGTAAAATATTTACAATTGTGTGTTGTCGACGTACGACAATCTATGGGGCCATCGCCCCTTATATGTTCGGCTGCGGGCTCACATCACACAAAGAGCAACACCAACCGTAGATCACACAAGCATTTACCCAGGTTCGGGTTGCTGTGAAGCGTAAAACCCTACTCCTGCTTTGGTGGATTGATGATTGTTTTGGAATCTTACAATTACAAGAGCGCAACCTTGCCGGCGAAGTGCTCGGGGGGTGCAGCTACTACGTGTAATTGAGCAGGGGTCTGACCTTTGTAAAGGTAGCCATGGGCTTCCTTTCCTTTTATAGACGAAAGGGGCTACCACAGTGGCAAAATGGTAATTACAAAGGGTGGATAGTGGCTACAGTGCTATCATACCTAACCTTGACGGTATAGTACAAAAGCATTTATTGCGCCGTTAGGTGTCACGTTGGGGATGAATGCCGGCAAGGGGGCGTTGCTCCACCTGTACCGTCAGCCCAACTACCTCTTATTATCTTGACACGCCACTTGGACGGGTGTCAATAAAGCTAATCTTAGGCGGCGGGCTACCACGTGCCCCGACAAGTTTCACCTAACTGCCTGCGCGTCCGCCATCTGTCGGCAAGACTCTGATAGGTCACTGATGTGGAGCGGTGGAGGAAGCTTGCCGGTTTTGTGATTGTCGGCATGAATCTTGATGGTGGAGGGAGCTTGCCGGCTTGGAGCTTGTTGGCAACTTGAGTCTGAATCTTCAGTACATCTTAGTACTTCTCGATCACTTGCCGGGAGGTTTTCTTCATGGTTTTATCTACCAAGTCCAAAGTGCCTTGGGATAAACTTGTCTTCCGCCAAGTCCTTCCCGGCATGGAGGCTGCAACTGTCTGTGCATAGTCAGGGGTATTGAACATCCATTTTCAATACAGCGACATGTGTACATAGAGGAGTTACTAGCAAAGTGCTCATGGGTTGCAACGGATCCAAAATAGACTAATACATGTTCTCGAACTTGAAATAAAACACTTTGGTTTTGGTATATATAATTCAAACTATGTTAGGTTTCACCCAAAGTTTATTCCTCTAATGGTCTGGAGAGATGGTATTTTTTTAGCAAATGCGGAGTAGAGTGGTGGGGTCTTTGTAAAAAATGTCATATAGCTTATCTCATGTGCGTTAGATGTATTGAATGGTCAGAAATGACGGATGACAGGCACACTGTCACCAATTGTGTCTTTTAATGGATGACACCCATTATCATCATCACCAATTGGGTCTTTTATATAAGTTGTGATGATGGACTACTGGATCTTCTATAGAAGTTGAGAGGATGGCATAATGGTTTCAATATCCTTTTTTCATGTGCAATGGTATTTACCAATTGTTCATGGGAAATATCTAGTGTCAGGGGATCTTTCCTGCTCAGGATCTCCTAGCCGTTGGACCATGGATCCAACGACCCACGGGGCCACGAGGAGAGATCTCATATATCTGGCTGGGGGGCATGGAAGCTTGCATATCATTGGATATTTTCCCAGTTGTTCATATGGGGGCTACATGGTCACTATCTAGTCTAAGGGAAAGTCGGCAAGCCGGGTGGGTAGGTTCGCATGCAGACAATGCATAATGAAACTATTAGCCTTCGGTTGAGGAGAGGACATCTTATATGCTATCCCTATGACAGGGAGGAATTTGTCGATCCTAACCCACTCAGCTTCGATCGCTTCTTCCTTTTAGGAGCATCTCCAACCGGACCCCCCTCCCCCCCCACACACTTCTCCCCTATATGTCTGGGCAGACAGACTGGACAGTGGCCGAACCAAAAACAACCACCTAACCGGACCCTCCAAACCCAACCCATATGTCCGGGCTGTCCGACACCCCTTAAACCCAGCCAATACGTGGAGCAGATTTGGGGGCGTTCGAATGCGTTCGCCAGGCTGGACCCACCATAAATCTCTCCAAATCGTCCCCAACCCTCGCTGACCTGTCCTCTTCCTATCTTCTGCCTCGTCCGCGCCGTCCCTTGCCTAGCTCCACCATCGTTGCCACCATAGCTCTGTCGCCGTCCCCAACCCGCAACGCCACCACCATCGGCCCCAAAGCCTTGTTGAGTGTCCTTGCCGCCCTGGACACGATCGTGGCCTCAGCATTTGGAGTGCTCCAAGCTCGTTGGGTATTGTTCGTGGAGTTGCATTGATGTGGGATCTGGAGATGTTGTGGCAGGTGATGACCTGTTGTGTAATCTTGCACAACATGAATGTGGAAGATGAGGGCGAAAGGGCAGCCCTCACGCATGATTTTGAGCAGTCCGGAGTACATGTCCGCCTCTTGGAACAAGATGTAGAGCATGCTGTTCACTTTCCAAAGATGCATCGACAACTTCAAGATATACATGCGCACGTGCAACTACTAATTGATCTTTGAAAGCGCAGGATAACTCCCCGGGGAGGGGGGGGGAGGGTGAATGGGAGATTTTTAGAAATTCGTCAAACTCCGAAGATTTTGATGAAAATCAGAGTGAAGAAATAGAAACATAAGTGAAACTAAATCAACATAGATATAGAAAGCATGCATATGAGATACATACAAGTGAATAACATGTAATCATACTAGCATATAAGCATGAGGAAGATGAACCGAGGAAATGAAACATAACATGATGAAATACTTCAGTTCAAATTCTTCAGAAGGGTAGGACACAAGTTCTTCAGCAGCGGAATTGCGTAAAGGTAAAGGGTGAGGAATTTGAAACCAGGTAGGCTTGGTGAAGACACATCGATTTGGTAGACCAGTTCCAGTTGCTGTATCAACTATACGTCTGGTTGAGGCGGCTGAGTTTTACCTCAGAGGACACTTAGTCCTCACCGTATTCCTCTTGAGCTAAGGTCACTTAATCCTCGCTCAATCACTTGTGGTAAGTCTTCAAGGTAGACTTCCAAAACCTTCACAGACTTGTTCATCGGCACGTCACAATTACTCTTGGGTGCTCAGAACATGACGCCTAACCATCTGGAAGAATGACAGTCTTCAAAGGTAATAAGCGTCGGATCACACATATCAACTTCTTCAGTGATGCTCAGTCACTTTGGCTCTGGTTGGGTTTTTCCTCACTTGGGTTCACACAAAGTCGTTAGAGGAAGGGTTGCTCTCAAATGACAAGTGTCAAGTTCTCTCTAGAGCAGTCAACCAACAAGTGGTTGTGGGGGGCGGCTATTTATAGCCAGGAGGCAACCCGACATGAAATGTCATAAATGCCCCTTTGGACACGACCGTTGTTAGGATAAGGATCTACTCGACAGCTGGCACGCGGCGCAACAACGGTCGGAAATCGAACTCTCAATTTCATCGAGGCACTCAATTTCCTCACGGTAGGCAGATCGCACTGGCGAACTCCTAACTCCTCAGCCTGACCAAATTCGTCAGCGACCAGATGAACTGCGTCACTGTCACTAGCAAGTTCGTCAGCTGTTCCGGAGATTTCCAAAGGCTTCACTCGAAGCGGTGGTTATGTGTATATGTTTGAGCATTGCTTTGGAAATGTGATATGTATATCACCTAGACCTCCTTTAAAAGTACGGTTTTTCCTATGACTCAAATAAGAAGAAAAGAAACTATGAAAACAAAGTCTTCAAGCTCCAAAGTCTTCACATCCAATTCCTCATAGGCCGCACCAAATTCTTCACTTGAAGAAATACATTTTTAGGGGTCGACTTTCGTGGGTTAAACCAAGTCTTCAGGGACCATTTCACCTGTGTACACTCACAAACACATTAGTCCCTTAACCTATTTGTCTTCAATACTCCAAAACCACAAAGGAGGCACTTGATGCACTTACAATTTCCCCCTTTTTGGTGATTGATGACAAATCGGTTAAGTTTTCAACGGGAGTAAATAATGGAAATGTACGAACAGAATATGAAGACATTGGTTACATGATATAGAGGAACTCCCCCTGAAGATGTGCATATGAAGAATTTGCATGGGATTGCAAATGCACATGGCAGGTTGAAATTGTGGAGATCTCCCCCTATATCTTAGAATCCAATCATGCATGATCATAAGATATTAATGAATTTGAATGCATGATGAATATTGGTGTCTGGCGAATTGCAACATGCATGCACATATATCATTGAGGATCAGAGCATAACCATGCATGCAGATAAAACGTAGCAGAAAAGTCAGACCACTAACAGTTTTAAGTTACAACTCATCATAGAACGCATCAAATGAAAAAATAAGAGTTGCAACTTAGCAAAAACAGCCCAATATAAGACCCGTTTGAAGACTAACTCTCAAATTTCTCCCCCTTTGTCATCAAATGACCAAAAGGAGACGAAACTGAGGACTAACGCCCCTGAAGAATATCATCGTGATGAATTCAGAGGAGCGCCAACGTTGTTGTTGGGGTAGCGTGATGAAGAAGGGCCTACTGCAGTATCTTCAACATCTTCATTTTCGTCAGTGGAGCGTGAAGGAGATACTGAGCTTGGGACCATCTGAGGAACTTGTACTTTCTTGAACTTCTTCTTGGGCAGAACCGACCAATCGAAGTCTTGTTGGAATTCCATCTGCTCAAGTTCTTTAGGGGTCTTCAGATGTGATAACATGGACCAGTTTCGGTCAAAGATTTCATGGGCATAGTAATGATTCTTGCGCACTGAGTTCTGCGTCATAGTCATATTTGCAAGAATGGCTGCAAGCTGACGCTTAACCCAGTTGTGGTTTCGATCCACCTTTTGATGCAGACTGATGAGAAGCTTGCGGTCAGACATGACACGTGGAGCTTCCGCTTGACGATTTTGCTTTGAAGCATTTGCTGCAGTTTCTTGGCTGGAGGTGTCATCGCCAGTGGACTGAGAGGCTGGTTGACGAAATTGTCCATCAAGAGGACGAAGTCCTTCATCAATAACAGCTTTGCCCTTGCCAGGAACTGAAGATATGGTAGCTTGAAGAATTTCAACATCTGGCAGGTAGCTGAGATGATTTTGATAGTCAGGCTTGTAGTTGATTGAAGACCTGGATCTGATGAATCGCATAATCCATGGTGCATAGGGCTTCAAATCAAACGGCGATTGTGCCACTGTGGCCAAAGTCCTCATGAAGAAATCATGGATATTGATAGGAATGCCATGAATGATGTTGAACAGCAAGTTCTTCATGATTCCCACAACTTCTCCAGTTTCAGAATTGTGGCCTTTGATGGGACTGAGGGTCTTCGCCAAGATGCGGTATACAGTCCGTGGCACAAACATCAAATCCTTCACTAGGAAGGTAGTTCTTGGAGCATCTCCTTCAACGATTGGCTTCATCAGCACTTGCATCAAGTGGTTCGTCAGCTCAGATTCTTCATAAATTCTTCTAGCGTCGTCTTGAGGAATTTCAACTAGAAGGGTTCGAAGTAGTTCGTCAACAGGAGCCTTGTAATGAGTGTTCTCACTCATCCAATCCAGAGCCCAAGAGTGAATATCATCAACTTCACCAGATAGATGCAAGGTAGCATAAAACTGAAGAATGAGCTCTTCGTTCCAGTCACAGATGTCAGTGCAGAAATTGAGCAACCCAGCATCGTGAAGAACAGCCAAGACTGGCCTGAAGCACGGTAGTGATTCCATATCCACATGAGGAATATGGCGATGCGGGAAGACCTTGTTATTATCAAAGAGCAGTGATGAATAATAGTTCATTTGCGTCTTTGTCCAGAATCTCTGACACCTGATCTTTGCAGTGTCATATGGGGACTCGCCTATGAAGACATTCTTCTCTCCAAAGAAGGCAGCATTATCAAACTTTGGTCTCCTGATGCTTTTGCCAACTTTGGGCATTGAAGGCACCGGCTGAAGATTTATTTTCTTAGGCCTCACATCAAATATTGGCCTTGGAGAGCCAGTTGAATCATTTGGATCCGTAATGGCCAGAGACTTTGCAACTTCCTCAGGAGTAGCAAATGGAGTTGTGTCAGAATCTGCCGAGGGCACTGGTTCTTCTTGTTGTGGAGGAGGAGGTGCAACATCTTCTGTTATTATTGGTTGCACAATTTCTTCAGCTGATGCAGCTGGAACTTCTTCAGCAATGGTCTGAAGAGATGGTTGGTGTCCTTCAGAGCCAGTATGAATTTCTTCAGTAACAGCAGGCGACTGAGGCACTTGTGTGAGAGGCGTGGTGATGGGCGAATTCGGATGTGCTACATCCCAGAAATCATCATGGATAAGAGGTGTGGTAGAACCGTCAATATCCATGTCCTCATCAGTAGCTTCATCGCTTCCAGGTGAAACGACATTTTCTTCAGTCACTGGGACTGGCTGTGGTTTTCGCGATGATACCATGTGAAGTGAAGAATCTTCTTCAACTTCAATTTCTTCATCCACCTGCTCTATGGAAACAGCAGAGTGGGTATCTCGTTCTTCATCAGCCGGTGGGATAACATAGTCCACACCATATGGAACTATCTGAAGTTCTTCAGTGTTGCGAGTCGGTGGTGCTGATGAGATGGGTATGACATCAATTGGCTCAACTGAAGACATTGGGGCCGTCTTCAGTTTCTTCACTGTCTCAGTGGTAGGAGGGGTTGATGCTTTTCTCTTCTTAGCTTCTCACTCAGCTGCCTTGGTCTTCTTCGCTTCTGATGCAGAAGGAAGTGTGATAAGCTTCAAAGATGAAACCATTGTTGGTGCTGCAGCTGAGGAATTTGGTGGAGCAATTTCTTCAGGCACGACTGATGCAGTCACCCTGGCTGTTTCTTCAGTAGCAACATCTTCAGTTGCCCTGTCTTGGTCTTGCGGAGGAGGAGAAGGCACAGTCTCACTGGCCCGAGGAACTTGCGGTGGAGCTGATGAACTTGATGGAGGTGCTTGACCAAACCTGGCAGCCTCTCTCTTGTTGTGGTCATCAACCACTTGCTTGGTAGCGCTGATGAACCTGTCACGCACACCACAGCAATGGTTGGCTTGGCGCTCATATTCGTCAGACAGCTGTTTAATCTCTGATTGCAATGCGACTAGCTGCTGAGGGGATATTGTGAGCATGTTGTTCTTCAGCTCCTTCTACTTCAGAAGTTGCTGCTTCCTCACAAGCTTGGCTTGCGCCATCTTGTGCTTCTCTGACAGTATGAATGCAGACAACACATGGCTTGGACCAGGTGGCAAGTCAAGATCGTGGTGTATCTGGCTTCTTGACCCATATTTCTACGAAGTCAAGGATCTTCTTCGGATCCAGCATGAGAGGCACAAATGTATTCTTAGCAATGGCTGCTTCTTCTACTCTCCTCTGAACAAATTCTGCAAGTTCATCTTCATTTGCCATGACATTTTCATCAGCCTGAGGCAATATAGCTTTGCTTCTGGGGCTGGGCCTTGTTCCACGGCCTGCAGTGGCCTTGGTCTTCAGCATGGGCATGTTTGAAGAATTGTGTCCACTTGCTGAGGCACTTGATGCCGCAATGGTGGTTGTTTGAAAACCTTCAGTGCGCTGGCAAGATGCGAGCACAACTGGCGTTGAAGCTTTAGCAGCAGCCACTGAAGAACTGATGGCTGGCGGTGGCACTGATGAATTTGGAGCGGATGGCGCCTTTGGAGCTGAAGCCTTTGAAGATGAAGGCTTTGGCTATGAGGGCTTTGCAGCTGAAGTCTTTGGCTTTTGAGCCGGCTTCTTCTTCATGGCCTTTTTAGGCGCACTTGCACTCGGACCGGCACCAACATCTGCTGGTGCCTTTGAGGCCCGGTTGAATTCCTTAACCACCTTCTGCGCTTGCTTCTGCAACTTCGCTTGACGCTTAGCCCATTCGGCAGGAAATTCTTCACCCCTTCTGACGCTGGTAGGATCAGCGGTATGTCCAGGAGCTAGCGGAGACCTCTTGCATGGAGGCTTTACTGCAAATTCCTTCATGTATTTGGGGGTGACGTATCTGTAACTCCTCCATTCATAAGCCCATCGCCTCTTGATCTTTTGCATATGAGTTTTGCGCTGTTTGCCAGTCTCTTTTCCATGAATTGCTTCATCTGGTGTACACTACCCTGCATATATATCCTCAGGGATCTTGAAAGCAGTGTGCTCCTCTTTCCTCTTGCCTCCCTTCTGAGGCTTTTTACCATCGGCCATTTTCTTCAACTGAGGGATCTGAACTTTTGAAGTTTCTGAAGATGTCTGAAGATTTTCCTCAAGCAATGCTGCAAATGAATTAAGTTGTTGAGAACCTAGAGATTCGTCGGTAGACATGTGTACCTATGAATAGAGTATAGTTGCGAGGAAATTGAGAAGAGTCACATGCGTTCTCAGATGTTTTCAAAATAAATCCAGTTGAGGAAATTGACCCTTATCGTCTTGAAGAAATGCACTAAGTGTTCTTGACTTAGGTTCCAGAGTTGTACAGATTGAGGCAATTTGCACAATTGATGAATCTAATTGTTAAGCATAACTTAGATGAAATAACCAAGACTGGCCAGAAGGAAGTGCTGAACAATTGGAAAGAAGTAGTAAAAACAACACTTGAAGAATTTTAGGTAGTGGAAAGATCAAACTTGGGCAGTAAAATGAAATTTTAATTACTCCAAGGATGAACTCGATGAACTGGACGACGAGACGAAGGAAATTGCCAGTTCAGATCTCCCGTGCCCTAACTTGGTGACGAAAGACAGCTACGGCGACGGCGGAGATGAAGAAATCCACGGCCGGCGCGAGTACGACGGCGAAGAAGTGAAGGCAGTGAAGCTTTCCTTCTCCGGCGACGATGAAATCCAGCAACGGTGCTAGGGTTCGGAGGTGAGAGCGACAGGAGCGAGAGAGTGAAGTAACTTAGGTTTGACGGGGTCAAGCCTTTATGTAGGCGCGGTGAAAACCGAGTGGTCCAATTTTTTTGGACGGATAAGCCCCTGTGTCGGTGTGAAAATCGGCAGACCTCGGGGTAGGGGGTCCCGAGCTGTGGATCTCGGACAGATGGTAACAGGAACAGGGAGACGATGTTTACCCAGGTTCGGGCCCTCTTGATGGAGGTAAAACCCTACGTCCTGCTCTTGTTTATATTGATGGGGAAGTATCAAGTACAGAGTTGATCTACCTCGAGATCATATGATCTAGTCCTAAGGCTAGGTGAATGAGATTGCGTTGAGATCCCTTCTAAGGGCTAAACCCTTCGGCTTATATACACGCCGGATAGGGTATCTAGGGTTACAACATCGTTATCTTGGCGTGGAGGCGGCAGAAGGAGTCTTGGAGTACGCGCCAAGTCTTTGGTAGACGCAGCCTTGATCTCTTCTCCTGCGTGCATCTTCTGGAGTCCATCTTGACAAGAATGAGAGCCCACTTGTCCAGCCCGAAGAATATGAGCTGACTAGGTTAGTACCCCCTAGTCTAGGACACCGTCAGTAGCCCCTGAACTAGTCTCCGACGCCGAGGACGACACTCTTGGACTTCGGTTCCAGAGTCTTTGGCTCGGCAGGAAAGTTCCACGCATGATCTCCTCAGCATAACTTCAAGCAGACCTCAGAAAGATTTATAATCCCACCGAGTGGGTCCAGCTCCACCACGCGTGGCCTTAGCTTTTTGATATTTGGGAATCATGTCTTACGGGGAGGCGGGTCAACTTATGGCGAAACGTCGAAGCGTCGGTCTCCCCCCCTTTTTATCCACAAGCCAGGTGTGCGGATTTATCACAAACCCCCAATCTTCCTTCCAAGCAAACCGCACAAACGCTCCCCTTCCTCCCAAGTCCAACCTTGATGGTTTCCCATGGTGAGCGATGCAGATTCTTCGAGGCGCCCTCATGGCCCTGTCAGGGGCAATTGGGGCAGTTGCGCCGTCTTGCGCCTCCAGCTAGAGCGCCTGGCCAGACAAGGATACCTGCCAGATTCAGATCTGACAGTGACCCGCCCAGGTTTAACATCCATCAATGGGCAGGTACACACGGAAAATTTCCCTTCCCCTCAAAAGGATGAACGGGTATTCTTTGTCTCCTTCCTACTGCGCAGTTTAGGATTTCCAATTTACCCTTTCCTCCGAGGCCTACTAGAGTTTTACGGGCTACAGCTCCACCACCTTACCCCCAACTCGATTTTGCACATTGCGGGGTACGTTGCCCTATGCGAGATGCATCTAGGGTGTGAAGTGCACTTCGGACTCTGGAGGAGGTATTTCTGTGTAGTGCCTTGTTCCTCCGCCGAAAGGCTTTACGAGGTTGGAGCGGCCGAAGTTTGTCCAATTGAGGGGACAGAATACCCGCCAGGCACACCTCGGGAGGATACCGACGTCTGGCCAACAGAGTGGTTTTATATAGACGACGTCCCCCTCCCAGACCCAGTTCGGCCAGGGCTTCCCCCTTTCTCTTCGGAGCCCCCGAAGAGGCGATATAGCTGGAGGCCACAGGGTATGGTCCCAGAAGATGGTGCCGAGGTGACCGAGCTGGCCGCCAAGGTGAAGCAATTGGTGAGGACAGGCCTTACCATGATAGACATAATGGCCACGGCGATAGACCGAAGAGTCCAACCACTCCGGCTGCGCCCTCACCCGTTGTGCGCATATAACGGAACCGAAGACTGCTCTCGATCAATTCGGCAAAGTTTCTTTGACCAAGCGGCCTTCAGGACAGTGATGGCCGGTATCTACCAAGGAACGGCGGAGGACTTTGCCCGACGTCAATTCCGGGACGGGCTATCCTACTAAAATCCGGCCGACATAGTGAGTCCTCCCGCTTTATTTCGCGTACCCGAATTGTTTTTTAGCCGCCAATCCATTTGACCGATCTTTTTATTGGTTTCGAGCAGAGATGGAGGCGTCGGGTGGAGGCTCTAAATAGCCCGGCGCCCGAGCCAGAAACACACCAACGCGCGGAAGACTCCCTCTTTCACGAGGACGAGGATCTGGCCCTTATCTATGAGGGGAGGAAATTTTATATGGAGTGCCTTGACGGCTCCAAGGTAGCCATCACCCCGGATGCGCCGGGGACAAGGCCAGCTTCATCGGTAACGCTCTCTTCCTCTACTCGAAAGCGAGCCCCTCGTCCCCAAGCCCCTGGTCGCCTGACTTCTCCTCCGAAGGGACGGCGTTCGAAACGTTCGCGCGGAGATACAACTCTTCAAGGGAATCATCCGCAAGAAGCGGAAGAAGCACATGCCGAGGTCATGGAGGCATGTGAAAGTGCCCCTCCGATTATCAGGTGATTGTGATTACTGTATGTTGTAGAAATGCTATCTCGGGTTTTGACCCCTTTGATCATTCGCATGCAGTCTTTTCCTTCCTCCATGGCAGCGAGTGCGAGGGCCGAGGAGACGGCAACTTCAAACAGGGAAGCCGAAGCACGTCCTTCTTCGGGAGTTACTCCAGAAGTTCCCCAACCCGAGGACTAAGAGACCAGCTTGGCTACTCCGTCTGAGATCCAATGTGCCGTGAATTATTGGCGGCTAAAGACCTCCCTGAGGAGTCTAACGTTCTCGGACCGGGAGTTCAATGCTCTCAGCTCGGTGGATGCATACCTCGGGGCGACCCGCGCGGTATTTGATCAATCATTAGATGTTTTGTTGCAAGGGTTGCGGGTAAGGTCCAACCCGAGCTCATTTTATCTCGAAGATTTCGTATGTCTCTATTTGTCCATACTGCCTGCCGTGGTAGTAGCCCCTAAGGCTTGATATGGGCAACAATGCCCGTAGCGAGGCTTTATTTCATCCTGACGAAGTTGTTGTTTTTTTGATAGAGTGCACGGGCGAGGAATGATCAGCTATTCGAGGCCCTTTCCCAGGCAAAGGGGAGGTTGGAGACTGCCTTGACCGAGGTGGAACAGGTGAAAAAGTTCACCCGAGAGGCGCACGGTAAGTGCGTTGTCTTGTATATAAGAATCTTAGTTATCGAGGTCTCCTGATAGCGTAATCCGATGTAGCAGCGGAAGCCCTAGGTCATCTTGAAAGAGATCTCAAGTAGGCCCGCGAGGATTTGCTTTATACGGAGTCGCAACGCCAGGCCAATCAACATGTGGTGACTCAAAGGGTGGATGGCATGAATGTGCTAAGGGCTGAAAACGCCCAACATGCGGACGAGATCAAGAGCTTAAAAGCTCAACTGGCTGCCGCCGAAGCCAAGAATCGTCGAACCGATGAGACGATTTTTGGTTAAGTTTTTATTTCAAGAATCATTACTTGAGTGTGGGGGTTTTAGCCGGGATGTTTAGCAAGCTAATACATGCTTTTTGCCAGCTTCGCTGTCCGGCCGACACGTTGATGACCGAGGTCCGGTTCCCAAAGACATGGCGACCCGGCTGGCCGAGGTGCACGAAAGTGCACGTAAATCAATGAAGGAAGTTTTCAAGGCGTTATGGCCCGAAGTGGAGCACGTTCCCGAAGACATGGCCGTCCTAGCTGAACATATGCGGCGAGCTCGGCGTCGGATCCAGGCGTGGAAGGTGTCTGCTTGTCGGGATGGGGTGAGGGAGGCCTGGGCCATGGTCAAGACCCGGTATACGGAGGTTGATACGGCGCAACTAGACGAGGTAGGTCCAATGGGGCCAGACGGGGAAGAAATACCCACTAGTCTCGTGTACGAGAATGTCATGCCTGCCGCTCAGTCGTCACAGAAGGACTGTGCCTTAGACGTCTTAATAGATGGGTTGGACCGTGTGTAATAAAATGATAATGTATGAATCTATGTATCAAAGTACTTTACGTCATTATTCAATCTGCGCATATAAACTCTGCCAACCAGCCATCAGCTTCTACCTCCTCGATCAGTGACCGAGGAGTGTCTGCTTACTACTGTCCAAAGTGAACGGAACAGATGCTTCAGGAGACGAGGCAATCCGGCTATATGGTGCGAGCGACAAGAGTGAGGCAGAGAGTTATGTTATATTACTTTTTAACATAAGAAATATCTTCCGAGGAAAATAGTTCTTCCAATAGTTCCTTTCCTCGGGTAGCTGTGTCGAACGCATAAGTCCGAAGATGGGTGACCTCGGAGGTGAAGCCCCTGGTCAGGGTTTGAGAGACCCCCTCCACTTTATTTCTATGTCATGGCCGACCAATTTGTACATTTAAGAGTGCTAGCTTTCGGCTTTGTCCGTCTGAGGTACTGCATCGGATGACCCGGGAGTAACGATCACAGCAGTGCTCCCTTTGCCTCTTAGCTGAAAGATCGGGAACGTAAGGGGCAAGCACAGGAGCCAGGCAACCCAGCTTGGCCAAATCTTAAGTCAAATTGATGCATATTATGGCTTGAAAGACAATAGTATATAAGAGGTGGCATGATGCGTGTTTTGAAAAGAACATGCAGTATTGATTTCGTTCTGCGGGGCCCTTCAGGGGATGCTTCGGAAATCTCTTGAGAGAGAGAAAAAACAAAGAGGAGAAAAGGAAAAAGTAGGGCGGTGTATTTACAGAGGTGAGTAGTTCTCAGAGTTTCGACCATAGAAACATCGGAGTAGCGCCGCGTTCCAGGGGTTGGGTTCTAGACGCCCGTCCTCTTGGTCTCGAATTCGGTACGCGCCTCCAGTGAGGACCTGGTCGATGATAAATGGCCCATCCCACTTAGGGGAGTGCTTGTGAGTCTGCTTCTCTGGATGAAGCCGCATGACGAGGTCTCCTTTGTTGAAGTCCTTTGCGCGGACCTCCCTACTATGGTAGCGGCGGGCTTGCTGCTGGTAAATGGCAGATCGTGCCCGAGCGATGTTGCGTTCCTCTTCTAAGGCGTCCAGGGCATCCCGCTGATCTAACTCGGCCTCCCGCTCTTCGTACATGCGTACTCGAGGTGCATCGTGTATGATGTCGCAGGGGAGCACTGCCTCGGCACCTTACACCATGAAGAATGGAGTGTCCCTGGTGGATCTGTTTGGTGTGGTGCACAGACCCCATAGAACGGAGTCAAGTTCCTCTACCCATTTGCAGTCGGCCTCCTTGAGGGAGCGAACTAGCCTAGGCCTAATTCCGCTAAGGATTAGTCCATTGCCACGTTCTACCTGCCCATTTGACTGCGGGTGATATACGTATGCGTAGTCGAGCTTGATGCCCATTTTTGCGCACCATGCTTTCACTTCTTTGGCTGTGAAGTTTGTCCCGTTGTCTTTTATGAGACTATGGGGGATACCATAGTGGTGTACTACCCCCGAGATGAATTCGAGTACGTGGACTGCCCCGACCGAAGTTACTGGTTTTGCTTCGATCCACTTAGTAAACTTGTCCACCATGACAAGTAGGTATTTGTTTTTTCTGGACCTGCCCTTGAGTGGGCCGACCATATCTAGCCCCCAGACCGCAAAAGGCCAAGTTATAGGGATTGTGCGGAGAGCCGCGGGGGGCATGTGGCTTTGTTTGGCGAATACCTGGCAGCCGGAGCAGCGTTGTACTAACGCAGAGGCGTCGGCGCTTGCGGTTGGCCAGTAAAAACCAGCTCGGAAGGCCTTGCTAACCAAGGTTCGAGCAGCGGCGTGATGTCCCCTCATGCCGGAGTGAACCTCCTGGAGTAATAATCGTCCTTCCTCTTCGGAAATACATCGCTGGAGGATGCCTGTGGTGCTTATTTTATAGAGTTCTCCTTCATGGACCTTGTAGGCTTTAGATTACCTTACAATCCGACGTGCGTCGGTTTGGTCTTCGGGGAGCTCTATGCGGAACAGGTATGCAAGGAGCGGCTCGGTCCATGGTGCAATGACTGCCATAACTTCGTGCGCAGAGGCTGTTTCCTGAACAGCCGAGCCGCCTACTATATCCAGCCCCTTGTCGTCTTCGGGAGGGGTAGGTTGTCCAGCGTCATTTGATTCCGACGTTCCCATGTCGTCTTGCCAGACTACGGAGGGCTTAATGAGCCATTCGAGGAAGGTGTTATCTGGGACTTTTTCCCGCTTAGCACCCATTCGGGCGAGTATATCTGCGGCCTGGTTACTATCCCGGGGTATATGATGAAATTCCAGCCCCTCAAACCTGGCCGAGATGCGCATGACGGCATTCCGGTAGGCTGTCATCTTTGGGTCCATTTCGTCGAATTCGCCATTGACCTGTGAGATGGCGAGGTTGGAATCACCTCAGACCTCAAGGCGTTGGACACCCATGGAGGCTGCTATCCGGAGTCCGTGTAACAGGGCTTCGTATTCTGCCGCGTTATTGGAGTCGGTATACATAATTTGCAATACGTACCGAATACTGTCCCCTGTGGGTGAGGTAAGCACTACGCCAGCCCCTAGGTTGGCAAGCATTTTGGAACCGTCGAAATACATGGTCCAATGCGAATAAGTGCTGTATTCTCGGGGGAGCTCGGCCTCCGTCCATTCGGCCACGAAGTCGGCCAACACCTGAGATTTAATAGCTCGGCGTGGTCGGTAAGTTATTTCAAAAGGAAGGAGCTCTATGGCCCACTTGGCTTTGCGCCCCGTTGCATCCCGGTTGTTAATTATGTCGCTTCATGGGATGTCGGATGCCACGGTTATGGAGCACTCTTGAAAGTAGTACCGAAGTTTTCGGGACGCCATGAAGACGGCGTAGGCTACTTTTGATAGTGGGGATAGCGTGTCTTGCACGGGGTTAGGACCTCGGAGACGTAGTACACGGGCCTTTGTACCCGGAACTTGTGGCCTTCCATGTCTCGTTCGACCACAAGTACTGCGCTGACAACTTGGTTTGTGGCCGAGATGTATAATATCATCGGCTCGCATATGCCAGGCACAACCAGGATAGGATTGGCTACAAGGAGAGCTTTAATGCCTTCCAGAGCTGTCGCCGCCTCCTCGGTCCATTTGAAGGTCTTTGTCTGTTTTAAGAGTCTATACAGGGGTAAGGCCTTTTCCCCGAGTCTTGATATGAAGCGACTCATTGCCGCCACGCACCCTGCCAGCTTTTGTACATGCTTGAGCTCTGTTGGTACCTCTAAGCGGTCCAAGGCTTTTATTTTTGCCGGATTGGCTTCGATACCTCGGTTAGACACGATGAAGCCGAGGAGTTTGCCGGCTGGTACTCCGAAGACACATTTCTCGGGGTTGAGCTTAATTTGATACTCCCGTAAGCTAGCGAATGTGTCACGGAGATTGTCTACCAATTGTCCGACGTTTTTGGTTTTGACAACCACATCGTCGACGTAGGCCTCCACGGTCTTCCCGATGTGTTTCTCCAAGCATGATTGAATCATGCGCTGGTATGTGGCGCCGACATTTTTTAATCCAAAGGGCATCGTATTGAAGCAAAACGGCCCGTAAGGTGTGCTGAATGCTGTTGCTGCCTGGTCAGATTCTTTCATCTTGATTTGATGATATCCTGAGTAGGCATCCAAGAAGCACAGCGAATCGTGCCCGGCTGTGGCATCTACAATCTAGTCAATTTGTGGTAAGGGGAAAGGATCCTTGGGGCATGCTTTATTGAGGTCTTTGAAATCGATGCACAGGCGCCAGGACCTATCCTTTTTTGGTACCATGACTAAATTGGCAAGCCAATCGGGGTGTTTTATGTCTCGGATGAATCCGGCTTCCAATAATTTGGCCAGTTCTTCGTCCATTGCTTAACGCTTGGGCTCAGAGAAGCGTCGAAGTGTTTGCTTGACGGGTTTGTAGCCTTTCAATATGTTTAGGTTGTGTTTCGCAAGCCCGCGGGGTATCCCTGGCATGTCTGAAGGGTGCCAGGTGAATATAACCCAATTCTCCCTAAGGAAATTACGTAGAACCTCATCAATCTCTGGATCGAGGTTCGCCCCTATGGACGCCGTTTTGGCTGGGTCCGTGGGGTGCACTTGGAATTTGACTATTTCATCGGCCGGCTTGAAGGAGGTGGACTTCGGCCGTTTGTCGAGGATGACATCATCTCGATCGACTTCGGCTCATAATGTGATCGGTTCTTTGGCTGCGAGGGCTTCGGACAGGGATTCGAGGGCGAGTGATGCTGTTTTGTTTTCGGCTTTGAGTGCTCTGTCGGTCGCTCAAGGCGGTGATTATCCCGTTTGGGCCCAGCATTTTGAGTTTCATATAGCCGTAGTGTGGTACTGCCTAAAATTTGGAGAAGGCATCTCGTCCCAGGAGGGCGTGATATCCGCTCCTAAAGGGGGTGATGTGGAATGTGATTTATTCGAATCGGTAATTATCCGGGGTTCCGAAGACTACATCCAATGTTATCTTTCCACTGCAATGTGCCTCTCGCCCCGGTATGATGCCTTTGAAGGTGGTGCTACTCTGTTCGATGCGCTTTTTATCGATTTGCATTTTGTCCAGAGTGTCTGTATATATCAAATTTAAGCTGCTGCCCTCGTCCATTAGTACTTTTCGGAGACGGCAGCTGCCCACAATTGGGTCGAGGACCGGGGCGGCGGGACACCTGTTCGGGGTTGACCTCGGCTGATCTTTACGATCAAAGGTGATGGGCATTTCTATCCACGTGCCCCGAGTTGGTACCTGACTGATGGAGTTGATTTCTCGCAGGGCCTGCTTGCGCTGGTTGTTGGACGTAAAGGTCTCAAAGATCATCATGACCTCGGCTTCGTCCGAGGATTCTTCTACATGACTGGAGGTGCCCATAAGGAGGGCGGGTCCTCTCTTTGCCACGTGCCTCACTACCCAGCAGTCACGAAGGCTGTGAGTTGGGCAAGAATTAAGCAAAATAGCATGAATCGGACATGGTTTATCTAAGAGACCATCAAGGGTGATCCCGGGGAGGACCGAAGTTTTCTTCTTTTTCCGAGGCTGCTTGGTCGGTACGGTCCCTGCGCGGGGTGCACATCGAGGTGTAGGTCTTTCTCGCTTTAACTTGCGCTCATAGATCGAATCTGTGCTCTTCTTGGCAATCCAAGCATCCTCGATGGTGCAGATTTTAGACACCAGGTCGGACAACTCCGAGATGGTTTGTACACAATGGTGGGCGAGGGCGTTCGAGACGCCTTTATCCTTGCATCCGTGCCGAAAAGCTGTTATTATATCTGCGTCCTGGTAGTTTGGTATCTTGTCCTTGACCGACAAGAACCTGGCCCAGAACTGTCTGATCGATTTGTCGGGGAATTGTTGCACGTAGGCTAGATCCCAGATATCTGGGGGCCCTGAGTAATCGGGGCAGTACTCGATGTGGGAGGTGAGTGGGTTTTCGATCTCTATGGACCGTGTGTTCGAAGCCTTGGCATCTTCATCCCGTGACAGGCCTACGTTCGTCGGCCCGGCCGAACTGATTTGAAGATCAGGTTCATCGGCTGTGTCTGGCTGGTCGCCGTCTGAATCACTTTCCAAGAAATACTTCGGCCCTTCGCCCTTGAAAGGGGGGTCGGCCGGAGCTGGGGAGGAGTCATGGATCACTCCTGATCCGTGGGGAAGGAAGGGTGCTTCTGTGACAGAAGCTTCAGGTGCGGGAATCATGCCTGCGAGATCGGAGTTATAAGCCGATGATCCCATCGATCCTTTTTTGATCTCACAGCGGAACTCTGAATGAAAGCACCAGTGTCGTTGTGAAAACCGGCAGACCTCGGGGTAGGGGGTCCCGAGCTGTGGATCTCAGACAGATGGTAACAGGAACAGGGAGACGATGTTTACCCAGGTTCGGGCCCTCTTTATGGAGGTAAAACCCTACGTCCTGCTCTTGTTTATATTGATGGGGAAGTATCAAGTACAGAGTTGATCTACCTCGAGATCGTATGATCTAGTCCTAAGGCTAGATGAATGAGATTGCGTTGAGATCCCTTCTAAGGGCTAAACCCTTCGGCTTATATACATGCCGGATAGGGTATCTAGGGTTACAAGGTCAGTATCTTGGCGTGGAGGCGGCAGAAGGAGTCTTGGAGTACGCGCCAAGTCTTCGGTAGACGCAGCCTTGATCTCTTCTCCTGCGTGCATCTTCTGGAGTCCATCTTGACAAGAATGAGAGCCCACTTGTCCAGCCTGAAGAATATGAGCCGACTAGATTAGTACCCCATAGTCTAGGACACCGTCACCCTGGCGATTCGCATCTCCATGACACGTGTCATGCATGCATTATGAACGATCTTAGCCACGCGTCGGATGCACGCGATAAGGTTACTGTGGCAACCGCTAAAAAATTGATTTGACTTTTTTTAAAGTGTGTTCGCAATTTCTTCAGCTGTCAAGGACACAGTGAAGACTTTGAACGGTGTCAATTAGAACGCACATGCAGAGATTGTGAACAGAGTGGTTTGAGTTGAGCATAGAGGGGAGCGGGTCCGATCACATTCACATAGACAAATCAAATTGAAGTATTAGCAATATGTGAATGCTGTTGAGGACATGAAAAACTCAAATATATATATATATAAATATATATAGGACAAATGTTTCCTACTACGCAGTGGTAGTTACCACCACTTGTGTTTTGTATGTTGTATGTAGTATCTATCAAATCGGAGAGTATGTACGTGTAGTATGTAGTATATAAGAATGTTTAGGTATTATATATACTACTTTTTTGGTAGTATATATCGTATTTTGAGTATGCTCTTTTTTTACATACAAATATGTACGTATTTCACAAATATAATAAAACCATGGGCCACTTTGCAATTTTTTCATGTAACTCACTTTCAAGTATCTTATATATATATATATATATATATATATATATATATATATATATATATATATATATATATATATATATATATGAAAATCCATCCTACCACCTGGTGAGTTACAAGAAAAAATTGCAAGTTGGCCCATGGTTTCTATTATATTTATGAAATGCGTACATATTTGTATGTAAAAAGGAGCATACTCAAAATATGATACATACTACAAAAAAAGTAGTATATATACTAGCTAAACATTGTTATATACTACATACTACGCGTACATACTCTCCGATTTGATAGATACTACATACAACATACAAAACGCAAGTGGTGGTAACTACCACCGGGTGGTAGGAAACATTTGTCATATATATATATATATATATAGGAAGAATTAGCTCAAGCAATGAAGAACAACCTCAAATGATGAATTTGAAAAAGTTTGACGAAATTGCTGATGACGAAAAACTTAATTTGAAAAAGGCGTCAAGAGGATGGTGGTGGCGTTACCCACCGTATAAGAATTATGATGATTTCAGACACCGCGTACAATTGTCGTAGGGTTCTGAGAATCAAATTCTTCATTAATTTCTTCACACTTAGAGGGTTAGTCTTCATTGATTGAAGAAAAATATTACTTCGTGTGTTGTGCATCAAAGTCATCAATAATGCATAAGCGTTAGGATGTGTGTCCTTTTCAAAGGACATTCGAAGATTCTAGGATGTTTAGCTCACACCGCAACATGCAAAACCTTCTCTCATCCAAGGGCTTTGTGAAGATATCTGCAAGCTGGTCTTTAGTCTTCACGTGGTTGATGACGATGTCTCCCTTCAGCACATGATCATGAAGGAAATGGTGACGAATCTGAATGTGCTTCATCCTTGAGTGTTACACTAGGTTGTGGGCGATCTTGATGGCACTCTCATTGTCACAATAGAGTGGAACTTTCTTCACGTTGACGCCATAATCCTTGAGGGTCTGCTTCATCCATAGCAGCTATGAGCAGCAGGCACCAGCGACAATGTACTCAGCCTCGGCTGTGGAAAGTGAGACACTATTCTGTTTCTTCGAGGACCAACAAATAAGTGATCGTCCGAGGAAATGGCATGTGCCTGATGTGGACTTGCGATCCACATGATCTCCAGCATAATCAGAATCAGAAAATCCAGCAAGATCAAGAGATGAGCCCTTGGGATACCATAATCCAAGCGTTGGTGTGTGAGCTAAATATTGAAGAATTCGTTTCACAGCCTGATGGTGTGACTCCTTCGATGACGCTTGAAATCGGGCATACATGCAAACGCTAAGCATAATATCTGGCCTAGATGCACATAGGTAAAGCAGCGAACAAATGATGGAGCAATATACCTTCTGATCGAAATCTTTACCATTTTTGTTAGTGTAGATTTAACCATTTGTTGGCATTGGTATCTTGAGGCCTTTGCAGTCTTGCATGCCAAATTTCTTCAGGCAGTCTTTGAGATATTTCTCCTGAGAAATGAAGATGCCATTGGGTTGTTAACGAATATGAAGCCCGAGGAAGAATTTCAACTCCCCCATCATAGACATCTGATATTCTTCACGCATCATATATGCAAATTCGTCACTGTATCGCTTGTTAGTGCAACCAAAGATAATATCATCAACATATATTTGGCATATGAACAGTTCACCATCATAAGATTTAGTGAAAAGAGTAGGGTCAAGTGAACCGGGCTTGAAACCCTTTTTCTTCAGGAATTCCTTTAGTGTATCATACCAAGCCCTCGGGGCTTGTTTGAGGCCATAGAGAGCCTTGTTGAGTCTGGAGCCTTTGTCAGGATGCTTTGGGTCCTCAAAACTTGGTGGTTGAGCAACATATACTTCTTCCTCAAGCTTACCATTGAGGAATGCACTTTTCACACCCATTTGATATAAGAGAATATTATGATGGTTAGCATATGCAAGCAGTATACGAATAGCTTCAAGCCTATCAACATGTGCAAATGTTTCATCGAAATCAATACCCTCAACCTGTGTGTAGCCCTGAGCCACAAGACGAGCCTTATTCCTCACCACTTGGCCATTTTCGTCTTGTTTGTTGTGGTAGATCCACTTGGTGCCGATGACATTGTGCTTGCGTGGATCGGGACACTTGACAAGCTCCCACACATTGTAGAGCTCGAATTGATGCAATTCATCTTGCATGGCTTGAATCCATTCAGGTTCTAGAAAAGCTTCATCAACTTTAGTGGGCTCTGTGATAGAGATAAAGGCATAGTGCCCACAAAATTTATAGATGTGAAGCTCTTGAGCGAGTGAGGGGACCAGGTGCATTGATGTTGTCGAGGATCTTCTCAATTTGCACTTCATTCGCCACTCGTGGATGTGTTGGACGAGGGCCTTGTTGTTGTTGTTGTTGTTGTTGTTGTTGTTGTTGTGCATTATCCTCAGCATCATTTTCTTCAGGATCAACACTTTCTTCACGACGAGGAACTGTCATTTCTTCAACAGCTATTTCTTCACTGGGCACAATTTCACCAGTGCCCATTAACTTGATGGATTCCTCAGGAGGCATTTCAGCTAGCACAGGAGGCAGGTGCTCTCTTTGCGATCCGTTAGTTTCATCGAACCGCACATCTATAGTTTCAACAACCTTGTTGTGGTAGGTGTTGAAGACTCTGTAGGTGTGCGAGTCCTTACCATAACCAAGCATAAAACCCTCGTGTGCTTTCGGTGCAAATTTAGAATTGTGATGAGGATCCCTAATCCAGCATTTAGCACCGAAGACTTTGAAATAACTCACATTGGGTTTCTTGTCAGTGAGGAGCTCATAGGAGGTCTTCTTGAGGAATTTGTGAAGATATACCCGGTTGATGATGTGACATGCAGTATAAATTGCTTCAGGCCACCATCGACGAGGTGTCTTGTATTCATCAAGCATAGTGCGAGCCATCTCGATGAGTGTCCTGTTCTTGCGCTCCACGACTCCATTCTGCTGAGGCATGTAGGGGGCAGATAGCTCATGAGTGATACCAAGTTCATCAAGATAGTCATCAAGGCCTGTGTTCTTGAACTCGGTGCCATTGTCGCTCCTGATGTGCTTGATCTTGAGACCATAATTCGTCATGGCCCGATTGGAGAATCGTCTGAAGACATCCTGTACTTCAGTCTTGAAGGAAATGATGTGCACCCAGGTGTAACGAGAGAAATCGTCAACTATGACGAATCCATAAAGTGAAGCCGCATTTGTTAGTGTGGCATAATGGGTAGGACCAAACAGATCCATATGAAGTAATACAAAGGGACGAGTAGTGGTCATGATTGTCTTAGCCGCATGCTTTGATCTGGTCATCTTTCCAGATTCACAAGCACCACACAGATGATCTTTGATGAATTTGACGCCCTCGATGCCAATAATGTGCTTCTTCTTGACGAGTGTGCTCAGATTCCTCATGCCAGCGTGTCCGAGATGTCGATGCCATAGCCAGCACTCTGAAGCTTTTGCCAGTAGACACGTGGCAGGTTGAGGACCTAGCAAGAAATCAACAATGTACAAATCACCTTTCCTAAAGCCTTCAAAGACTTTGGATTTGTCAGAGTCCAACAGCACAATGCATCTATATTTGCCAAAGACAACAATAATATCAAGATCACAAAGCATTGAGACGGACATGAGGTTGTATCCAAGGGATTCGACAAGCATTAGCTTTTCCATGTGTCGATCCTTTGAGATAGCAACCTTACCTAGACCCAATACCTTGCTTTTCCCTTTGTCAGCGTATGTGATATGCTTCAGATGAGACGGAGTGAGGGGAGCATCAGTGAGTAAATTCCTATCACCAGTCATGTGATTCGTGCAACCACTATCCAGGACCCATTCAGTGTCATTAGGTGTGTCATCCTGTAGAAGCATTAGTGTGACTTACAAATTCATATACTTCAAAGTGAAGAATATGATGATCAATTTCGTTAGACACTTTTATCAATGAAGAATACCTAGCAGCATAGAGATGTGTGAAATGAGTATTCATTTCATCATGTTTAGCTTGCATCCCAACAAGCATTGTGTCAGGTCTTCAGCAAATTCATCAGACATTTTATTGTAGTCTGAAGACCTGACCCTGCAGAAGAGATTAGTTCTTCTTCTTAACCACCCACATCTGAATGGGCGGCTGAGAAGCAATGTATCGAAGTGCATTAATTGAGAATTTTGGCATTGAAGAATATGCATTTCTCTTCACAGGAGGGTTATAGTAATCGAATGAATAAGCAGAGAAATTCTTCGATGTTTTGTGGACATAGTGGTTCGAAGAATAATGCTCATATTCATCAGATCGCTGTTTGTTTCCCTGCGAAACAGAGGTATTAGCACGACCATTAGTAGGTTTGCGACCATTTGACGACTTTGGTCCATGTGAAGAATTTGTTCTGGGATGTTTCTTCTTCATCGGTGGTGTCATGATGACATTCACCTGAAGATTTTCTAGAAGGCTTTTGGGGACCCAGATTTTCTTCACAGGTGCACCATTCCTGTAGTTAGTACCAACAAATATGGCAAATACTTCACCATTCTGATTTTTGAACAGTTTGTAATTTGAGTCAAATGACTCATCTGAAGAATATGAAGTATCACAAGTATAGCCAGATAAGGTGGATGGGTCTATTGGAGGCCCCTTTGCAGCAACCCAGCTGGTTTTGGGATACTGCTCAGGTTTCCAATACGAACCATTAGCATTGAGCTTTCTCTCATAAGCAATACCCTCTTTCCTAGAGTTCCTGTTCAGAATCTGCTTTTTGAGCACATCACAAAGGGTTTGATGCCCTTTGAGATTTTGTACATGCCTGTAACATACAATTCCTTCAACCCTGCATTTTCGTCAGTATCACTGGTGGCATCCTCAGATGAGGAGTTAGTGGCCACAGAAGCAGTTGAAGCAATTGATGGTACTGAAGCATTTGAACATTCAGCTGAAGAATTTGCATTTTCATGTTCAAGGCATTTTAAGCATGGTGCAACAAATTCTTCCTGAGCGGTATTGATCTGTTAAGCGGGGAGTGAATCGTTTTGTTTTTGAAGATCATCATGAGACGCCCTTTGAAGAAATTCGTAGGACAGCTTCTCGTGTTCGGCTGAGAGGGCCACATGACGACTTTCAAGTTCATCATACTGTGACTTGAGATGTTTGAGTTCTTCAGACAAAGCTTGACTACGATCCATTTCCTCGTCCAACAGGTCATCGCTTTTGTCTAGCAGTTTTTGAATTCTTTCCATGGCATTTTGTTGCCGAGTGGCAATGTTTGCAAGCTTGGAATAACTGGGTGTCATGTTTTTGTCAGATTCACCTTCACTACAGGAAGATGAAGGTCTTTGGAGTACCTTGGTGCCTCTTGCCATGAGACAGACATCAGACGAAGTTCAGGTAGGATCTGGTTCCCGAGATTTGAGGGAATGCCTGAATTTCACAAGCCAGGGATCGTCACGTCTGTACGCCCCTTCATAGACGTTAGAGATCCTGTCCCAAATGAGCTTCGCATTGCTCAGATGATAGATGTGAGTGAACTCATCCTTGGTCAGTCGAGAATAGATGAAATATTTGGCCCGAGCATCGAGCTGAGTGTACTTGCGAATGTCATCAGCACTGGCCATCTTACAGAGGTCGGTCAATCCCAGTTCAGTGGCTGTCCATAGTTCACTGTCCATAGCCAAGAGACGCTTTTGCATCATGACCTTCCAGTATGGATAGTTCGTGCCATCGAAGATGGGGCACGCAGCGGATACCCTGATCATTCATGTGGTCGACATAACTAAAACTCCAGGTGGTTAAACCAAAATCACGTAGAACAAGGGAGTACCTTGCTCTGATACCAATTGAAAGCGCAGGATAACCCCCAGAGGGGGGTGAATGGGAGATTTTTAGAATTTCGTCAAACTCCAAAGATTTTGACGAAAATCAGAGTGAAGAAATAGAAACAGAAGTGAAACTAAATCAACACAGATATAGAAAGCATGCATACGAGATACATACAAGTGAAGAACATGTAATCATACTAGCATACAAGCATGAAGAAGATGAACTGAGGAAATGAAACATAACATGATGAAATACTTTAGTTCAAATTCTTCAGAAGGGTAGGACACAAGTTCTTCAGCAACGGAATTGCGTAAAGGTAAAGTGTGAGGAATTTGAAACCAGGTAGGCTTGGTGAAGACACATCAATTTGGTAGACCAGTTCTAGTTGCTGTATCAACTGTACGTCTAGTTGAGGCGGCTGAGTTTTACCTCAGAGGACACTTAGTCCTCACCGTATTCCTCTTAAGCTAAGGTCACTTAGTCCTTTCCCAATCACTCGTGGTAAGTCTTCATGGTAGACTTCCAAAACCTTCACAGACTTGTTCACCGGCATGCCACAATTACTCTTGGGTGCTCAGAACATGACGCCTAACCGTCTGGAAGAATGACAGTCTTCAAAGGTAATAAGCGTCGGAACACACATATCAACTTCTTCAGTGATGCTCAATCACTTTGGCTCTGGTTGGGTTTTTCCTCACTTGGGTTCACACAAAGTCGTCAGAGGAAGGGTTGCTCTCAAATGACAAGTGTCAAGTTCTCTCTAGAGCAGCCAACCAACAAATGGTTGTGGGAGGCGGCTATTTATAGCCAGGAGGCAACCCGACATGAAATGTCATAAATGCCCCTTCGGACATGACTGTTGTTAGGATAAGGATCCACTCGACAGCTGGCACGCAGCGTAGCAACGATCGGAAATCGAACTCTCAATTTCGTCGAGGCACTCAATTTCCTCATGGTAGGCAGATCGCACTGGCGAACTCCTAACTTCTCAGCCTGACCAAATTCGTCAGCGACCAGATGAACTGCGTCACTGTCACTAGCAAATTTGTCAGTTATTCCGAAGATTTCCAAAGGCTTCACTCGAAGCGGTGGTTGTGTGTATAGGTTTGAGCATCGCTTTGGAAATGTGATATGTATATCACCTAGACCCCCTTTAACAACACGGTTTTTCCTATGACTCAAATAAGAATAAAAGAAACTATGAAAACAAAGTCTTCAAGCTCCAAAGTCTTCACATCCAATTCCTCATAGGCCGCACCAAATTCTTCACTTGAAGAAATAAATTTTTAGGGGTCGACTTCCGTGGGTTAAACCAAGTCTTCAGGGACTATTTCACCTGTGTACACTCACAAACACATTAGTCCCTTAACCTATTTGTCTTCAATACTCCAAAACCACAAATGGGACACTTGATGCACTTACAATCTTGCGGAGCATATGTGGATCCACATTGGAAATCATTGAATTTTATTTTTTGAATTATGAACTTCAAATATTTATGTTTGAACTATGTTTTTTCTCTCTGAATAATTCTATTTGTGTGCTATATTCATTTTTACATGAATTTGTATTGTTCAATGGCCGATGTGCATGTGGTTGCATGGATTTGAGGTTTTGAAAGTGGAGGATGTGGTTGCACGGGAGGACATATAGGGAGTGATCAGCTTCTATCCATGGACGCGTTCGCAAACATATAGGGGCTCATATCATCCCAATTTGGTTGAAGATGCTCTGACCATGGATAGAGAAAGCCATCCATGGATGCTCTGACCATATTTCTCTTCTCCCAACCATAGCCACCACCCAAAATCTCCTCCACGTGTCTGCTTTGGTCCCCCTCCTTTCACCTTCTAGTCACCTCATCGACAACTAGAGAGGAGTGGGCACCCGTCCCTCCTTTTTTAGTTCTATTAGGCCCTTATTTCTCTTAGGTTTGGTTCCCTAATGCCATCGATAAAGGTGGTGGCAACAATGATGCATTGCAACAAGGTCTCTTTGGCCTCTCTCTACATCGACGACGTTCAATTCGGCATCGACAAAGGGCCTGTGAGGATAGGTGTTGTCATATTTGTTGGCTCTCTTCGGATGTTAGCAGCCGTTGTGTCTATCAAGGGAGTGATGAAGGATTGCAAGCCCGTGTTACGTGGGGTGATGCCCCTGACGATGTTCTTTCAATACTTACTAGATCTTATTTTTTAGCAGCGAATGGCTATTGCGGTATCCAAACCCGGTATGGCAAGGGCGTTTCTAGGTGTCCCTTTTCCTTACAAACGAGGC
Organism: Elymus sibiricus; assembly: GCA_039707655.1. Lineage (NCBI taxonomy): Eukaryota > Viridiplantae > Streptophyta > Magnoliopsida > Poales > Poaceae > Elymus > Elymus sibiricus. The sequence goes on along the minus strand of CM077666.1, from coordinate 194,866,468 downwards.
ATTTGTAGGTGTCCTTTTGTCTTGCTGTTGGTTGAGTGCAATTTTCAAGCTCTGATGGGCGATGTATAATTTAAGGAAGACGACGGCTAATATGGTGTTCAATGTATTTTTTTTCACTGGTCGTATTTTTTCACCCCACCTATGTTGTCTCAACATAGCCGGTCCCAAGCCTGGATAAAGAACGAGGGTTGTGATAGACTTGGCGAGTGATCAAAACTCAGCCACTCTTATGGAGATGAAACCTCGAAGAACCTCGTTGGGGCGTAACCCTCTTAGCAACACGCCATATCGCAACCCGACTGTGGTGTTAAATGGGCAAGGGTCAGTCTGTCACCTCCTTGGTGGCGCGCCATATCTTAATCTGGATACCATGATAAGTGAGCAAGGATCGGCTTGTTGCATCCTTAGTGGCACGCTACATCGACGCCCACGTGTAGTGAAAAAATGAGCAAGGGTCTTCGCATTTGACTCGATGAGTGCAAAGAGTAAGGAAGCTAGCCGGGCCAAGTAGGATCCGCTTAGATAGCTGGAACATAGGGTCCCTGATGGGTAAGTTACAGTAGTTAGTCGATACAGTAGTGAGGAGGCGTGTTGATATTCTATGCGTCCAAGATACGAAATGGAACGGACAAAAGGTGAAGGAGGTGGAGGATATTGGCTTCAAGTTGTGGTATACGGGGACAACTACAAACAGTAATGGAGTAGGCATCTTGATAAAAAATGTTGGGAAACGTAGTAGAAAACAAAAAAATTTGTCCTATGATCGAACCAGGAACACTATGAAGATGCATAAACGGTTTGGATCGGATCGTTACCAAGTTCGAGTTGCAGCGGAAGAAGAGTTGGTGCAGATCGTACTTGAAGTCCCTCGAACCGTTCATGAATTATCCCTCGATCTGAAGACCGAAAGCACGGCCTCTCTACAGTTTGCAAGCGTACGGTCTTCAAGATCCGGCGGCGCTTCGCCATCCAAAGCAAATTGATGCCGGAGAATTAGAGGGAGAATATTAGAACCACACCGGGCTTCTAATTATGAGGACCAAAGAGGATTAGATCTAGCTCTAATTGGATCAACTAGAACTAGAACTAGAGAACTAGAGGAGGCTCCAAAACTTGTGTACCAAAAGGGCCAAAACCACCACTAGTATATACAGGTGTAGGGGAGAGGGGAGGGGTGTGCTACTTGTAGTCTGCGTTGGTATTTCCCCGAAGCGGAGAGGATGATGCAGTATAGTAGAGATAAGTATTTCCCTGAGTTAAGAACCAAGGTTATCAATCCAGTAGGAGAACCAAGCCAAATTCCGTTAAATGGATTCACATTATTTCTTCTGTCTCTCTGATGGTTTCCCGATATTTGTGAATTTATAGAAGCGGAATTAGGTCAAACGGAGTCACGTAGGCCCCACAAGGCAACACGTCGCTCCCCTGGGGCGCGCCCTGTTGCCTTGTGAAGCCTCCTTGAGGCTTCTGGACTCCTCCCGAAGCTTCCAAGGTTTCTTTTGTCTATAAAAAAATCTCCAAAAAGTTTTGTGGCATTTGGACTTCATTTGGTACTGTTTCTCTGAAAAGCCAAAAACAAGCAGAAAACAACAACTGGCACTAGGCACTAGGTTAATAGGTTAGTCCCAAAAAATAATATATAATTGCATATAAAAACATCCAAGATTGATACTATAATAGCATGGAACAATCAAAAATTATAGATACGTTGGAGACGTATCAAGCATCCCCAAGCTTAATTGCTGCTCGTCCTCGAGTAGGTAAATGATAAAAACAGAATTTTTGATGTGGAATGCTACCTATCATGTTTCATCATGTAATCTCTCTCTTATGGTATGAATAATAAGATCCAAATGATTCAAAGCAATAGTCTATAATTTGATATAAAGACATCAATACTCAGGCATACTAATAAACAATCATGTCTTTCAAAATAAAAATGCTAAAGAACGTTATCCCTACAAAATCATACAATCCTGTCATGCTCCATCTTCTTAACACAAAATATTTATCATGAACAACCCCGATTTTAGCCAAGCAATTGGTTCATACTTTTTAACGCGCTTCAGCTTTTTCAACTCCCACGCAATACATGAGCGCAAGCCATGGATATAGCACTATGGGTGGAATAGAGTATGGTGGTAGGGATAAATAGGAGAAGTCAAAAATAAGAAGATAGTCTCACATCAACGAGGCTAATCAATGGGCTATGGAGATGCCCATCAATTGATGTCAATGCAAGGAGTAGGGATTGCCATGCAACGGATGCACTAAGAGTTATAAGTGTATGAAAGCTCAACATGAAAACTAAGTGGGTGTGCATCCAACTTGCTTGCTCATGAAGACCTCGGGCATTTGAGGAAGCCCATCATCGGAATATACAAGCCAAGTTCTATAATGAAAAATTCCCACTAGTATATAAAAGTGACAAAATAGGAGACTCTCTATATGAAAAACATGGTGCTACTCTGAAGCACAAGTGTGAAAAAGGATAGTAACATTGCCCCTTCTCTCTTTTTCTCTCATTTTTTTCATGGCTCTTTTTTCGCCTCCTTTGTTTTTTTAGAACGATCTCATGAACCTCATCCCCACTTTTTCGAGGACTCATTAGTCTCCACCATTCTTACCTCACTGGGACAATGCTCTAACAATGATGATCATCACACCTCTATTTACTTACAACTCAACATTACAAATCGATACTAGAACAAAAATATGACTCTATATGAATGCCTCTGGCAGTGTACCAGGATGTGCAATGATGCTAGAGTAACATGTATGACAATGATGAACGGTGGCTGAGCCACAAATACTATGTCAGCTATATGATCATGCAAAGCAATATGACAATGATGATGTATGTCATAAAAATGGAACGGTGGAAGTTGCATGGCAATATATCTCGGAATGGCTATGGAAATGCCATGATAGGTAGGTATGGTGTCTGTTTTGAGGAAGATATAAGGAGGCTTATGTGTAATAGAGCGTATCATATCACGAGGTTTGGATGCACCGGCGAAGTTTGCACCAACTCTCGATGTGAGAAAGGGCAATGCACGGTACCGAAGAGGCTAGCAAATTGCGGAAGGGTGAGAGTGCGTATAATCCATGTACTAACATTAGTCATAAAGAACTCACATACTTATTGCGAAAGTTTATTAGCCCTAGAAGCAAAGTACTACTATGCATGCCCCTAGGGGGGGAGGTTGGTAGGAGTTAACCATCGCGCGCCCTCGACCGCCACACAAAGGAAGACCATCAATAATAAATCATGCTCCAACTTCTTAGCATAACGACAGATCATACGTGCATGCTTCGGGAATCACAAACCTTAACACAATTATTCTTACTAAACCACAATTATCTACTAATACCTCCCACATATTACCATCTTAATATCGCAAAACTATTGCAAGGAATCAAATTTATCATATTCAGTGATCTACATGAAAGTTTTTATTATATCCCTCTTGAATACCTATCATATCAGGACCAAATTCATAACCCATGCATATTACCATTGCTATCATGAGACTCTCAAAAATATATAAGTGAAGCATGAGAGTGCAACTATTTCTTTAAAATATAACCACCGCCGTGCTCTAAAAGATATAAGTGAAGCACTAGAGCAACTGCCTAGCTCAAAAGATATAAGTGAAGCACATAGAGTATTCTAACAAATCACGAATAATGTGTGTCCCTCTCAAAAAGGTGTGTTCAGAAAAGATGATTGTGACAAACTAAAAAGCAAACAAACTATATCACAAGACGCTCCAAGCAAAACACATATCATGTGATGAATAAAAATATAGCTCCAAGTGAGTTACCGATAGATTGTAGACGAAAGAGGGGATGCCTTCCGGGGCATCCCCAAGCTTAGATGCTTGAGTCTTCCTTGAATATTACCTTGGGGTGCCTTGGGCATCCCCAAGCTTAGGCTCTTGCCGCTCCTTATTCCTTTATCCATCGTAGTCTCACCCAAAACTTGAAAACTTCAGCACACAAAACTCAACAGAAACCTCGTGAGATCCGTTAGTATAACAAACAAATCTTAAACTTTAGGTACTGTAGTAAATTGATTCATATTTAATATTGGCATAATTCTACTGTACTCCAACTTCTCCATGACTCATACCACCCGATACGATCCATAGATTCATCAAAATAAGCAAACTATGCAACAAAAACAGAATCTGTCTAAAACAGAACAGTCTGTAAAGATCTATTTAAAATCCATACTTATGTAACTCCAAAAATTCTGAAAAATTAGGAAAACGTAAAAAATTCATATACCAATACTGTGTAAAAATTTCAGATTTTCTGACGCTCCAGTAAAGAATTAAAATTCCAGAACTGGACACAAAACTTTCTGTTTTCCAATCAGCATCAATTATACTATCATCAACATCATCCCTAAGGCATTACTTGGCACAAACACTAATTAAAACATAAAAACACAATCATAACAGAAGCTATAATCATGTAAACACACAAAAACAGTAGGTAAAAGCAAAAATTTATTTTATTCATTGGGTTGCCTCCCAACAAGCGCTATTGTTTTATACCCCTAGCTAGGCATAATGCATAGTTTCAAGTGTTGTCATCCTTCAAGTTAATTCCATAAGTGGCCCTCATAATGGAATCATAAGGTGCTTTAATTCTTTTTCTAGGGAAGTGTTCCATTCCTTTCTTTAGTGGAAATTGAAATCTTATGTTACCTTCTTTCATATCAATAATAGCACCAATAGTTCGAAGAAAAGGCCTACCAAGTATTATGGGGCAGGAAGGATTGCATTCAATGTCAAGAACAATAAAGTCCACGGGCACATAATTTCTATTTGCAAGAATAAAAACATCATTTATTCTACCCAATGGCTTTTTAATAGTGGAATCCACAAGGTGCAAATTAAGGGAACAAGGATCCATGTCGGTGAGACCTAGCACATCACACAAAGACTTTGGTATAGTGGAAACGCTAGCACCAAGATCCCAAAGAGCATTACATTCATAATCTTTAATTTTTAATTTAATAGTAGGTTCCCATTCATCTTGTAATTTTCTAGGAATTGATACTTCCAACTCAAGTTTTTCTTCATGTGCTTTCATCATGGCTTCCACAATGTGTTTAGTGAAAGCCTTATTTTCTTCATATGCATTTGGTGAATTAATCATGGATTGCAACAAGGAAATACACTCAATTAAAGAACAACTATCATAATTAAAGTCCTTGTAATCCAAAGTAGTGGGTGCATTACTTTTTAAAGTTTTGACCTCTCCAAACCACTTTTTTTCATTTTTACGATCAAGATTATCACCCTCCAAGCAAGTGGGACTCCTTCTATCTAAAGTTGACTCTTCTCCAGTCCCTTTTTCATCAAGTTTTATGTTGCTAAATAATGATTCAATAGGAGTGACACCAATCATTTTAATATCTTCATCATTACTACGATAGAAACCGGGTGGAATCGCTTTTTCTATAAATTCTCACTTAGCTCTCAACCTAGCGGTCCTTTCTTTACTTTCATTAATGGAGACATAGATAGCTTTAATAGACTCATTTATATCATGCTTGGATGGCAAAATTTTAGTTTTTAGATTTTCCACATCATGAGCAATTCTATCCATGTTCCTAGCCAATTCATGAACTCTATTCAATTTTTCTTTTATCATAGTATTAAAATTATTTTGTGAACTAATACATTATTTAATATTAATTTAAAGATCAGAGGGCATCCTATTATTATTATTATAAGAATTACCATAAGGATTGCCATAATTATTAGAGGAATTTCCAGGAAACGGCCAAGCATTGAAATTACCCCTATAAGCATTGTTGTTGAAATTATTTCTAGAGACAAAATTCACATTGACAGCATCATTATTTTGCTCAATCAAGGTAGACAATGGCACATCATTAGGATCAATATGAGCATTTTTACTAGCAACCAATTTCAATAAAGCATCCATCTTATCACTCAAAGTATTAATTTCTTCAACAAAATTTACCTTCTTACCAGTTGGAGTTCGTTCAGTGTGCCATTGAGAATAATTTGCCATAATATTATCAAGAAGTTTTGTAGCTTCTCCCAATGTAATTTCCATGAAAGTACCACCTGCGACAGAGTCTAGCAAATTTCTAGAGACGAAGTTTAGTCCCACATAATTTTTTTTATGATCATGCATAAATTCAAACCATGAGTTGGGCAATTTCTTATCATTAATTTCATTCTCTCCCAAGATTGTGCAACATGTTCATGCTCAAGTTGCTTAAAATTCATAATTTGGTTTCTTAAAGAAATAATCTTAGCGGGAGGAAAATACTTGGTAATAAAAGCATCCTTACACTTATCCCATGAATCAATACTGTTTCTAGGCAAGGATGAAAACCAAGTTTTAGCATGATCTCATAATGAGAACGAAAATAATTTTAATTTGACAATATCATTATCCACATCTTTCTTATTTTGCATATCACAAAGTTCAACGAAAGTATTTAGATGGGATGCAACATCTTCATTAGGACTACCAGAAAATTGTTCTTTCATAACAAGATTAAGCAAGGCAGCATTAATGTCACATGACTCCGCACTAGTGGCAGGAGGAGCAATAGGAGTACTAATAAAATCATTATTATTAGTATTGGAAAAGTCACACAATTTTGTATTTTCTTGAGATATCGCGACAAAGCAAGCAAACTAGTAAACAAGCAAATAATTTTTTTTGTGTTTTTGTAAAAAAAATTAGAAGTGGGGGAGATGAAAACGAGAGGCAAATGCAAATAAAAGGTAAATAAAGTAAATGCAAGGGAATGATAATTTGTGCGAAGGTACTTGGTAATGTTGATGATGTCTCCCCGGCAACGGCGCCAGAAATTCTTCCTGCTACTTGTAGTCTGCGTTGGTATTTCCCCGAAGAGGAGAGGATGATGCAGTATAGTAGAGATAAGTATTTCCCTCAGTTAAGAACCAAGGTTATCAATCCAGTAGGAGAACCAAGCCAAATTCCGTTAAGTGCACCTGCACACACAAGAGCAAACACTTGCACCCAACGCAAATAAGAGGGTTGTCAATCCTCTTAGCGGCTATTTGCAAGGATTAAATCTTATCGAGGTAAATAGATAAACTAAACTACTAATTAAAATAAAAGTAAATAAATTGCAGCAAGGTATTTTTAGGGTTTTTATATGATAAAGATAGACCCGGGGGCCATAGTTTTCACTAGAGGCTTCTCTCTCGAGCGGAGAAACATACGGTGGGTAAACAAATTACTGTTGGGCAATTGACAGAATAGCAAATAATTATGACGGATTCATGGCAATGATCATGTATATAGGCATCACGTCCGAGACAAGTAGACCGACTCGTACCTGCATCTACTACTATTACTCCACTCATCGACCGCTATCCAGCATGCATCAAGAGTATTAAGTTAATAAAAACAGAGTAATGCCCTAAGCAAGATGACATGATGTAGAGAAGCAAATTCAAGCAATATGAATAAACCCCATCTTTTTATCCTTAATAGCAACAATACAAATACGTGTCATGTCCCCTTCTGTCACTGGGATTGAGCGCCGCAAGATTGAACCCATCACAAAGCACCTCTCCCATTGCAAGATAAATCAATCTAGTAGGCCAAACTAAACCGATAGATTGGAGAGAAATACAAAGCTATAACAATCATGCATAAAAGAGTTCAGAGAAGACTCAAATATTTCTCATGAATAATCTGATCATAAACTCACAATTCATCGGATCCCAACAAACACACTGCAAAAGAAGATTACATCGGATAGAACTCCAAGAACATCAAGGAGAACATTGTATTGAAGATCAAAGAGAGAGAAGAAGCCATCTAGCTACTAGCTATGGACCCGTAGGTCTGTGGTAAACTACTCACACATCATCGGTAGGGCAGCAAGGTTGATGTAGAAGCCCTCCGTGATCGATTCCCCCTCCGGCAGAGTACCGGAAAAGGCCTCCAGATGGGATCGCGGAAGAACAGAGGCTTGTGGCGGCGGAAAGGTTATTTCTTCTGGCTCTCTGATGGTTTCCCAATATTTGTGAATTTATAGAAGTAGAATTAGGTCAAACGGAGTCACATGGGCCCCACAAGGCAACACGGCACCCCCCTGGGGTGCGCCCTGTTACCTTGTGAAGCCTCCGTGAGGCTTCTGGCCTCCTCCCGAAGCTTCCAAGGTTTCTTTTGTCCAGAAAAAAATCTCCAAAAAGTTTCGTGGCATTTGGACTTCATTTGGTACTGTTTCTCTGAAAAGCCAAAAACAAGCAGAAAACAACAACTGGCACTGGGCACTAGGTTAATAGGTTAGTCCCAAAAATGATATATAATTGCATATAAAAACATCCAAGATTGATACTATAATAGCATGGAACAATAAAAAATTATAGATACGTTGGAGATGTATCAGGGTGGCTTACTTGGGGAGGGGTTTCCCTCCCCTTACGCCGGCCTAGGGGCTGGTGGAGTTCAACTCCACCTCCCCAATTCGGCCTCCACTTGTGGCGCCTCCACTAATGGGCCCTAGGGCCCATTAACACTCCCCAAATAGGCCTTTTAGTATTTTCTTTAGCCCGTTGATATTAAATAAATTCTAAAAGCCTCCTAATCAATATTAGAGCCTTTTATCATTTATTTAAAGTCACTGGAAACATTTTCCGCCTATATATCATTTCCCGGTATTACCCGATAAACCCCGAAACCCTTCCGTAACCCCGAAACTCTTCCGGTTCCTCTCGAAACTATTTCGAATATTAATGAAACTATTTCATAAATATTTTCTCATAAATCTTACTCCACTAACACTCAACAGATTGTGATTACCTTAACTTGTGACCCGTTGACGGTGTCCTGGACTAAGGGGTGCTAACCGGTACGGGCCACAGTCCATGGGTCAGGCTCATGGCCCGCCGATCACTAGAAGGAAGGACAACCAAGGCCACTTACCTCGGCATGACCAAGATGGAAACCTCCAAAGACTTGGCGTGTACTTCAAGAATTGCTCTGCAGTCGACGTATTGACAACCGACCATGTGTATAACCTAGGTACCCCCAGTGCATATATAAGCCGAGGGGTTTAGTCTTTAGGGACACAATTACCAGCCTTAGGGTTTAGAACACACTATACGATCTCGAGGTAGATCATCTTGTACTCTATACCCCTTCACATCAATACAATCAAAGCAGGACATAGTGTTTTACCTCTTCGAGAGGGCCCGGACCTAGGTAAATATCATCTCCCTTCGTCTACTGTTACCATCGTTCTCAGACCCACAGCTCGGGACCCCTTACCCGAGATCCACCGGTTTTAGCACCGACATTTGTGGCTCATGTAGGTCCCACCATGTGATCAAACCGGATCGATGGCTCGTCTTCAGATCAACAATGACATCGGCTGCAGTGACATCTTCGTCCCCGGCCAGTTTTTGCGTTCGGCAGCATCGTCCTTCACGCCGATTCGACCGGCCACCTCGGTCGAGAACTTCGCCCCAGATCAGATCATCAGATTTGGGAGCCTGGAGTACACTGCTGACTCACGCGGTGATCTCGCCCACTCTGGCTGGAGGCCAGATCGGCTTGAGAACCCCGCAGGCACCATGGCCTTAACCCCGGGCCCGATCTCAGATCCAAACCTCGGATTGGGTCCCACCTCGAAACCAACCTCGAGCTCGGATCCGACCACTCTATCGCAAGACCAGGCCTTGACCCTTGCTGATCACTGCTCCGAGGTCGTATCACACACCTGTCGAGCACACTACATGTCAGCCCCACCTACTGTTAGGAGATGGGCCCGATAGACCTCTCGCTTTTGAACGAGGTTCTAGACCGAATCCAGAGCCTTGGGATCTTGGACGGTCAATCTTCGGTTTACGACTAGATCAGATGTAAAGATGATAATAGGGAAATTTACATCCCACCCACCACCCACCTAGTCACTACGATCGAGGATTTAACCGATGTACTGGACTACGCCTCCGAGGAGGCAACCGACATGGATGAAGATGTCAGCGATCTGCCTGGTGCTACAACATCCAGGACCAGAAACTAGACGGCAACCTCCACCTACTACGTCTATATGGTGGATACCCCCAAGGACGACGGGGAGGAGGAAAAAAGGTATCCTCCCAAACACCAACGGAGCAATAAGCACTCTAAACGCACCGGGGATGGGAACACCATCAACAACAACACTACCAATGATGCCTCTGATAACCACACCACCCCGGACGGCGCCGAGGACCAGGACAAAGGCAATGATGCCGAGCCCGGTCAGGTCGACGGCACCAAGGGAATGGAGGACCCTGATGATCCAGACGATAGCAACTACATGCCCGAATCAGAGGAGGACGTAAGTCTTGGACCCGACGAATTCGAAGTCCCCGAGGACCTCCCTGATCTAGAAACCTTCCGATGACAGCTCATTGCCTCCGCCCGAAGTATAAAACGAGGGCGTGGGAAGCTTAAAGCCAATCAGGACACGCTGAATGACAAATGGGTTGAAGTTCTCACAACCGAGCAGGACCTCGAGCTACGACGCGTAGACCAAGTCAAATCCTACCCGAAACGACGTCTACTTCCGGCTTTCGATGACGAAGCTGTCGACAATCTGCTCTATAGGCACGATCAAACTGATCAACCTGACCATCCTCCTCGAGGGCGAGATAGGACAAAGGGAGGGCTTCGAGACCCCCCTTGTAATCCCTCGCCATGAAGGCAAAGACCCAGTCCCGTCTATTCTGCCGTACGACTTGCGAGGAAAATTGACCGCACAACCTGCTCCATCACGTTCCATATACGGATCAAGGGATCGCGCGCCTGTTAGACAGGCCGGATATCAGGCATGGTTGGACAAGCATGACAGGGCCCGTAATGACACCCGTGCTCGGACAGCAACAAACATCAGTGGCTCGGGTCGGAGGAGCTGCACACCCGATGTGCTTTACAGATGAGGTCATGCAGCATCAGTTCTCAGAAGGGTTTAAACCCGTAAATATCGGACAGTACGACGGAACTACAGACCCGACTGTGTGGATCAAAGATTTCCTTCTCCACATCCATATGGCTAGAGGGGATGATCTCCACACCATTAAATACCTGCCCTTAAAGCTTAAAGGACCAGTGAGGCACTGGCTTAATAGCCTGCTCGAGAACTCCATCGGGAGCTGGGAGGACCTTGAGGATGCTTTTCGAGCTAACTTTCAGGGCACCTATGTTCGGCCTCGGATGCCGATGACCTCAGTCACGTCATCCAACAGCCTGGCGAGTCTGCTAGGAAATTTTGGAATCGGTTCTTGACCAAAAAGAACCAAATCATTGATTGTCCGGATGAAGAGGCAATCGCCGCTTTCCGGGACAGCATTCGTGATGAATGGCTAGCACGACAGCTCGGGCAGGACAAGCCGAAGACTATGGCGGCCCTTACCTCCCTCATGACCCAGTTCTGCGCTGGAGAGGACAGCTGGTTGGCTCACAGTTCCAGCCACATCAGTGACCCTGGTACCTTGGATGTGCGCGAGAGAAATGGGAGGCCTCAGCGCAGTAAAAATAATAAGCGTCGCCATAAAGGCAATGGTAGTGATGCCGAGGAGGCCACCATCAACGCCAGATTCAACAATCAATGTAGTAGCCAGAAGAAAAAGCCCTTTAAAGGGAATAGAGACGGCCCATCTACATTCGATAAAATCCTTGACCAGCCTTGCCAAATTTACGGCACCTCGGATAAACCTGCTAATCATATGAACCGGAATTGCTGGGTCATAAAGCAGGCCGACAAGATTGCAGCCGAGAACCCTGGCAAGGGTCAGCCTCGTAGCGAGGACGAGGATGAACCCCCTAGGCCAAGTAACAGAGGCCAAAAACAATTCCCCTCCATAGTAAAGGATGTGAATATGATCTATGTCACCCACATCCCTAAGAAGGAGAGGAAGTGCGCGCTATGCGATGTTTACGCATTAGAGCCCGTAGCGTCGAAGTACAACCCATGGTCAGCTTGCTAGATCACTTTCGATCGAAGTGACCATCCGACCAGTATCCGTCATGGAGGAACGGCCGCCCTGGTACTCGATCCCATAGTGGACGGTTTCCACCTCACAAGGGTCCTTATGGACAGAGGAAGCAGCCTCAACCTGATCTACGCTAACACTGTCAGAAAAATGGGCATCGATCCGTCAAGGATCAAACCCAGTAACACCACTTTCAAAGGTATCATACCAGGAGTTGAGGTGCAATGCACCGGCACTCTAACTATGGAGGTGGTCTTCAGTTCTCCCGAGAACTTCCAGAGCGAGGATTTGATCTTCGATATCGTGCCTTTCCGCAGCGGCTATCACGCACTGCTCCGACGCACTGCCTTCGCTTGATTCAATGCCGTCCCGCACTATGCTTATCTAAATCTCAAAATGCCAGGGCCTCATGGTCTTATAATAGTCAATGGCAACACAGAACACTCCCTTCGCACAGAGGAGCAAACTGCGGCTCTAGCAGCCGAAACTCAAGCCGCAGAGGAGGCATCAAGGACGGATAGAGCACCTAGTAAACGGACCCCCCTCAAGCGCTTTTATGGTGTTACCTTTGTCTCCACGCAGTCAAGGGACAACCTCAAATAGGGGTACGCGCTCCACGACCCTCCCCATTTTACCGAGGACTACGTACCTCGGATACATAATTTTGTACTTAAAATTCCATGGGAGCCGTGGAGCTAATATAAGTGTTCACTGTTCGGCTCAACCGGATAGTGGCTGAGCTATATCCTAGTTGTATCAAGGGCACTGTTCAAGGCCCACCAGGATCTTATAAAAGAAACGACATTCAAAGCCGATATGCTACCGCTACTTGGTATAACCTCTTTAAAGGATCCACCACTTAAACACTCCATTAAAGCGCATCAATGGCGTCGTAGCAGGCATTATTGAAGACACCTTGGATTGGACAAGGACTTGCTGGTTCACAGCAGAAAGGCGCAGACGTGCAGCAGAGCCCGGAGTAGACATCAAGCTCAATGTCAGATGCTTTGCGTAAACCTTCCATATTTTGTATTTTTTCTGTATCCTTAGTAGTTTATTTAACCTCTCCAATTGTTCGGCTTGACCCTATCAATAAATTAAGAGAAGACCCATGTGGTCAGTTCCCATTTTATGTGTGATACCTGTTCTTTCTCTCTTACAGCATGCACTGAAGATAAATTTTTGCGATACGCATACTATATGATTTTAGAAGTCATCGGTTTTAGACCGGGGGCTAGGATTCAAACCATCCCCACTTACTTGCCACGGTACTCATATCAAAGTCTTTGGCCTCTTGTTCTTGGATATTGCTTTTATATGCATCGGTTTCACATTGTGTCTTTGGTCAATAGATGGGTTGCCCAGCTCCTGTGCTTACTCCTTACGTTTTCGATTGTTCAGCTAAGGGTAAAGGGAGCACCACTGTGATTGTACTTCCGGTTTAACTGGTTAATTGCCTCAGTGGAGAAAGCCGAAAGCTGATTGTCACAATAAGCATAAACTGGCCGGCGATCCGATGATGGTGTCAAACTATGAATCGTTAGAGATTACTCCATGTTAAATGATGGGCCTTTTCCTAACATCAGCCGAAGTGTCAACGGCTTGACCTCGGCAGAGTCCGAACACTACACCGGGGGCTAGTCACTTGCCCCCAAACTTAAAGCTCCTATGACTAAGTGAAAATTATAAAGCCATATTGTCTGATTGCCTTGTTTCCGCTAACACAGCCGCCTCCGGGCACCGAGACATCAGCTAAGGGGTGTACTGTTAGCACGGGAACACCCTGCGTAGCATCTGCGCAGGGGTGGAAGCCGATGACTGGCCATTTTCAGATCATAAATAGTCGCAAAGGAGTCAAAATAAGCACATCAAGCATAAAATGACTGATTCGAATTGAAAATGAAAACTTGTCTTTAAACATATATACACCTCGGCATACCGAGGGAGACCTACTCAATAATAGTGTCCTTATGACACTTAGCCTCGGATATCCGGGCACCCGGCATAACATCTTCAAAATACTGCTCGGGCACCTGATTCTTGCCCGCTGGGCCTCCCCGCGCCATGTTCTCCGGTTTAATTCTGGGAAAGTGCATCTTCACGGATGCATATGCGTGCCGAGCTCCCTCTAGACAAGTCGAATGCTTCCAGAGATTGAACCGGGGGCTGATGGTCTGCAGTTTTTGGACTAAACCAAAAAAGCTGCTCTGCAGACCACATGGCTATGTAGAGGTCCTCCATGGCCGGATTGGTGACGCGGTGTACCTCCATTACCTGCTTCATCTGGTCGCCAACGAGGGGCGGATGCGAGGGCGCCTGGAATTGCGCCCAAAATGCCTTCTGTTCGGCCGCGTCTTTGCGACCCCCAAAGTACTGGCATGCATCCGCGACGCTCCTTGGCAGGTCCGTAAAGGCACCTGAGACATGCCAGATTTGTGTCAGCTCGGCGAAACGGCCATCACTGAAGACGCACTGCATTAAAAAAGGCTTACCAGCGGCTATCTCCGAAATCTGCCGGAGTTCTTCCCGAGCCGCCCTCGCCTCGACCTGGGTTTCTTTTTGCGCTAGCTCGAGCCTGTTAAGCTCAGCTGCATCCTTTTTATTGTCCTCTTGAAGGGCATCACACTCCGCGTACAAGCCCTTCAATTCTTGCTCCACCTCCAGAATCCGACCTTGGTCCTTCTTCCGAGCATCTCGCTCTTGGACCAGCTCGGCACGGAGGGCCTCCATCTCGGCCGCAGCAGCTAGAACCAATAATCAAAGCGCGCATATTAGTATTAGAGTTGTCTTAAAGCAACGAATAAAGCTATGATGCTATTCGGTGGGTATCTTACCTTGCGCCTTATCCATCTGCTCCTTTAGCAGATTGATGTCCTCTTCGGACCGCATGAGCTTTTGATTTAGCTCTTCCAACTCGGTTGAGTTGGTTGCCGAAGTGGAGGCAGAGGCCTGCAAAAACTTTTCTTAGACTCTAACAACGATAATCGATCCTCTCGTCGGACGTTTTTGCCAGACCAGAGTCTCGGGGGTTGCTGCATATTCACTTTAAATAAACTATTAAAACAGTAAATCGACCCCCAAGTCAGTTTATCAAACTAACTCAGGGCTCGGGGGCTACTGTATATGCACTCTTAAAATCATAACTTACACTCTGCGAAATTCCTAGTCCTCGGACAACTTCTATTTTAAAAGAAACTTGTCCATAAAGGGCCACTGAGTATATTGAGCATTACTTAAAAAAGTACAGCTATTCGAACCAACGTACCTCGAAACCTTTTGAAAGGCCTACGAAGACCTCCATAATTCCGTCCTGTACGGATCGGAACTGGTTGAACGTCGTGCCAAGAATGGCACGGTGCTCGAGCGAAATAGAGGAGCTTTGCAGAGCTGCCTCTATCTCCTCCCCAAGATGGGCGACTGGGCGTCCTCGGCCCCACCCCTCGGTGGAGAGGCGGCAGTGGCCTCCGCACTGCTCGGTGGCGGCGGAGTGGTTAGGGCCAGGGACTCCGGGCATTTCAGCACCGGCTCTTCGAAAAGTAGGGGACTCTTTTCCCTCTGGTCCTCGGCGGCCAAGGTCTGGACCTCGGCCATAAGCACGTCAGCACCACTCTCTGTTTTCAACGCAGGAGGGTCCGGATGTGAAGAGACCTCCCCAAGCCCGTCATGAGCGGGGGAGGGACGCACGCGCACCCGAGGAGCTCTCGGCCAGCTCAGGCGGAGGAACGACGTTATCCGACCCCTCACCTGGGGGCGGCGTTGCGGACTGCAAAAAGCAACAGATCAATAAAATCGAGCATGTATCTATTAAAGGCTCATTATGCGCTGGTGTGTCAAACATTTTACCTCCTCGGTTGTGGCTTCTCCCTGCACTGTGGGGGAAGCGTGTCCTCAGAGGAGCCGGAGTAGGTGGCCCCGGCACGAGCCGAGGATCGGCTGGGTTGAGTGGCGTGGGTCTTCCGGAGCCTCTTGAACCGATGAGGGTTGTCCTCCTCGGCATCTTTGGACATCACCCTCCTCCTCTTAGGAGGAGACACCTCTTCCTCCTCCTCTCCTCTCTACTCTTCTCCTCCTCCTCCTCATGGATGGAGGAGCCATGGTTACTCTCTGACCTGGCATCCGAGGTTGCTCTTCGGCTGCGCAGGCCCTCATTCTTCTTCTTTGGTTCCTTGGTCGAAACCTCGTCTGGCTCCTCGGCCAGAAGGGCCACGAGCTCGGGGGTCCTTGATAACATGCAAGTGCACAGGGTTTAGTTGTAGCCTTTTTGAAGTAAGAGTATCGATCCCACAGGGAGCACAGGAATCAGGCTTTTGCCCCTTGTAGAGAATTATGTAACTTTGTGCCTGCAGATAATTGTAGACTTGAAGTAGAGTGAGGGTGGATTTAAATAAGGATTGAGTGAAATGGTGACTTGTAACTGAATAACATAAAAGTAAATGAAAGATAAAGATGGTAAATAACAGTGAAACAACAGAATTAAAAAGGCGTTCTCAAGGAGTCCGGATCCCCATTGGTATGTTTCTAGTACTACTACGCATGAGCATAGCATGGAAAGGATACTTGAGCCACTATTGATGTTTATGCTGGGCTGAGCCAGGTACAGAACATGTTCTACTCATGGTAGACTTCGTGCCACGCACGCCACCATCATAGTCTCCCCCTGTGGGTTACGATTCATGATAATTAAGGGTTTCCCCATGGACGTGGCCTCACTAAGGGTTCTCCGTAAATCCCCGGTCATTTGTAAAGGTTAGGAGCAGTAGGCTTTTACTGTCACCTCAAATTACCTCCACATCCTAAACCTATGCAAAGACAATGATATACTTCGTGGCCAATATAGGCACAAATGCTGAGTGGGGCCCCTTCACAACATTCACGAAGTTATTAAACTAAGCATTCAACAGAGGATCTCATATCCATGATAAACGTTTCAGATCCTACACATACCAAGGTTCCTCCATAGCCCCGAGAGCTAGGGGTCTACTCACACATAAGAACAACAATCATCATGATAATGGTAATGGTATACATGGGCGAATGATTCAACCGATACACTGAAGGATCCACTAGGGTTCTTGATGTTGCAGATGATAAGGATGTGGATGACGATGATGATGAAGATGGTGATGATGTAGATGGTGATGATGTAGATGGTCATGATGATGCCATTCCTCGCGCGGTGAGAGGACTCCCCTTCTTCTCCTAGTTGATCCTCCCCCCGGATGGGCTCCGGCGGCTAGGGTTCTGCCTTTTGGATGCATTTCTGGAGTCTCTATTCGTCCCCCCTCGATCCGCTTCGACGGGGTGAAAATAGTCGATCCCCCAGAGGCAGCGGCGTGCCAAACGACCGCTCACGCAAGCGCGCGTGGTCGCATGGAACGCCGTCGTTCGCTCTGGGAGCGTGACGACGGCTGTCTCCTTGGCCTTCTTGCTTGATTTTTTTATGGAAAGTGTTTATCACCTTTAATGCGTGATTCCACTACCATTTTGGAGGATTTTCTCCGTTAAATGAATATTGCTCCAAAAGACGTTACCTGAGGGATTATCAACAAAAAGAAGTGCGCGAACGCGGTAAAATTCCACAAAGCCCACCTTTTAGGCACAAAATATATAGGAAAAACGTCACGTAAATTGGGCTCATCAACTCCCCCAAGCTTAAGTCTTGCTCGTCCCTGAGCAAGTACCGTGGCTTGTAAAGAACGGGGTCACCCTCGTGTTTATAAGATACAGATATCAAAAGGTATGAGTCCATTACTCCCAAGAGGAACGTTTGTTGATGCGTATATGTGGCAAACAATAGCCCATACTTACTCTGGTAATGATCATGCAGGCATCCACATCTTGTCATTTAATTTTACTGAGGACAAGTAACAACTTCATATCCTAGTTCATTGTTGTTTCAACCGGGCAAGTGGTTTCTTCTTCTTTCATTTTTCTTGTAAAAAGTTTTTATCAAAGGGTTCAATCTCTCCTCATTGAATCATACTGAAGGCTCAATGAAACTTTAAGTGTAAGCCAGCCTTATTCTCAGAGAGACTTCATTTCCCAAGGTATTTTAGCAGAGGATTAATTCGTTTGATTGCCCTTAAGTAAGTTGAACCTTTCAATGAGCTAACATATATAGTTGTTTTATCTCCCTTGAAAAATTTACACAACTAAGATGTGGGGGACTTATAATCATCATGTAAGTGAATATGCACTACTACTTAGATCACAACAACTATCAAGCACGTTCTTTAAACAAAAGTAATGATCTCACACATCAAGATATCCTTAAACTCATTGGAAGTGATCATTCCTTATTCAAGTGGAAAATTGATAGTTCAACCTTATTGAAAATAAAGCTTATTATCTAATCTCACGTAAAGGTAAATGCAGAAAGGGTAAAGATAGAAAGTGCACATGAATCTCCCCCAAGCTTACAATCAAGCCGGGGAGATCCAGGCACAAAGCGTTTCATGCTCAATCCTGGAATTCCTGGAAGGTAGCGCAGATGCTCTTAAGCTTGTTCTTCAATTCCTCGATCATGGCTTGCTGATCATCTACAACTTGGGTCAAAAACTCAAGTTGTGTAGTGTTGTTGTTAAGAGTATCAATCATAAGCCCGATCTTATGAAAAAGACCATCTACTCTTGCTTCCAAATCCTTGCTCATCAACTAGTAAGAATCAATCCCATCCCCGATCACATTAACACAAGCCTTGGAAACATTCTCCAACTCCCGAATCTTTTCCTTCATCTCCTCTGGGGTTGGTGGCTCCTTTCCCCACTCAGATTGAGGAGGCCCCAGAGGAAATAACGGAATAGATCCGTGGATATTGAATTGATAGGGATTAGGAGGATACCCATCTGGAATATGTCATCATCTCCCTCTTTTGGTTGTTCTTCCTCGATCTCCACCACCTCGACCTTCTCCTCCATATCCTTCTCCTCACGAGGTTCTTCCTTGATGCTAAGCTTCCTCAGGTCTTCCCAACCTGAGGGCTTTACATCATCTAAGTTGGGGAAGGGGATGATGCAAGCACAGGTGGACGAAGTCTTGTTGCTCATGGCGGCGATTTGTTACCTACAGCTAACAGCTTTTTGGAGGAGATGGGAAGCAAAGAAGATGAGAGATTAGATGGTTTTAGGTTTATGGACGTCCCTTCCTCCTTTTTATAAAGGCTAATCCTATAGGTAATCACGAGATATGAGATAATAAGTTAGTTAGAAAGAAATCAAAATGAAATCGGGAAAGAATTGCGCCAGCCGGGTCAACGGCGGCCTTCCATGCGGGCGCTTGCACTCGTATGGCCGGTCATTTGACCTGCTACTGGATCTCTTCTCTCTCTTTTTTTATACTTGCCACAAGGAATGTACCGAACGACCACTCATACGAGCGCGTCCGATCGTCCGGAACACCGTCTTTGATTCTGTTCTCGCAGCGCTCGCCGACGGCATTCCATACGACCGCTCAAGCGAGTGCCTACGCCCGTATGAGACGTCATCTTCAACTCTATATCCCGCTGCTCCTCCGTCTCCTTTTTGTACGACCGCCCAAACGGGCGCTCGCGGTCGTTTGGAATGCCGTCTTTGATTTTGTTGGCGGTTGTGCCAATTTCTTCCTTAGAAAATTTTTCATCCCTGAATGATTAGTGGAAAAGCTCCCAACTATAGACGAAAATTCCAAGATCTGAGATGTAAGATTTAAAAAGTCTATCAAAACAATATTATTTTTATTTAGGTATTCACATCTATCTTACCGGAGTGCTGATCTATACTCGTTGTTCCTTACGGAGAGCTTTGGCTTGCTTGATCGTGAGGAAACTTACCTCTTCTATATTCCGCTCTTATTGTTCATCCGCAAGGTATATCTTTAAGAGTTGTCCATTCACGATCCAGGGACCATTCTTCCCTCCTTTATGATGAACAGCTCTGGAATTGTACACATTTTCTATCTCATAGGGCCCTTCCCAGCGAGACCTAAGCTTCCCTGGAAACAACTTGAGACGAGAGTTAAATAAGAGAACCTCGTCCCCCACAGTGAAAGTTTGTTTCAGTATCTTACAATCATGGCACATTTTAACCTTTTCTTTGAACAACCTGGCACTCTCGTAAGCACTGTTGCAAAGTTCATCTAGAGCATGCATATCCAATAACCTCTTTTCTCCAGCTTCTTTAAGATTAAGATTTATATTTTTGATTGCCCACAAAGCTTTATGCTCTAATTCAAAGGGTAGATGACAAGCCTTACCGTACACCATTTTGTATGATGACATCCCCATGGGATTCTTTTAAGCAGTGCGATAAGCCCAGAGTGTTTCATTCAGCTTTGATGCCCAATATTTCCTGTACTTCTGCACCGTCTTTTGCAATATCGTCTTTATTTCCTTGTTAGAGAGTTCCACCTGCCCACTAGTCTGTGGATGATATGGTGATGCTATTCGGTGAGTCACCCTATACTTACGAAGTACTCTTTCGAATATTCACTGTATAAAATGAGATGCACCATTAGTGATAAGAATTTTAGGAACTCCAAACCTGGGCAGTATGATGTCCTTTATCATTTTCAACGAAGTAGTCGCATTTGCATGCTTGGTTGGCAGAGCTTCAACCCACTTTGTAACATAATCTACAGCCACAAGAATATGAGTGTACCCATCTGAGATAGGAAAAGGTCCTAAATAGTCCAATCCCCAAACATCAAAAGATTCACAAACTTGATTATAGTTCATACGCATTTCTTGTCTCCTCCCAATGTTACATGTGCGTTGACACGCGTCACACTTTTTAACAAACCTGTGAGCATCTCTAAAGAGTGTAGGCCAGTAAAATTATGATTGGAGCACCTTGGCGGCGGTCCTATCTCCAGCATGGTGTCCTGCATAAGGGCTACTATGGCACCCTTCCAATATAGCATTCATTTCATGTTCTGGGACACAACGCCTTATCATGTCATTGGGTCCATGCCGATAGAGAAATGGGTCATCCCAGAAATAATACTTCGGATCACTGAAGAACTTTTTCCTTTGATGATAACTCATGTCGGGCGGCATGTACTTTCCTACAAGAAAGTTAGCATAATTTGCAAACCAAGGTTCTATCTTTTTAATCATAGACAAACTCTCACCTGGAAAAGATTCATTTATAGTCACTGGATCATAAGGTATTCTTTCCATGCGTTATAGGTGATCTGCTACTGGGTTGTCCTCCCCTTTGTGGTCCACTATCTGCAAATCAAATTCCTGAAGTAGTAATATCCACCTAATCAACCGGGGTTTAGCGTCCTTCTTTGCAAGAAGGTAGCGTAAAGAACAGTGATCGGTGTGGACTATCACTTTTGAGTTGATAATATAAGGACGAAATTTGTCACAAGCAAAAACAATAGCTAGCAATTCTTTTTCAATGGTTGCCAAGTGTACTTGGTCTTCATCCAAACTCCTGCTAGCATAAAAGATCACGTTAAGTTTTTATCTGCCCGCTGTCCTAGAACAACACCAACATCATAATTGCTAGCATCACACATGATCTCGAAGGGCTCATCCCACTTTGGAGGTTGGATGATGGGGGCTGTGATCAAGGCATCTCTTAATTTCTCATAAGCCTGCACACAGATCTTATCAAAAGAGTAAGGCACATCTTTGTGCAATAGGTCAGTCAGAGGTTTAGATATTTTAGAGAAATCTTTGATAAATCTTTTATAGAAACTAACATGTCCCATAAAGATTTGCATACCTTTCGCATCTTGAGGGTAAGGTAAATTTTCTATTACCTCAATTCTATCTTGGTCGATCTCAATACTCTTTCCTGAGACTCTGTGTCCCAACACCACACCTTCTGTGACCATAAAATGACTCTTCTCCCAATTCAGCACAAAACCTGTTTCCTCACATCTCTGCAGAACTTTTGTGAGATTATAGAAATAATTATCAAAGGACGTGCCTTGGACAGAAAAACTGTCCATGAACACTTCAACAAATTTTTCAATATATTCAGGAATTTTTTTAGATATGCACTTTTGAAATGAGGGTGGTCCATTACATATACCAAATGTCATTCTACGATATGCATAAGTACCGTATGGGCAGGTGAAGGTAGTCTTTTCTTGATCTTCAGGTCGGATCGGTATTTGAGAGAACCCAGAATATCCATCAAGATAGCAAAAATAAGAGTGGTTGGCCAATCTCTCCAATATCTCATTTATGAATGGCAATGGGTAATGATCCTTCTTCGTATATTTATTCAATTTAATGAAATCAACACACATTCCATATCCAATAACAGCCCTAGTAGGGACTAGGTCATTGTTTTCGTTAGTTACTAAGGAAATTCCTCCTTTCTTAGGAATGCAATGGACCGGACTTACCCATTTGCTATCAGATATAGGGTAAATTACCCCCACATCAAGGAGACGTATTATTTCTTTTCTTACCACATTTTTGGATGCCGGGTGGAGTCTCCGTTGGCTCTCAATTATGGATTTAGCCCCTTCTTCAATAGGCATTGCATGAGAATATAGAGAAGGATGTATCCCTTTTACATCCTGGATTGAGTAGCCTAAAGCCTTTCGATGCTTACTCAGCACTGCTGAGAGTTTCTCTTTCTCTTTACCTGAAAGGTCAGCATTAACAATAATAGGGAATCTTTCTGTATTATCAATAAACTCATACCTCAACCCTTTGGGTAATGGTTTTAAAGTCGGAGGTGGTAAATCCTCATCTCCCTTTCTTTCGAGTGCTTCATAGACTTTATTAAGACGCAGGCATACTATTGGTGTTGCATCCATTATCATCTCGATCTCCTCTTTCTCGTCATCCTCATATAAGGATCCTGGACTCACCAATACCCATTCAACTTCATCTTCTGATGTTTGGAGATGGATTTCAGATAGATGATTTAATTCCTACTCCTCATTATCCCGAACTTCCTCTTCAGACAGCTTACTTAATATAGAGGAAAATGGGAATTTTATCATCTCATCTCCCCACTTCATGGAGATAGATTTCTTCTTTATGTAGGCTCCTGCAACATTCAAAAAGGAGGTTCCAAAAACAATAGGACAATCTTTATCCTCAGAGATCATTAGTACAAAAATATCAATGGGATAAATGAGAGAGCCTATTATTATGTTGACTTCTTTAAGGATGCCACAGGGTTTCCTTTCAGTTTTATCTGCAAGCTTGATGATAACGTCAGTAGGCTCAAGGGTGCAAGGAGCAATCTCATCATAAATTTTAGCATAAAGACTATAAGGAATAATATTAACCGGTGAACCGGGGTCACACAACCCAAAATATGTCTTGCATCCAAAGGAACATGATAAAATTTGCTTACCTGCATTTTTACCTTCAGTACACCCTTTAAGATAAGAAGTGGTATCCCTATCCAAATAGACTTCTTTATTCACCACCGATATAAGTGTAGCAAGTTTTTTAATTATGTTGACGTAGGGTGGAGTCCCACATTGTTCCATGTTGACATTCTTCTTCCCCTTTTCTGTGGGTGTCCCTTCTAGCTTTTTACCATTTGGCTTCTGATAGGCTTCTTTTCGCCTTTCAGGTGGAGTAGTCTTTTTGTTTATGGCTTCCACCATGCGAATAGCCTTAGACTCCCTGCTGAATTTTAAGTACTTCTTCTCCGGCAAGTTCAAGAACTTAGAAAAATCTTTCAAAACATGCAGCATGGGGTCAGTTCCAATATTTAGCTCATGACGTAAATCTTTTACTTTCGAAGTTCTAAGGAAAGATTTAATGCTATCATAAACAGGATCAACTTTACTATTTTCCTTTGAACAAAGGCACCAATTCTCAGCATTGTACCTCATCCTGTCAAGTAAACTCCAAGCATCTGATATCTCGGTTCCCAAAAAGGAACCTTTAGAGGCAAGATCTAAAGCTTGTTTACTTTGTGAATTAAGCCCACCATAAAAGAAGTTGACTATTAAAAAGTCAAGATAATGATGTTCAGGGCATGCAAGAAGTATTTAACGATACCTTTTATATGCATCCACTAGCTTCTCACCTTCCCGCTGTCCAAAACTGCTTATCTTCCTCCTGATCGTATATAGCTTCCCTTGAGGAAAATAATAAGAGGAAAATGCAGCCAATAATTTTGGCCAGCTTCTCAGTGTATTTATATCTTGGCGTCTTAGCCATCCTGTAGCTGCTCCCTGGAGAGAATAGGGAAATACTTTTGCTTTGATCTCGTCATTGGTTAACTCCTGCAACTGAAGAGTTCCGCATGCAAAATTAAAATTGTCAATATGCTCATAAGGACATTCAGTTGCATCACCTCGGAATATATTTTTTCTTATCATATCAATTAACCGAGGGCTTATCTCATATACTTTACCAGGCAGGTCAGGCCCAGTTGTTATAAAGTTCTCTCCTCGAGCCGGTCCTACTACTAACTCAGCACCTACCTGATAAACTTGTTCTTGAAGGACCATGGCTGCTCTTTGTCTGCAAAAACCGTTAGATCACAAAATAATTCAAAACTCAAGGCAAGGCCCAAAAGCGCTCAGCTCCCCGGCAATGGCACCAGAAAAAGCTTGATAGCCTACAAGTGCACAGGGTTTAGTTATAGCCTTTTCGAAGTAAGAGTATCGATCCCACGACGAGCACATGAATCAGGCTTTTGTCCCTTGTAGAGAATTATGTAACTTTGTGCCTGCAGATAATTGTAGACTTGAAGCAGAGTGAGGGTGGACTTAAATAAGGATTGAGTGAAATGGTGACTTGTAACTGAATAACATAAAACTAAATGAAAGATAAAGATGGTAAACAATGGTGAAATAACAGAATTACAAAGGTGTTCTCAGGGAGTCCGGAATCCCCATTGGTATATTTCTAGTACTACTACGCATGAGCATAGCATGGAAAGGATACTTGAGCCATTGTTGACGTTTATGCTGGGCGGAGCCGGGTACAGAACACGTTCTACTCGTGGTAGACTTCGTGCCACACACGCCACCATCATAGTCTCCCCCTGTGGGTTACGACTCATGATAATTAAGGGTTGTGGACGCGGCCTCACTAAGGGTTTTGGAAGTTTAAAAGAATCATTTTGAAAGTCCCTTTGAAGTTATCTGAAACCCACTTTCAATTTGAAGTTATTTGAATTTCAAAAATTCAAATTCTCTGAAAACATATTCAAAAGAGAGAAGGAATATGACCCTTCAAAATATTCAGAGGCATTTTAAATATATTTGGCCAAGAAAAACATAAAATAATTTCAAATGGTTTGAAATTCAAATTCAAACTCATTTGAAGTTTTTATTCAAATTATTTTTGTCCTAAATACAAATATAAGGAAATAAGGGTAAAATGATTCCCTTCAATGAAAAATTAGGAGAAAATAAATTTGAAATTATTTTTGTATTTTAAAAATGATTTTTATTGAATTTTATTGCAACAGTAGCACTGTTTGATTTTATAAATTTTTGTAGACTTTATTTGGACTTGAAAAATAGTTCATCTTCCTCTTTGTCTTTTTCTGCAAATTTTGATATATAATATGTCTAGGTAAATTTTTTATTTCTTTTCTTTATTTTATTTCCTTTCTCTGTTTTATTTTAAAATAGGAAAAAATTCCTTTAAAAGGAAATGGCCGAAGCCCCACCGACGCGGCCCACTAGCGAATCTGGCCCGGCCGCGATACAAAAAGATTCTGATCGGCCGCCTGATCCGATCTGATCCCTCTCTCTCTCACTGACAGCGGGACCCACCCGACCGATCAAATCGTCCCGCGCTCACCTTCCTCCTTTGCCGGAGATTCGCCGGAGCCGGATCCCCGCCGCGCTCCCCTTTCGTTTGGCGACGCCCCCTGCCCCACGAAATCCCTCCTATAAAGACCTCCCTCCCCTCATATGTTTCCGCCCTAAACCCCTCTCCCCGACTCTCTCCTCTCGCCGGAATTTCTCACCGGAGCTTCGCCACGGCTGCCGCACGCCCTTGAACGCCGTCGTCGCCTCCGACCTCCCTGAGCCCCGCGGTCACCACCATTGTCTCCGCCATCATCTGCTGTATTACCGGAGCCACTTCCCCGAGCTCCAAGACCGCAGGAGACGCCCCACCGACGACGCCCGAGCCGCCACCCTCACCGGAGTCCCCACCACCGCTGTGAGCTCCCCTATCTCTCTCCTCCATCCGTTCTGGATCCAACGGCGCAGATTAGATCACTTAAAAATGCTCGAACCGTTTTCTTTATGCATCAGTCGTCTGCCCGTTTGTTTCTATCACGCACGTTTGTAGCCAATAGGAATCCAACACGTGGCCCTCAGCCGACCCGTAGTGTTTTCCTTTTTCTGTTTTATTCCTGTTTATAGATTTAGTTTCTGTTTTAGATTCTTTATATCTTCTAGAGTTTTTAATATTTTTGAGTGATTCTTTTTGCATTAGTTTCAAAATTTTATAAAGTTTCTGTTAGAACCAATACTTTTCATATTTGAAGTTTTTAAAATTTGAATTTGATCAAATTTGCTTCAAACATTGATTTACTTGTAATTCTTTAATAAAAATTTATTTTTGTTTGAAACTTTTTGCTACTGGTTTCTAATGAAATTTATTATCCAGTGGTTTAAGTAAATTAGTTTATAAAATTTATATAGATTCGTTTTCAACAGATTCAAAACAGTGGCATTTATGCCTAGTTTTGGTTAATAAGAAAAAAATGTTTTTTGTTATTTTAAAAAGTATTTCTTCTTGCCACCATAGGTTGATTCCACTAGGTTTTCACTTTGACACCAGTAGTTTTTCACCAAAAATATTTTTTTGTTTTGTTTTAGTTTAGTTTTGAGCTTATATGCATAGAAGCAATTCTAGTTTCATAATAACTTGTAATTGATGCCTTTGCTAATTTATTTTTTATTCTCTGAAAATTTTAGTTTTATAAGTTTTATTTACTGTTAAATTTAATTATATCAGAAA
The DNA here is from genome assembly GCA_039707655.1 of Elymus sibiricus. Lineage (NCBI taxonomy): Eukaryota > Viridiplantae > Streptophyta > Magnoliopsida > Poales > Poaceae > Elymus > Elymus sibiricus. Next base: position 194,839,546 of record CM077666.1, on the reverse strand, counting down.
CAATTTGTATTGATAGTTGAAATTGTTTTTGGTTTAATTCTAAGTTAATATTGTTTTGATCATAACTAGAATTTTATAATGGCTTTTGAGTTAGTTCTTTTTGCTAGTTATTAATTTAGTGAATTACTTTCTGTTTATTTATTAGTTTAGTATTTTTTTCTGTTTATTTAGTATTTTAGTATTTTCCTTGCTGTTAAGTTGTTACTTAGGACAAAAACTATTTTGTTGTTGTGTAGTTAAGTCATAGAGTTTTCTTTAGTAGTTCCTTTATAGTTTCTTCTGAAGTTTTCTTTGGATTTTTATTTGGTTTTTATTATTGATTTCTTTGTTGCTTTTATTTGTTGATTGTTATTTTGATTGCTAGAAATGCTTGCTAGATGTGATTTCTTATATGAATGCAATGTTTGATTAATATAGATTTCATCGGAGAGTGACGAATAGTTCTATCAAGTTATTTCTGAGAGCGATATAATCTTCATCAACTATACCAGGCAAGTCATTTGATCATGTATTTTATCTACCTATGTTTTTATTGCATTTAGTAAATCTTTCCACCATGAACAGTAGGGTATTGAACTTGAAACTTGAGGTAGTATCATGAGGTAGGAAAAACCCAATACCCCTGTTACCATTGCGCGGGAAGGGACGTTATTTTTCGTTATTGCTACGCTCTAGTAGACAAGGTTGGATGTGTGATACAAGAGTGTTGCGAGGATAAATAATTCAAGACCTGCATGACGTTCAAGACTTCAAGACTTCAAGGACTCAATATACCTATGGGTGTATTGGTATTGCATCTAGCAGCCTGATATCTATCATGGTTATGCTCGGGAATCCTGGTATCTACCTGTGATCACCCGACGGAATGCCACCCAGGCTCAAAGAGATGGATGAATACTTCAAGGCCAGAAAGCTTACCTGTGCAACCGCAAGTCATTTTGGGCTCTGGCTTGGTTGACCTTAGTTGTGACTCTAGCTGGCCAGTGCTACGAGATGTAGAAGAATGGTAGGATTGGATGGGCACTGGCGTCTGCTGGATGATCACTCTGGAAGACCATGTTTCGATCGTCCCCTTATCAAACACCAGGTAGTGCGAGGACATGATACGTCTCCAACGTATCTATAATTTATGAAGTATTCATGCCATGTTTATTATAGTTTTGTATGATTTTGGTGCACTTTTATATGGACTTTATATGATTTTTATGGACTAACATATTGACCTAGTGCCCAGTGCCAGTTGTTATTTTCTGCTTGTTTTTGGTTTTCCAGAAAATCCATATCAAATGAAGTCCAAATGCAGCGAAACTTTTTGACGATTTTTTCTGGAAGGAAACAGACCAAGGAAGCTTCGGGGGAGCAGCAGAAGACTCACAGGGGCCCCACAAGCCACCTGGGGCGCGCCCTGTTGCCTCGTGGGCCCCCTGTGGCACATCTTCACGTGATTCCAACGCCAAAAATTCTTATAAATACCAAAACCCCTAGAAATAACCCTAGAACTTGGACTCCGCCACCGCAAGCCTCTATACCTCCATGATCTCATCTACAGCCCTTTTCCGGCACCCTGCCGGAGGGGGGAATCATCACCGGAGGCCATCTTCATCATCCCGGCGGTCTCCATGACGAGGAGGGAGTAGTTAATCCTCGGGGCTGAGGGTATGTACTAATAGCTATGTGTTTGATCTCTCTCTCTCTCTCGTGTTCTTGATATGGCACGATCTTGATGTACCGCGAGCTTTGTTAATATAGTTGGATCATATGGTGTTTCTTCCCTCTCTATCTTGTTGTGATGAATTGAGTTTTTACCTTTGAGGTTTCACTATTATCGGATTGAATACTTTTATGGATTTGAGAACACTTGATGTATGTCTTGCATATGAATACCCGTGGTGACAATGGGGTATTATATTGATTCACTTGATGTATGTTTTGGCACTCAACTCGCGGATTCCCGAGGTGACATTGGGGTAATCTATGCATAGGGGTTGATGCACATTTTCGTCCTACTTTCTCCGGTAGAAATCCTGGGGCACTCTTTGAAGTTCTTTGTGTGGATTGAATATTATGAATCTGAAGTTGTTTGATGCATATCAAATAATCAACTCACGGATACTTGTGGTGACATTGGAGTATCTAGGTGACATTAGAGTTGGTTGATGCGTATCATATGGTGTTATTTTATTACGAACTCTAGGGTTGTTTGTGACAGTTATAGGGATGGCTCAATAGATTGATCGGAAAAGAATAACTTTGAGGTGGTTTTGTACCCTACAACAATTTCTATCTTATGTTCTCCGCGAATAGGAACTTTGGAGTGATTCTTTGTCGCACGTTGAGGGATTGTTATATGATCCAATTATGTTAGCATTGTTGAGAGATTGCACTAGTGAAAGTATGAACCCCAGGCCTTGTTTTCAAGCATTGCAATACCGTTTATGCTCACTTTTGTTACTTGCTACCTTGCTGTTTTTATATTTTCAGATTACAAAAACCTATATCTACTATCCATACTACACTTGTATCACCATCTCTTCGCCGAACTAGTGCACCTATACAATTTGCCATTGTATTGGGTGTGTTGGGGACACAAGAGATTTTTTGTATTTGATTGCAGGGTTGTTTGAGAGAGACCATCTTCATCCTACGCCTCCCACGGATTGATAAACCTTAGGTCATCCACTTGAGGGAAATTTTCTACTGTCCTACAAAACTCTGTGCTTGGAGGCCCAACACGAGTCTACAAGAATAAAGTTGCGTAGTAGACATCAGGACATAGCGGGAGGGATCGAATCTTGCGGGTAAAGTGCACAAAACTCTGCAAAGTAACAACCTAATCAATTAGCCGTGTCCCCGGTTACGGACAACATGAGCACCGGAGATGATACTATCTGCCAGTATCGACACAATTAATAATAATGAGTTGGGTTTATTAATAATTGGGGTATGAGAATTGGTTGGCGGAACCATCTCATTAACAACCAACTTTTGTAGTAATATTTTCATTTGACTCCTTTGTTGTAGGGAAAAATCAGCTTTTCACAAAATTATAACTTAGAGCTACCATAGCCATATTGCATATAGAATAGACTCTTCCTCTGCATTCATATGTGATCTTGCCAGTACATTCAATGTACTGACCTACACGGCTGCTACGTATCATGTTGCCGGATTTCTACGACGAGTAAGAGATTACGTTGTAGGGTTACGGTCTACACTCAACTTGGCGTTGGCGTTGATGGGACTCCACACCCTTATGTTTGATTTCCGCTGTGATATATAAGGTATACTCTGGATCTATGGTATTTCTTTTACATGCCATGTTATGGTATTTCATCGAAGTACTGTGTGTGCCAGCATACTGATCCAGGGATGGCACAGAAAGCACAGAGACTTGACCGTATTGGGTCGAGTCGCTACAGAGATGGTATCAGAGCACATGTTGACTATAGGACATGACCCTAGAAACTGGAAAGCCCTAGGATAGGATATCTCTAAAACTTTATTTTCAAAAAGATCCTTTACTTCTCATCCTTTTCTGATTTTATCAAATAGTCCCTCTTACCTCAAATAGTTAGAATATACCCCTTTCCCTTTTGACCACACGGAGAATCAACTGAGGACCACTTCAGAGTAAAAGAATTTCATCATGTAGAATTTCAGCTACAATAGTTGAAGACTCCGAAGACCCTGAAGAATCCCAATGTTTATATGACCTTTAGAAGACCAAACCCCTGTTGTATACTCACATTAGATACGATGATTTGTGAGCTGTCATTGTGTGATTTTTTTGACAGCCACCAATAAAACCTATTTTCAAAACTATTGTTTGTATTGTGTGTATCTCTCTCGTCCTCTCTCTCTTATCTCATCCCAAAACCCTTGGACCTAACAGATGATGAATGAAGATGGAGTTGTATTCTCTGGGCCGATGACTTTGCTGGAGGTAGAGCTATGGATTCAGAACATGGAGAATCACTTCGAGAACAATTTGGTTGCAAGGAAGTATGAGGTTCAATACACTCTTCAGTACTTTACAAAAAGTGCTGCAACCTGGTGGAAAATGCATCAAGCCATACAAGGATGTAATGGAGCGAAAACTTGGGAGGAATTCAAGAAGACTCTGTTAAGATCCCGCCTTATCTGGAAGCACTGTGATAACCCGATAAAGAAACCCTGTGCCTGCAAGATATGCGGAGAAATAGGACACACCCAGGAAGAACACAAGGATGGATGCCCGCATTGCGAAGGAAATCACCCAAAGAAAGAATGCCCAACTAGGCAGGTGACATGTTTCTTGTGTGAAGGAACTACTCATTACCCAGCTTAGTGCCAAATTTACCCCAAGGTATAAGACATTACCAAACAGCAGAAGGAAGCCCTCAGGGAAAGTTTAGAAGAACTTGTGATGAAGGAAGATGTTGAAGACACAGATGAAGAAGGCCTAATCAGATTTTACTCCAATGCCTGCTATTCATGTGGAGAAGGACATTTTTCACAACATTGTACGAAGGAAAGAAAGGAGTATCTGGGAAACTTCCCGACAGAATAAGTGGAATTTGATCCACAAGAAATAGAAGGTTTGATCGGAACAAACAAGTCCAGGAAGAGAAAGAGAATGTGCCCCCAGAACAACCCAATCTCTGCAAAAAAGGATAAGAGTCATATTACCTGTTTTGAGTGTAAGAACACAGGACATTATGCCAATGATTGTTTAAAAAAGAAGCAAAGAACCCAAGGAACCTATGGAGGCACAAGTAAGCCCAGGGAATTGTCGAAAGTTAATTGCTTTCGTTGCAATGCTATAGGACATTATGCCATTAACTGTCCAGACCCAAAGAAAGCTGGAGCTGAGTAGTTGAGATTTTAATATTGGTAATAAGTGTAGTAGGAAGCACTCTTATTTTCATATGGAGTTGAATTATGTAATGGAAGTCTCAGAGATTGTAAGGAATTCATGAATCAATAAAGTTAATGTGTCATGATTTCATATGTTGAATTGTATGAGTTGTTACTCTATTTTGACCATTTTCGAGGATACGAGAAATATGGTCTATGGATGGATCTGTGCATTACTGGTGGTAATACCCTGTGTGAACACTAGACCAATGGGAAGGAAAATGTTGTTCCATAGGGTGGAGTTTGGACAAAATAAGTTGGAGTTTTGTTTTTGTTATGATGGTTACCCCAAGAGTATGGAGGAACGAAGTGCAATTGGATTTAAGGAGGTGTAATGTTGGAATATGGAACAATAGTAACTCCAAGGATGAGTTAAAGTTGTACAAGTGTTGAAGTGGGTCCGTAACCCATAGGCCCAGGAGTTAATAAGGAGCAAGCACTACCTTGTTGAAGGAAGAAAACTAGAAGAAGCTGTGATTTCATCAGCAAATGTTTCATAGGAGGTTACGCCAAAAAAAAACCCGAGAGATGTGAAGAAACGATAGATGTTATGTTTTGCTTGCAGAACCAATGGATTTACCCGTACCCAGTTCGTGGACAAGAGAAATTCTGCAATGCTTGTGAGAATGCCCAAGTTTTAGAAATGCGGGATTCACTAAACCTTATACAGGGTAATGATTTGGGTGCGGAATGGATTGATCACCATACCGACTTACTCTTATCATTATCTCTTGCTATTTGGAATGGTAAATCTAGAGTGACTTACCCATAGTAGAGAGACGACGATGTCAAAACTTTGTTTAAACCCTAGAATGGTAGGACGATTGATCTATGTGCAGGCAACCGTTGCCAATCGTAGGATATACGGTGAGATTTAGCCCAGACCCATTTCTTGCAGAAACCAGTAATTGTTGACCACCATGAGATATTCGATAGTTGTTTAGTTGTAACACCCCCATGTATTAATCTACAGTAATCCCTCTTGATTAATGCCAAGTCATCTCATTTTTCTAATAGCAATTGCCACTTGTTCCAAAATCAAATTCAAAATCAAATTTGAATTGCAAATGAAAATAAAAGTTGCACAAACAAGCAAACTAAATAGTTCATATTTTTGCAAATATTCCATAGATAATTATGGCTAAGGAGAACAACATCACTTCTTTGCTCAATCTGACTCTAACATTCAAAAACAGGACCAAAACAATCCCATTTAACCCAATTCAATTTAAGCAAAGTTCAAATGAGTTCAAATAAGCTCCCAACTTTTTGTGGCATTCACAAATATTGCATAGTATTTATATGACAAGTTTCATATTTTACAAAATCCATTTGGTCGCTCAACTTAACATAAAGCAGTAACAAAAATAGAAAACAGAAAAATAAAAGAAAATAGAAAATAAAACCTATCTACTGTTGGACTGGACCTCAAGTGTACAGGGGAGGCCGTGGCAGGAATCCCATGGCCATGGCCGCGCCTGGCCATGTGCCGGTCATCCCCCGGCTCCCCTGGAGTACAAGGCCGATGCCCCGTGCCCCTCGGTCAAACCCGAGCGCTCTTTCCCTCTCCTCCTCTCCTTGTTTTCGATCTGGAGCTCATAACCGAGCTCAGCATCGGTGCGCCGCCGTCGTTCCCTGGCACCGATGCCTCCTCGTGCCACCCGTTGATGCCCAGGAGCCTCCCTACGCTCGTCCACGCCGTCCCCGCCCACCAGCTCGAGCCGCAGAGGACTCCATTGCCGGATCGGGCGTCTTCCTCCGCTTCGGCCGCCGCCATCCCGCCGTCTCAACCCGCTGCTCCGGCACCGCCCCGGCCTCCCCGAGCTCGCCACTGACCTCCTCTCGGTGAGCCGCACCCGAGCCCTCCCTTCTCCCTCTCTTTCCGTCGCCGTTTGGCGCCGCCACTGGCGTGCCCGCAGCTCGCTGCGTGGACGCGCTCACTGCGCCGTGGCCGCACTCCGCGTGCCCACTGGCTGCGGTGCTGCCGCGTCCAACCAGCGCCCTAGCTGTGCCCCCCGGGCGCACGCGCCGCCCGCAGCCGCTCCTGGCCGCCACCCCCGCTGCTACCTGCTTCTGCTGGTGCTGCTGATCTGCTGCTGCTTTGCCGCCGCCGCTGCTCTGCTGCTGCTTTCTACTCCTACAGCCGCTCTGCTGCTACCGCTGCTGCTCGCTGCCGCCTGCACCCGCTCGCCGCCGGCGCCTGGCAGTGCCCGCCCGGGCCACGCCGTGCCTCGCCCCAGGCCACTGCTACTACCGGCCGGCCGCGCCATGGCCATGGCTCGGCCGTGGCTGCGTGCACGCCTATCCGTGGCCCTGTGCCACTGCCTAGTGGGGCCCGCCCGATTAGTTTAGTTCTAATTAGAGTTTAGTTATGTTAATTAGGGTCTAGTTAGCCTAATGGCCCTATGACATGTGGGCCCGTTTTACTTAAAAGCCTAATTAAAAGTCTGTGTCAATGACATGTAGGCCCCACGTGCACTGTTCATTGGTTGACCAGTCAATTGTTGACTGGGTCAACCCAGCTCCCTGGCCCCACCTGTCAGCCCCTGTTACAAATGACTGGGTACACTTCTGTGTACCCATAGCATTTAGTATTTAAATGATTTTCGAATTTGGATTAATTCCAGAAATTCCAGAAATTGTTTAAAACTTTGAAAAATCATATAAATTCAACCGTAGCTCGGATGAAAATGTTTTATATATGAAAAATGATCAGAAAAATGAGATGAATCTGTTTATGCCCTCCATATACCTGTCCCATGCCTCTATCACTACAAACATGGAACCTTCCCCTCCCTATCGTCTGTCCGATAATTGCCTAAAGCCGGGAAAATATTCCCAGATATTTTCCCGCTCCGTCTGTAATGCTTAGCACCGCATTAGGTCACCCCCAGCACAGCATATTGCCATGTCATGCATTGTGCTGCATTTGTTTGCTTTATATTTATTGTTTCTTCCCCTCTTCTCTCCGGTAGACTCCGAGACTGACGCTGCTCCTGAGTACGACTACGTCGCACACGCCCAGCCCCTTTCAGCAGAGCTTCCAGGCAAACAAACCCCCTTGATCATTTCAATATCGCCCATTTCTTTCTCTCCCGTGCTTGCATTAGAATTTGCTACTGTCATCCGATAGCTCCTATTCTGATGCATAGCCCGTTTTTGTAACTGCTGTTGATACCTTACCTGCTATCCTAAATGCTTAGTATAGGTTGGTTAGTGATCCATCAGTGGCCCCACACTATTGTCCGTGTTGCCTTGCTTTGCTTCTGGATGTTTCGATCAACGTGATCGATGTGCAGAGACCGACACAACACCGCACACACCCCCCCATAGTTGTACGACTCTGCAGAGCTACTATCGAGTGCCGAGGGTGATACCTCCTACCTCACTCCTGATGATACCTCTGTAGCATAGCTAGTCGGTTGTGGGTTACCGAGGGTGATTCCTCTTTCGCCACCTCCGATGATGCCTCTGTCGTGCAGCCCCTCAAGTGTGAACCCATCAAGGGTGATTCCTCCAAGTTCACCTTGACAGTTACATCGAGTGGGAATCCCTCGAGGGTGATTCCTCGGATTTCCCCCTTGATGTTAAGGACACACTGTTACCTTACACTGTTCCCCATTTAATGTTACTGCGGGACTGAAGGGACAGGCCGTACCACCCTGGTAGAGGTGGACCTGAGTTCCCGACAGTCTCTGGATAAGTCAGGTTGACCAGGAGGGTACCCGCAAGATAATTACGCGGCACGGCCGGGCAGGCAGAGACCGCCCTAGAGAGGGATGGGCCTAGCCCCTACCGTAAGTCCACGAGACGGGGCGATGGGATCACTGATCGTCTCCGCGAGCTCCCAATACAAGAACGGTTTGGATATGTGGTCCGAGTAGGCCTCTGGCCTTTTCGCACTAACCACCACGCGGGGTAAGTTATGGGCACTCGGCGTCGTACGATCCTCCCGAAAGCTCTGTCAGACGTCCAGTTCCCTGGCCCCACCTGTTAGCCCCTGTTACAAATGACTGGATACACTTCTGTGTACCCATAGCATTTAGTATTTAAATGATTTTCGAATTTGGATTAATTCCCGAAATTCCAGAAATTGTTTAAAACTTTGAAAAATCATATAAATTCAACCGTAGCTCGGATGAAAATGTTTTATAAATGAAAAATGATTAGAAAAATGAGACGAATCTGTTTATGCCCTCCATATACCTATCCCATGCCTCGATCACAGCAAACATGGAACCTTCCCCTCTGGATCGTCTGTCCGATAATTGCCTAAAGCCGAGAAAATATTCCCAGATATTTTCTCGCTCCGTCTGTAACGCTTAGCACCGCATTAGGTCACCCTCAGCACAACATATTGACATGTCATGCATTGTGCTACATTTGTTTGCTTTATATTTATTGTTTCTTCCCCCTCTTCTCTCCGGTAGAATCCAAGACTGACGCTGCTCCCGAGTACGACTACGTCACAGACGCCCAGCCCCTTTCAGTAGAGCTTCCAGGCAAGCAAACCCCCTTGATCATTTCAATATCGCCCATTTCTTTCTCTCCCGTGCTTGCATTAGAGTTTGCTACCGTCGTCCGATAGCTCCTATTCTGATGCATAGCCTGTTTTTGTAACTGTTGTTGATACCTTACCTGCTATCCTAAATGCTTAGTATAGGTTGGTTAGTGATCCATCAGTGGCCCCACACTCTTGTCCATGTTGCCTTGCTTTGCTTCCGGATGTTTTGGTCAATGTGATCGATGTGCAGAGACCGACACATCACCGCACACACCCCCTTAGTTGTACGACTCTGCAGAGCTACTATCGAGTGCCGAGGGTGATACCTCTTACCTCACTCCTGATGATACCTCTGTGGCGTAGCTAGTCGGTTGTGGGTTACCGAGGGTGATTCCTCTTTCACCACCTCCGATGATGCCTCTGCCGTGCAGCCCCTCAAGTGTGAACCCATCGAGGGTGATTCCTCCAAGTTCACCTTGACAGTTACATCGAGTGGGAATCCCTCGAGGGTGATTCCTCGGATTTCCCCCTTGATGTGACGGACACACTGTTACCTTACACTGTTCCCCATTTACTATTACCGCGGGACAGAAGGGACAGGCGGTACCACCCCGGTAGAGGTGGACCTGAGTTCCCGACAGTCTCTGGATAAGTCGGGTTGACCAAGAGGGTACCCGCGAGATAATTACGCGGCACGGCCGGGCAGGCAGAGACCGCCCTAGAGAGGGATGGGCCTAGCCCTTGCCGTAAGTGCGCGAAACGGGGCGACAGGATCACTGATCGTCTCCGCGAGCTCCCAATACACTAAATGTTTGGATATGTGTTCCGAGTAGGCCTCTAGCCTTTTCGGACTAACCACCACACGGGGTAAGTTATGGGCACTCGGCGTCGTACGATTCTCCCAAAATCTCTGTCAGACATCCAGTTCAGCATTGTGGCACGGTCAGATCGCGCCATCCAGGACAGAGGTGGCGCTAGTATTCACCGTCCTCACAACGACCCGGAGTGCTTAGGGCGATCGGCCCATGACCCCTTTGCGCTTAGGATGTAGACCGGCGGGGACCTCTCTGCAGAGCCTAGGTAGTACTACGGCGTGTCGATCAGCCGAGGTCAGGCATGACCCGGAAAAGTGTGTCCGGCTAGAGTTAATCAAGCGTGTTGGGTAAGTTGGTGCACCCCTGCAGGGAAGTTATCTATTCGAATAGTCGTGTCCATGGTAACAGGATGCTCGGAGTTGTATCCCGATCTACTACAACTAGAACTGGATACATGTGATACTAAACTGATATTATGGCTCCGGGATCGCTTTCTCGCAGGGTGTCGATGAAGAATCTCTGGGCGTTGTTAATATATATTTGTTACTATATGCTATGTTACTCTATTCTCTTCTGTTGTTGCAAGACGCTGCAAGATGCTAGTCTTCGATAGGCTAGGCCTTACCCCTCTACTCTGGCATTCTGCAGTTTAGTCCACAGATACAACCCCTTCCCATTGATACCGATGCATACTTAGCATATATCTGATGTAAGTCGTGCGAGTACTTTGGATGAGTACTCATGGTTGCCTTGCTACCTTTTTCCCCCTACCCGATTGCTGCGATCAGATGACGGAGTCCCGGAGCCAGCTGATCCCGCCGACGACTACTACTACCCCGACGGAGCCTGCTACTACGTGGAGGCCGACGACCAGGAGTAGTTCAGAGGCTCCCAGGCAGGAGGCCTGCGCCTTTTCGATCTAGATGTCATTGTTTTGCTCAGCCTTCTTAAGGCAAACTTGTCTAATTATGTCTGTACTTACATATTGTTGCTTCCGCTGACTTATGTATTCGAGCCTTCGTGGCCTGGTTTGTAATATAAAGCTGTACGACTTTAATTTGTGTCTAGAGTTGTGTTGTGATATCTTCCCGTGAGTCTCTGATCTCGATCGTGCACATTTGCGTGTATGATTAGTGCACGATTGAGTCGGGGGCGTCACAAGTTGGTATCAGAGCCGACTGCCTGTAGGAAGCCCCTTTACAACTCCTTGGCCGAAGTTGAGTCTAGTCTTTGAAAAACTATTTTACTAACATTGTTGTGTGGCTTACGGGCCCACATTGCCAATGGATGGGATTAGGATCTTTTATTCCTCTCCTTTACTCTGGGATTCTGATCTCTCTTCTATTCGGGTTAAAGATTTTACTAACTCTAACATTAGGTTCTCATGATCACATCAACCCGGAGAGCTGGATTATCTGCAACTATTCCTTTGAATGTATGATGTATGATACACACACTGTCATTGAACTCCTTTGTTTCAGATGCGTCCCGCAACGCAGCTCGTACGCCAAACTATGGCTGTTGATGCGACTGGATTCCCTTCTGTTCTGGTCGACCTCTTGACCAGATTGGGATATCGCTGGTACCCCGAGTACACTGTTTACGAGGACTATCCTGAGTTCAACCAGGCAACAATTCAGAACAAGTATCCGCTTCCTCGGATCAACGATCTGTATGATCAACTTGCTGGTTCCTTAGTATTCTCTAAACTTGATCTGAGGTTGGGTTACCACCAGATCCGAGTTCGTGAAGAGGACATTCCGAAGACCGCTTTCGTTACTCGATATGGCTCATACGAGTACACCGTCATGTCTTTCGGCTTAACCAATGCTCCAGCAACGTTCTCTCGATTGATGAACTATATCTTCATGGAATACCTCGACAAGTTCGTCGTTTTTTATCTGGATGATATCCTTGTATATTCCAAGAATAAAGAAGAACATGATGAACATCTTTGTCTTGTACTGGAAAAGCTTCGAGAGCATCAGCTATATGCCAAATATTCCAAGTGTGAATTCTGGTTATCCGAAGTGACCTATCTTGGTCATGTGATTTCCAAGGATGGTATTGCTGTTAATCCAGAACGAGTTCAGGCTATTCTTGACTGGACTCCTCCGAAGAATGTCAAGCAAGTCAGAAGTTTTCTCGAACTCGCTAGCTATTGCCGCCGTTTTGTCGAGAACTTCTCCAAGATTGCCAAGCCTTTGACTGATTTACTTCACAAGGGCATTAAGTTTGAGTGGACAGAAAAATGTCAGGAAAGTTTCCAGACACTCAAAGACAAGTTGACATCTGCCCCAGTGCTTGCTCCTCCAGATTCTCGCAAGGACTTCGTGATTTATTGTGACGCATCCCGTCAAGGATTAGGCTGTGTCCTAATGTAAGAACACAAAGTGATTACTTATGGCTCTCAAAAGTTGCGTCCTCATGAAGAGAACTACCCTGTTCATGATCTCGAACTCACTGCAGTTATATATGCACTGAAGTGTGGCGACATTACCTTCTCGGTAATCGTTGCGAGATCTACACTGACCATCAAAGTCTGAAGTATCTGTTTACTCAGTCGGATCTGAATCTCCGTCAACAAAGATGGATGGAAACAATTACAGACTATGACTGCGGTATTTCATATACCCCTGGCAAGGCTAATGTAATGGCCAATGCTTTGAGTCGCAAGTCTTATTATAACAATCTCATGGTTCAGCGAGCTCGACCCCTTCTTCATGAAGAACTTCTCAAGTTGAACCTCCACATTGTTCCACAGGGTTTTCTCAATACCCTTGTTTTGGAACCTACTCTCAAGAAAGCTATTAAGTCTGCGCAAGCAAAAGACACTGAAGTTGATCAGATGAAAAGTGATCTTGCCTCTGATAAAGCCGAAGATTTCTCGCTTGATAAAGCCGGAGCTTTATTCTTCAAAGATCGCCTTGTGGTACCCCAGTTCGACGATATGACAGGGAAAGTTATGAAAGAAGCACATGACACACCTCTATCTATTCATCCGGGTAGTACCAAGATGTACCAATACATTCGTTAGAGATACTGGTGGTCTAATATGAAGCAAGACATTGCTAGATATGTTGCTGAATGTGACATTTGCCGTCGCGTCAAAGCAGAACATCAAAAACCTGCTGGACTTCTACAACCACTCCCTATCCCTGAATGGAAATGGGACAAGGTTCAGATGGATCTCATTACTGGCCTTCCCAAATCACAAAAGGGTCACGATGCTATTCTTGTCGTCGTCGACCAATTCTCCAAAGTTGCACACTTTCTGCCAGTCAAGGAGACGATCACTGCTAGTCAGTTAGCAGACTTATATATCTCTAGAATTGTGACACTCCACGGTATTCCAAAGGAGATCAGTTCAGACCGTGGTAGCCTCTTCACCTCAGAGTTCTGGGAAAGTTTCCAAGAAGCTATGGGAACTCATATAACCTGGAGCACAGCTTATCACTCCCAGTCCCAAGGTCAAGTTGAACGAGTTAACCAAGTGCTTGAAGATATTCTACGTGCTTGTGTCATCTCATTTGGCAAGAAGTGGGAAGAATCTCTCCCGTATGCTGAATTCTCATACAACAACAGCCATCAAGCTAGCTTGAAGATGGCTCCCTTCGAGGTATTATATGGACGTAAGTGCCGAACCCCTCTAAATTGGTCAGAAACCGGGGAACGGCCGCTCATTGGTCTGGATATTATCCAACAAGCTGAAGAGCAAGTCCGTATTGTCCAGGAAAATCTCAAGGCGGCCAAGTCCCACCAGAAGAGCAATTATGATTGTAAACACTGGGGATCGATCTATCAACCTGGTGAACAAGCATATCTGCGTGTCACTCCTATGAAGGGCACTCATTGCTTTGGAATCAAGGGCAAGTTAGCTCGTCGCTACATTGGCCCCTTCCGCATTCTCGCCAGACGTGCATGGGTGGCTTATAAATTGGAATTACCACCGCAGTTCTCTCACATCCACGATGTCTTCCATGTGTCGCAACTTCGTTGTTGCTTCAAGGATCCACATCGTGCAGTGGATCACAAAATGCTCGAATTGCAAGATGATCTCTCTTATAAAGAGCATCCGATCTTCATTCTTGATCAAGCTGAATGTCGAACCCGTTAGAAGGTAACCAAGTTCCTTAAAGTGCAGTGGTCGAATCATACTGAAGATGAAGCCACTTGGGAACGTGAGGATCGTCTTTGTGAAGAATACCCCGATCTTTTCCCTTCTACCTCTTAATTCTCAGGACGAGAATTTCTTTTAGAGGAGGAGAGTTGTAACACCCCCCATGTATTAATCTACAGTAATCCCTCTTGATTAATGCCAAGTCATCTCGTTTTTCTAATAGCAATTGCCACTTGTTCCAAAATCAAATTCAAAATCAAATTTGAATTGCACATGAAAATAAAAGTTGCACAAACAAGCGAACTAAATAGTTCATATTTTTGCAAATATTCCATAGATAATTATGGCTAAGGAGAACAACATCACTTCTTTGCTCAATCCGACTCTAACATCCAAAAATAGGACCAAAACAATCCCATTTAACCCATTTCAATTTAAGCAAAGTTCGAATGAGTTCAAATAAGCTCCAAACTTTTTGTGGCATTCACAAATATTGCATTGTAGTTATATGACAAGTTTCATATTTTACAAAATCCATTTGGTGGCTCAACTTAACACAAAGCAGTAACAAAAATAGAAAACAGAAAAATAAAAGAAAATAGAAAATAAAACCTATCTACTGTAGGGCTGGACCTCAAGTGTACAGGGGAGGCCCAGCCCAACTGGGTTGTCTCCCACCTCCTGCTACAGAAGCAGGGGAGGCCGTGGCACGCATCCCATGTCCATGGCCGCGCCTGGCCACGTGCCGGCCATCCCCCGGCTCCCCTGGAGTACAAGGCCGACGCCCCCGCGCCCCTCGGTCGAACCCTAGCACTCTTTCCCTCTCCCCCTCTCCTTGTTTTCGATCTAGAGCTCATAACCGAGCTCAGCATCGGCACGCCGCCATCGTTCCTGTGCACCGAGGCCTCCCCATGCCACCCGTTGATGCCCAGGAGCCTCCCTATGCTCGTCCACACCGTCCCCGCCCACCATCTCGAGCTGCAGAGGACTCCATTGCCGGATCGGGCATCTCCCTCCGCTTCGGCCGCCGCCTCAACCCGCTGCTCCGGCACCGCCCCGGCCTCCCCGAGCTCGCCACTGACCTCCTCTCGGTGAGCCGCGCCCGAGCCCTCCCTTCTCCCTCTCTTTCCGTCGCCGTTTGGCACCGCCACCGGCGTGCCCGCAGCTCGTTGTGTGGACGCGCTCACTGCGTTGTGGCCGTGCTCCGCGTGCCCCCTGGCTGCGCAGCCGCCGCGTCCAGCCCGCGCCCTAGCTGTGCCCCGCGCGTGCCCGCGCCGCCCGCAGCCGCTCCTGGCCAGCACCCCCGCTGCTACCTGCTTTCGCTGGTGCTGCTGATCTGCTACTGCGTTGCCGCCGCCGCTGCTCTGCTACTGCTTTCTACTCCTGCTGCCGCTCTGCTGCTACCGCTGGTAGCTACTACTGCTGCTCGCTGCCGCCTGCGCCCGCTCACCACCGACGCCTAGCAGCGCCCGCCGGGGCCACGCCCTGCCTCGCCCCGGGCCACTGCTGCTGCCGGCCGGCCGTGCCGTGGCATGGCTCGGCCGTGGCTGCGTGCGTGTGTGCGTGCACGCCCAGCCGTGGCCCTGTGCCGCTGCCTAGTGGGGCCCGCCCGATTAGTTTAGTGCTAATTAGAGTTTAGTTAGGTTAATTAGGGTCTAGTTAGCCTAATGGCCCTATGACATGTGGGCCCGTTTTACTTAAAAGCCTAATTAAAAGTGTGTGTCAATGACATGTAGGCCCCACGTGCACTGTTCATCGGTTGACCAGTCAATTGTTGACTGGGTCAACCCAGCTCCCTGGCCCCACCTATCAGCCCCTGTTACAAATGACTGGGTACACTTCTGTGTACCCATAGCATTTAGTATTTAAATGATTTTCGAATTTGGATTAATTCCAGAAATTCCAGAAATTGTTTAAAACTTTGAAAAATCATATAAATTCAACCGTAGCTCGGATGAAAATGTTTTATATATGAAAAATGATTAGAACAATGAGACGAATCTGTTTATGCCCTCCATATACCTATCCCATGCCTCTATCACAGCAAACATGGAACCTTCCCCTCCGGATCGTCTGTCCGATAATTGTCTAAAGCCGGGAAAATATTCCCAGATATTTTCTCGCTCCGTCTGTAACGCTTAGCACCGCATTAGGTCAACCCCAGCACAACATATTGCCATGTCATGCATTGTGCTACATTTGTTTGCTTTATATTTATTGTTTCTTCCCCCTCTTCTCTCCGGTAGACTCCGAGACTAACGCTGCTCCCGAGTACGACTACGTCACAGACGCCCAACCCCTTTCAGCAGAGCTTCCAGGCAAGCAAACCCCCTTGATCATTTCAATATCGCCCATTTCTTTCTCTCCCGTGCTTGCATTAGAATTTGCTACTGTCGTCCGATAGCTCCTATTCTGATGCATAGCCTGTTCTTGTAACTGCTGTTGATACCTTACCTGCTATCCTAAATGCTTAGTATAGGTTGGTTAGTGATCCATCAGTGGCCCCACACTCTTGTCCGTGTTGCCTTCCTTCGCTTTCCGATGTTTTGGTCATTGTGATCGATGTGCAGAGACCGACACATCACCGCACACACCCCCTTAGTTGTACGACTCTGCAGAGCTACTATCGAGTGCCGAGGGTGATACCTCCTACCTCACTCCTGATGATACCTCTGTCGCGTAGCTAGTCGGTTGTGGGTTACCGAGGGTGATTCCTCTTTCACCACCTCCGATGATGCCTCTGCCGTGCAGCCCCTCTAGTGTGAACCCATCGAGGGTGATTCCTCCAAGTTCACCTTGACAGTTACATCGAGTGGGAATCCCTCGAGGGTGATTCCACGGATTTCCCCCTTGATGTGATGGACACACTGTTACCTTACACAGTTCCCCATTTACTGTTACTGCGGGACTGAAGGGACATGCGGTACCACCCCAGTAGAGGTGGACCTGAGTTCCCGACAGTCTCTGGATAAGTCGGGTTCACCAAGAGGGTACCCGCGAGATAATTACGCAGCACGGCCGGGCAGGCAGAGACCGCCCTAGAGAGGGATGGGTCTGGCCCTTGCCGTAAGTCCGCGAGACGGGGCGACAGGATCACTGATCGTCTCCGCGAGCTCCCAATACACTAACGGTTTGGATATGTGGTCCGAGTAGGCCTCTGGCCTTTTCGGACTAACCACCACATGGGGTAAGTTATGGGCACTCGGCGTCGTACGATTCTCCCAAAATCTCTGTCAGATATCCAGTTCAGCATTGTGGCACGGTCAGATCGCGCATCCAGGACAGAGGTGCGCTGGTATTCACTGTCCTCACAACGACCCGGAGTGCTTAGGGCGATCGCCCCATGACCCCTTTGCGCTTAGGATGTAGACCGACGGGGACCTCTTTGCGGAGTCTAGGTAGGACTACGGCGTGTCGATCAGCCGAGGCCGGGCATGACCCGGAAAAGTGTGTCCAGTCAGAGTTAATCGAGCGTGTTGGGTAAGTTGGTGCACCCCTGCAGGGAAGTTGTATCCCGATCTACTACAACTAGAACTGGATACATGTGATACTAAACTGATATTATGGCTCTGGGATCGCTTTCTCGCAGGGTGTCGAGGAAGAATCTCTGGGCGTTGTTAATATATATTTGTTACTATATGCTATGTTACTCTATTCTCTTCTATTGCTCCAAGACGCTGCAAGATGCTAGTCTTCGATAGGCTAGGACTTACCCCTCTACTCTGGCATTATGCAGTTTAGTCCACAGATACAGCCCCTTCCCATTGATACCGATGCATACTTAGCATAGATTTGATGTAAGTCTTGCGAGTACTTTGGATGAGTACTCATGGTTGCTTTGCTACCTTTTTCCCCTACCCGATTGCTGCGATCAGATGACGGAATCCCGGAGCCAGCTGATCCCGTCGACGACTACTACTACCTCGACGGAGCGTACTACTATGTGGAGGCCGACCACCAGGAGTAGTTCAGAGGCTCCCAGGCAGGAGGCCTGCGCCTTTTCGATCTAGATGTCATTGTTTTGCTCAGACTTCTTAAGGCAAACTTGTCTAATTATGTCTGTACTTAGATATTGTTGCTTCCGCTGACTTATGTATTCGAGCCTTCGTGGCCTGGTTTGTAATATAAAGCTGTACGACTTTAATTTGTGTCTAGAGTTGTATTGGCGACAGACCTGTCAGCCAAGAAGATCCAGTCTTGGAATGACCTTATTTTGATGTAAGGACTCAGGAGTTTGAGCAAAAGCTTATGCCTTCACCGAAGAGCACCAGTGAAGGAGTTATCCCGGAGAATACCGAGATTGTCAACCCTAAAAGTGGAATACCGGAGATTTGATGGAACCGTAACCATGCTTCTAAGGGTGGTAGCACCCCAGACCTTTGTGACGATCAATGGATTTTCAAGAAGACCCCCCCCCCCAAACCTAACCTTCTTTCTAGCCTATCCAAATCTCAAGGACGAGATTCATTTTAAGGGTGGTAGTTTGTAACATCCCAAAATTCCAAATTTTGGAATTTTATATTAAATAAATAATTATGATTTGTTTGTTTGATTGTTGTGTGATTGACTGTGTGAAATTGAGTGAAAATTTGAAACTTTTGAAAGTTGAATGAGAGGGAATAAATGGACTTCCCAAAACTTTCATTCTTGCATTTGATCTCCATGAATTCAAATTCTTTCAAACACAAAACCCTGGAGTGAAGATGACATGACTTTTTCCATTAAAGAAATGAAAAGGGTTTTTGAAAAGATTTGAATTCCTTTTAAAAATATTTCAAATTCAGAAACTTTATACAACTCAATGATTTTCTTGAGAGAAGATAAAATGACTTCTTCAAATTATAAGAAAGAGAGTTGGAAGTTTAAAAGAATCATTTTGAAAGTCCCTTTGAAGTTATCTGAAACCTACTTTCAATTTCAAGTTATTTGAATTTACAAATTTCAAATTCTCTGAAAACATATTCAAAAGAGAGAAGGAATATGACCCTTCAAAATATTCAGAGGCATTTTAAATATATTAGGCCAAGAAAAACAGAAAAGAATTTCAAATGGTTTGAAATTCAAATTCAAATTCAAACTCATTTGAAGTTTTTATTCAAATTATTTTTCTCCTAAACAAATATATGCAAATAAGGGTAAAATGATTCCCTTCAATGAAAAATTAGGAGAAAATAAATTTGAAATTATTTTGGTATTTTAACATGATTTTTATTGACTTTTATTGCAACAGTAGCACTATTTGATTTTATAAAATTTTGTAGACTTTCTTTGGACTTCAAAAATAGTTCATCTTCTTCTTTGTGTTTTTCTACAAATTTAGATATATAATATGTCCAGGTAAAATTTTATTTCTTTTCTTTATTTTATTTTAAAATAGGAAAATTTTCATTTAAAAGGAAATAGCCGAACCCCCACCGACGCGGTCCACTAGCGAATCTGGCCCGGCCGCGATCCAAAAAGATTCAGATCGGTAGCCCGATCCGATCCGATCCCTCTCTCTCTCTCTCACTGACAGTGGGACCCACCCGACCGATCAAATCGTCCCGCGCTCACCTTCCTCCTTTGCCGGAGATTCACCGGAGCCGGATCCCCGCCGCGCTCCCGTTCCGTTTGGAGACGCCCCTGCCCCACGAAATCCCTCCTATAAAGACCTCCCTCCCCTCGTTTGTTTCTGCCCTAAACCCCTCTCCCTGACTCTCTCCTCTCACCGGAATTTCTCACCGGAGCCTCGCCACGGCCGCCGCACGCCCCTGAACGCCGCCATGGCCTCCGACCTCCTCGAGCCCCGCCGTCACCACCATCGTCTCCGCCATCATCTGCTAGATCATCAGAGGCACTTCCCAGAGCTCTAGGACTGCCGGAGACACCCCACCGACGACGCCTGAGCCACCATCCTCGTCGGATCCTCGCCGGAGTCCCCACCACCGTTGTGAGCTCCCCCTCTCTCTCCTCCATCCAATCTGGATCCAACGGCGCAGATTAGATCACTTAAAAACGCCCGAACCGTTTTCTTTAAGTATCGGTCGTCCGCTCGTTTGTTTCTGTCACGCACGTCTGTAGCCAATAGGAATCCAACACGTGGCCCTCAGCCAACCCGCAGTGTTTTCCTTTTTCTGTTTTATTCCTATTTACAGATTTGGTTTCTGTTTTAGATTCTTTATATCTTTTAGAGTTTTTAATATTTTTGAGTGATTCTTTTTGCATTAGTTTCTAAATTTTATAAAGTTTCTGTTAGATCCATATTTTTGCAGTAGTTTTCATATTTGAAGTTTTTAAAACTTGAATTTGATCAAATTTGCTTCAAACTTTGATTTACTTGTAATTCTCTAATAAAAATTTATTTTTGTTTGAAACTTTTTTTACTGGTTTCTAATGAAATTTATTATCCAGTGGTTTAAAGAAATTAGTTTATAAAATTTATTTAGATTCGTTTTAAACAGATTCAAAACAGTAGCATTTATGCCTAGTTTTGGTTAATAAGAAAAAATGTTTTCTGTTATTTTAAAAAGTATTTCTTTTTGCCACCTTAGATTGATTCTAGTAGGTTTTCACTTTGACACTATTAGTGTTTCACCAAAAATATTCTTTTGTTTTGTTTTAGTTTAGTTTTGAGCTTATATGGATAGAATCAATTCTAGTTTCATAATAACTTGTAATTGATGCCTTTGCTAATTTAGTTTTTATTCTCTGAAAAAATTAGTTTTATAAGTTTTATTTACTGTTAACTCTAAGGGATTTCTATTTCTGTGCCCCTGGTTGCTAAGTTCTCCTCAGTTTTGCCCCGCCCAACTAACGCTGCTCACTTTTGCCCTCCCCCCTCCACCACCCGCTCACAAAAGCCCAAACGGAGCACTTCCGTCCGGTCATAGCCTTTGACTGTTACCTCCTGACTAGTGGGGCCGCGTGATATCCTGACAGGTGGGGTCGGTCCACTCTCTCTCACCACAGTGCTGACGCGGTAGAATCTGACATGTGGGGTCTATGCAACTTATGACATGTGGGGCCGCGTGATACCCTGGCAGGTGGGGTCGGGCCCTCCCTCTTCCCACAGTGTTGTCTTGGTAGAATCTGAACATGTGGGGTCGAGGCAACTTATGCCATGTGGGGACGCCTGATACCCTGGCAGGTGGGGTCTGGCCACTCTCTCCCACAGTGCAGACATGGTAAGATCCTCACTTGTGGGGCCGAGGCAGCTTATGACAGATGGGGCCGAGGCAGCTTATGACAGGTGGGCCGGCGTTGCATATGACAGGTGGGGTATATTCTCTCTATCATTTGTCAACGGCCAACCACGCACAGCCCCGAGCACCATCCCCACAGAGCAGCCATAGCCATGGCCGCAGCTTGCCCGCATCACCGGATTTGATTCCGGCGCTGACCAGCGGCCCGCGGCGGTGCACATACCGCACGCATTGTCCCTCCTGGCCAACATACCGCACGCAGAGCTGCCGCCGCCACACCCCCCATTCCCCACCATCTGGATTTGCTCTGCCGTCGAAGACAACCACCGACAGTTGTGCGGCATTTCTTAGTGAGCTCTCGGATCCTGATCCGACTTATTCAAGCACTTCTGAACCCTTTCCCTTAATCTCGTCTGAACACCTAATTTCAGGGGCGCTGTCGCGGTAATTGTCTGGTCACAGCGGTTACAGCAGCGAGGGTGGCGATTCGATCATGTCTTGGCCACGCTCACCTACACCAGATTCGGAGGAGGTTCAGGTAGTTAGCGCTCACGGCCTATCTGAATGATTCCTTGTTTAACTTGTAGTGTTAATTTACTTTTGGATGGATTATTACAGTTTAATAGGCAGGCTGATGATCCTGGGTATATTGCATACCAAGATGAGTCAATCCAGTGGGGTAGAGAGAAGATGGCATTGGGAGAGGTGGTGGCTAATTTGGGTGTTGAATTAGCCAGTAAAAACAGATTGATTGTTGAGCTGAAGCATACTATTGCGGAAGAAAGGAGAATTGCTCGTAACGATAAGTTGAAAGTAGAGACTGATCTGGCCATATTAGATCATGTGGTAGAGGAGCTGCAAATGGATGGAGAGGAGAAAGCAAGAGTCATACAAGGACTTGAAGTGAAGGCAGAGGAGAAAAACAGATACATGCTGGCACTTACAATAGTTGTCATCTCTTTACTATGTAGTTAAGGTAAATTGAAATAAATTAATGTAGAGATCTCCAAATATGATGGGCTGTTGAGCAAGTTTGTACCCGTGCAATCTGGGCAAGATGTGACATCTTGTTAACCCCTTGGAATTTACATGATATGCAACTTTGTTTGTAAAAGTTTTAGGCAAAAGATGCCCTTCCCTTCTTTTTATTAGGTGTCCACACGATATCCAGTTTCAATACAAATCATATGCTATTTTGTGTCTAGAAATTGGAAATTTAAGGAATTGAAAACATCATGGTTTGTGAACTGGTCCACTTCAAATTAGCCTTGCATCCAAATGTTTAGGGATCCCAAATTTTTATTACACCAGCATGTTCAAGACAGCAGCTTGACAAACATAGCAAATAATGCTACTACTAAAACACATTTCAGAAAAATTTTCTCTCTCTCTAATTTCTTCTGCTTAACCCTTAGCTGGTTAATAGCAGCAAAATTTTCAGCATCTTTCGTTAATAACACCTCAATTTGCATATCCTTCCTCTTGATCAAATCATCTGTCCAAGCCTTCTTCTGCAGCAACTCTTGATTCCATGCTTTGTAGGCCTATAATTCAGTAAGAACTCGGGAATCCTTTTCTCTTTTGAGCCGACGAACCATGTCACGCAAATCAATCAAGTGCTGCTTCAAGAACTCGGGAACTTCCAAATCAGCCCATTTGAAGAACTTACAGCCACCAACCTATGATATTAACACTATTTAGAGTCAAGATTATATTATCATTTAGGGATCCCTATCATTTAATGGCCAAAAAATTTGGGAAATGAGAAGAAATAGGAAATCACCCAAACTCTTGTGCAGCAGTAATATCTCCGTCTTGGGTTGGAATCTCTCCAAGAAATCCACCTGGAAGCCTTCTCCTTGCCCCAACAAGGTACATCTGGCCAATACTGCAGCGGCTTTTCTCTGTACGGTATTGGGGAAGAGGAGGATTCCTCGTGGATGTACCATGTAGTGCTGTTGATGCTAGAACTAGACATGTCCTGGCTTTGTGCAGACTTATGAAATTAAACAAAAATGTCAATGGTCATAAAGCAGATCATGGAGCAGCTAAATGTGTAGTAGTAGCGGTGGTGAAAAACTAGCTCAATGTGCAGTGGCATTGGTGAAAAACTAGCTCAATGTGAAGTGGCATTGGTGAAAAACTAGCTCAATGTGCAGTGGCATTGGTGAAAAACTAGGCATGTACCAAATCTAACCCCAAAATACTCTAACGTTCTTACCGGCGCCAAACGCTCAGATCCGCGGAGATCGTCACTGCGACACCCTGCTCAGATCCGTGGAGGTCCTCACCGTGACGCCCCGCCCAGATCTGTCCAGATCCGTGCAGCCGACACGAGGCAACGAGGAGGATGGGGGTGAGGAGGATGTCAAACTCGCCGTCACCGACCGGGATTTAGGGTTCGAGTAGAGAGGGGGGAAAGGGGGAGATGCGACGGCGCGAGTGAGATTTAGTGGCTTGTCCCTCTTCTGCCGCTGCCTTGTGGGCCACGGAATACCCGACCGAATCCAGCCAATCAGGTCACCTCTCGCGGATCGACCATGTCTAACCCTAGCGCCTGATCCAAACTGTCCCCAAACAGCGATCCAATGGCTCGGATGGTGCGGGGTTTTGAGAGGGGTTTGAGGGGTTTCGAGAGGGGTTTGAGGGGGTTTGAGAGGGTTTCAGTGATTAGGGTTGAGCATAACTAATTTTAAAAAAATCAAAAAAAATATGAAACTTGCGCACATCATTGTTTTATGTTACTAGGTTGCTAGGAAAAATAAAAAACCATATCTACGGATATTTTCATGAAATTCCCTTCATATAACTTAGCTATCACCAACAAGGTTGCATGGTTTTCAAGGGAAATGAGCTAGGGTTTGGGGTTAAACATAGCATAGTTTGTCCAAATGATCCCATATTGGGCATGGACCCTATATTTGCAAACTAGACGTCAAGGTTTTTTTAGCTCATTTAGAGAAGGTCAAAAAAATGCTTAGAAATGGGGCTGTCTATCCTAGCTTTGGAGCTCATTTGGGGCACATTTTTCATGCCCCAAAAGAGATGTCTTCAAAATACTTCACAAAAGAGACGTCTTCAAAGTACTTCACAAAAGAGACGTCTTCAAAGTACTTCACAAAAGTAGCATTACATCACAGAAAATGACAAATATCAAATTGTTCCTACTGAAATCCAAATTCACAACATTACAAAGTTCAAACTCAAGTTCAGAACATCGAAAGGTACACAACATTACAAAGTTCAAGCTCAAGTTCACATCATTTCAAAGTTCAAACTCAATTTCACACCATTTCAAAGTTCAAACTCAAATCCAATCCTTTTCTAGTTCCTTGTGTTTCTTGTTGGATTCACCACCTTGCTCCTTGTGTTCCTTGCTGGGTTACTGGGTAGGTTCACTGACTTTGTTCTTTTGGTCTTCACAACAGGTTCTGGCGGTGGAGGTGGTGAAGGAGTACTTCCAGTAACAGAACATGTGATGGCCAATGGGCAAACAGCTTTAGGTGCCACAAGTTGAACTGATCTTTCTTCGGCTTCTAGCGCTTGAAAACCATCGAGAGCCATTCTTTGAAAGTCATCATCAGATGTGGCTTCAACAGTTGGTTCACCTTCAGTTGATGTCAAATCAACTTGTGCTATATTCCTTTTAGTCCCTTTCTTTGCCTTTGTTAAATTCTTCTGTGTGCTTATCCTAGAGCTGTTGATAGAGAGAACATTAAAATTTGTTTCCCTTAAAAAATGAGAACAAATGCATAAAGAGAAGGCACACATACCAAGCTGTACTTGCTACCAATGAAAGCTCAAGTGGCTCAAGTGTCTCAAGTGGCTCAAGTTGTGTTTGTTCTAGTTCTTCTAGTTGTTCTACAGCTGCTTGTCCTTCTGCCCCTTCTTCTAGCGCTTCATGATCCTGTGCATTTTTGGCGCCCCATTGATCATCCTCTCCAAATGATGGATCCACTGGATTGGTAGAAATCCTAGCAATGTGGCCTAGTCCTCCACATCTTTTACACTTGCGCCTCCTACGTGTACCTCCCTCTGCACTTGATCTTTTCCTGTTCTTCCTCGGCCTTCCTGGTGGTCTAACTAAAACTAGAGTGTGAAGCTTAAAACCTAGATCGATGATAGTCCATTGGTCTTTTCCCAACAATGCAGTCACGTTCTCAGCATATGTTGCCTTAAACTTTGCAACAAAGAAGTATTCAGACACATACTGATCAACCTCACCAATTTCACCCCCGATGAGTGTCATGAAAAACAGGGCATGTATGCATGGCTGCCCACAGATCTGCCATTATCTACAGCTGCATGTCTTACTACTTAAATCCACTGGGTACCTCCATTCCTTGTTTTTAGTGTTAGTATATGTTACCTCAGCCTCGTGTGTTGATCGTCTAATGCATTTCATCCTCAATCCTCTTGTCCTAGCATGCAATACCTTTCTCACAGACGGGATTATGACATGGCCAACATATTGTGTATCTGCAATTCTTCTATGCAAATCCATCTTTATCATGATCATCTGCCTACTCTTGTCAAATGCTTGCCACAGCATAAGCCCTTTCACTGACTTATTTTTTGAATTGAAACACTCGGCAAGGTTATTGGTCACATAGTCTACCTTGCATATTTCATTGAATTTGCTTCTTGACCACACCATTCCATGATGCGCTTCCATGTATTCCCGCACAATAGAATTTTTAGCATACAAAACTCTCAAGTGGTGCTCATGTTTCCTCAAGCTGCAAGTGTATGATGCTGGCCATAGGTTCTCATCATACACTTTACCCCTGAATTTCTTTGTAAAATTAGTAGCTAGGTGTCTCATAAATTCCCTATGCTCAACTCCAGGGAAAACTACACCTACTGCGGTCTCTAAACCCTTGCAAGCATCTGTGTGTATAGCCAATCCTGGTGGCTGCCCTATAATGTTGCGCAAATTCTTCAAAAACCACACCCAACTTTCCTCCGACTCCATCTCCAACACACCATATGCCATTGGGAAAAGCCAGTTGTGTGCATCTACAACACAAGCAGCTACTAGCTGTCCCCTAAATCTTCCATTCAAAGTTGTTGCATCCACAGCCAAATAAGGCCTGCAACCATCCAGAAACCCCTTCCAGCAAGCCTTGAAACAAACAACAGTCCTCCCGAAACATTCCTTCTCAAATGTCTTCCCCCTAATTTTGTACTATATAGTATGATTGTCAAGCTCAACAACACTGCCTGGACTTGCCATCTCCACTTCAGCTTTGTAGGTGTACAAAAAAGGAAAACTTCCATTCCATGGACCATTAATTCTGTCAAGAGCCATTGCCTTTGCATAAAAAATCCTCATGTACGGTATGTTCATCTTATACTTGTCAAACAACAACTTGTGTAGTGCTGTAGGACCAAGTGTTGGTGTCTCTCTAAGCATATCCATGATTGCATCTGCCACCCACCTAGTTTTTGCTAATTTTGTTGTTTGGGACTTCCACGCTAGAGGTGGGCAAAAATCATAACAGAGGGATTTGCATAAATCTTTAAACGAAATAATTGTTTCTACCACCTTTGGATACCAAAATCCAGACAAACGATACGCTTTTGTACCTCGCAGGATGCTAGTTTCCATTCTAACTGTGAGCCGAAAGGCAAGCGCTCGATCAATCCTACAGTTAGGTATGCAATAATTCAGTCAAGTAGGCAACAATTCACGCACCCAGTGGTCAAATGCTAGGAGTTAGATCACACATTGCAAAGGGGTTCGAGGCTTACCCAGCCGGAATCCATGAGTTCCCTTCTGCTCCTGGTTCGACCCAATCCTCCCCACGGTCTATGGGACGGACGCCGGTGTCCATCGACATTGTAGCTCAAGCTGCTGCCACAGGTCCACCCTCCAGATCCCCTCGAACCACTACAAGACTGGGGCACGAAACGCGGCGGATCAGTGCAGCCTTTCTACGGCCGCCCCGCCGGCTATCGGCATATGGTCCGGCGGCGGCGGTGGCGGTGGCGGCGGTGTCGGGAACGGCTCGGGTACTGGCTGTTCGAAATGAGTTAAGAGAGAGACCCACCTGCAGTAAGCTGCCTCCGCCCCACTTGTCAGGATATCAGGCGGCCCCACTAGATAGGAGGAGACCAAAAAAAAGAAAAAACTAGTCGGGAGGTAACGGCCAAACGCTTTAACCGAACGGCAGTGCAACGTTCGGGATTTTGTGAGCTGGTGGTAGAGGGGGGAGGGCAAAAGTGACCAAAAATAGTTGTGCTGGGCAAAACTGAGCACAACTAAGCAACCAGGGGCACAGAAATAGAAATCCCTAACTCTAATTATATCAGAAAAATTTGTATTGATAGTTGAAATTGTTTTTGGTTTAATTCTAAGTTAATATTGTTTTCATCATAACTAGAATTCTATAATGGCTTTTGAATTAGTTCTTTTTGCTAGTTATTAATTTAGTGAATTACTTTCCGTTTATTTATTAGTTTAGTATTTTCTTTTCTGTTTATTTAGTAGTTTAGAATTTTCCTTGCTGTTAAGTTGTTACTTAGGACAAAAACTATTTTGTTGTTGTGTAGTTAAGTCATAGAGTTTTCTTTAGTACTTCCTTTATAGTTTCTTTTGAAGTTTTCTTTGGATTTCTATTTGGTTTTTCTTATTGATTTCTTTGTTGCTTTTATTTGTTGATTGTTATTTTGATTGCTAGAAATGCTTGCTAGATGTGATTTCTTATATGAATGCAATGTTTGATTAACATAGATTTCATCGGAGAGTGACGAATAGTTCTATCAAGTTATTTCTGAGAGCGATATAATCTTCATCAACTATACCAGGCAAGTCATTTGATCATGTATTTTATCTACCTATGTTTTTATTGCATTTAGTAAATCTTTCCACCATGAACAGTAGGGTATTGAACTTGAAACTTGAGGTAGTATCATGAGGTAGGAAAAACCCAATACCCCTGTTACCATTGCCCGGGAAGGGATGTTATTTTTCGTTATTGCTACGCTCTAGTAGACAGGGTTGGATGTGTGATACAAGAGTGTCGCGAGGATAAATAATTCAAGACCTGCATGACGTTCAAGACTTCAAGACTTCAAGGACTCAATATACCTCTGGGTGGATTGGTATTGCATCTGGCAGCCTGATATCTATCATGGTTATGCCCGGGAATCCTGGTATCTACCTGTGATCACCCGACGGAATGCCACCCAGGCTCAAAGAGATGGATGAATACTTCAAGGCCGGAAAGCTTACCTGTGCAACCGCAAGTCATTATGTGCTCTGGCTTGGTTAACCTTAGTTGTGACTCTAGCTGGCCAGTGCTACGAGATGTAGAAGAACGGTAGGATTGGATGGGCACTGGCGTCTGCTGAATGATCACTCTAGAAGACCATGTTTCGATTGTCCCATTCTCAAACACCAGGTAGCGCGAGGACATAGCAGGAGGGATCAAATCTTGCAGGTAAACTGCACAAAACTCTGCAGAGTAACAACGTAATTGATTAGCCATGTCCCCGGTTACGGACAACATGTGCACCGGAGATGATACTATCAGCCAGTCTCGACACAATTAATAATAATGAGTTGGATTTATTAATAATTGGGATATGAGAATTGGTTGGCAGAACCATCTCATTAACATCCAACTTTTGTAGTAATATTTTCATTTGACTCCTTTGTTGTAGGGAAAAATCAGCTTTTCGCAAAATTATAACTTAGAGCTACCACATCCATATTCCATATAGAATAGACTCTTCCTCTGCATTCATATGTGATCTTGCCAGTACATTCAATGTACTGACCTACATGGCTGCAACGTATCATGTTGAAGGATTTCTACGACGAGTAAGAGATTACGTTGTAGGGTTACGGTCTACACTCAACTTGGCGTTGGCGTTGATGGGACTCCACACCCTTATGTTTGATTTCCGCTGTGATATATAAGGTATACTCTGGATCTACAGTATTTCTTTTACATGTGATGTTATGATATTTCATCAAAGTACTGTGTGTGCCAGCATACTGATCCAGGGATGGCACAGAAAGCACAGAGACTTGACCGTATTGGGTTGTGTCGCTACACAACATGTACCTAGTGATAATCATAATGATGGTGCTAATGATGATCATGTTGATGCTCCACCTAATGGTAATAAAGAATCTGATAATGAAGTAGAAATAGAACCTGAAGTTGAGCTTGATGACACACCTCCTAAGAATAAAAGATATAATAAATGAGACTTTGTTGCTAGGAAGCATGGTAGAGAAAAGAGAACCATGGGTTCAAAAACCTATGCCTTTTCCTAGTAAAGCTTTAAAATCTAAAGATGAAGATGCTTTTAATCACTTTGTTGAATTGCTTAGACCTTTATTTTTGCAAGTACCTTTGACTGATGCTATGAAAATGCATCCTTATCCTAAATATATTGTTACTAATAAAAGAAAAATACCTTAGGCTGAAATTTCTACTATGCTTGCAAATTATTCCTTCAATGAAAAAATATATACCTGAAAAGTTAGGAGATCCAGGGATACCTACTATACCATGCTCCATTAAGATTAATTATGTTAAAACTGCTTTGTGTGATCTAGGAGCCGGTGTTAGTGTTATGCCCTCCTGAAAGATCGTGGATGTCGCCTAGAGGGGCGGGGGGGTGAATAGGTGCTTTAAAATAATTATGGTTTAGGCTTGAACAAATGCGAAATAAAACTAGCATTTAATTTTTCAAGAACAAAACCTAAAACGACTAGGCTTACCTATGTGCACCAACAGCTTATGCTAAGCAAGATAAACAACTAAGTGATAGCAAGATATATAACATAAAACACTGTGGCTATCACAAAGTAAAGTGCATAAGTAAAGGGCTTGGGTAAGAGATAACCGAGGCACGCGGAGACGATGATGTATCCCGAAGACCACTGTAATCTCCTCATGCCCTCGCACAATGCAAGATGCCGTGATTCCACTAAGGGACCCTTGAGGGCAGTCACCAAACCCGTACAATTGGCAACCCTTGGGGGCGGTCACCGGAACCCGTACAAATTGCTCGGGGCAATCTACACAACTTAATTGGAGACCCCGACGCTTGCCCGGAGCTTTCCACCACAATGATTGAGCTCCGCGACACCACCAACCATCTAGGGCGCCCAAGCACCCAAGAGGCACAAGCTCTAGGGTGCCCAAACACCCAAGAGAAATAAGCTTCTCAACCTTTCACTTCCACGTATCACCGTGGAGAACTCAAACATATGCACCAAATGCAATGGCAAGGGCACACGGAGTGCCCAAGTCCTTCTCTCCCAAATCCCACCAAAGCAACTAATGCTTGGGAGGAATTTAAGAGGAAGAATGAAGAAGAGAACACAAGGAACTCCAAGATCTAGATCCAAGGGGTTCCCCTCACATAGAGGAGAAAGTGATTGGTGGAAATGTGGATCTAGATCTCCTCTCTCTTTTCCCTCAAGAAGGAGAAAGAATCATTGGAGGGATTGAGAGATAACAAGCTCAAAGAGGGTCAACAATGGAGGGTAAACACGAGCTCAAAGGATAAGAACCATTGGGGCAGAAGACTCCCTTAAATAGGTGGGGGAAAATCCAACCGTTATGCCCCAGCCTACAGTAAAGCAGTACTACCACTCCTAGGAGCGGTACTACTGCTTAGAGCAGCATTTCCATGAGTACTTAGTAAGTGCGTGAAGTGCGGGAGCAGTAGTGCCGCTGGAGCGGTACTACCATCCTCCCTAAGCGGTACTACCGCTTAACGTTATGAAGTACAGAAGAACCGCGGTACTAGGAGGTGAAGTGCGGCAGTACCGCACGGAGCGGTACTACCGCGCCTTACTAATGCCCTAGTACTGGAAGAGCTGCGAGGGCACCAGTAGCCCCAAAATAAGTGGTAGTAGCCACGACACTAGAAAGCGGTAGTACCACGCGGGCGGTACTACCGCCCTACTACCAGGCTACTACCATGAATTAAGGGTAGGCCTATAGAAGGTCATTCCCAGGCGGTTGAGATTGCGATACTGGCCCACGGCAGTACCGCCAAGCGGTACTACCATGTACCACCGCGGTACTACCGCTTGGGTGCTTCAAAACTGCCCAAGCAAAACAGAGGGATGCAAGAAGACTGAAACTGCCATAACTTCTGCAAACAAACTCCAAAAATAGCAAACTCAAGCTTCTTGGATATATTAAGAACTAGCAAAGGAGAAGAAATGCCAATAGGATAAGGAAGAGGACCTTCCCAAACTATGAACCGACAAACTCTCCACCATCAAAAACGCAAAGATGATGCATACAAACTCCGTTTTCGATGAGCTTGAGTTTGACAAGAAGACGAACACAAACTCTAAAACCTCACATAGAGAAGAGTCAAATAAGAACCAAGAAAGATGATGCCAAGGATGAAGTGGTTTGAGCTCTCTATGAACGATACGATCAAGTTACTCACTAGAGAGCCCCCCATGGTAGTACGACTATCAATCCTATAACCCGGTCTCCCAACTAACACCATGAGACCGGTAAAATAGAAAACCTATCAAGGACAAACCTTTGCCTTGCGCATAGTCCACTTGAGCTAGATGATTACGATCTTGTCGTCCTCAAGTTGAACCACCTTTCTTGATTGCGCTGGCTCGATGAAGACTAGTAGATTAGTCCCCCATACTCCACTATGGGTGAGCCTCTCTTCGGCACATCTTCACATGTCCATTGTCACCACAATGGACGGCAAGCTTCAAGCATGATCTCTTCGTGATGCTCCACTTGAATTTGCACACCACAATCTTGATAACGATCACCACTTGATGTCATCCTCCATGGGTTATATGATATCTTACTTTTGAGGCACGCCCTTGGAAACATACCTAACCCCACAAAGAACTCTCACATGGACCATGTGTTAGTAAACAAAGCATAATGGACAATGCTTACCATACCATGAGATCACTTGATCCCACTCGGTACATCTTCTACGCTTTGTTTGTTGATCAACTTGAATCCACTCTTTATACTTAGTCTTGATCAACCTTGAATCTTATCTTCTCTCTTCATAAAGGTGATGTCTTGAAGGTAAACATGAATGTTCACAAAATCTTCTTCTTCGAGACATGCTTGCAATAGGCTCAACATTCACATGACCAATCTTTGGATAACTCCTTGAATAGCACCTTGGTCAACACACA
Source organism: Elymus sibiricus (assembly GCA_039707655.1). NCBI lineage: Eukaryota > Viridiplantae > Streptophyta > Magnoliopsida > Poales > Poaceae > Elymus > Elymus sibiricus. The sequence continues at coordinate 194,806,863 of CM077666.1, read as the reverse complement.
ATATCCTTCTTATAACCTTGAAACCAATGAATGGTCTTCAAGCAATGCCTATGGACAAACCCTTCAAATATAACTCAAGGCAACCATTAGTCCATAGGGATTGTCATCAATTACTAAAAGCAAACATGGGGCCACCATGCTCTTTCACCTTCTCTCTATATAAAAGACTTGACTTGAGTAAGTAGGAAATTTCTTTGCAAATGGCTGACAAATCAACTGCTATACATGTCGGTATTTGTGAGGACGTTCCCGTTGTGGTTGCTAATGTTACTATCTTAACAGACTTTGTTATTCTTGATATGTCTGAGGACGACAACATGTCGGTTATCCTTGGAAGACCTTTTCTAAATACTGCAGGGGCTATTATTGATTGTAATAAAAGCAAGGTAACTTTTCATGTTAATGGCAATGAGCATACGGTATATTTCCTGAAGAAGCCAAAAAAAGTAAACAGTCTCAATTCCATTGAAAAGGTCATGACTATCACTATTGGAGGTTTTGAATTTCCTCTTCCGGTTCCCGAAAAGAAATATCAAAATCTTATAGTTGGAAGCATGCATATCCCGGTTGAGGTAACTTAGTGCTATATGAAAATTCTTTGGTTTTATGCCACTCAGAAATAATCCGTTAATAAGACTTGATCAACCTTGTTAATGGATTCTTTTTTAGGAGCATATGGTTGATGAATTTCATAAAGCACAACCTTCTGTAACTTTAGTTTATCCTCTGTTATATTTAGTTTAGAATAAAGTTTAATGCATTAGAAAACTCCATTTTTCCTGTTTCCTGAATTATCAATGCAATAAAAGTGTCCCAAAAATAAAAGTTCTCAGAATATCCTGAAAATTTAGTATGTTTTTTTGTGGAATATATAAGAATTTATGGCACTGAACACAACCCAGGGGGTGCACCAGTGAGCCACAAGCTCAGGTGGCGCGCCATGTGAGCTTGTGGGACCCACAGGGCCCCACTCACTTAGTGCCCATGCCCACTGCCTTCGTCCACCTCTAGAAAAATTCATGTCCAGTTCCTAGCCCGTGTTCTTGCTCATTTTCATCTGATTTTTGATCTCTTTGCTCGGAGCTCCATTACCAAAACTGTTTGGAGGAATTGCTCCTTGGTATGTGACTCCTCCGTTGGTCCAATTAGTTTTTGTTCTAGTGGTTTATATTTTGCATATTTTCCTGCTATAGGTGACCATGAATATGAGCTTGCATGTTGAATTGCTTGGTTCTAAGTAGTTTTGATGCATGATATAGCTTCTAGACACTTGTGGGGATAGTTGCTATCAATTTTGTCAGAAAATAACAAATGCGTAGGTGGTTCCTAAGGGGTTCTTCAAGCCGGGGTTCCACGGAAACTCCGGAGGAGAGACCTAAATACAACCTTCCCCGTGAAGTCGAGGTGCGGGCGTGCGAATGGCCGTGCGATATGTTTATGGGAGAAGCGGGTTTTTGACATGATTTCTATCAATTAGCAGAGAACACTGGACTAACTACCTTCCTCGAAGATAAGTGCGATCAGTATCTACTCCTCACCAATACTTTCGTGCAAAATTTTAGATTCATGCCTAGAAGGGATGTGCCGGCTGTATCATTTCATCTTTATAATAAAACTTTTGAGATAACCCTTGCTCAGTTCTGTCGTATTTGCAAAATCCCTAATGAGGGTAATGTGCTAGAACCACATACTAGTGAACTTGAGGGATTCTTGCATGAGGTAACGGTGAGAGAATTTAGGGGGGTCTCCAAGGCTAGAGTGGCTAGTTTACATTTTTCCCGTTTTGCGTTAATTTCTTTATTTGCTGGGGCATGTTTGACTGGTAGATGGGAGAGTGGAACTCTTAGTTCGTCTGATCTTGCTATTTTACGTTGTGCGCTTTTCAGTGATAGGAGCTATAGTTTGGGAGCTATTGTTGCATGTCGTTTGCACACTAACCAAACTAAGGGTGTTATTTATGGAGGAATTTATGCTACTCGCCTTGCTAGACATTTTGAGGTTGATATCAGATATGACAAGGATAGTCTTTTACCTAAGAAATACCTAGATTATGAGAGCATGAAGGAGCATGATTTTGTTAACTAGGGTGACCCTCGTTTTCGGTAGAACTTGGTGTTCAGCCAGGGCACCCGTGAGATTATTACTCTGCCTGTGCCTTCTTTGTTTGACCTTTCCAGGGGGAGATACATTATCATGCCCAAGGATATCATTGTATACTGGGATCAGCTGGCGGCAGCGAAGGAGGCCCATCCTTGGAAAACTCAGGCGCCTCAGCAGCCCCAGTTCCTCCCTGGTCAGGATGGATTCTTTCAGTGGCCATAGACCAAGTTAGGCCAAAAGCCTAAGCTTGGGGGAGTACGTATTCTCACCGACATTTCATTGATGTATCACATATTCATTACACTTGTTGGTGTTCATCATTTTCTTTGTATACCCGTGTTCGCTTTTATTCGTTTCTTTTGTGTGTTTGAAAAACTTCGAAAATCCAAAAATATTTCTTGCTTCTTTTCAGTTTTTCTTTTCCTTTAGTTAGCTCATAGTATTAAAAGAAAACCCAAAAAGATTTCTCATTTCTTCTTTTGTCGTTTGTTAGGAGTTCTCTGGTGTAAATAGTTTTTCTCGTTTTTCATTTTTTTTCCTTCTTTCTTTTGCCTTCTTCAGAAAAAAAATAAAAACTCCAAAAATATTTTAGTGTGTTTCTCTAAAATTCTTTTCTTTTCTTTAGTCATCATAAGGAGAAGACTTCGTAAGAATTTTCAAGTGGCTCTTATATGCTTTATTGTTGATCTAATGAAAGGCCAATATTTCCTTGTCTTCTCCCTTGAATGAAGTGTTTGCAGATTTCAGCTTAGTCCACAACACATTTGCACCATTATTATTTTCACATCATTCAGTCGTGCAAGTGAAAGGCAATAATCACGATGATTTGATGAAGTGACTGTGTCAAAGAAAGCTGGTATGAACTCTTTTTTTTGTAAATATGTTTTACTTAGTAGTCCTGATTCAGCATATTATGAGTAAACATGTTTGTGATGAAAAATTAGAGATTATAGTTTCTCATGCCATGCTTAAGTAGCTAGGAGTGGATAATATGTTATCTTGTGTGTCAACATGCATTAAAATGATTATGATGTAGTATGTTAGGATGGTATCCTCCTCTAAAGAATTCAAGTGGCTTGACTTGGCACATGTTCACGCATGTAATTGATTCAAAACCAATAATGCCTCTATGATATTTATGTTCAGAGTGTTTATATCCTCCTTATGATCATGTTCGATGTTAATTATTCAAAATGCATGATTATGACCGTTGCCACTCTCTAGTTGGTCGCTTCTCAAGCCACTCACCGCTTGTGCATCCAAAATCCTGAAACCAAAGTTGTGCCAAAAGAGTCCACCATATCTACCTATATATAGTATTACCCTGCTATTCCAAGTAAATTTGCATGTGCCATCTCTAATCCTTCAAATAAACATCTGTTTTATGTGCCTGTACCACTCATGGAGCGACGGGGCGGTCAGTATCTTCCATGCTAAGTGTGTTTAACTCACGACGAGAGTTTATTCGCTCGTCAACTTTGAGGGAGGCTGGTAACAAGGATGCCCAGTCCTGCTTTACAAAAAATAAACTCCCCCTAGACAGTTGATTGTTGGAGGGCACCCATGGATTGTGTCCATATGGTTGTGTGGGAGAAAAACCTTTTTCTTTTGGGAACCGTCATTAACGTGTTTAGCATGGAAAATATTGAAAACCTTTATCATAATGTTGACAGGAAAAGCAAACCACTCAAAATATATTCATCTCTGTTTTAGCTCTGAGCTCTGGAAGCTCTGCAAATCCCTGCTTCCCACTACGAATTTCCATTCTTTTACATTCATGTTATTTACTTTTATTGTTGAGTCATCACCTTCTCATTCAAGCACCAATCCTAAGAGCGCTATTGTCATTCTTAGTTTAACATGCATTGGGTCTAGTTAATTTTGGATGTGAGCATGACTTGATCTTTTCTACCCTGAATTACAATGTTTAGTCGCTGCTTGAACTTTGGAGGTGCTCTGCATTTTTGTTTTGCGGTCTCACAAAGGGCTAGCGAGATACCATTCTATCATATTATATCATGATTGTTTTGACAAAGTGTTGGCATTTGAGATATATTATTATTGCTCGCTAGTTGATTATGCCATTGACATGAGTAAATGTGAGTTCTAAGTGTTATCATTTACATGGTTAGTTCCTGATCTTTGCTGAAAACTTGGTTGCTAGTTAAGTTTATATATGGCAATGGAAACAAAAGAGTTTGTAAAAAATTTCTTTGTCACTTTCAGTTTGTCAACTGATTTGCTTGAGGACAAGCAATGAGTTAAGCTAGGGGGAGTTGATACGTCTCCAACGTATCGACTTTTCCAAACACTTTTGCTCTTGTTTTGGACTCTAATTTGCATGATTTGAATGAAACTAACCCGGACTGACGCTATTTTCAGCAGAACTACCTTGGTGTTGTTTTGTGCAGAAATAAAAGTTCTCAGAATTGGATGAAATTTTACGGAGAATTATTTTTGAATATATAAAAAATAGTGGCGCAAAGAGTTACCAGAGAGGGGCCACCACAGAGCCACAAGCTCAAGGGGCGCTCCCCTAGGGCGTGCCACCTGAGCTTGTGGGCCCCAAGAAGCTCCGTTTGCCCTACATCCAAGTCCATAAGTACCGCCTTCCCGAGAAAAAAATCAGAGGGAAAGTTTCATCTCGTTGTATGATACGGAGCAGCCGCCACCTCTTGTTCTTCATCGGGAGGCCTGATCTGGAGTTCGTTCTGGGCTCCGGAGAGGGCAAATCATCGCCGCCGTCAACAACAACCCTTCTTCTTTAACAACCTCATGATGCTCACCACTGGGAGTGAGTAATTTCATCATAGGCATACTCGAGGTAGATGGATATGGATGAGATTCATCATGTAATCGAGTCAATTTGTTAGGGCTTGATCCCTAGTATCCATTATGTTCTGAGATTGATGTTGCTATGACTTTGCTATGCTTAATGCTTGTCACTAGGGTCCGAGTGCCATGCTTTCAGATATGAACCTATTATGTTTTCATGAATATATTTGAGTTCTTGATCCTATCTGCAAGTTATATACACCTGTTATTGTTCTGATCCGTAGACCCCAAGGTGACAATAATTGGGATACTATCCGGGGATGACTATAATTTGAGGAGTTCATGTTTTCACTATGTGTTAATGCTTTGTTCTGGCTCTCTATTAAAAGGAGCGTCTTAATTACCCTTAGTTTCCATTAGGACCCCGCTGCCACGGGAGGGTAGGACAAAAGATGTTATGCAAGTTCTTAGTATAAGCACGCATGACTATATACAGAACACATGCCTACATATGAATGATGAATTGGAGCTATTGTGTATCGCTCTAGGTTGTGACTGTCACATGATGAATGTCATCCAAATATCCTTCGCTACTCCATGCCCACGCTTTGCTCATATTGTCTTTGCTATGTTACTACTATTGCTGCTACTATTCCAACTGCTACTATTACCATTACTATTTCTATTGCGACTGTTACTACTGCTATCAAAACTATCATATTACTGTGCTACTAATATTTTGCCGCAGATAAACAACTTCTTAGGTGTGGTTGAATTTACAACTCAACTGCTAAGGCTTATAAATATTCTTTGGCTCCCCTTGTGTCAAATCAATAAATTTGGGTGAAATACTACCCTCGAAGACTGTTGAGACCCCCTATACTTGTGGGTCATCACCTTGTAGGTTCAGTAAAACATAGACATGAACAAAACCCCTTTCGTTCAATGATCGATAGCAGAACCGTGGACATCCATATCAATCCCTAAGAATACACGAATGAAATTCGAGTGAACCTTTGGTTATCATGTGCTATTCCCTTTGCTTGATGATACTTTACAAAACCCGAGGTGAGATATGTCGGCATCCTCTTGAGTCATTCTCATGCTCACTATATCGGTCTCCTCGTTACCGGTTTGTTCTTCTTTCTTGTTGACATGTTCTGGCATCCCTGTGACCTAGTCATATGTGTTTGGCCAGACGATGATGGATGCCGTCACACCAAGAGGGCCCTAAGAATATCTCTCCATCATCGAAGGAGAAAATCCCACTCTTGAGCTATCTAGCCCCTTGTCAAACTTTCCGATGAACCTTTAAGTCGTCATTATGATCAACGTGTTACAGATGACGTTTGAGCAACCCCAAAGTTCATCGTACGATAAGAAGTGACTATGATACTCTCATGGTCTAAGCAACTAAATCACATGTTAACTCTCTGTGTTATAACAATTGATTTGTGACAATAGTATCTCAAAGTATAACAAACAAGTTTGGGTCGATTCAATATGATCGTTCTTCCAACGTCATATTCTCAAAGTTGTTTTAGGACTATCGTTACACTTAACGATATCCTAAGATCGGGAAAACATGATCACGAACAACACTTGAGCTAGTCTTAGAGGCGAGACTAGGAATTGGATTTTACCGTTTATCATTCCACACGTGCATATGAGTTTTCCACTGAATCTCATATTCCAGGATCATAGTAGTTATAGCATAGAATATAAACTCTTAATTATAAACATGGAAATATAATAATACAATATTATTGCCTCTAGGGAATATTTCCAATAGACTCCCACTTGCACTAGAGTCAATAATCCAGTTAGCACATCTTCTTTTTACACCAATGGCAATCCAGTGTTAGTTCATACTTTGCTTGTGGTATGGCCTTCATCTTCTCAAATGTGACAAGTTCAGATCCGAGTGTATCTTTGTATTTCCTTGCATCTTTCTTGCTTCCACCAAAATTCATAATTTGCGTGGAACTAGCTTTGTATGTCTTGAATCATTGGTAGGACCTTTGATTCCTTAGACCGAGCTATGGAATCATACCAAGTTTATAAATGAACTACTTGATCCATCACCCTCCATTGTTGCTTCTAAAGCGACAACATACTTAGCCTTTGTCATAGAATTCGACACAGTGACCTTCTTGGATCAATTCTGACTTACCGCGCCACCATTTAATGTATTACACACACACACACACACACACACACACACACACACATATCATTTAATTGAACTCAAAAATCACTTGGAGCACTGATGAAGACATCATTAATGTAACTACTTACAACGATTCTTGTATTGACGTAACTCCTTACATCAACCTCTTCATTTTCTCCGTATGCGAGAAACATGTCGTCTTTCTTACTCTGGTACTCAACGACATTTTCATTGTTGTCCTATGACCAACTATTTTCTCATTCTGGTAACTTTACTCACAACTTACTTGGAGTACTAGACATATCTGGTTTGTTTACATACCATCGAATACATGATTAATTCACAACACAACTATCAGTGAAATCTCAATCATGTACTTTGCTCAACAATATTCCAAATACCGATTTTTGCTCAAAAACTCTTTCCATGTGACCTCGACAAGAAACTCTTCTTGATGTTCTATACTAAACATTTTAGTATCTTGTCAATATGTATTTTGCTAACCCCGATTAGGCACTACTATCTGCATAGATTTATTATGCCTAATACCAAGGCTATATTGCTTAAGCACTTCACTGAAAAACTTGTTTCAATAAAGTCCTAATTCGTGTCAAGAAATTTATATAATTTCCAATTAACAATGTGTCATGCACAAACAGTATTTAGAAATATTATCATGCTCCCACTTACTTTCTTGTAAATACAAGCATCTTCGCTTTCCACTATGAAATCGATATTATTTGACCATTTCATCAGAACGAAGATTCCAACTCCACTATGCTTGCTTCAGTCCATTATAGGATCTCTTGAAGTTTGCACACTTACTAGCATCCTCTGGATCAACAAAATTACCTTTGACCGTATCAAATATACAACCTTGGTTCTATTTCCATCTCATGGGATTCATGACATCCATATGTTATATCTCATAATTGAAATATTTAGCAATTGCTAGTTTAATCTGAACTGACTTTTAAGTATTGCTATGTGAGACAATCTCGTCATAGTCAACTCCTTGATCTTGTCATAAACTATTTGTAACAAGTGAAGCATTACAAAACATTTTTATCTTTGTGAGTTTATAGATCCATTACTATACTTTAGACTCTAAGTCTTCCGGAGGGTTCATCAAGTTCTAAACTTGAATTATGTATATGGATACTATCTCGGTTATTTTGGCATATAGCCAATTCCGGAGTCAGGGCCCATCAATGCTTCTTTGTGTATTATAGGATTATTGTTTGTTCAACAATATCTTGTCTGCACACCATGAAGGTTTGCATGAGTTTGCCCAACCTATACAGTTCAGCTGTAAGTTCGACCGAAGTCTCTATATCACATGTAGAGGCTTCCTTATCAGTCGCGGTAGGAAATCCTAGAACTACTTCCAGTGTTTCTTTCCTTTGACCTAATGACAAAGAATCTATGATCTCGTCGAGTTGCACTGTCCTCCCACTCACTATTTTGCAGAAAACATTTTCTTCAAAATTTACCAAACTCTGCAGCAAAACACTTTGCCTCGGTGTAGTGATAGAGGAATACTGATACGCTCATTTTGTATCATGTTTTCCTACTGTTATTTACTTTGTTGTAAAGTTATATTTCACTTTTAGATGCAATTCTAATGCCTTTCCTCTCTTAAATTGCAAGTTAGCTACAGACTCACATGAGTGAATCTCAGTGTTAGCTGGGTCCAACTAGATGGCTCTTCCCCCTTCCCCCCTCCTCCCCCTCCCGGGCTCCCCACGCCCTCCCCATCCTCATCCTCCTCTTCCTCTCCACCGGCCCTCTCCTCCACGGTGGTCGCCCCGGTTCCCAGCTCTCCATCTGTGTCGGTTGAGGGTGCTCGCGCTCCTTTCAGCGGTGTGGATCTGGTCTCACCCCCTTGGGCCAATCGCTTCTGGGCTTTGGGGGACAACGCCTCTAACTCTGACTCCGAGCCCCCCGCCACGCCTGTTGCCGCTGGGTCGCCTGCTGCATGCTCTCGTCGCTGTCGCTTCGCTCTGGGCGGTCGTGGCGGGGCCTGGCGGTCATCCGCGCTAGTCGGGGCGCCGGATCCGGGCTGTGAGGCGGTCGTGTCTTGTCGGGAGCGTCGCTCTGTTATGTTTGCGCGCCGCTCCCTTGAGGTGGGCATCCTCTGCTCTGGTCCCCTATACCCTTCCTCTTCTCCCCTCTCCGCTTTGGCCTCGCCGTCTGCTGCCTCGCCGGCACTGGATTTGGAGATCCTTGGCATCGGGGCGGCGGCGGCGGCGGCTGGGTGCGACTCTGCTTCTGCCCTAATACTAGCTGTGGCAGGGCCGGTTCCTGGGCCGTGTTTGCTGGCTTACGGGCCGGGGCCTACCCCTCTGCTGGTTGGGCCGTCATCTGGGCCTCTCCTGTCTGATGCTTCCATCCCTCCTCTTTTGGGCCCTGGTGGACCTGCTTGTCCTCGCTCGCCCCGTTCTTTTCCTGGCCCATCTTGGCTGCCTCCCCGTGGCCTGTTTTGGGTACTTCAGAAACACCCTGACCCTTGGCTAGGGTTTCCTGCATCCCGTCGCGACCTTCTCAGATCTAGGTTTCCCCCTCGCTCCGTCTCCCTCCCCGACCCGCCTCCTCCTCTATCCCGTTCATTCGCCGCCGTCGTGGCCATGGATCGGTCGCGCGGCTCGTTTAGTGACTGTAACTCCAATGGCAAGAGGTCGTTGGGGTCCCCGCAGGCGGGTGAGTCAGACTCGGTGGCGTACGAGGCGGCGTTGAGGGCCAAGCTGCAGGATGCTCATGTGGCTCGTGAGTGTGAGAAGGGGGCTCGTCGCGGGCGGCGAATGGTTGGGGTGGGTCGTCGGGCGTGTGGGGCCCGGGGCGCGGGTGGATCCTTGGGAGGCGGCGGCCTCGGTGTCGGCAGTTGTGGGATCTGGGCCGGCTCGGCCGTCCCCTCCGCCTGCCGCGTCCAGATCTGGTGCTGGTGGCTTCGGCGCCGGCCAGAGCCTGGGCGATTCACGACCAGCCCAGCGCTTCTCCTCCTCCAATAACTTCCCCAACAAGTCGCGCAAGTTCGGTCCGGCGGGTCGCGGCGACGGTATTCTTCCTCCCCCTCCTCCGGGCGCGCCTCCTAACTTCCAACCTCCTGCTTTTCTGGTACTGTCTCCCCATCTGGATCCATGTCGTGTTTCGCATGCCATAGGCCTGGTCACTTTCAGTCCCACTGCAAGTTCCCTCCGTTCTGCTTGATCTGCCGCCGGGATGGTCATCTCATGGTTGAGTGCATCAATCGCTCCCCGCCGCCGGTCCTCAAGCACTTTGGACTTGGCCTTCCTGGCTGCAAGTTCTTTGCTCTGGTTGGGAACCTTGTGTAACATCCCCAGATCTTAACCCTGCCATTTTGCTAATTATTTAGCCATGTCATCATGATCATCCTAAGTAAATTGCATTAGAGAGTAAACCCACTTCAAATTCAAATTTAAAATAAAGTCAAAATTAAAAGTCATCCAAAAAGTAGAATAAAAATGTTCATAATATTACATTAAATCTCAAAGCAATTATAAAAATAAAATCAACATTATTTAAATTACCAAATTGATCATAACAACCAAAAACACTAGCTAAAACAATTCATTTAATGCATTTCCATTTGACCAAAATTTAAACAAAGTTCAACACCCACCAAACTTTTTGTGGCATTGTCTAATAATGCAAGGTCAAATAAGTGACAAGTTACATATTTTACAAAACTCATTTAGTGGCTCTAAATAATCCAAGACAGAAATGAAAAAGGGGAAAACACAAAAGAAATAAAAGAAAAGGAAAAATGGCACTGCTCACTGGGCCTTAGGCCACAGGAGCAGGCCCAGCCCACCTCCCTGTTCCCCTACCTACCCCCCTCGCGCGTGTCGTCGCCGCCATGGACAGCAGCTCGCATCGCCGCCCGCAGCCGCCACGGCGCCGGGGCAGTTGGCCCCTGGATAAGGCCGGGCCTCCTCCTTCCCCCCTGGACGCCTCGCACTCCCCTCTCCTTCCCTCCGCGCTCGCCTACTCCTCCCTTCTCTCTGCCGAGCGCAACCGAGTGCTGCCCAGAAGGTCCGCCGGTGACCGCCTCTTCGTCCGGTGCTCTCCGCTGGAGCCGGGGAGCCCTGCTGACGCCGTTCGCCTTCGCCCCCATCTCCGGCCGCTGCTTCTGCTCCGTCGAGCTTCACTGCCGTTCTGCACTACTAACCTGTCGCTGGCTTTCTGTAGCCACTCGGTGAGCCCAGCAACCCCTCCTCTTTCTTCTGCAGCTCCCGTAGCTGCCGCTGTTGATCGTCGCCATGGCCGTGCTCTGTCTGCCGCTCGTGCTCGCCGTAGCCGCCATTCCCGACCAACTCAGCTCGCGCCAGTAGGCTAGATCAACGCGGCGTGTTTCTCCCATTCGAACGCGACTAGAATCGCGCGAAACGGTCCACCACAGTGGATTCCCACCGCTTGTTGTGGTTCGGCCGCCGTGTTTGAGCTCGCCGGAGCTTTTTCGGCGACGCCGCTGACCTGGCAAGGCGCGGGGCCCACCCAGAGTCACTGCCAGTGGGCCCCCTGGCCACGGTTGACCGCGTTGACCGTGGTCAACGCGCTGACATGGCATCTACTACCACTGACGTGTGGGCCCGCGCGACTAATTACTGTTAGTGGTTAGTTTAGTTAAACTGCTAGATTAGTTACTTACACCGACATGTGGGGCCCCCACTGTTAACTAACTAATTAACACGTTTTTAATTAAAACTTAATTTGTTAGACTAAATAGACACTGACATGTGGGGCCCAGTAGCTAATTACCCTAATTAGTTAATTTTAACCACTAATTAGCCGCAGTGTCTATGACATGCGGGACCCACTGGTCAGGTTTGACCCTGACCAGCTGGGTTTGACCGCTGACGTCACTCTGGCATCATGATGACGTCACGTGCTACTGTTTCGGATAATACAAATTTAAATAATTAAAATAATTCCAGAAATTTCAGAAAATAGTTTAAATCTTTGAAAATTCATAGAAAATAAACCGTAGCTCGGATCGAAATACTTTCTACATGAAAGTTGATCAGAAAAACGAGACGAATCCGAAAATGTGGTCAAAATGCTTGACCATCGCTCCTAACTATCTGAACATGGAACCTTCCCCTCCGGTTCAGTATACCGAAATCTACCTAAGCGTCGGGAAAATATCCCAGATATTTTCCCGCTTCGTCTGCGACATGTAGCAATGCATTAGGTCACCACCAACACTGCATGTTGCCATGCCATGCATCTGTATTGCTTTGTTTGCTTTTATTTATTGTTTCTTCCCTCTCTTCTCCTCCGTTAGACACCGAGAGCGACGCTGCCCCACAGGACTGCTACTCCGTCGACGACCCCTCTTTTGCCGCAGAGCAACCAGGCAAGCAACCCCCCTTGACGCATGCCTATATCACCCACCCCTCCTCCCCTCCTGCTTGCATTAGAAATTGCTACTGTTCTGTTTTATCCTATTCTGTTGCATAGCCTGTTTTTGTAACTGTTATTGATACCTACCTGCTAACCGAGATACTTAGTATAGTTTGGTTGGTAATCCATCTGTGGCCCTCTTCCGTGTCCTAGTTGCCCGCATAGTTATCAGTGCCCCGATCGATATGATCGATGGGCTGAGACCAGCACATCACCGCACATACCCCTTAAAGTTGTTCGACTCTGTAGAGCTAATATCGAGTGTCGAGGGTGATACCTCTTTTCTCATTCCCGATGTTGACTCTGTAGTACAGCTAGTCGGTGGTGGATTAGCGAGGGTGATTCCTCTTCCACCACCTCCGATGAACCTTTTGTTGTGCAACCCCCTCAAGTGTGAATCCATCGAGGGTGATTCCGCCGGGTTCACCTTGACGGTAGCATCGAGTGGGTAATCCATCGAGGGTGATTCCTCGGATTACCCTCTTGATGTTACGGACACACGGTTACCCTTAACTGTTGCCCCCTTGTACTGTGATTGCGGGACTGAAGGGACAGGCGGTACCACCCCGGTAGAGGTGGACCTGAGTTCCTGACAGTCTCCTAGGAAGACGGGTTGACCTGGAAGGCACCCGCGAGATATTTACGAGGCGCGGCCGGGCAGGCAGAGACCGTCCTAGAGAGGGATGGGCCTGACCCTTGTTGCACTTCCTCGAGACGGGGCGACTGGAGTACTGATCGTCACCGCGAGCTCCTAATAATTCGCTAACGGATTTGGGTATTTGATCTGAGTGGGTTGTTGGCCCTATACGCACTACCACCACGTGGGATAATGGTTATGGGACCCTCTACGTCATATGTATCAGCCAAAAGCTCTGTCAGACGTCCAGTTCAGCATTGTGGCAGGGTCGGGCCGGCGCCATCCATGACAGAGGTGGTGCCTGGATCCACCCTGCACACAACGACCCGGAGTGCAAAGGGTGATGGGCCCAAGACCCCTGAGCACTTAGGATGTAGATCGGCGGGGACCTCTCTACTGAGCCTAGGTAGGACTACGTCGTGTCAATTACCCGAGGCTGGGCATTACCCAGCAAGTGTGTCCGGCCAGATGTAATCGAGCGTGTTGGGTAAGAGTAGTGCACCCCTGCAGGGAAGTTATCTATTCGAATAGCCGGGTCCACGGTAACAGGACGCTCAGTGTTGTATCCCGATCTGCTACAACTTGAACTGGATACTTGTTAACTAAATGTAAGCTACGGGATTGCTTTCTCGCAGGGAGTCGAGGAAGGATCTCTAGGCTTTGGTACAACATGCTTGTTACTTTAATTATGTACTAATCTGCACTCTTCTTATGCTGCAAGACCGCTGGAGATGCTAGTCTTCGATAGGCTAGGCTTTCCCCTCTATTCTGGCATTTGTGCAGTCTAGTCCACGGATACAGCCTTTCCCTTTGATACCGTTGCATACTTAGCATAGATCTGATGTAAGTCTTGCGAGTACTTTGGATGAGTACTCACGGTTGCTTTGCTTCCCTTTTTCCCATACCAGATTGTTGCGACCAAATGATGCAGCCCCGGAGTCAGCTGCCCCAGTCGACGACTACTACTACACTTCTGGAGGAGCCTACTACTACGTGGAGACCGCCAACGACCAGGAGTAGATAGGAGGCTCCCAGGCAGGAGGCCTGCGCCTTTTCGATCCAGTGTTTTTATTTTGCCCCGCCTTCTTAAAGGCTTATCTATTTTACCTTTATATCTGTACTCTGATATCTAATGCTTCCGCTGATGATTGTATGACATCGAGCTTATGTATTCGAGCTCTCGAGGCCCCTGGCTTGTAATATAAAGCTTGAATTATTTTATTTTGTGTCTAGAGTTGTGTTGTGATATCTTCCCGTGAGTCCCTAGGCTTGATCGTGTGCATTTGCGTGTTTGATTATCGCATGATTAAGCCGGGGGCGTCACAAGTTGGTATCAGAGCTGACTGCCTGTAGGAAGCCCCTTTCCGACTCCTTGGCCAAAGTTGAGTCTAGTCTTTGCAAAACTGCTTTACTAACGTGGCTATGTGGCTTACGGGCCCACGTCGCCAAATGGGTGGTATTAGGATCTTTTATTCCTCTTCCATACTCTGGGACTCTGATCTCTCATCCTTTCAGGTTAAATGATTTTGCTAACTCTGACACTAGGTTCTCGTAATCACATTCACCCGGAGAGCTGGATTGTCTGCAACTAATCTTTTCTTTTGGTCTGGTTAATCTGATAATCACCTTTTCTTTTCCATTGGTCTGTTTGATCTGATCATCATATTTTCCTTTCCATTGGTCTGTTTAACCTTTCTTGTAATCTAGCTTTTATCTGAGCAGTGATAATTCCCTGCTTAAGTCTGCACCCCCAAATAAAACCTTGTCACTATTGTTGATGACATTCCGGTAACCACCGATGGACGAGAACCTTGCCTATTGTTCCGCCTCGTCTTAACGAGCGGGAAAATTGTTCTCTTCGTCCCTCGCCCTTGGTACCGACGTTGTTGCCAACCTAGCTGACAAACTACCCTCTGACGTGCCTTGCTATCATGGCCGTGCAATATGTCACCACCCTTCCCACTCATAACTCACACTCAGCACAATTTCCACAGGATCAAAACCTGACTCTCCTGTACATCCTTGATTCCGAAAATACCCCTTACCCCACCTCTTAAATCTCGGCACGAGATTTCTTGTAGTGGGGGAGAATTGTAACATCCCCAGATCTTAACCCTGCCATTTTGCTAATTAATTTGCCATGTCATCATGATCATCCTAAGTAAATTGCATTAGGGAGTAAACCCACTTCAAATTCAAATTTAAAATAAAGTCAAAATTAAAAGTCATCCAAACCGTAGAATAAAAATGTTCATAATATTGCATATAATCTCAGAGCAATTATAAAAATAAATTCAACATTATTTAAATTCCCAAATTGATCATAACAACCAAAAATAGTAGCTAAAACAATTCATTTAATGCATTTCCATTTGACCAAAATTTAAACAAAGTTCAACACGCACCAAACTTTTTGTGGCATTGTCTAATAATGCAAGGTTAAATTAGTGACCAGTTACATATTTTACAAAACTCATTTAGTGGCTCTAAATAATCTAAGACAGAAATGAAAAAGGGGAAAACAGAAAAGAAATAAAAGAAAAGGAAAAATGGCACTGCTCACTGGGCCTTAGGCCACAGGAGCAGGCTCAGCCCACCTCCCTGTTCCCCTACCTGCCCCCTTCGCGCGTGTCGCCGTAGCCATGGACAGCAGCTCGCAGCGCCACCCGCAGCCGCCACGGTTCCGGGGCAGTTGGCCCCTGGATAAGGCCGGGCCTCCTCCTTCCCCCCTGGACGCCTCGCACTCCCCTCTCCTTCCCTCCGCGCTCGCCTACTCCTCCCTTCTCTCTGCCGAGCGCAACCGAGTGCTGCCGCATCTCCGTCGAACTCGCGGCCACCGGCGCCCGCTTGTCCTCCCGCACTGTCTAGAAGGTCCGCCGGCGACCGCCTCTTCGTCCGGTGCTCTCCGCTGGAGCCGGGGAGCCCTGCTGACACCGTTCGCCTTCGCCCCCATCTCCAGCAGCCGCTTCTGCTCCGTCGAGCTTCACCGCCGTTCTGCACTACTAACCTGTAGCCGGCTTTCCGTAGCCACTCGGTGAGCCCCGCTCCCCCTCCTCTTTCTTCTGCAGCTCCCGTAGCAACCGCTGTTGATCGCCGCCATGGTCGTGCTCTGTCTGCCGCCCGTGCTCGCCGTAGCTGCCATTCCCGACCACCGTAGCTCACGCCAGTAGGCTAGATCGACGTCGCATGTTTCTCCCGTTCGAATGCGACCGGAATCGCGTGAAACGGTCCACCACAGTGGATTCCCACCGCTTGCCGTGGTTCGGCTGCCGTGTTTGAGCTCGCCGGAGCTTTTTTCGGCGACGCCGCTGACCTGACAAGACACGGGGCCACCCAGAGTCACTACCAGTGGGCCCCCTGGCCACGGTTGACCGCGGTCAACGCGCTAACGTGGCATCTACTGCCACTGACATGTGGGCCCGCGCGACTAATTACTATTAGTGGTTAGTTTAGTTAAACTGTTAGATTAGTTACTGACACCGACATGTGGGGCCCTCACTGTTAACTAACTAATTAACCTGTTTTAAATTAAAACTTAATTTGTTAGACTAAATAGACACTGACATGTGGGGCCCAGTAGCTAATTACCCTAATTAGTTAATTTTAACCACTAATTAGCCGCTGTGTCTATGACATGCGGGACCCACTGGTCAGGTTTGACCCTGACCAGCTGGGTTTGACCGCTGACGTCACTCTGGCATCATGATGACGTTAGGTGCTACTATTTCGGATAATACGAATTTAAATAATTAAAATAATTCCAGAAATTTCAGAAAATAGTTTAAATCTTTGAAAATTCATAGAAAATAAACTGTAGCTCGGATCGAAAAACTTTCTACATGAAAGTTGATCAGAAAAACGAGATGAATCCAAATATGTGGTCAAAATGCTTGACCATCACTCCTAACTATCTGAACATGGAACCTTCCCCTCCGGTTCAGTATACCAAAATCTACTTAAGCTTCGGGAAAATATCCCAGATATTTTCCCGCTTCGTCTGTGACATGTAGCAATGCATTAGGTCACCACCAACACTGCATGTTGCCATGCCATGCATCTGTATTGCTTTGTTTGCTTTTATTTATTGTTTCTTCCCCCTCTTCTCCTCCGTTAGACACCGAGAGCGACGCTACCCCGCAAGACTGCTACTCCATCGACGACCCCTCTTTTGCCGCAGAGCAACCAGGCAAGCAACCCCCCTTGACGCATGCCTATATCACCTACCCCTCCTCCCTCCTGCTTGCATTAGAAATTGCTACTGTTATGTTTTATCCTATTAGGCTGCATAGCCTGTTTTTGTAACTGTTATTGATACCTGCCTGCTAACCGAGATACTTAGTATAGTTTGGTTGGTAATCCATCTGTGGCCCTCTTCCGTGTCCTAGTTGCCCACGTAGTTATCAGTGCCCCGATCGATATGATCAACGGGCTGAGACCAGCACATCACCGCACATCCCCCTTAAAGTTGCTCGACTCTGTAGAGCTAATATCGAGTGTCGAGGGTGATACCTCTTTTCTCACTCCCGATGTTGACTCTGTAGTATAGCTTGTCGGTGGTGGATTACCGAGGGTGAATCCTCTTCCACCACCTCCAATGAAGCTTTTGTCGTGCAACCCCCTCAAGTGTGAATCCATCGAGGGTGATTCCTCCGGGTTCACCTTGACGGTAGCATCGAGTGGGTAATCCATCGAGGGTGATTCCTCGGATTACCCTCTTGATGTTACGGACACACGGTTACCCTTAACTGTTGCCCCCTTGTATTGTGATTGAGGGACTGAAGGGACAGGCGGTACCACCCCGGTAGAGGTGGACCTGAGTTCCCGACAGTCTCCTGGGAAGACGGGTTGACCTGGAAGGCACCCGCGAGATATTTACGAGGCGCGGCCGGGCAGGCAGAGACCGCCCTAGAGAGGGATGGGCCTGACCCTTGTTGCACTTCCTCGAGACGGGGCGACAGGAGTACTGATCGTCACCGCGAGCTCCTAATAATTCGCTAACGGATTTGGGTATTTGATCTGAGTGGGTCGTTGGCCCTATACGCACTACCACCACGTGGGATAATGGTTATGGGACCCTCTACGTCGTATGTATCAGCCGAAAGCTCTGTCAGACGTCTAGTTCCGCATTGTGGCCGGGTCGGGCCGGCGCCATCATGATAGAGGCGGTGCCTGGATCCACCCTGCACACAACGACCCGGAGTGCAAAGGGCGATGGGCCCAAGACCCCTGAGCACTTAGGATGTAGACCGGCGGGGACCTCTTTGCTGAGCCTAGGTAGGACTACGTCGTGTCGATTACCCGAGGCTGGGCATTACCCAGCAAGTGTGTCCGGCCAGATGTAATCGAGTGTGTTGGGTAACAGTAGTGCACCCCTACAGGGAAGTTATCTATTCGAATAGCCGTGTCCACGGTTACAGGACGCTCAGTGTTGTATCCCGATCTGCTACAACTTGAACTGGATACTTGTTAACTAAATGTAAGCTACGGGATCGCTTTCTCGCAGGGAGTCGAGGAAGGATCTCTAGGCTTTGGTACAACACGCTTGTTACTTTAATTATGTACTAATCTGCACTCTTCTTATGTTGTAAGACCGCTGGAGATGCTAGTCTTCGATAGGCTAGGCTTTCCCCTCTATTCTGGCATTTCTGCAGTCTAGTCCACGGATACAGCCTTTCCCTTTGATACCGTTGCATACTTAGCATAGATCTGATGTAAGTCTTGTGAGTACTTTGGATGAGTACTCACGGTTGCTTTGCTTCCCTTTTTCCCATACCCGATTGCTGCGGCCTGATGATGGAGCCCCGGAGTCAGCTGCCCCAGTCGACGACTACTAATACACTTCTGGAGGAGCCTACTACTGCGTGGAGACCGCCGACGACCAGGAGTAGATAGGAGGCTCCCAGGCAGGAGGCCTGCGCCTTTTCGATCCAGTGTTTTTATTTTGCCCCGCCTTCTTAAAGGCTTATCTGTTTTACCTTTATATCTGTACTCAGATATCTAATGCTTCCGCTGATGCTTGTATGACATCGAGCTTATGTATTCGAGCGCTCGAGGCCCCTAGATTTTGTGTCTAGAGTTGTGTTGTGATATCTTCCCGTGAGGCCCTAGGCTTGATCGTGTGCATTTGCGTGTTTGATTAGCGCACGATTAAGCCAGGGGCGTCACACCTGGACATTGTCTCCCATGTCCCCCTCGTCTAGAACGCTGCTGTCATTTTGGTGTTGTCGAAAGACTTCTCATTGTCGATGTTGTCCGATGAACTTAGGGCCTGGGGTGAGGAGGGATGGGATTAGCAGATCCAGCAACTTTCCCCGACCTCTTTCGGTGTCATTTTCCCCTCTAAGGACAGCCTCGGTATGATTGCCTCTTGCACTAGTTTTACCCTTCCTTGTAACCAGTTGGTGATTTCGGTTAAGGAGGCTGAGGAGGCTGGTAAGGCCTCGGCTTCTCTGGTGCATTCCTGGGTTCTCCTTGACGACGTTCCTCCTGTGATGCGCAGCACGGCTGCTCTATTGGCTTTTGCAAAACTGATTGGTTTACCTGTCTCGGTTGATGCTTCGTCTCTTGGCCGCCCTGGCTCGGTCAGCATGCTCGTCAAATGCATTAACCCTTCTCGCGTCCGTGGTCATATTCAGATTTTTCCTGGCTCCTCTGCTTACTGTATCTTTGTTCGCCTTGAAGGTTCCCCCCATTCTCTACTGATGTCCCGCCTCCCCACTCCTCCTCCTGCTTCGTCTGGTGATGGGGATCGGGATGGGGGTAGCCGGGACGATTCTCGTGATTCAAGGCCACCCTTCTCGCAGCAGGAATGGGACGCTCTTAGCCCTCATCTCCACGAGGTTTTCAGAGCGCGGGCCCCTCGCGGTGGTGGAGGTGCCTCCACCCCTGTTGCTCCTGCTGGTGGAGTCCCGTGCGCCACTCTTGGTGATGCTAGCCTCCCTAGTCCTTTCTCTGTTATCTGCTCCAACCTTCCGGTGCGACCTGCTTCCCCATCCTTCTCTGGCGTTGATGATGGCTTGATCCCTCCGACGGCGGCCCCTACTCCCTCCCCCACGGTCCCTCGCTCTAAGTCGGCGGTGCGGAAGTTCTCGGCTTGGAGCCGCGGTTCCGGGGCATCAAAGCATTCTGCTACTGGCCTCTGTCGCCAGCTTGATGGGGACCTTGGCATGGTGGCGTCGCCTCAGGCTGCCATGGCGTCTCCCTCCTTTGGTTGCTCCATCCCCACGCGCACTCCTCTCTCCACCGTGCGCAAGAGCAGGCGGTCCAAGAACACTGGGGAATCGGCACTTGTTCGCACGTCGCGGAGGGCGGCGGAGAAGGACCAGGTTCTGGAAGGTATGTCTCATGTTTCCCCCAAGCGTGTCATTTTATCTGATTTTCCGGATGCCCACTTTCTTGAGGTTGCTGCGGATTCTGGCTTCGTGTTGGGCACTTCTTCTAGTTCTCCCTCTCGTCTCCTCTCGGTGGTTCGGGCTAATCTACTGGTTCAGGCTGCCCTGGCTAGTGCGAAGGATCATGCTGCTCCCACGGCCCCTCCCTCAGTTGTGGCTGAGGAGGTGGTGGGTGCTTTCCCGGCGTCTGTGCCGGCGAAATCTGGGAGGTCCGGACGCAGGAGGTTGGTAGCCCCTGTTGCTCCGTCTCGCAGTAGTCTCCGCAACAAAAACTTAAATTTTAAATGAGGGCCCTGTTTTGGAATATGAGGGGTTTCGGGGCTCGGGGGCGTTGTAACCTTCTTAAAGATTATATTCATTCTAATAATATTGATCTAATCTGTCTGCAAGAGACTATTAAAGAATCCTTTTCCCATTTTGAGTTGGCTTCCCTTGCTGGGGATGGAATTTTCCACAGGAGGTGGCTCCCGGCCGTTGGCCACTCTGGTGGTATTCTTCTTGGTGCCAGGCAGGATGTTTTTGATTTTGTCTCTTTTGACTCGGGCTCCTTCTTTGCTAGCATGGTGTTGTACCATCGGGTACTGGATAAAAAGAGGGAATTCATTGGTGTTTATGGTCCGGCTGATCATGGCTTGTCTAATGCCTTCTTGGGGGAATTGACCGTCAAGTTAGACTCTGCTTCCGTTCCTTTCCTTCTAGGTAGCGATTTTAATCTGATTAGGTTCCCTTGGGATAAAAATAATGATAACTTTTCTTGGGCTAGGTCTGAGGGCTTCAATGATTTTATCATTAACTTTGCTCTTCGCGAGCTTCACAGGTCTTGGGCGCATTTTACTTGGTCTAATCACCAATTCGATCCGGTTCGTTCGGTTTTAGATAGGGTGTTTGCTTCTCCTGACTGGGATGTTCTGTTCCCTCGCTCCTCCCTTCTCGCGGAATCCTCCATTGGTAGTGACCATAACCCACCTCTCCTTGATTCTGTCCTTACCGTGGCTATCCGTCCTCGTCCTTTCAGGTTTGATACTTCTTGGCTCCTCATTGAGGGTTTTTCCCAGTTAGTCATTGACAAGATCCTAGGCTTGTTTGGGTTGCCACATCGTTCTTTTGGGGGTATCGATGATTGGCACTTTCTGTCATCTAATCTGCGTCGATTTCTGAAGGGGTGGAGTTGGAATCGCAATGCTGACGCGCGCAAAGAGAAGGATAGACTCCTTTTGGGTATTAAGTCACTCGATGCGGTTGCGGACTCGGTCGGCCTCGACGAGGCTGGCTAGGCACAGCGGTACTTATTAGAGGAGGCTCTGGTTGGTCTGCATAAACGGGAGGAGTTGTATTGGCAGCAACGAGGTCGTATCTCGTGGATGCTTAAGGGTGATTCGATTACTGCTTACTTTTTCGCAATTGCTAATGGGCGTTGTAGGAGGTGTTCAATTTTTAGGCTGTGTATTAATGGGGAGGTTGTGGCCAACCCTGAGGTCATCAAGCAGCACATTTTTTCCTTCTTCTCTAATCTGCTGGCTGCTAAGCCCCCGACGGATGTGCGTATTTCTAACAACCTTTGGGATGTAGAGGGGAGGGTCTCCCACGAGGATAACGTAGCTATTATGATTCCCCTGTCACATGACGAGATCGACTTGGTGGTCACCTCGTCCAAGTCTAACTCTGCTCCTGGCCCGGACGGGTTCTCCATTCCTTTCTTCAAGAAATTCTGGCATGTCCTCAAGCATCTTGTTTATGCCATAGTCATTGGTTTCTGTTTCGGTACGGTCGACATCTCTAGACTGAATTATGCAATTATCTCTCTCCTTCCTAAAGTCAAAGGGGCTGACTCTATTAAGCTGTTCAGACCTATTGCCCTAATCAACAATATAGCTAAGTTCCCTTCTAAGGGTTTTGCTTCACGGCTATCCCCTGTGGCACATAAGGTTATCGGGCCACAACAATCTGCCTTTATTAAGGGGCGCCATATCTTGGACGGGTTTCTAAGCTTACATGAAATCATTCACGATCTGAAATCTACTAATAGTAACGCTGTGGTGTTGAAACTGGACTTTGAGAAGGCTTATGACTTGGTTAGCTGGCCTTTCCTATGTAATGTTCTTAGGGCTAAAGGCTTCGATGCTGCTTATGTGCATCGCATTATGCAGTTGGTTGGGGGTGGCCACACTGCGATTTCGGTTAATGGCTCGGTTACTCCTTTCTTTAAGAATGGTCGGGGCCTGCGCCAGGGAGACCCCATCTCTCCTCTTCTGCTTAATTTTGTGGCGGATGCCTTTTCTTGTATCTTGAATTGGGCTGCTGTGGCTGGCCATATCCTTCCTGTTTCTTCGAACCTAGTGCCCTCTGGTGTGTCCCACTTTTAGTACGCGGTTGATACTATTATTTTGGTTCAAAATTCAGACCGTTGCCTGGCCAACCTGAAGTTCCTTCTCTTGTGTTTCGAGGAAATGTCTGGGCTTAAAATTAACTTCTCTAAAAGTGAAGTACTGGTGTTGGGTGCCCCCCGGAAGAGGCTCGTCGGGTGGTTGCTCTCTTAAATTGCTCTCTGGGCTCCTTTCCTTTCAAATATTTTGGGATGCCCATCTCCCCCCTCAAATTGCTCTCTAAGGATTTCAACTTCTCTGTCTCTAAGGTGAGTAATAGAGTCATGCCTTGGAGGGGCAGATATAACTCCTCTGCTAGGAGGGTGTGTTTAATTAATGCCTACTTATCCTCCCTTCCGAAGTTCCTTATGGGTTTCTATAGCCTACCTGAAGGCATTCATGCCGGCTTCGACAAACATAGGAGTGGGTTCTATTGGAATATAACAAGAAAAAATACAGCTTGGTTAAGTGGAAATTGATGTGCAGACCTAAAAAGGTTGGGGGTTTGGGGATCCTTAAAACCTCTATTATGAACAAATGTTTGATTCTAAAATGGTGGTGGCGCATTCTTACTTCTCCTACGGATACGCTATGGCTCTGTATCCTTAAAGCTAAATACTTCCTAACCTCCTCCCCCTAGTGTGCTCTCCTTCTGTTGGTACCTCGGTGTCCCAGTTTTGGCGTCAGTTACTGAATGTTCGCGACGATTTCAGAGCTTTGGTTAAATTTACTATTGGCAACGACGAGTCAGTGAGATTTTGGCTTGACTAGTGGGTTGGGGAGGGCCCCTTAGCTGCTTCCTTTCTTGTGCTTTTTTCTTTTGTTGCTTTGCCTTCGGTCTCCATCGCGGAGCTCGCGGCCAGAGGTTGGGACCTTGGTTTCCGTTGGGTCCTGTCTCCTGAAGAGTTGGAGGATTGGCAGCGACTTGTTGCTCTCCTCCCTGTGCTCTCGGAGGCTCAGGATGAGGTCTCTTGGCCACATTTTGCTTGTGCTCGTTTTTCTGTTAAGTCGTGCTATCGCGTTTTGTCTGGTGGTCCGGTGTCTTCCAAGTTCAATCCCATCTGGGCGGCTAGGGTGCCTCCTAAGATCAAAATCTTCATGTGGCAGGCCATCAGAGGTCGCCTGCCGGTGGTGGACGAGATTAAGAAGAGGCATGGTCCGGGTTCTGAGTTTTGTGCCTTGTGTGGCCAACTTGAGGACTCTTGCCAAATTTTGTTCCGCTGTCCTCTGGCCCAATTATTCTGGAGTTGCCTTAGGGGCTGGCTGGGTGTTTCGTGGGCTCCTGCTAACTTTTCTGAGCTTAAACCTCTTGTGTCTTCCCTGACTGGGCAAGCCAGAAGGCTGTTCTGGTTTGGTTTCCCTGCGATGTGCTGGACCCTGTGGACAACAAGAAATAAGTTTACTATCGAATAGGTGTTCCCGAGCAAAGCTGCTGACTGTGTTTTAGAACTTTTGATCTTTTTGCAGCAGTGGAAATCTCTGATTAAGGAAGGCGACATGGCGGCTGTGGAGCTCCTGATTGCTCGTGTGTGTGCCTCTGCGACATCCGTTATGGGTGGTGATTGGGCTCCGGCGCAGTAGTTGCTATTTATCCTTGGTGGTGGACGTAAACTTTTGCAGTTCGTGGTGCTGGCCTGCATGCCTAGTTTGCCGGTTGTGGCCGTGTTTAAGCCGCTCTGTCGCTGTTGTGGGTGTCTGCTACTCTCTCTTCTGTAATACTTGGTTGCCTTGTGGCTTCATAATTTAAAGTCGGGCCTCGGCCTTTCCTCTATTAAATTGCAAGTTTCATCACAAGAGGGAGATTGCCGGCAGCTAGAATTCTGACCTGAAAAGAGCTACAAAAGAGATAGCAATTCTCCGAAGCTCGAAATGACCTGAAAATTTATGAAGATTTATTTTGAAATATATAAAAAATACTGGTGAAATAAGCTACTCGAGGGGACTCACCGTGGGGCCACAAGCTCAGGTGGCATGCCACCTGTGACGCCCCTGCTCGACCGTGCACTAATCATACACGCAAATGCATACGATCGAGATCAGAGACTCACGGGAAGATATCACAACACAACTCTAAACACAAATAAAAGTCATACAAGCTTTATATTACAAGCCAGGGGCCTCGAGGGCTCGAATACATAAGCTCGAGTCATACAAGCATCAGCGGAAGCAACAGTATCTAAGTACAGACACAAAGTTAAACAAGTTTGCCTTAAGAAGGCAGAGCAAAACAATCACACTGATCAAAAAGGCGCAGGCCTCCTCCCTGGGAGCCTCCGAATCTACTCCTGGTCGGCTGGCTCAACCCAGTAGTACGTGCCTCCGGGACTCTCCTGGTAGTAAGCTCCTGCGGTATCGTCTGGCTCCTGGGCTCCGTCATCTGGTCGCAAGTATCGGGTATGGGGGAAAAGGGAAGCAAAGCAACCGTGAGTACTCATCCAAAGCACTCGCAAGACTGACATCAGAACTATACTAAGTATGCATAGGTATCAAAGGAATGGGGCTATATCTTTGGACTGAACTGCAGAATGCCAGAATAGAGGGGGAGAAGCCTAGCCTATCGAAGACTAGCATCTTGAAGCAATCTTGCAGCATTAGAAGAGTGCAGATTAGCATATTATAAATTATCAAGCATGTTGAAGCAAAGCCCAGAGATCCTTCCTCGGCTCCCTACGAGAAAGCGATCCCGGAGCTTATAATTAATTAACATGTATCCAGTTCAAATAGTGGTAGATCGGGATACAACACTGAGCGTCCTGTTACCGTGGACATGGCTATTCGAATAGATAACTTCCCTGCAGGGGTGCACTACTGTTACCCAACACGCTCAATTACATCTGGCCGGACACACTTGCTGGGTAATGCCCGGCCTCGTGTGATCGACACGACGCAGTCCTACCTAGGCTCAGCAGAGAGGTCAACACGCCGGTCTAAATCCTAAGTGCGAAGGGGTCTTGGGCCATCGCCCTTTGCACTCATGCACGTTGCGTGGCTAGTTGGGGCCCAGGCGCGATACTGAATACACCAGTCACGTAACCAGCCCACCCCAACGATCAGCCCGCATCTCTGAGCTGTGACGTCTGAAGAGCTTTCGGTTGATACATACGACGTAGAGGGCCCCATTAAACCATTATCCCACGTGGTGGTAGTGCGTATAGGCCAGTGGCCAACTCAGATCAAATACCCAAATCCGTTAGGCGTATTTAGTAACTCGCAGAGACGATCAGGATTTCTGTCGCTCCGACTTAGTAACACACGAATCACGAACAGGGTGGTCTCCGCCTGCCCTGTCGTTCCGCCACAATAATCTCTCGCGGGTGCCCTCCTGTCAAGCCCGACTTCACATTTCCCCCGCGGGTACCCCTCGGGGTTGACCCGCCTGCAACAAAGGTCAAAGTAACCATGTGTCCAAAGTATCGGGAAGGAACCCGAGGAATCACCCTCGATGGTTTCCCACTCGGGGAGTTGCACGGCGGAAGCTTAATCGGAAGTGATGAAAGAGGAATCACCCTCGGTAACCCACATCCGGATAGCTATTCTACAGAGACATCATCGGAAGTGAGATAAGAAGTATCACCCTCGGCACTCGATGCTAGGTCTGCAGAGACGAGCAACTTAAGGGGTGTGCGGTGATGTGTTGTTCTC
Source organism: Elymus sibiricus (assembly GCA_039707655.1). NCBI lineage: Eukaryota > Viridiplantae > Streptophyta > Magnoliopsida > Poales > Poaceae > Elymus > Elymus sibiricus. The sequence goes on along the minus strand of CM077666.1, from coordinate 194,780,361 downwards.
CGCCCGTTCGATCACACTGATCGGGGTACAAGTACTAAAGCGGGGCAACTACAGCAAGGGAGAGGGGCCACAGATGGTTTACCATCCAACCTATACTAAGCATCTCGGATAGCAGGCAGGTATCAATAACAGTTACAAGGACAGGCTATGCATCAGAATAGGATAAAACAATAGCAGTAGCAAATTCTAATGCAAGCACTAGGAAGAGAGAATAGGTGATATAGGCATGCGTCAAGGGGGGGGGGGTTGCTTTCCTGGAAGCTCTGCTGAGAGGGGCTGATCGTCTGAAGGCTGCTCGTCCAGAGCGTAGTCGTGCTCAGCTGCGTCGGCGGCGGTCTCGGCGTCTATCGGGAGAGAAGGAGGTGGAAGAAACAATAAATTCACGGCAATAATGCAACAGCGATGCATGACATGCCTAAATGATATGCAGAGGTGATATAATGCCTATCTAACTGCGTTAGGTAATTTAGGAATTTATTTGGATTTATTTTATTAAGGTCATGCACTATTCATTTATCAAAACCGGGCAAAAAGTTCCATGTTCAGTAGGTTGGAGGGGTGTGGCAGGTATGTGGGTGGCATATTCGGATTCTTCATATTTTTCTGATCGTTTTTCATATATAAATTATTTTAATCCGAGTTACGGTTTATTTTCTATTAATTTTTGAAGTTTAAATCATTTTCTGGAATTATTATAATTACTAAATCGAATTATCCAAAACAGTGCATTTCCTTTTTATACTTAGACTCAGCTAGCCCTTGTGTATGACCAGTGGGGTCCAGAGGCTGACTCAGCATACACAGTCAGCAGATCTTATCCAAAGGAATAGTAACAGGGGGCCCCACATGTCAGTAGTTAATTTAGTTAAACCATTTTATTTAGCTCTAATTAAACTCGGGTGGGGCCCAGCGTCAATGGGGGTTAGCGGTTAGGTTAGCGCCTAATTAGACCGGCCACGTCAGCCCGGTCGGGGTTAACCGCCGGCGGCGAGCCAGACGCGGTGGCGACGTTGGGGAACCGCTCTCCGGTGACCAAACGAATGACGGAGAGGTCCTGCATGAAGCTAGTGCGCGCGCGCATCGCGTGGTGGCATCGGTTAGGGTTAGTGTGCAGCGCAGCAGCGGCGGCGACGGCATCAGTGGCGGTCGGAGCTCCGAGTGTGGGGGGAGCACGGCCAGAGGACGAACGGGAGAAGGAGGACAAGGGGAGAAGCTCGGCGAGCTCACAGCAAACTCGTAGGGCGGCTCGATGGGCTCGGGGATGCACTGGATGTGACAGATCGATGGCTGATGCCCGGCGGCTGAGGCGGAGAAGAACGCGGCGATGGCGACGATGCGGGGCGGCTCCGGTCGACTGGATCCCCGTAGACGACGCAGCACTCGACGGCGGTCCCACTGGACATGCCCGCGCGGCACGGGGAGGCCTCGGTGCACGGTAACGACGAGGCGGCGGCGACGTCCGCGCTCGGATGTGACCGAAAGGAAGGGGGCGAGGCGAGGGGGAGGAACGAGTGGTCTAGGGTTTGACCAGGGCGTCGGGGACGAGGCCTTGTAGACGCCCACTGCGGCTGGGGCAGCGCGGTGTCGAGCATCGCGCGCGCGCGCTCTGCCCTGGCGATAGCGAGGCAGGAGGAGGACGACAGTGGAGATGGGCTGGGCCTTCCCTGTGCTAACTCAGAGCCCAAAGGCACAATGCCTTTCTTCCTTTTTCTTTTCTAATTCTTTTCTGTTGCTTCTTTCTCTGGTTTGTAAATTGTTAGGCCACCACATGTCTTTTGAAAAATGTGTAACCTTGACAAATAATTACTATGCATTATTAGGCACTGCCACAAAAAGGTTTGGTGATAATATGATTTCATTTGAATTTTGTTTAAATAGAAATGATCTAAAAGGTGTTGTTGTTGATGTGTTCTTGTTGCTAGGGTCAATTTGGGAACTCAAATAATGTTGACTTTATTTTTGTAATTGCTTTGGGATTATTTGCAATAACATGAACTATTTTTTTTAATTATTTGAAAAAGTTTTATTTTGACTTGCATTTTAAATTTGAATTGAAGTTGGATTATTTCTTTGATTGCATTTTAATTATGATGATCATGATGACATGGCACATTAGGCGGAGGTTACTGTAGCAATGACACTGGGGATGTCACACCACCCAGGCTTGTGGGGCCCACAGTAATCCTCTAGGGCCCATCTTCTCCTATATCAAGCCATTTTCCCTAGAAAAAAATCAGAAAAAGACTTACGGGACGAAGCGCCGCCATCTCGAGGCGGAACTTGGGCAGGAGCACTTTTTGCTCTCCGGCGGAGCGATTCCGCCAGGGATACTTCCCTCAGGGAGGGGGAAATTGAAGCCATCGTCATCACCAACGTTCCTCTCATCGTGGGAGGACTCATCTCCATCAACATCTTCACCAGCACCATCTCATATCAAACCCTAGTTCATCTCTTGTATTCAATCTTTGTCTCAAAACCTCAGATTGGTATATGTGGGTTGCTAGTAGTGTTAATTACATCTTGTAGTTGATGCTAGTTGGTTTATTTGGTGGAAAATTATATGTTCAGATTGTTAATCATATATTATTCTCCTCTGATCATGGACATGAATATGATTTGTGAGTAGTTCTGTTTGTTCTTGAGGACATGGGAGAAGTCTTGTTATAAGTAACCATGTGAAGTTGGTATTCGTTCAATTTTTTGATGATGTGTTATGTTGATCTTCCTCTAGTGGTGTCGTGTGAACATCGACTACACGACACATTACCATGCTTGGGCCTAGGGAAAGACATTGTGGAATTAGTAAGTAGACGATGGGTTGCGAGAGTGACAGAAGCTTAAACCCTAGTTTATGCACTATTCCGTAAGAGGCAGATTTGGATCAATATTTTTCCGGCTATGGTTAGATTTATCTTAATTCTTATTTCGTAGTTGTGGATGCTTGCGAGAGGGGGTAATCATAAGTGGGTTGCTTGGTCAAGTAAGAACAACACCCTAGCACCGGTCCACCCACATATCAATTTATCAAAGTAGTGAACGCGAATCAACTAATCATGATGAAGTTAACTAGACGAGATTCCTAGGTATCCTTGAGAACGCTTTGCTCATTATAAGAAGTACTTCTGGCTTGTCCTTTGCAACAAAAGGATTGGGCCACCTTGTTGCACCTTGTTACTTTGGTTACTTGTTAATTGCTATGAATTATCTCACTATCAAACTATCTGTTACTACTACTTTATAGCACTTGCAGAGAATACCTTACTGAAACCGCTTATCAATTCCTTCTGCTCCTCGTTGGGTGCAACACTCATTCTAATCGAAAGGACTATGATTGATCCCCTATACTTGTGGGTCATCAAGAATCTTTTCTGGCGTCGTTGCCGAGGAGTTATTGGTAAGAGGAATTTGGTAAGGAAACATTTTTATTATGTGCTGAATTTAATCTTCGCTTGTCACTATGGAAAATAATCCTTTGAGGGGCTTGTTTGGGGTATCTTCACCTCAAGCGGAAGAAGTAAGAGCCGCTCCTTGATACGTCTCCAACGTATCTATAATTTTCGATTGTCCCATGCTATTATAGTATCAATCTTGGATGTTTTATATGCAATTATATATCTTTTTTTTGGGACTAACCTATTAACCTAGTACCCAGTGCCAGTTGCTATTTTTTTGCCTGTTTTTGCCTTTTTAGACAATCATTATCAAACGGAGTCCAAACGAAGAAAAAACTTTGGATTAATTTTTTCTAGACCAGAAGGGACCCTAGAAGCTTCGGGGGAAGACCAGAAGAGTCACGAGGGAGTGACAAGCCCGGAGGGCGTGCCCCCCCAGGCTTGTGGGCCCCTCGTGGCACCTCTTGACCTAATTCTAGCGCTATAAATTCCCAAATTTTCCAAATATACCAGAAAGACAGAAGAGAAAACCTTTCCACCGCCGCAAGCCTCTGTCGGAGGGGGAATCAATCACGGAGGGCTTCTTCATCAACCTTGCTGCCCTTCTGATGATGCGTGAGTAGTTTACCACAGACCTACGGGTCCATAGCTAGTAGCTAGATGGCTTCTTCTCTCTCTTTGATCTTCAATACCATGTTCTCCTGGATGTTCTTGGAGTTCTATTCGATGTAATCTTCTTTTGCGGTGTGTTTGTTGGGATCCGATGAATCGTGGGTTTATGATTAGATTATTCATGAGAAATATTTGAGTGTTCTCTGAACTCTTTTATGCATGATTGTTATAGCTTTGTATTTCTCTCTGATCTATTCGTTTGGTTTGGCCAACTGGATTGATTTATCTTGCAATGGGAGAGGTGCTTTGTGATGGGTTCAATCTTGCGGTGTTCTATATCCCAGTGACAGAAAGGGACAAGACACATATTTGTATTGTTGCCATTAAGGATAAAAAGATGGGGTTTAATCATATTGCTTGAGTTTGCTTTGTCTACATCATGTCATCTTGCTTAAGGCGTTACTCTGTTTTATACTTAATACCCTAGATGCATGCTGGATAGCGGTCGATGGGTGGAGTAATAGTAGTAGATGCAGGCAGGAGTCGGTCTACTTGTCTCAGACATGATGCCTATATACATGATCATTGCCTTGAATATCGTCATAACTATGCGCTTTTCTATCAATTGCCCAACAGTAATTTGTTTACCCACCGTATGCTATGTGTTCGAGAGAGAAGCCTCTACTGAAAACTATGGCCCCCGGGTCTACTTTTATCATGTATTAAAATACAAAAACACCTTGCTGCAATTTATTTACTTTTATTTTCTTTTGCAATTTACTTTTATATCTATCACTATCAGAATTAATCCTTGCAAGTGACCGCTAAGGGGATTGACAACCCTCTTATTTGCGTTGGGTGCAAGTGTTTGCTTTTGTGTGTGTAGGTGCTACTAACGAGGTTCTGTGTGGTTCTCCTACTGGATTGATAACCTTGGTTCTTAACTGAGGGAAATACTTGTCTCTACTGTACTGCATCATCCTCTCCTCTTCGGGGAAATCCCAACGCAGTTCACAAGTAGCAGGAAGAATTTCTGGCGCCGTTGCCGGGGAGACATCACCAAAACCTATCAAGTACCTTCGCACAAACTATTATCTACTTGTTCTTATTTTCATTTGCCTTTTATTTGCATTTGCCTCTAGTTTTCATCTTCCCCACTTCTAAAACAAAATTACAAAAACACAAAAATATTTTATTTGCTCATTTGCTTGCTAAAATTGTGTGACTCAATGAAAATAAAAATATAGACTTATGGATCCTCATCCACTTGCTAATCTTTTCAAACAATCCAATTATGATGAACCAATTTCTAGTGAGTTGAGTGTACTTGATTATCTTTATGAAGTTTTGCTTGAAAATCATGAATCTGAAAATTGTGATGAAGTGCTAAAAGAAGAAGTTTATAAAGTGATTCATGGTAGCTCCTTGAATGAAAAGCTTGATTGCAATGATGTTATTATAAATTCTATTAATGTCAATTGTGCTAATGAAATGCAAAACTACAAGCTTGGGAATGACAATTTTGTTATGTCCACTACTTATTGCAATGATCATGATTGGGGTGATAATGGTTCTTATGATCTTGAAAATTTATTTAAGCCTCATGATGAATATGTTATTGGTAATAATGTTTGCAATAATATTAAAAGTGGGTTTGGAAGAGTGTCAACTTTAGGAAATAATGATCCCACTACTTTGGAGAATTATCAATCTTATGAATTTTTTGATAAAAGTGGGTTTGGAGAGGTCATGACTTTAGTTGATGTTAATCCCACTATTTTGGAAGATTATAAAACCTTTATGCATGTGGATCATGAAGAGAATATTTTATATGATAGCTATATTGTTGAATTTCATTATGATCCTACATGTAATTATTATGAGAGGGGAAAATATGGTTATAGAAATCTGCATGTTACAAAATTACCTCTCTTTGTGTTGAAATTATTAATGCTTCATTCTTCCTATTTGCATGTGCTAGATATTGCTTGTCTTAATAATTTGTTTTCCTTTAAAATGCCTATGCATCGGAAGAGGGTTAGACTTAAATGAGTTAATTACATGCTATATGATGCTCTCTTTGTGCTTCAATTCTTGTCTTTATTATGAGCATCATTAATATCCCAAGCCTATCTTAAAGGCTATAAAGAAAGAGCTTGTTGGGAGACAACCCAATAGTTATCTTAAATTTTTGTTTTTATTTTCTGTTTTGTGTGTTTACACAATTGTAGCCTCTGTTATGATTGTGTTTTTATCTTTTAATTAGTGTTTGTGCCAAGTAATGCCTTTGGGATGATTTGGATGATAGTATAATTGATGTTGTTTGGAAAACGAAAAGTTTTATGTCCAGTATTTGATTTTTAATTCTATAATGGAGTGTCAGAAAAATCTGAAATTTTTACACAGTATTGGTATGTGAATTTTTTACGTTGCCTAATTTTTCAGAATTTTTGGAGTTACAGAAGTATGGCTTTTAAATAGATCTTTACAGACTGTTCTGTTTTAGACAGATTCTGTTTTTGTTGCATAGTATGCTTATTTTGATGAATCTATGGATCGTATCTGTGACGCCCCAGGCTCGACCTTGCACTAATCATACACGCAAACATGCACAATCAAGCCCAGAGACTCACGGGAAGATATCACAACACAACTCTAGACACAAATTCAAACATAAAGCTTTATATTACAAGCCAGGGCCATGAGGACCCGAATACATAAGTCAGCGAAAGCAACAATATCTGAGTATAGACATAATTAGACAAGTTTGCCTTAATAAGGCTAGCAAAACAACGACAACTAGATCAAAAAGGCGCAGGCCTCCTGCCTGGGGCCTCCTAACTACTCCTGGTCGTCGGTCTCCTCATAGTAGTAGGCTCCATCGGGGATCTCCGACTCCTGGGCTCCGTCATCTGATCGCAGCAACCGGGTAGAGGGGAAAAAGGTAGCAAAGCAACCGTGAGTACTCATCCAAAGTACTCGCAAGACTTACATCAGATCTATGCTAAGTATGCATCAGTATCAAGGGAAGGGTTTGTTTGTGGACTATACTGTAGAATGCCAGATTGGAGGGGTAAGGCCTAGCCTATCGAAGACTAGCATCTTGCAGCGTCTTGCAGCAACAGAAGAGAGTAGAATAACATAACATATAGTAACAAGTATATATTAGCAACGCCCAGAGATCCTTCCTCGACTCCCTGCGAGAAAGCGATCCCGGAGCCATTATATCAGTTTAGTGTATCAAGTATCCAGTTCTAGTTGTAATAGATCGAGATACAACTCCGAGCGTCCTGTTACCATGGACACGGCTATTCGAATAGATAACTTCCCTGCAGGGGTGCACCAACTTACCCAACACACTCGATTAACTCCGGCTGGACACACTTTTCGGGTCATACCCGGCCTCGGCTGATCGACATGCCGTAGTCCTACCTAGGCTCAACAGAGAGGCCAGCATGCCGGTCTAAATCCTAAGTGCGAAGGGGTCATGGGCCAATCGTCCTAAGCACTCCTGCGCGTTACGAACGTGGCCTGGAGCAGACCCCACCTCCTTATACAAGCGCAGGCGGTTACCGTCCAACTGGGCGTGCGCTGCTCCATTGCTGACGTCTGTGAGCTTTCGGAAGAATCGTACAACGTCGAGTGCCCATACTTATTCCCGTGTGGTGGTCAGTGTGAAAAGGCCAGAGGCCTACTCAGATCATATATCCAAACCCATTAGTGTGTTGGGAGCTCGCGGTGATGATCAGTGCTCCTGTCGCCCCGTCTCGCAGTCTTACAACAAGGGCCAGGCCCATCCCTCTCCTGGGGCGGTCTCTGCCTGCCCGGTCGTGCCGCGTCATTATCTCACGGGTACCCTCCTGGTCAACCCAACTTATCAAGAGTTTGTCGGGAACTCAGGTCCACCTCTACCGGGGTGGTACTGCCTGTCCCTTCAGTCCTGCAGTAATAGTTAATGGGGAACAGTTAAAGGTAACAGTGTGTCCTTACCATCAAGGTGAACTCAGAGTAATCACCCTCGGTAGGTTCATACCTAAGGTAAAATGTCAAGGTGAACTTGGAGGAATCACCCTCGATGGGTTCACGCTTGAGGTGCTGCACGACAGAGTCATCATCTGGAGTGGTGAGCGAGGAATCACCCTCGGTAAACTACACCTGATGTGCTACACTACAAAGATATCATCGGAAGTGGGACACGAGGCATCACCCTCGGCACTCGATAGTAGCCCTGCAGAGTCATACAACTAAGGGGGGCACTGGTGGTGTATTCGGTCTCTGTACATCGATCACACTGATCGAGTCAACGATAGTAAAGCATGGCAACAAGGACAACGGTGTGGGGCCACTGATGGATCACTAATCAGCCTATACTAAGCATTTAGGACGACAGGTAAAGTATCAACAACAGGTTACAAAATCAGGCTATGCATCAGAATAGGAGCTATCGAATAACAGTAGCAAAATCTAATGCAAGCATGGGAGAGAAAGAATGGGCGATATAGGAATGATCAAGGGGGTTTTGCTTGCCTGGAAGCTCTGCTGAGAAGGACGGGTCATCGACGACGTAGTCGTACTCGGGGTCAACAGCAGTCTCTGGGTCTACCGGAGAGAAGAGGGGGAAGAAACAGTAAATATAAAGCAAACAAATGCATCACAAGGCATGACATGGCAATATGATGTGCTGGGGGTGACCTAATGCACTACTAAGTGTTATAGACGGAGCGGGAAAATATCCGGAAATATTTTCTCGGCTCCAAGCATTTATCGGTCAGATGATCCGGAGGGGAAGGTTCCATGTTTGCTGTGTTGGGGGCATGTGGTAGGTATGTGGATGGCGTATTCAGATTCGTCTTATTTTTCTGAGCAACTTTCATATATAAATTATTTTCATCAGACTTACGGTTTATTTTATATGATTTTCAAAGCTTTATTAATATCCTAGAATTTATGGAATTCTTTTAATTCGAAACTAAAACAGCAAAAACTTTTGTTACCTACTGTTAGCCTAGCCTATGTGTATGACAGTGGGGCTAGTGGGGTTGGGTTGACCTCGTCAAATGGACTAGTCAACAGGAGGTGTGACCCACATGTAAGTGGCACATAGATTAAATATGGGTCAAATTAAAATGGATGGGTCCATATGTAATAGGCTTAGACTAATTAACCCCTAAATTAACCTAAACTAATTAGGACTACTAATTGAGCCGGCCACTGGCAGTGGCACAGCCATGCCTCGGCTGTGCTTGCCAGGGCCAGCACGCACGAGGCACCAGGCCACAGCGGCCATGGCCACCACCACCAGCAAGCAGTAGTAGGGAGCAGCAGCGGCAGCAGAGAGCAGCGGCAAGAGCAGCAACAGTGAGCAGCAGCAAGCGGTAGCAAGAGCAGCAGCAAGCGGTAGCAAGAGCAGCGGCAGCGTAGCAGCGGCAGAGCAGTAGCGGCGGCGCCGGCAGCATCGGCAGCAGGCAGAGCAAGCAGCATCGACAACCAGCGGCAGCAGCAGCAAGCAAAGCAGCAGCAAGTAAAGCAGCAACGGGCGAGCGCACGGGAGGTAGCTGCAGGTACGGCACACACGGGCGCGGCCAAGGTGAGCACGGGGCGACGGCTCAGCGACATATCGAAGGGGGAAATAGGGGGAATCGGCAGAGGAGCTCACCGTGGAGCTCATGGATGAGGTTAGGGAGTGCGGGGGTGGATGGACACGACGAACTTCACGATGAGATGCGGCGGCCGTGGGCAAAGACGATGGCGATGGCGAGCGTACGGGGCCTCCTAGCTCGAGCCCTTCGGCGAGGGTGAAGAAAACGACGATGACAGAGCTCCTGGACGTATCCTCAGGCGCTGGGAAGGTTAGTGGCTGCGATGACGACGGCCACCATGGCGAGCATCTCAGGCACGAACAAATTTTTGAGAGAGAGAGAGAGAGGGAGCGAGGGGATAGCGAGGGCTAGGGTTTCGAGGGAGGGGCGCCGGTGTCTTATAGGCAGCAGGGGGCGCACCGATGGCCGGCACGTGTCCATGGCCGGCGGATGGCCGCCACGGCTCCCCTGCCTCCCCACTGTAGCGAGAGGTTGAAGGAGAGGTGGAGGTGGGCTTTGCCAGGCACAGTAGCCAGTGGGCTCAAGTGCACAGGGGGCTCTTCTATATATTCTTTTTATTTTCTATTTTACTTTTTCTCCACTGTTTTGCATTTGAATTAAATACCAAATGAATTTTTCTATACATGAAACTGGTCACATAAATCGAGCACAATATTTTGGAGAGGCCCACAAAGTTTCAAGTCAATTGGAAATACATAAACATTTGTTTATTTTGAAATGGTTATTTTTGTTGCTGTTGGATCACTTTATATTTTACTAGGGATTAATTGGTGAGTCAAATGATGTTGGTTTCAACATGACAAATGATCAGGGGAATTTATATAATAATGCGAACAATTTAGTTTTATAGTTTGAAGAAATAATAATTTGACTTGTCTTTTAAACTCGAATTTGAGGTTGGTTTGGAACAAAGTGATGATTAGCAAAATAATGTTGATGACTTGGCATTCATTAGGTTGGAATTACTGTAGCATGATTATTGGGATGTTACAAATCTCCTCCACTAAAACAAATCTCGTCCCGATATTTAAGAGGTAGAGTAAGGGGGAAAACGTCTGGTTTCAAAATTCTAATGGATCTTCTTGTTCTTGTTGCCCTTCTCGAAGAAGTTGACCCTTTTCGTTGATGTCTTCATTTCTCTGCTTCAGGTCATCATGATGAAGTCGTCATCCTTTCTTCGGGAACTCCATCATACTTATGAATAGGGTAGGAGGGGTAACTCTATAGGGATGGATGTCTGGAAGGATTGGCATCCGGTAATTATCTCAGGGGATGAAGGTATAAAGTATCTCTCGAATTGGAACAAAGGAATTACATCGAGAGAAATAAAAGAAGGCATGAGAAGTTTCAAGTGGGCAAGCAATCATTTAATGCCCAACCGAGAGTGTGAATGCGGTTCAGAGCAATGGGAATAAGTATTGCGTCTGATACTAGAATAGATCATCTCTAGGAAGGTGCCTCATGAATTACATACGAAGCCAAGCGCGAGGAATAACTTTGGAAACAGGGATGTACAGGAGAGTCAAGTTTCGATCCTGTGGAACTGTGGTTAGTGTGGGTTAAAAGTAGGAAGGGTGGTGACATCTTGCACGGTCATGATAGCAAGGCATGTCAGAGGATAGCTTGTCAGCTATGTCGGCAACAACGTCGGTACCAAAGGTGGGGAACGAAGAGAACCATTTTCCTGCTCGCAAGGCAAGGCGGACCAATAGGCAAAGTTCTCGTCCACCGGTGTTACCGGAATGTCATTAACAATAGTAACAGGGTTTTACTTGGGGGTGTTGACATGTTGGAAATATGCCCTAGAGGCAATAATAAAATGGTTATTATTATATTTCCTTGTTCATGATAATCGTTTATTATCCATGCTATAATTGTATTGGTTGGAAACACAAATACATGTGTGGATACGTAGACAACAACATGTCCCTAGTGAGCCTCTACCGGACTAGCTCGTTGATCAAAGATGGCCATGGTTTCCTGGTCATAGACATGAGTTGTCATTTGATAACGGGATCACATCATTAGGAGAATGATGTGATGGACAAGACCCAAACTATGAACGTAGCATATGATCGTGTCAAGTTTATTGCTATCGTTTTTGCATGTCAAGTATCTGTTCCTATGACCATGAGATCATGCAACTCACTGACACCGGAGGAGTGCCTTGTGTGTATCAAACATCGCAACGTAACTGGGTGACTATAAAGATGCTCTACAGGTATCTCCGAGGGTGTCTGTTGAGTTGGCATGGATCAAGACTGGGAATTTGTCACTCCGTATGACGGAAAGGTATCTCAGGGCCCACTCGGTAATACAGCATCACAATAAGCTTGCAAGCAATGTGACTAAAGAGTTAGCCACGGGATCTTGTATTACGGTACGAGTAAAGAAACTTGCCGGTAACGAGATTGAACTAGGTATGGAGATACCGACGATCGAATCTCGGGCAAGTAACATACCGATGGACAAAGGGAATTGTATACGGGATTAACTGAATCCTTGGCATCGTGGTTCAACCGATAAAGATCTTCGTAGAATATGTAGGAACCAATATGGGCATCCAGGTCCTGCTATTGGTTATTGACCGGAGAGGTGTCTCGGTCATGTCTACATGATTCTCGAACCCGTAGGGTCGCACGCTTAACGTTCGGTAACGCTAGGGTAGTTTTGGGATATTAATAAGTGGAAAGTCCTAAGGTTGTTCGGAGTCCCGGATGGGATCCGGGATATCACAAGGAGCTCCGGAATGGTCCGGAGGTAAAGATTTATATATGGAAAGTTGTTTTTCGGGATTCTGGAAAAGTTCGGTTTTTTCCGGTATTGTACCGGGAAGCTTCTAGAATGTTCCGGAGGGTTCCATGGTGGGGCCTACTTGTCCAGAACGTCCCACATGGACCAAGGGGTGGCGCACCAGCCCTACATGGGCCAGGCGCCCAGCCCCACTTGGCCCATGCACATGGGATAAGAGGATAAGATCGAATCCCTTGAAAATAGGGAGAGACTTGGAGGCCAAGTACTATTCACATTTCTGTTCACGTGAATAGTACTACCCTCCTCCAAGTTTTCTCCTCTATATAAAGGGTGGGAGGCACAAGGGGGCTGAATAATCCACAACCCTAGCCTCCTCTCCCTCATGCTGCTCCATCTCCTCCTCCGGTTTGCGCTTGGCGAAGCCCTGCCGGAGTTCCGCTGCCGCCACCACCACCACGCCGTCGTGTTGGTTCAGATCACATCTACCTCTCCACCCTCCCTTGCTGGATCAAGAAGTCGGAGACGTCACCGAGCCGTACGTGTGCTAAACTCTGAGGTGCCGCTCGTGCGGTGCTCGGATCGGATTGGATCGCGAAGACGTTCGACTACATCAACCGCGTTTCTTAACGCTTCCGCTTAGCGATCTACAAGGGTATGTAGATGCAATCTCTCCTCTCGTAGATGTTCATCTCCTAGATCAATCTTGGTGAGCGTAGGAAATTTTTGGTTTCCCATGCAACGTTCCTCAACATGGCATAAGCAGGGAATTATCATTGCTCAGATAAAAGCTAGATTACAAGAAAGGTTAAAAAGACCAATGGAAAGGAAAATGTGATTATCAGATTAAACAGACCAATGGAAAGGAAAATGTGATTATACACAAGTTTTAGGTGTATATCCTTCACAAGGAAAAGCAGAGCATGATATACATGACAGGACAGCAAGTACAAAATCATTTAGATAAAGGGGCGAGGAAATTCATGATGTTACCCATACAACGGTGTTTGGAAAATCGATCAAGAAACATTTAACATTGCGCTTCCAACGCTCTTGTTGATATTCGGAGTACCACAGTCATGCTTCGGAGTAGCCGTAATATGGCGTTTCAAGTAGGGGTTGGGTCTGAAGATCACAAGAATACACAAGGAACAATTTCAAGAATAGCAAGGAAAATAAGGTATAAGCAAAACATGACCAAGTTTGTGTTGGCAGGAAGTCAAGGATGCTATCGATGATAACACAACTCATCGAGGGGCAAGGATGGTATTTCTCATCATGAATTCGATTCACACTTCGAAGACGCCAAAATGTTGACGATGATCACGACACATTATGTCAAGAGGTTTCAAGAGGATACAATCGAATAGCGACGGCATCAAGCAAGGGAATGACGAAGTGGAAAGTTATGGGAACAACAGATAAGATGCAAGCTCGGAATCGGAGTTGCTTTTCAAGACAACAAAATGATGTTGAAAACTCAACGTAAGACTTGCTCACGGTCTGAAGAATTCGTGCACCAAAGAAGGACGAGGTAGCACGGTCAAAGGTAGCGTGATAAGGATGTAGTCGGTAGTCTAGGAATGACAAGATTGAGTTTAAATTTCCCAGCAACAAATTACTAGGGGTATTGAATTGCAGTGTGGATTCGATTCACTAATCGGTGTTCATGGTTGACATCAACCCAGAACCTGTGGAATTACTAAGACAGGGAAAGGTATTACTTCATCAAAAATTCATAAGATGTAGTGCAATGGCATGATATCCTCGAGATACCAGGGGGTAATACCCGAAGGTAGAACATAATAGAAGCTGAACTAGATCGTTGATCTGCGGACGGCAGGTGCTTCAACCATGTCAAAAAATAGATGAGGCACGGGAATGGATTCCTTTCAGATATATTGAATAAGGACGGCATGGTCGGAACCATAACTGCAAGGGATCAAATTTAATGATACCGGAAGAATTATTCAAATGATTAAATATTTTACAAGAAGCTTCTGTGACGGTCTACATCGTTTCCATGGGCATGAACACAAAGTTCAAGGTCGACTCCCACTTCTTCAATGCATAACCTTTCATTCACTTCTCATTTTCGAAGAAGTTGTAGTGTTGAAAATTTATGTGACGAAGCGCCAGTAGAGTATAATTCGCATAACTTTCGGGTTGACACGGATTAGGGAAGGCATAGGTTCAACCCATCGGGACATCTTAGGAACATATACCACAAACTTCAGGAGTAATTAACACAAGCTCGAAAGCAGAGCATGGTTGACAAAGCAGAGGATACAATTTACCAAAGGCATTATGTATCCGAGGAAAAACTCACAAAGTTATTGAATATGAAGGACACTATCGGATAATAATCCAACAAAGGATTTGGCGGTCCACAAAGGATCTGATGTGAGTATCGATACTCAACCAGAAGAAGAAAGAATGCAAATGCATTAGGTTATGGAATCATCTAATCAACTCGAAGTATAAAATACAAAGAGTTTGCGATTTCTAAATCGAGGGATCAGAAGCAGATGCTCTGATCAAGGATGGATAAGTTGAATAGACTTAGGGGGGGCACAATCGATGGCAAATTGATTAGCCGAGAACCAGCTCATGTTCAAAATGACGTCTGAGCCGAAAAGACAAATTCTAGGATTCGATTGATGATTGCGAGCATTCGCAACATATTGAATCAAGGGACTCAAAATGATAGTGACAAAGGATGCCAATAAGATTACTAGACTTATGGAATTAACCATAATGCAAGCAGGCAAGGATGTCAAGAGCAATAGACTACTGAGGATTTCGGAAGATCAAATAGCATTTCGAGGAATTTTGTGAAACACATGAACAACTGGGGATGAACGAATCCCCGGTAAGTGTGAGGAATTATTCGTAGGTGTATTCATGCGGAAAAGGAGCTGCAAGGTGCTACTTGTGATCTGCGTTGGTTTTTCCCCGAAGAGGAGGGGATGATGCAGTACAGTAGAGATAAGTATTTCCCTCAGTTATGAAACCAAGGTTATCAATCCAGTAGGAGAATCACGCAACAACTCGTTAGCAACACCTGCACACAAAATAACAAATCCTCGCACCCAACGCGAACAAGGGGTTGTCAATCCCTTGGCGGTTAATTGCAAGATTAAATTGTATGGTGATAGATAGATAGATCGAACAAAAATACAAAATAAAATAAATAAAGTAAAATTGCATCAAAGTATTTTTAGGATTTTCAATATATGATAAAGGTAGACCCGGGGGCCATAGTTTTCACTAGAGGCTTCTCTCTTGAAAATAGCATACTGTGGGTAAACTAATTACTGTTGGGCAATTGATAAAAAAGAAAATAATCATGACGATATCCAAGGCAATGATCATGTATATAGGCATCACGTCCAAGACAAGTAGACCGACTCCTGCCTGCATCTACTACTATTACTCCACCCATCGACCACTATCCAGCATGCATCTAGGGTATTAAGTATAAAACAGAGTAACGCCTTAAGCAAGATGACATGATGTAGACGAAGTGCATAGCTATGACGATATTCAAGGCAATGATCATGTATATAGGCATCACGTCCGAGACAAGTAGACCGACTCCTGCCTGCATCTACTACTATTACTCCACCCATCGACCGCTATCCAGCATGCATCTAGAGTATTAAGTTCATAAAGAATGGAGTAACGCCTTAAGCTAGATGACATGATGTAGACAAAGTAAACTAACGCATGAATAAACCCCGTCTTTTTATCCTTAATAGCAACGATACAATACATGTCATGTCCCCTACTGTCACTGGGATTGAGCACCGCAAGATCGAACCCATTACAAAGCACATCTCCCATTGCAAGACAAATCAACCTAGTTGGCCAAACCAAATCAATAGATCGGAGAGAAATACGAAGCTATAACAATCATGCATAAAAGAGTTCAGAGAAAACTCAAATAATATTCATGGATAATCTGATCATAAACTCACAATTCATCGGATCCCAACAAACACACCGCAAAAAGTGATTACATCGAATAGAACTCCAAGAACATCAAGGAGAACATTGTATTGAAGATCAAATAGAGAGAAGAAGCCATCTAGCTACTAACTATGGACCCATAGGTCTATGGTAAACTACTCATGCATCATCGGAAGGGCAGCAAGGTTGATGTAGAGCCCCTCCATGATCGAATCCCCCTCCGGCAGGGTGCCGGAAAAGGCCTCCAGATGGGATCTCTCGAGAACAGGAACTTGCGGCAGCGGAAAAAGTATTTCGTGGACTCCTCTGTTGGTTTCCCAATTTTAGAGAATTTATCGAGGTGGAATTAGGTCAAACGGAGCCTTGTGGGCCCCACGAGCTACCAGGGCGTGCCCCACCCCCCTGGGCGCGCCCTGGTGCCTCACGGGCCACTACTCCATCTTCTCGTCCCCTCCCGAAGCTTCCAGGGTCTCTTATGTCCAAAAAAATCTCCAAAAAGTTTCGTGGCATTTGGACTTCGTTTGTTACTGATATTCAGAAAAACCAAAAACAGGCAAAAAACATCAACTGGCACTGGGCACTAAGTTAATAGGTTAGTCCCAAAAAATGATATATAATTGTTTGTAAGTGTATCTAAAACATCCAAGATTGATACTATAATAGCATGGAACAATCAAAAACTATAGATACGTTGGAGACGTATCAAGCATCCCCAAGCTTAATTCCTGCTCGTCCTCGAGTAGGTAAATGATAAAAACAGAATTTTTGATGTGGAATGCTACCTATCATATTCATCATATACTCTTTTCTGTTAGTTTTCAAGAAAGTTTATTGTCTATACTTTAGCTTGTGAATGAATTCTTACTTGATCATGAGAATTTTTATGATTGATACTTTGTCTTATAATAATGATCATGATGCTACCATGTTCGTATTTTTTTTAGCGACACCTCTCTCTATAAACCTATGGTCATGATTATCGAGTTCGGTATTCGCTTGAGGACAAGCGGAGTCTAAGCTTGGGGGAGTTGATACGTCCATTTTGCATCATGTTTTCCTACTGTTATTTACATTGTTGTATAGTTATATTTCACTTTTAGATGCAATTCTAATGCCTTTCCTCTCTTAAATTGGAAGTTTCATCACACGAGGGAGATTGCCGGCAGCTGGAATTCTGACCTGAAAAGAGCTACATCAGAGATAGCTATTCTCCGGAGCTCCAAATGACCTGAAAATTTACGGAGATTTATTTTGGAATATATAAAAAATTACTGGCGAAAGAAGCTACTGGAGGGGACTCACCGTGGCGCCACAACCTCAGGTGGCGCGCCCACCCCCAGGGGCGCGCCACCCAGGCTTGTGGGGGCCATAGCAAGCCTCCGGGGCCCATCTTCGCCTATATGAAGCCATTTGCCATAGGAAAAAAGACTTTCGGGATGAAGCTATTAGGGAACGTTGCATGGAAAACAAAAAAATTCTACGCACACGCAAGATCTATCCATGGAGATGCATAGCTACAAGAGGGGGAGTGTGTCTACGTACCCTCGTAGACCGTAAACGGAAGCGTTAGAACAACGCGGTTGATGTTGTCGAACAACTTCACGATCCAACCGACCGAGTACCGAACGTACGGCACCTCCGCGTTCAGCACACGTTCAGCTCGGTGACGTCCTCGACTTCTTGATCCAGCAAGACGGCGAGGTAGTGGATGAGTTCCGGCAGCACGACGGCGTGGTGACGGTGATGGTGATGCTATCTCCACAGGGCTTCGCCCAAGCACTGCGAAAATATGACCGAGGGACGGAACTGTGGAGGGGGGCGCCGCACACGGCTAAGACAATGTTGTGTCTGTTTGGGGCGCCCCCTCTCCTCTATTTATATATGTGTAGGGGCTTGGAGTAGAAGGAATAGTGCCACGTGAACAGTACCACGTGAATAGTACACACGTGGACTTGGACTCCAAAGTCCAATCCTATTCCTACTAGGACTCTCCTTTTTTCCTTCCCTAGCTGCGTGGGCTTTTGAGGACTTGGTGCGCCTGGCCCAATAAGGCCAGGGCGCCTACCCTTAGCCCGTGCCAGCCCTTGGGATGTGGTGGACCCACTTGTGGACTTCCGGACCCCTCCGGAATCCTCCGGAACCTTCTGGAAGCTTCCCGGTACAATACCGAAAAAACTGCACCTTTTTCCGGAACCCAAAATATGACTTCCCATATGTAAATCTTTACCTCTCGACCATTCCGAGACTCCTCGTGATGTCCGGGATCTCATCCGGGACTCCGAACAACATTCGTTTACCAATTCACATAACTCATATAACACTATATCGTCAACGAACGTTAAGCGTGCGGACCCTACGGGTTCGGGAATGATGTAGACATGACTGAGACGCCTCTCCGGTCAATAACCAATAGCGGAACCTGGATGCTCATATTGGTTCCTACATATTCCACGAAGATCTTATCGGTCAAACCGCAATGACAACATACGTAATTCCCTTTGTCCGTCGGTATGTTACTTGCTCGAGATTCGATCGTCGGTATCTCCATACCTAGTTCAATCTCGTTACTGGCAAGCCTCTATACTCGTTCCGTAATACATCATCCCGTGACTAACTCCTTAGTCACTTTGCTTGCAAGCTTTTTATGATGTGCATTACCGAGAGGGCCCAGAGATACCTCTCCGAAACACGGAGTGACAAATCCCAGTCTCGATCCATGCCAACTCAACAGACACCTTCGGAGATACCTGTAGAGCATCTTTATGATCACCCAGTTATGTTGTGACGTTTGATAGCACACAAGGTATTCCTCCGGTATCCGGGAGTTGCATGATCTCATGGTCGGAGGAACATGTATTTGACATTCAAGAAAGCAGTAGCAATAAACAGAACGATCATATGCTAAGCTAACAGATGGGTCTTGTCCATCACATCATTCTCCTAATGATGTGATCCCATTATCAAATGACAACTCATGTCTATGGTTAGGAAACCTTAACCATCTTTGATCAACGAGCTAGTCTAGTAGAGGCTCACTAGGGACACGGTATTTGTTTATGTATTCACACATGTATTTAAGTTTCCTGTCAATACAATTCTAGCATGAATAATAAACCTTTATCATGAACAAGGAAATATAAAATAATAACAACTTTATTATTGCCTCTAGGGCATATTTCCATCAGAAGCGCCGCCGTCTCGAGGCGGAACCTGGGCAGGAGCACTTTTTGCTCTCCGACAGAGCTATTTCGTCGGGGATACTTCCCTCCGGGAGGGGGAAATCGAAGCCATCGTCATCACCAACGTTCCTCTCATCATGGGAGGACTCATCTCCATCAACATCTTCACCAGCACCATCTCATCTTAGACCCTAGTTCATCTCTTGTATTCAATCATTGTCTCAAAACCTCATATTGGTACCTGTGGGTTGCTAGTAGTATTAATTACATCTTGTAGTTGATGCTAGTTGGTTTATTTGGTGGAAAATTATATGTTCAGATTGTTAATCATATATTATTCTCCTCTGTTCATGAACATGAATATGATTTGTGAGTAGTTCCGTTTGTTCTTGAGGACATGGGAGAAGTCTTGTTATAAGTAATCATGTGAAGTTGGTATTCGTTCAGTATTTTGATGATGTGTTATGTTGATCTTCCTCTAGTGGTGTCGTGTGAACATCGACTACACGACACATTACCATGCTTGGGCCTAGGGGAAGACATTGTGGAATTAGTAAGTAGACGATGGGTTGCGAGACTGACAGAAGCTTAAACCCTAGTTTATGCACTATTCCGTAAGGGGCAGATTTGGATCAATATTTTTCCTGCTATGGTTAGATTTATCTTAATTCTTATTTTGTAGTTGTGGATGCTTGCGAGAGGGGGTAATCATAAGTGGGTTGCTTGGTCAAGTAAGAACAACACCCTAGCACCGGTCCACCCACATATCAATTTATCAAAGTAGTGAACGCGAATCAACTAATCATGATGAAGTTAACTAGACGAGATTCCCATGTGTCCTTGAGAACGCTTTGCTCATTATAAGAAGTACTTCCGGCTTGTCCTTTGCAACAAAAGGATTGGGCCACCTTGTTGCACCTCGTTACTTTGGTTACTTGTTAATTGCTATCAATTATCTCACTATCAAACTATCTGTTACTACTACTTTATAGCACTTGCAGAGAATACCTTACTGAAACCGCTTATCAATTCCTTCTGCTCCTCGTTGGGTTTAACACTCTTTCTAATTGAAAGGACTATGATTGATCCCCTATACTTGTGGGTCATCAAGAATCTTTTCTGGCGCCATTACCGAGGAGTTATTGGTAAGAGGAATTTGGTAAGGAAACATTTTTATTATGTGCTGAATTTAATCTTCGCTTGTCACTATGGAAAATAATCCTTTGAGGGGCTTGTTCGGGGTATCTTCACCTCGAGCGGAAGAAGTAAAAGCCGCTCCTTGATACGTCTCCAACATATCTATAATATGCTATTATAGTATCAATCTTGGATGTTTTATATGCAATTATATATCATTTTTTTGGGACTAACCTATTAACCTAGTGCCCAGTGCCAGTTGCTATTTTTTTTGCCTGTTTTTGCCTTTTTAGAAAATCATTATCAAACGGAGTCCAAACGAAGAAAAAACTTTGGATTAATTTTTTCTGGACCAGAAGGGACCCTAGAAGCTTCGGGAGAAGACCAGAAGAGTCACGAGCTGTTTTTGGATTTTATATATGATAAAAGTAGACCCAGGGCCATAGTTTTCACTAGAGGCTTCTCTCTCGAACACAAAGGATACGGTGGGTAAACAAATTACTGTTGGGCAATTGATAGAAAAGCACATAGTTATGATGATATTCAAGGCAATGATCATGTATATAGGCATCACGTCCGAGACAAGTAGACCGACTCCTGCCTGCATCTACTACTATTACTCCACCCATCGACCGCTATCTAGCATGCATCTAGGGTATTAAGTTCATAACAAACGGAGTAACGCCTTAAGCAAGATGACATGATGTAGACCAAGTAAACCCAATCAATATGAATAAACCTAGTCATTTTACCCTTAATGGCAACAATACAAATACGTGTCTTGTCCCTTTCTGTCACTGGGATATAGAGCACCGCAAGATTGAACCCATTACCAAGCACCTCTCCCATTTCAAGATAAATCAATCTAGTTGTCCAAAAAAACGGATAGATCAGAGAGAAATACAAAGCTATAACAATCATGCATAAAAGAGTTCAGAGAAGACTCAAATATTTCTCATGAATAATCTGAT